>SEMN01000072.1:0-1200000 GCA_005408345.1 Macquaria australasica
ACCACCTGTCTTTCAGGAAACAAATCATAATCTTCACTCACTCCACCTGGTCTCAGTGTATTTACCATCAACACACACACACACACACTCTCGCTCTCTTCGCTCTTGCTCTCTTCTCTCTTGCTCTCTCTTCGCACTCTCTCTCTCTCTCGCGCTCTCTCACTCTCTCTTCTCTTGCTCTCTTCTCTCTCTCTCTCTCTCTCTCTCTCTCTCTCTCTCTCTCTCTCTCTCTCTCTCTCTCTGGGGGTGTGAGTGTCAGGTCTGATAACAGGTGTTACCGATGAATCGAATAAGAATGTGAAGTTTTGGGGCCCTTTTTAAAATTAAAGTGTGTAGTGGCGACCCCTCCTCACAGGTAGCAGATGTCTGAGCTGTGAATGCTTCTACCAAACATTTTCTCATCCACGCTTATCAGATTGTTGAATCAAACAGTTTTTAGTGACCAGAAAAGGTCAAATTAAACAGTATTTCACAAGAAATAAATATTTTAAAAATCTTAACTCAAGGTTCACTTGAGCATTTAACTAAAGCATTTAACCCATCTCATGGTCTTCCTCACTACATAGTGTTTGCGGGGTTGGTTTGTTAGTTTTAGGTCTATTTTTCTTAGGTGGTCCCATGGCTCAGTGGTTTAAGACTAAACCTGTTTACAGTAAATTCAATGTCCTCAATCAAAACGCACCATGGATGCAATTATGGCAAAACGATATAGACAAAATAAAGTCAGTGTAAATAAATAAAGGTGAGTTTGTGAAGTCTTGTTTTGTTGTCTGGTCAGATGCTGCCTTTGAACACTAACATCAGAATGGCCTACGCCAACGGGAAGGACGACGAGCAGAACTTCATCCAGAACCTCAGCCTGTTCCTCTGCACCTTCCTCAAGGAACACGGCCAGCTCATCGAGAAGAGACCCAACCTGCGAGAGACACTCATGGAGGTAGGAGGACGAGCCGGATCCCTTTCTGTTACATCAGAAAAGGGGCTTTCATTACAGAAAGACATCTTCACTGTTCAAACTGAGTTTAGTTTCTCATGTAGAAAAGTGAACTTAAATGATGGTTGAGTAAACAAACCTACAGCTCTCAGCTGGTGGCTTTTAGTCATTTCCACCTCTGCTTTAGTTCTTAGAAAGAAAACTCCCCTTCTCATTCAGTGACTTCCCTGCCTGTGTTTCCTTGCATGTGTTGTCCTGATAAAACCTAACCCTAACATGCATTTGGGACCGATTACAGTGGGAAGGACCACCTTTCCTGTGGCTGTGTCCACTTGTATAAATACTTACTTAGAGATAATTGTTTCAGGAGGAGACTGAGGCCTTGTTCACACTGCCAGCCCAGATATGTTTTTTGGCAAATCCACATTGTAACCAGATTGATTTTACAGCAAAAAAACATGAAAAATCTGAAGATTTGTACAGATGCGCCTCAGTCCGGACGCTCTGGTCGCTCAAATCGGATTTCAAAGTGTCTTTTGCGTCACTCGCAACGTGACACACAATGACGACGTCAAATCCAGAGTGACATCAGAGCAGATGTATACCAGCAGAACTCCTCCGTCACTGAGTTTGTCTGGTGCGACGGAGGAGTTCTGCGCTGCGACTTGACAGCGCGATTGTTTGGAGCGCGAGATGATGGATCTCCATTTCTCATGCTTTCACGTTGGAAAGCTGCATCACCAGCGTACGTAGCTGCTGACGCCTACGTCGTTACCACAGCAACCCATGCTGATAGGTTGGTGATATATGTACACACAAATCCGATCTGATCACTTGCAAATAACAGTGCAGACAGTCGGTCTTAAAGATCTGATTGGAGAAACAAATCTGGGTTGCCTGCAGTCTGAACACAACCTGAGATGTTGACAACAGAAGAGGAAAAGGCAGCAAGAGTCTGCAGCAGTTTATTCAAGAATCGACTGTTCAGTTGGTATTTTACTTTAGTTACACAGAGAGATCTACTGGAATAATCCCAGATGGAAATTGTAGCCAAGTCGCAAAAATAAAAGTGCAAGGACACTACAGATGTGTGTGGATATTAAATAAATTAAGACATTTTGAAATAATGGATCAAATATGTAATGTAACAATAATGTTTCATAAAGCCACTTTTAATCAGTCAAGACAAACGTGACTGACGCAAATGTGACGCAGAGCCAGCCAATCACAGTTGTAAATCTCTGCTCATTCAGACTCGCGCAGTGACCTTTTGTATTTAATATTAAACACTACAGTTCATAAAATGGAGTCAGAAAGTAAGATATAAACTACAATAAACTGAACCAAAGAAGGGAGTGTATTCTGAATCTATACTCTGTGATGACGGTACCTGGCAGTAAGTAAAGTCATTTATGTGGAACCCAGATATTTTGCTGTGGTGGGAAAGTTCTTCCGTCAGGACAGGTGTCACAGCAGGAGAAACACGACCCCAGCAAACATCAGTGATTTTAACTTGTTATTCTTCTTTTGTACTTTTATGAAATCATCCAAAAAGGAAACATTTTGCAGTGATGAAATGTATGCTGTACACTGGAGACTGTTATGTGACCTCACCACACTTTGCCCCGCCCTCAGGCCCTGCACTACATGCTGCTGGTGTCGGAGGTGGAGGAGACGGAGATCTTCAAGATCTGTCTGGAGTACTGGAACCACCTGGCAGCAGAGCTCTACAGAGAGAGTCCCTTCTCCACCTCCAGCACCCCGCTGCTGTCCGATGTCCCGCCTCGCAGACACCTCTACCTGCCTGTGCTCTCCCAGGTAGGACTGTCGCCCAACACACAGACAAGTTCAGACACACTGACTATAAACTGATTCATGACACAAACGGGAATATGGCTGCAACTAATGATAACTTTCATTCATTTATTAATCTGCAATTGTTTTTTTTTCTTTGTTTTTTCAGCATTTGGTTTACAACATGTCAGAAAATTGATTGATTTGCAGGCTCAGTGTGACATCATCAGATTGATTATTTTGTCCAACCAAAAGTCCAAAAGATAATTCAAAGATATTAACTTTACTATCACATAAGACAAAAAAAGCTACAAATATTCTCATTTTAGAAGCTGAAACCAGAGATTATTTGGCATTTTGTTCTTGAAAATGACTTCAACAATTGATAGTGGTTATAATAATTGCCAATTTTTCTGTCAAAAGACTAATCGATTAATCATTTCAGCTCTAAATATAACTTATAATATATACTTTGTGACTTTATGTATTCTCAAAATGTGAAACGTGATGTTTTTCTGTTGTGGCTGTCGGGCTGCACAATTATGGACCAAATGCAAAACATGATTATTCATATATAAAGTTAGTTAAATTAAAGTTAATTAAAATTAGTGTATAAAAATAGTGATTATTCATCATTCATTCGTGACTGAAAATTCACCATCACTTTCTCACTGTACTTAAACATGCTTTAAATTAGGAAGGTTGGTCAGACGGCTCATTCAGAGGCTGTCACAGACTCTCAAATCCAGTTTATTCCTCTTCTTCTTGTAGGTGCGTTTGCTGATGGTGAGCCGCATGGCCAAACCGGAGGAGGTGCTGGTGGTGGAGAACGACCAGGGCGAGGTGGTCAGGGAGTTCATGAAGGACACGGACGCCATTAACCTTTACAAGAACATGAGGGAGACTCTTGGTAAGTTAATACATGTCTGTGGTGATAAATACATGGTTCTGTTTCTGATGCACACATTAGAAAATATCAATTAAAATACCAGTTCTTTCTTCAAGTGTGAATGTTTAAGTGTTTCCCAGGTCGTGTAAATGTATGGACTGTCTACTCATATTGTCATTGGTATTCCAGTTTGTTTAGTCCTATATTGACTCATACATGTCTCTTACACTGGATTTCTGTACATTCAGTTACTTCAGTAACCTGGTTGAACTGGGTGCAGAAATCTCTGGTAAATTTGAACTTGGATGATAAGAAACCCATTTAAAGTGTCTGGTTTCACACCTTTCAGTTTGTGTTTCCCCTGAGAGTAGTAGCTTCAAATATGTAGGGAGATTTAGATCCAACAGTAGGTGTTACTGTTGGATCTAAATCTCCCTGCACTGTATTTGAAGCCATCACTGAGTCAGAGGGAGGAATTAAATTACACTGTTTATTAATGGCAACCAAAACCATCGTCGTGTAAACATAGCGCACACACAGAACAAGTGGCCTGACATGAGCAGTAGCTGCATGTGAAAGTATCCACTATGTATTTCTCACACCGTGGACTCATCCGTCCCTCTCTGTGTCTGCAGTGTATCTGACCCATCTGGACTACGCCGACACTGAACGCATCATGACAGAGAAGCTCCACAACCAGGTGAACGGCACCGAGTGGTCATGGAGGAACCTAAACATGCTCTGCTGGGCCATCGGCTCCATCAGCGGGGCGATGCACGAAGAGGACGAGAAGAGGTTCCTGGTCACCGTCATCAAGGTGGGATGCACAGACCATATTACATTATATTGGCATTAACATCCCTCATAAGCCTCTTTCACACATCGTTCCTGCTAAATTACTGGGATAACCTTTCAGGCACAGCTAGTGATTTTCACTATTCACACACGCAGCTACTTTCAGGAAATTTCTGTCTTGCCCCTGTTCACACATGCCATGGCATTGCCGGAATAGATGGGGGCAAGGTACAGTCCAGCAGATGGCGGTAATGCAACACTTATGGATGCCATAAAACTCAACAGAAGAAGAAGATGATGGGGCAGGGCCAAATGGGCGAGTACGCGGCGGAAGACATCACTTATTATTCTCAGGAACATGGCGGGCGAGAGCTGTTTCTGTCTGGTGCCAATGTTCTTGTATTTAATATTCAGTTATCAAATCATCCGCGAAAGCGTTGGCAAGGTAACCATAAACAAGTTGCAGATTCAAATACGTTATGTAAATAATCAGCGGAGTCTTGTGATTGGTTCGCTTGCTCCACATGACGGGCATAAACCTTTTACGTGCTCATCCCTGCATTGTTACTGCTTCCATTCACACAGTCATTCCGGCATTTTCCCTGAAATGTTACCAGGTCTTGATGTGGGAAACTGGCGGTACTGATTTCCCTGAATATCGATCCCTGCTCCCATTCCCACATGACTCCATGCAGGAAATGTTCCTGAAAATCTCAGGGATAGACTGCATGTGTGAAAGGGTCTTTTGTTAGTTGGTCCAACTACAAGTGGCGGCTCACCGGTGTGTGGCAACATGTGACAGAAGTATTTAATTAGCTAACTCCTGCTGAGTCCAGTTTAATCAATCCTAGTTGCTTTCTCTGTAATCACAGACCATTTCTCCCAGCCAGTTATCGACACAGCAGTTAGGTGTGTGTTGAACTGTGACCAACGTCAACTGATTGTGTGTGTTATGTGCTCAGGACCTGCTTGGCTTGTGTGAGCAGAAAAGAGGGAAGGACAACAAGGCCATCATAGCGTCCAACATCATGTACATTGTGGGTCAGTATCCTCGCTTCCTCCGAGCCCACTGGAAGTTCCTCAAGACCGTCGTCAACAAGCTGTTTGAGTTCATGCACGGTAAGAAACCGGAAACCTCCACACAGACCAGATCGAATCCTTTTGCTTAAATCTTTGAATAAAAAATCCAACGCTATTTGTCTTAAATGCATCTTTATTGAATGCTGTCTGTCAGTGAATGAGGCTTGTGATTTTTTTGTGTGGTTTGTCCTCTTCTTCCTCATTGCACAGAGACCCACGACGGTGTACAGGACATGGCGTGTGACACCTTCATCAAGATCGCCCAGAAGTGCCGGCGCCATTTTGTCCAGGTTCAGGTGGGCGAGGTGATGCCCTTCATCGATGAGATCCTCAACAACATCAACACCATCATCTGTGACCTGCAGCCACAGCAGGTCAGTCCCGTCTCTGGACTTCCTGACAATAATGTTATTTATTTATTTTTTAAATGCCATTATTTGGCCATAAGACTTTATTTGGTTGCATTTTGCACTAAAACTTTCCTTTGATGTTTATCGCTGTGCCCCTCGTCTCTGCAGGTCCATACGTTTTATGAGGCCGTTGGCTACATGATTGGAGCTCAGACAGATCAGGCAGTTCAAGAGCTTCTGATAGAGAAGTACATGCTGCTGCCCAACCAGGTGTGGGACAGCATCATCCAGCAGGCCACCAAGGTGAGGACAGCAGCAGGACTGATCCATTATAATCCACTGATGTTTCCTTAAATGTTCTCTTTTAATGCTTTTGTTGAAAATGGCTACTTATGCTAAACTCTGAACTCTCTGCTGCAGAACGTGGACATCCTGAAGGACGCAGAGACGGTGCGTCAGCTGGGCAGCATCCTAAAGACGAACGTCAGAGCCTGTAAAGCTGTAGGACATCCCTTTGTTGTCCAGCTGGGACGGATTTACCTGGACATGCTCAACGTCTACAAGTGCCTGAGTGAAAACATCTCCTCGGCTGTCCAGACCAACGGTTAGTTCCTGTGTGGGTGGGTGGGTGGGTGGACTGGTAGTAAATGTAAGATGTCAGTAATCTTTTATGAAAACATGATTCAGGAGGCTCTTCTAAAGGAGTAGAGAACGAAGCTTGTGTTTATGATTGACAACATAGTTAAACCACCATGAAACCTGTCAAGACCCACAGCTTTGTGAGGACATTTAAGACCAGGACTCTTTCAACTCACTACACATAATCTATGTGGTAGAGCTGGGCCATATGGAAGAAATATGTCATTATACTGCAGCGACGATCAAATGGCCTTTTTAAAAAGATTTTTCTAATCATAATAATTTAGACTCGCGTCCTTAATGAAGACAAAGTTTAATTTAGAGTCTGTGCTCTGTTGCCCGTGTCATGTCTTTTTAATAGTACCACCAGGAGTAGTACCAGAGGTGTAGACGATGTATTTATTGTTTTATTGGTGAAAAGCACGAGCAAACAAACACAATGCACACAGGCTTACAGGTCACCATTTTTCATTCCACCCACCCCCTACACAGCAAAACACATTGCAAAGGGGAAAAATATATAATAATAAAATAAAAAAGGGAAGACAGCGATAACCAATGAAAACTAATCCAATAATACTAACAGTGGAGTGAGTTAGTAGATGGCCATGGGGGAAAAAGTAGAAAATAAGTAAATAAATTTAAAATAAAAATTTGAAAAAGGTCTGCTTCAACATTGATTTAATACATTGATGAGTTGATACAAAATGTAAACAACGCTGTATTTCTCTAGCAATTATTAAAGACTTCATGAGGATTAATTACAGGGATCCCATCATTGAAGACCTCATTTTGCTTTACTTGCAGGTTTCATTGGCTCTTTAGCAGACGTCTTCAGCCGTTTGGGTTTCCTTTTTTGAAAGCGTCTATAACTGATATTTTACACTAACAGTGTATCAAAGGACAATGTGAAAACAGTGTGAAAGGTGTCTCTGGTAGTGATGAACCTACAGAGAATTATCAGCTGAATCTGCTTTGTAGAGACTTTCAGCTCAGTGTTTATCTGTCCATAAATTTATTGTAGTGGTTCCCTCTCAGCTCTCTCATAGCGTCGTACAAGGCAAATAAAAAGCAGACAGACACAGTTGGAGACTAGCTGGTGAACATAGTGGAGCATTTAGCAGCTAAAGAGCCAGATATTTCCCTCAGGAGCTGGTGGAGACCAAAAACAGAGCTAACAGAGAGGAATTATTGGACAAAACACGACTCCAAATGAATGATTATGTTGCTCTGTAACTGCCGGATGTATAAATAATCATCTGTTTGCTAACACGATCGCCATATCAACTTTAAGCTTAAAGGTGATGATATGTCAGTGCAGTGTTCGCAACTTGTTTCCAGGTTTGTGTCCAGGTTTACGTAACCGTCTTTTATCCTTTCTGCAGGTGAGATGGTGACCAAACAGCCTCTGATCAGGAGTATGAGGACGGTAAAGAGAGAGACACTGAAGCTGATCTCAGGTTGGGTCAGTCGCTCCAACGACCCTCAGATGGTGAGCCGGCCTTTTTTTCCCCAGTCTATTCTGTAACGGAAGAAAGTTTTGAACTGTGTGTTTATATTTAAATCGGTGTTTAGAATGACTTATTTTTAGCTGTGTTCCACACAAAGCATCCTGTGCTTAATTCACACAGTGAGGAAAAAATGAAAAACTGTACTATTAATTTAGGATTTATGCCCAGTTCCTCCTCATAAACAGCAGTCACAATGTTTAGAATTAAAAACCAAAATAAAAAAATTGTTTTCAGTACTTCAACCTGCACTGTAACCCTGACAAATGTCACCCAAACACAAGTATATATCATTTTGAAAACATTTTGGATCCACATTAAAAACAGAGACTACTTTTTTCCTTTATTTTTATTTATTTTCTTTACCTTTTTCATTCCAAACCATTTTTCACTGTGTCTTATTGACAGTTACCACCTTGTAACGATGGGTTTTAACAAGGTTTTAACTAGTCTAAATCATGTTAAAGTCACATTTCTGAGTATAGGCGTGTTTGAATGTAGTAGATTGACATAACAGAGTTCTTGTTTTACTCCATCTAATGAGGGCTGTGTTTGGGCTCCATGTCTACTCTTTCTGATCAGTGGTTAATGGTACGTCATGGAAACTGGGATGGTGGGTCTGTCAACGTGCTTGTGTTGTTCTGTGGTCCAGGTGGGAGAGAACTTTGTGCCTCCCCTGCTGGAGGCGGTGCTCATCGACTACCAGAGGAACGTCCCAGCTGCCAGAGAGCCCGAGGTCCTCAGCACCATGGCGACCATCGTCAACAAGCTGGGAGTCCACATCACAGGAGAAATCCCCAAGATCTTTGACGCCGTCTTTGAGTGCACTTTGAACATGATCAACAAGGTCGGTTTGAGTCGTTTAATCACACCTGGTAGCAGGTGAAAACTCTTACAAAACAGTAAAAATGTGAAATTAGTTACAGATTAACTCCTTGTTGTTTTCCTCCTGTGCCATCAGGACTTTGAAGAATTCCCAGAACACAGAACCCATTTCTTCTACCTCCTTCAAGCCGCCACCTCCCAGTGCTTCCCGGCCTTCCTGTCCATCGCCCCAGCCCAGTTCAAACTGATCCTAGACTCCATCATCTGGGCCTTCAAGCACACGATGAGGAATGTGGCCGACACAGGTCTGAACTGGCATCAGCTCATCCTGTCAGATAGAGAGTTCAGTTCACACAAATATAGGGAACCTAGAAAAGTCATTGAATTCAAAAACTATCTTGGCAAAGGCTGAAATAGTGTATTTAAGTGTATTAAGTCCATTACGGCATTGTTGGTGTAGGAAGTTTGTGTTGTATGTTTAGCCAGCCAAACTATTCCACTATTGGGAGACAGCACCAAACTGTATATATTGTCACACACAAAACGCCCAGGACGATATCCAATAAACGGCTGTAACTCACTGAGGAAAAGGTGTGTCTGCACCAAACTTCACATGGAGCTCCAAAATACTTAAGTACAACTTTCCACAATGAAAAACAAAATTCCCACATTGACACTTAGTTTTTTTTAAAAATTTTATGTCAAATATGGTGTGCTCACACAAAGGTAATGCATGATGGTGACTTTACACTGCAGCAGAAAGAAGGACGAATCATATGATGTACAACATTTGATACTGAAAGAATGAGCTCAGCGTTGGCAAACGTATAAAACTATGTCCATGTGTTTCTTTGTCTATGTAGGTTTAAGAGAGTTAATAAGAACAAACTACACCAATAAATATATTGATTTACTCAAATTTAAATATAGAGCAGAGCTACACAGAATATGGATGTAGATACTTGGACCCATCAAACATTTTCCTCTTTAGATTGGAGAGGCAGTCTTTTGAGGAGTGCCTAGACAAGTCACATTCAATATATTTGACTATTTCTCCTGCAGGTCTACAGATCCTGTACACTCTGCTGCAGAACGTGTCTGGAGAGGAGGCAGCAGCTCAGAGCTTCTACCAGACGTACTTCTGTGACATCCTGCAGCACATCTTCTCTGTGGTCACTGACACCTCTCACACCGCAGGTAAAGAGACTCACCTGGTGGCATCTGGCTGTGTGAAGATATATATTTTAACCCTTGTTGATATCCCAAAACTCAAAAGATATAGTAGTCTTCTGTTTGATATTTATAAATAGTTTGCATACATTTGCTCTCAGATTAAAATGTAAGAATAGAGATGGGGCTACATAACTCCTCATTTACTTTATTAATGTGTAAAATAGAATTGAATGTCTTATCTAATGTTAGAGGTTACTCTGTGGGGTTTTAACAGCTTTTTTGGGGCCCAATTTTATTAAACACACTCAACACACAAATAATCACGTTCGAATTCCTGTGCCTACTTCTGTCTGCAGGTCTGACCATGCACGCCACCATCTTGGCCTACATGTTTAACCTGGTGGAGGAGGGGAAGGTCAGTGTTGCGCTGAGCGCCGCCAGTCCTGCCAACAACCAGGCGCACGTCCAGGAGTACATCGCCAACCTGCTTAAGACGGCCTTCCCCCATCTGCAAGAGTAAGTAGGCTTCAGTCCCCGCCAGGTGAACCGCAGCGGAATTATATGAGCGGTGTGTGTTTGGTTAACGTTGCCAGGTATCCAGTGCTTTTTCGTGAAAGAGTTTTACACAAACACATGAGGATTAAAGGAAAAATTAAATAACAGATGTTTTTCAGCCACAGCTGCTTCAATAGACCAGAATGCACTTGCACCATAAAACACATTTTGAGTGAAGGCTGCAGCTGCCATCATAGACAAATCCCAAGAGTTTGTAGTCGTAATATCTGGAAGTTAGTCAATACTGTTAAACTCTGGGTTCCAGCCTCAAATTCTAGAGAATTTTATTACCGCTACTGCTACTACTACTACTACTACTACTACTACTACTAATAATAATAATAATAATAATAATAATAATAATAATAATAATAACAACTTTATTTTAGGGCTGCCACAAACGATTATTTTGATAATCGACTAGTCACCGATTATTTCTTCGATTAGTCGACTAATCGGATCATACCTAAGTTGCAGCGTATGGCACCAGCATGCAGCTGCTCTTATATAACCATCATCAGCTTCCAGCTTGAAGTGTTTAAGGTGTGTGCTAACTAAAAAAATAAAGACAATTAAGACGACAGTCCATTCAACTTTTAATGAACTTTGCAGCTTGTAGCAGCTTCATCGCCAACCATGGACAGGGGTCTCATGTCCGTCACCAACATGTTCCAGATTGCTTCAGTCAGGACATTTACCTGCATGTTGTTGCCTTGGTAACAAAGTTGTCCATTGAAGAGGAACGTATTTTTTTAGCACTGTAACGTAGCGTTATAAAACATTAGCGTTATCACATTTCCTATTCAAACATGACATCACTGTTATAACGTTACAGCAAACACATAACATACGTGTGCTAAGGCTGATGAAATCGTCATCGTTAATGTTAACGTTTACAGCTATCAATATAAGTAAGTAGCTCACTGTTGACGTTAATGTGAGCAGCTAACTGTCCCTCTTTGTCAGAAACTGAATTGGATTCAGCTACAACGACGTGCTTTCTTTTCAAATGCTCGTGCATCGCTGTAGTGCTCTGCCTTGCAGATTTTGCCTTGCAGATTTTGCATTGCACATTTTCATTTCTTTTGATAAAATGCTCCGTTTGCGGCTAGCCACGATACTGTTGATACTGGGCACAACTTTTCCGGTGACATCACGGCTGACCCCGATTACCACTACTGCGCATGTGCGTCAAGGACAGAAAGGCAGACAAGGCAGCGGAAGCTACAGCGGCAGTTTGGAGAGAAAAACAAAGCTTCAAAAAATAAACGACGACGTCGATTATTAAATTAGTCGTCGACGATTTTGATAGTCGACGTAATCGTGACTAGTCGACTAATCTTGGCAGCCCTACTTTATTTATACAGAACCTTTAAAAACAGTTTACAAAGTGCTTTGACACACGAAGCCAAAACAGGATACTCAGAAAGCAATATATTAATTTTTATATTTATATATTTATATAGATATATAGATATAGATATATAGATAGATATATAGAGCAATATAGCAGTTGTAACATGTATTCACTGGTTCAGATTATTATTGAACTGCAGATGCACAAACCTTTGACTGAAAGCAGCAAGTTGTCACTCCATTGGGAGTTGTCAAAAAAACATTCATGAAGTAGAAGCATATCGGACGAGAAGGAAGAAGTTAATGAAAAGGTCATGTTTGTTGCAGGAGTGTGACAGATGTCTGTTATTTTGTCCACCCTTCCTGTACATGCTGTTGCTGTTCACAGACTTGCAGCTAATTGAATATCTTGTCTTCAGTGCCCAGGTGAAGGTGTTTGTAACAGGGCTGTTCAGCCTGAATCAGGACATCCCCGCCTTCAAGGAGCACCTGAGGGACTTCCTCGTGCAGATCAAGGTGAGTGTCCAGAGGAAAGGGTAAAGACCTGCACCTGAACACAGACCAGAGAAGATGTAACTAATAAAAACATAGTAGTAAAATGAACTGAGACTATGTTTCACAACACACAAAGGTTATTAATAACGGAGATTCAAAGAAGGATTTGTATCTGCAGTTCTGAATCATGAATGTCATCCAGAAACGGGAGTCTTCTGCCTCTCATTCACAGAGTAGCCGTTAGGGAGTCTTACTTTGTACTATACGCTATTTTCTGTGTGAACAGGACTTTATTTTACCCTGGTGATGAGTTAAAACAGGCATGTTGATGAAGTCCAGGCCTGATGAAGCTCATTCAAGTTGAAACTTGGGCTGTGATTTTGGAAAGCTGGCAGTGTAAAGTGATTTTTTTTTTTTTTTTGGTCATCACAGTAATGCTTTAGACCTTCTCTGATTTCTGCAGCAGATGATTTCACAGATGGAGTCACTTTGACTTAGAGCCAGACCACTTATTATGCACAGTGAACTTGAATATTGTGTGAGAGAATTGTAATAAAGCATATTGATAAATGAAAGGGCACAGCAAAGCAAAAAGGTGACGATATAAAAACATCAGGCAACACCAGATCATCTCATTTGAGCCTCCGTCAAAACAATGATTCTAGTATAATGCTTTCTTCATTTAACAAAAGTGGCAACTCTTTGGCTGTATTACACACTTGTATAAGCTCAGGGACATCTATACTTCTAATCCAGAAAGACATCACAAACTCTAATCTGATTGGAAGCATTTGAAAGCCACAACCTGCGTTATAACTCAGATTATTTTAGACTTTGTGGAAAGTTTGACCTGGTCAGGTCTCTGTGGGAAAATGGCAGTTTGGCCAGCTTGAATCTAAAGCCCAAAGCCTGGCTTGAGCTGTGCTGAGCCTCTGCTTGTGTGGTCCTGCAGGAGTTTGCTGGCGAGGACACGACGGACCTGTTCCTGGAGGAGAGAGAGACTGCTCTGCGCCAAGCCCAGGAGGAGAAACACAAGCTCCAGATGTCGGTGCCCGGCATCCTCAACCCTCACGAGCTGCCGGAGGAGATGTGCGACTGAAGCGGCGGCGGCAGCAGCAGCGAACAGCGTGTACAAAAACAGCTCTGAAGGGGGGAAAGGTCAAGAGAGAGCAAGGACGCTTCCCGTTGATGAATTTTCTTTTCAAGTGTGTGTGTGTGTGTGTGTTTGAAAAGAGAATGAGGGGCCAGAGGAAGGACCCCAGCACTCGGTTGTACGTCGACCAAATCAATGTCAATATGTAAATGAGAATCGTCCTACTGACCCCCCTCAACCCTGGCACAGATTCTTTTTTTCCCTAAAACTTATTTTATACAAAGATTTTTTTTTTTGTGTAACATGCCATCTTTTGTTAATTCTTTGCTAGTTGAAGCTTTATGTTTGGCCATACGGTTCTTTTACACCTGCATGAAGTTGAAAGAATTCAATGTTATTTTAAATCTCTCCCCCCGCTCCCCTCAATTCACCTCTTCTCCTACTTGTTAATATGTAATATATAATGTTGAAACACTTGCAATGGTTAGATGACAGACTGCTCTGGTTTCAGAAGTGCCATGTGCATGGTGCAGGATGAATGTGATGCTCAAGGGGTAGACGTGTACTTCCTTGCTTCCTTTGTTGTTTTGGTTTGTCAGTGTGTTTGTTTATTTCTTTTACTCTGGCTCTCTGATTCAGTTGGACCGCTCTGCGTTTGGATGAGAAGGAAGGCTGTGTGCATATCATCCTGTTTGTAAAGCTGTCTTAGTACTCTGAGAATATAAAGTTGGCTATTTTTACAAAAAAAAAAAAAAAGTCTGTGACTCTGCTTCTTACCTAAAGCCATGAAGGTCATGGAAAGCCTGGAAAAGGCAAGGAATGCTACAGCTCGGCTTCCAGGACCTGGAGGGCTGTTGCAAATGACTTGTATTCTAAAAGGTTTTGGAAATATGGAAATTGTTTTTTTGAATTTGACATTAAGCTTGGCTGTTGATGGAAATGGTTCCTATTGCAGGGGAGTCACAACTAACCTGGGGGAAAAATGTGAAGTGAAACGAGCTTTTTCACAGCGGGCATTTTAGCTTTATCCCAGTTCCACACTGAACTACTTGTCAAACACAGGCATAACCAGGGTCTGAAATTTGAGTTTTTCTGGCAGGTTACTGAACAATTCTAGCGGCCACTTCTGAAATCTATGTAGACCACTTCAGACTTGTAAACACCGGGTCAGTGGTACCTGACAGTAGAAATATGGAATATCATGTATAACCTTAATCCCAATGCTTTTTAAAAATAATATTTATTATAAGAAAAACCTATCTGCCACGGTGGCAGGTGACCTGAAATTTTTACCTGCCGCAGCCAATATTTACCCTGTATTTGGTAGGTGGCAGGTGTTAATTTCATTCCTTGGGCGTAACGAATATTACATTAATTGCTGCATTGTATTGCAATAATTGTTGGAAAAAGGGAATAATTTACTGTAAAAAAAGGTCTTTGAATCTGATTAATTTGGGAGCAAGTGACATAAAATAAGTTGCTGCTCATTTTAAAAAGGTATTTAACAAAACAAACATGAGCGTGTCAGTACAGCTCTACATGTGCATTTAAAATACTTTTGACTAAATACAGTGGGATGCTGAGCACTGGCCAAACAAGGTGCATATTACTTTTGAAAGTAATTTTATGCTCTTTTTAATGTAGACTGAACGAAACACTGAGTTGAGACATTAAATGGGTCTGAAGTTTCTATCCGGTTTGGTTCCAGGGAGAGAATCTTAATTTTGGCAAGTTCAGTGTTCTAGCCTTCTCTCTCACTCACTCGCTCACACAAAAACCACATCGTGGGTCCTGAGAAATATGACGTGGGTCTGATTAGAAAATGTCTTAGTCACCTGTCCCTGTGATGTAACAGGCTGGGTCTGAAATTAATTACAACTATTTGGATAATGAAGGATCTAACTGTTCAGTAAGTGCAATATACGATTGATTACATCAGAGGAAATGGAAACAGACATTGTAAACAAAATAGCTTTCTTTTTCCTCCTTTATAACCTCCCAGACTGCCACTGTAAACTGTACAAACCAAACGCTAAATAAAACAAATGAAAACCAAGTATGTAAACCTTATTACATGATTTCCTAGTAGTTAGTGATTCACATTATTCTATTATATGTATATTTGATATACGTCTGACAATGTTTAAACTTTAATTTAAAGAATAACGTAAAGGCAAATAGAAACCAGAGAAAATGTAAAAAAAAAAAAAAGCTTAAAACGGAACAACAAAGAATATTCATATTTTACATTATGTTTGTCAGATTCAGAAGTTAGAATTAACGTTTTAGTTTTTAGTATTAACATTAATATTTTTGTTGTATTTTGAATTTTTTTTTTTTAGTTATATAGATTATTTTCACCGCAGTTGCCCTTGAAATCGTAAAAAATAAAAAAAATAAAAAAAGGTTGTAAACACTACTTCATTGGGAAGACATCGCGAGACTACCGAAGAAAAACGAACGGGTGGAGGAGACGAGGCGGAAAGTCCCGAACCATCTGCACTGTGTGTCGTCGCCCCCCCTCCCCTCCTTTTCAACATGGCTGCTGTGTCTGCTCTCTCAAGTAACGCTCAGGTCGGAGGCTGACTCGGTTTCTACCTTCCAGGGCCTCTCAACTTCTTGGTGCACGTCAGCTTCGCTCGGATGCAAATCCCGTCCTCCACCTTTTGGTTTCCCCTGGTTCCGTTCGGCGGAGTAACCTTCACCAATCACTCCCTCCACTGGGCCTTTTCACCCCAAAAACAACCAGCTGCCAGCCAACAGCAGCTCCCAGCGCCATGGTTTGAGGCGGTGCACTCGGCTGTCCTCTTCATGAACGATGTGTGAAAACTGCGCCGAGCTGGTGGAGGTTTTAAATGAAAGTAAGTCGTCATTTTGTTCCCATCGGACGGTGCTGGACTAGCTGCTCGGCGTTAGCGCCGCAGCTAGGCGGCCGGCTAACCGCGGCGGTGTGTGTGTGTGTGTGTGTGTGTGTGTGTGTGTCTTCTGGCTCGGCTCGGCTCGGCTCGCCTTTCCGTCCGGACTGCGCGGCCACGGGACGGCGGCGGTAAACGGTCGGTGACGGCCGGTTCGACGCGAACGCAGACCCCGTTTCACCCTCCGACGCTGGCGGCCGGTTCCGGGCCCGTCTGTCAAACGCTCGACTCGGAATCCCACTACCTCGGTCGGTTCCGCGTGTGACATTACGGCCGCGACCTAAAATACCGTTGACCACGGCCCCCCGGGGGGCGCCGCCGTCGGTAAAACGCGGCTTTCGCGGACTTGTAGAAGTTAGCCGAGTTAGCTCGTCGCAGCTAGCGAGCAGCCCGACTTTGTTTGACGCGTCTTGTCGGCTCGCTGTGGCCGCTGCCCGCCGCGCTGCCGCCGGTCACGTCCTCGGGTCAAAGGGGCCTGCTAGCCGCCGGTGAAGGGCTCGCGGTTACCGCCGCTGACGCGGAGGTGACGGCGCGAACTGTCGCACGTTACCGCGGCTGGCCCAGGAAAGCAATGGCTGCAACGAGGCGCATATTTTGGCACGTCGTCAATCACACCGCAGCTGTCGGTGTGTTCACGCCAGCCTTACTCTTCGCTCGGTGGCGATATTAATTCTCACCTCGCCTCCAGCTGTCAGCCACAGGGCTAATGTCAAGTTCGGCCATCGGGTGTCAATACGCGGCTGCCCTTATAGCTGGAAGGCAGCCGTTAGTCCAGGCGTGCCAACCGGGCCTTGCCGCACAGGCACCGAACAAAGCCTTGTTGTGTTATAACACTGTTTCGCTAAAGCCGTTACCGTGCAGTGATGGACGCTTTATTGGTGGTTTTCCTGTGTGTGTGTGTGTGTGTGAAGGCTCCTCCTGCAGGCTAATTTCCTTTTAACAAGCTGACATTTTGTTGTCGATTAGAAGATGAACACTTCCAAACACGAAAGTCCAGTTGTGATGGTGAGCTGTGGCCGCCTGCTTTTGGAGAGGAATGTCACCCTTATTGTGCAGCATGTGGCTGAACGTATGCGGACACCCAAACATTACAGACATGTGTGATAGCTGAACATGGTATTTCAACAGCCTCCTGTCTTCAGGGAAGGCTTTCCACAAGTTGGCTGCAGGGATTTGCTCCCATTCTGCCGCAGGAGCATTATAGCTCTTTCATACAGGAGATGCACGCATGACATGGTTCTACTGACATGCGTTAAACCTGCTCTGGACCTTTTCATATTCCTGTGTCATTGTTATCAGAGACTCCAGCCTGCAGCGCAGTTAAATGCAATTCAAATGCTAAACCATACGACAACACATAATTACATTGCATTATAACCACATTAAAGTGGAGTTTCAGTTTCACATCTGCCTTGCCCATGCCTGCATGGCTGTTTGTCTTTTTGTCTCTCTCTCGTCCATCAGATCACATTTTAAAGGTCAATATCATTCAATTTCCATCCTTAATAGAGAGGCAGCCGTGTTGGTCTCTATAGGTTATTAGTGAAGTCGGCCACTGATGCTGCGTGATGAGGCCTGGCTTGCAGTTGCCGTTCCAGTTCATCCCAGAGGTGTTGAGGTCAGGGCTCTGTGCAGGCCAGTCAAGTTCTTCCACACCAAACTGGGAAAACCATTTCTGCGTGGAGCTGGCTTTGTGCACGGGGGACATTGTCATGCTGAAACAGGAAAGGGCCGAACACACACTATTGCCACAAAGTTGGAAGCCCACTATTGTCTACAGTATCATTGTTGGTGTAGACCAAATGATGGAAAGCAACCCCAGAACAGAAGTACACAAAAAATGTCCACCTACCTCTGGTCACATAGTGTATTTTGAATGAGCAGTTAATCGGTCTTACAAAGATTAGACTGTAGGAGTAAAAGTTCACTGCAATTCTGTGATTACTGAGATTGCCAGTTGTAGTTTATTGAAATGTTCCACCTTCTGTTCAATGTTTGGCTGTCCTTTGATCTGTCACTAAGCTGTTTGTGTGACAGCAGGCCTCACAGATTCAGTTCAGATTCAGCTCTGTGTATGTAAATGTGTGGTGTTTTTCTAATATTGATGTGTGTGAGAGTATCTGTATATCTTTGGGAAACCCCAGGTCAGGTTGTCTAGTACATAACGTGTTGCATGGTGATGAAGTCAAACAAAAGTTTTCATTTTCACTTGCATTCTTAAGTATGCCAGAAGTCATTCTGTGGGAAATTGTAGTAGTCTTGATGATAAACTGAATAGCTTTGTATTGTTAAGTCAGATAGACAAAAGTGTGTGTGACACCTCACAGTTAGAGCTGGGAGAGAGAGAGCAGTCATACACGAACATCGACTAAGTAAAATACAGTCTAAAGCTTTGATTTGAATCAGGAACTGTGTGATCAAGAGTACAAATCTGACCGAGCGTTCAATGCTAGCTTTCAGTACTCGACAGTGGCTTCATTCTGACTCAAATTACAAGATCGAAAACCGGGCTGTATTTTTGTGACAGGATGAGGCCTGTTGGGCCTTTACAGCTTCACTGATTCAAACTGGTGTTGTGGAGGGTTGCGACAGGGGGCTCTACAGCAGGGCGCTGTCAGCTGTGACAGCTCTGTCTGCAAGACTGGCAGGTCCATGTGTTGTGCCTGTAGGTGACCTGTAACCTCAGATTTGCTGCAGCAGCATGTGTTTGTGTGTGTATGTAAGAGACTGAATCCCCTTTTACAACAGAGAGCTGTGTTCAACCGGTGTTTGCTAACGCAGGGCCGATCCACACGCTTTCCAAAATGCAAGGGTTTGCTGATTATCGGTTTTTATGTGTGTAAATAGAATCGCATTGATTGATGATTGAGAGATTAATCGGTGATGAAAATAATCATTAAATGCAGTCCTAGACCTGCCATGTCTTTGTATCAACCAGTTTATATGCAATGAGAGCATGTCACAAGTGCCAGACAGTGCATCATATACATGTATCCTTTCTCCCCGTTGAAAGAGTCTTAAACCACTAAAATAAGTGAGATTAGTTTCTGTAGAAACAATATGCAGAATGATAACATGATGATGACAACTCAGATAATGAAGAGTAGGTTTAGAAGTCCCATTTTTTTACTGAAGACATTTTGACATGTTGCAGTGGGAAAAGTACAGGTTTTAAATAACATTAATGATGGCTGAATTCCATTCAAGCCCCTTTCACACATGCAGTATAACCCTGAAATGTTGAGGAACATTTCCTGCATGGGGTCATGTGTGAATGGGAGCAGGGATCGATATTCAGGGAGGTCTGTACCGCCAGTTTCCCACCTCAAGACCTGGTAACATTTCAGGGCAAATATCACTACGGCTGTGTGTGAATGAAAGCAGTAACACTGCAGGGACGAGCACGTGAAGGGTTACATCTGTCTGACGAAAGACGCTTTCACGTGGAGCGAGTGAACTAGTCGCATGAATATCAAAGCAAAATACTGGACCCTTCAATCCAGACAGCCCTGATGGAGGCCACAAGCTGAAACACGTTGGTCTGACAATAAAGTTGTTCTTCATACGACAAGTCTTGCTGGAGTTTTGATCTCTTCAGACTTTCTCCCTTCTCCATGCACCTTGGAAGTCTGTGAAATTGTGCCAGAAATCCTTACTGTGCTTCTATAGAACTCCTTCAATCCAGAAAATTTAATTACAAAATCATATTGAAATATTACAAAACCTCTATCTCAGCAGAAATTCTTAAAAAACATTTAAAAAGTGGTCCTACAGCACCAGCTCAGTGGCACACCCAGGCCTCTATCTCAGAGCATCTTTTTAGCTGCTGTTCCATGAACAATATTTCTTCTGATCAGAGATTCCAACTTAACTGTTTACATGGACGCTAAATAAAGTGATCAATAAGATGTGTTTTCATGCCCCGAAGCATTTAATCAGAATATAACTCTTTTGACATGCGCACAGCGGCTCCGCCCGCTGTGAAGCGTCTAATCTACTGGAAATATAACAGAAGAAGAAGGTTTTCTTCAGCTTAGTTCATCTTTTCAAACACTTGTTTGAACAACTTGTTGTATCAGCCACAGAGCAGTTTAGTTTCTGTCCCTCCAGGAAACTCGTTCATGTCACCTGATGTTCCCCCATGTGGGGCAAACATGCGCAGAAATAATCTATTTATTCCAACCAGAGAGAAACGATTGGATTAAGCGTTTACATGGTTATTAGATGCTAACATTTTCCTATTGAACGGATTATTAAAGGTCACATGAGGCATTTTTATTCTGATTGGGCTGTTATTCCCATTATTAGTGGAATATTAGGGTCTCTGTAAACGCAGCTGTTCTTCTTCTGCCCTCCAGTATACAGTCAGCAGCTGTTGGCTTTCTAAAATACATTGTAATTGAACTGTGCTTCTTACAGTGTCACAACTGGAAATAATTTCATATTTAAACGCCACCAGTATGGCTGAACGATCATGCCCCACACACACACACACACACACACACACACACACACACACCTTTGTATTTATATCCATGGTGAGTTGCAGCAATGAACTGGGTTTAATGTTGGCGCCTGTGTGCGTGTCCCCAGACAACATCATCAAAGCAGTGAAACAACATCTTTCTGCATGACCCACAGAGTTTCAAATGAAGCTTTAAATAATTACAAAACATCTTATGAAAATAAAACATGTCAAAGTCACTGTTAGAACTGTAATAGTATTATTAAGTACTCGTTAAGTACTCATATTAGTACTCGGTGGTCTGTACTTGTACTATTTCCTGCTTGCACGGCCAGCATGGCTGATTGAGTACTGTTGTTGCAGTTTTTTGTATTCTGTGGTGGAGACACTTGATTCCTCTAATCTGGGTGTGTCTGATGTGGATCTTTGAAGGCCAATACAATAACAGTAACTTTACACTGAAGCTGCTGAAGTCTGGTGCCAACAGGCAGCCTGCAAATTAGAGCCCATCTGAACATCTGATAATGATATATCCGCTGATATTGTCTTTTCCTTTTTCTTGACAATTTTAATATATTTTACAATAGAAATGGAGAGATAAAAACATCAACGGAGCATGGGAACATTTCTTGGTCTACTGAACTTGTGTCCATATTGTCCTTTGTTTTACACCTGAAGCTCAGTTTACCTGATGTATAAAACCCTACAGATTTCCAATAGAAAGCCTGTGTTACAGACTTGGGGTGTGAAGTTTGAAAGATTGCATTATAGGAAATTTAGGATGCAGTGTTTGTGGAGCTTAAGTCAGGATGTCTCGGCCTCTGCTGCTTTGATTTTGATTATTCAAATATCTCTTTAGTCCCCAAACGTTGTGGAGGTGCAGTACTAAATCACTGTCTGTAGTACCCCCTTTTTCCTAATTTGGATATTAAAGACTTGTGACACAGATATTGTGATGTACAGTTGAACAATAAATGTTGCTATTGAAGTTAACAGTAAATATAAGATGGCAGAACATTTTGAAAAATAAATTATGACTAATTATAAGTAAAAGGAAAAAGGGTAACTTTGAATTTAAAAAATGAGGATAAAAATTCTATAAAGCTGTAGACTATAAAAACTTTCTGTACTTTTCTCACATATACTGTAAGTTGATTCTGAGATATCTGTAACAGACCAATATTGTTTACTCCAAAATTAAAGTGTTAAAACTGGGAGAAAAAGAACTACCAGTTTGTTTTTTCTTTGGAGAATAAAATGTTAAAATGACCCATTTTCCGATCAGACTCGTGGGATGTATGTAGCTGTTCTCTAACAGGTGTTTTCTCTTGTTTGTCTTCAGTTTCGGATGCAGACAGCAGTGAAGGAGGCTTCCAGCTGAAGAAAGAACATGCCCTGCGAGTGCTGGGCTACATCAGCTCCTGGACTCAGAGGTCAGTGCTGCTTCATCTGACATCTTTTTATTTTATTTAGTTATAAGAATGTACAAACCGTCAGTCATACCAGTTCATTTAACAACAACAACAAATCGACATAATGGTTACATCAGAGTGAATGGTAGAATAAAAAGATTCAATTTGGTGACAAATGTAAAGTTTAACTACTGACGTGCATTTATTATTAGTTACAAAGACTGAAAATAACATTCAGTTTGAATTAGAAACGACTTGAAAGATTGATTAAGAAATTTAGCTTTATGGATATGAAAGTTCCCTAATCAAATAAAGTGAACAATAGTGCAATAATTGTTATAATCACATTCAAATAAGTGATCGTATTTTTCCTCTCAGTGATAATTGCGTGTGTTGTTTTGCACAATATATATTACTCAGTCTTTCCAAAATGTGACACAATATTTTTTAACTTCATCATGAATCAGCTGATAAGGTTTACACAAAAACAAAACAGGTTATTGCTTTCCTTGATCCCGAGTGTTGAAATGTTTAAGGCTCTAACAAACTGTGCTGAGCGCCTGCGGCTCTTTGCTTCCCCAGTTCACTTATGAATTACTGACCTGCTGAGAAATACTGCTGCTTCAGTGAAGGAGCTGCACGAAGTGTTGAGTTTGCATTAACAGCGAAATCACACAGACAAGCAGCTGGTGTCTGTTGCTCTTTCCCTCAGCGGGACTTTGTCACTACAAGTTGGTGAGGTCTGAGTGGGATAATTAGGATAGAATACTTTTTTCCATATTGATCAATATCGATATTTATCACTATATAATCTGATAATGCTGCCAGTTTAAAGAGTATCCTGATAATGGCTGAAGCCTGAAGAAACCAGAGGGTTCATTATTTGAACTTTAGAATATACTTTATTTAACATAATGTAAATAATGCAAACATGGCTTGGTTTACAATATATTTTGTGATAAAAGAATGTATTGAATGAACATTTAACTGTGCAAACAACACGTTAGCTTACCTGTGCTGGGAGGTGATGGAAGAGATTTGTTGCGTTTTCCGTCTGGTTGGCGCCGACCGACGGCATATTTTGCAGACCGTCTTCATCTGTGCTTCGTGGCTTTTGAGATATCTAAACCACTTCCATATAACTGACGTCTTGTTACCTTTTTTTGTCAACTAGTTCCAGGATAACGCGAGTTCACTTTCAACAGACGTGTCGGATGTCGTTGTCGGATTGTAAATAGACAAAATATCTCCAAACTGCTGAAGTTGAGCGACCAGTCCTGCTTCCAGCTGGTCATGGGCTCTGTTCAGTGTCGCTCATTTCGCTTACCGGTATTTTGATTATTCTGCTCCAACTACAAGCCTGTTAGCCACTGTGTCTGTAAGCATACATCTATTCCTGTGACATGATTGGCTCTTCTTCATCATCTTCTTCTTTTTCTTCTGTTTAGTGGTGAGTGGCAGCTAATGTTTAAGGTGCATTAGCGCCCCCCTCTCCCGGTGTATCCCAGGTGATTTAATTATATCGAACATTTGTTATATTTATATTGAGATAATTATCATTATCGTTTTATCGCCCAGCCGTACTTTGACGTGCAAGCCAAAAACTGCAGACTGACTGGCTATTTTCGCGTTTATTTCTGCTGTGTGATAGGCTGTTGGATCTATCCATATCGAGTAAAAAATGTCCAAAGTTTCAATCATCTTTATCGACATGAATTTTATCACGATCCCGTATCGAGATCACTTTATCACCCAGTCCTAGGTCTGGGGGTTTCTTTGCCCCCCCCCCCCCCCATCTCTGTCTAGGCAATAGGACAGTGTGTCTTTCAGAAACATTAGAAAAGGGAAAAAAGGGCTAATCTAATTTTATACAAGCTGGAAAACCATCTTGAAAGTGATGTAAAGCAGTGAGGAAAGTCATGCTGGATCCGGTCAGTGGAAGTTAATGACTCATTATGCCCTTCTTCAGCAGCTATAGTCCAGCTATCTTTGAGCAAGGCATTAATTGAATGATGGTGCAGCCTGTGGTTTGGTGTGTATGTGGCTTCACTCTGATGAATCTTTATCTTGGTGATGCTTCCATTATATATTCCAAAAAATAGATTTTTTTAAATTTTAGACTTTAACGTGCGTTGACAGTCGAGGCCATCGGGACGACATGAAGGTTCTGAGTAATGATGACTCTCGTTTAGTTTTGGTCTGTTTTTAATCATCCAACTGCCTGGGGGTGTTTTTATATTTGGTGTATGAAGGAGACTTGAAGTCGCTGACCTAAACATTCAGAATCTGCTGACTCATTTGTTTAAATGATACCAAGAAGCAATCCTTCCTTGGGCCTGCTCTGCTTTATTTGTGAGTGTGTGCTTCCATCTTTGTAGACAAAAAGAGGAAATTGCTGGTGACCCGTCCTGTACTTTGACTTAAGTGATGGGTAAGAGGTACACTGAGACGTGGCGAAACATCTCTGTACTCTCACACACACTCAGTTCAAACTTGAATGGAGACATAGTATTTTAAAATCTCCTTTGGCTTTATGTTTATGTGTTGTTATCTTACGTGTCCAGTTTTTTAATGCACGTGGCAGTCCAAAACATTTACACTCTGTGGAGCATTAAGCCGAGTCAGAGTTTGTCTGTCTGAAGACCAAAGATCGGAAAGTGACTGACATTTTTACACAAAGTTGTAGTTCACTGAAAACATAAAGAGGTAATCTGATGCCATGTTGTATACACCAATAATACTGAATTGTTTGGGCTTGTGGCTTGACAGTCAGTCCAGGAATTTAGTCTTTAAAAAACAAGAATTAACGAAAGTTTAATCAATCTCTACATTACTTGAAGGGATTATTTAAACTTGCTGTTGACTGCTAGTTAGCCTCTATTTGTCAAATCAACCAACCAGAATCCAATTCATAACCTTTCTTAACGAATACATTACTGTGTGATGAACCTTCCCCAATGCTGGAGGTATTTTCATCACTTGCAGCTCCATAATTACAATACCACTCAGTGAGATCCTAAAGTGACGGGTTTGAGAAGGAAGCTCTGTAGACATGTGGATTCCCTCTTTAACGCTTCCTGTTTGTTCTGCGTTGTCTTCAGACAATGTCTCTGCTGCTTCAAGGAGTACAAGCACCTGGAGGTCTTTAATCAGCTGGTCTATGCCCTCATCAACCTGGTCATCGCACAGATCAGCAGCCTGAGAGACCGCCTCTGCAGCGTCCAGGACCACACCCATAAAGGAGGCGTGTCTGGGGCTGAGGGGGCGGGGGCTGAATGGAGCGGGGCCGAGGCTGCACCCGGGCCCCTCCCCCAGCCGTCCTCACCCGGGGAGGACGAACCTGTGAATGTGGAGAGAGACTCTGCTGAAGAGGACGCCGACACTCCCGACCTGAACCAGAATAAGACCCAGAGCCAGGGTCAGGGGGCCAACCAGCCGTGTGAAGCCCAGATAGAAGCACTAGGGCCCGGGGAGGGCAGCAGTGGGTCCGGGGGTGGTGACAGTGGTGTCGGAGCAAACAGCAGCAGCGACAGCCAGGACCCGTTCAGCTCCTGGAGCACAGAGGAGAGGGAGAAATTACTGTTGTGTGCCGCCAAGATCTTCCAGATCCAGTTCCCCCTCTACACAGCCTACAAACACAACACACACCCAACCATAGAGGTAAGTCCCAGATCACACAGCTAACACACCATCACGCCCACAGATCAGAGCCTGACAATTTTTGAGGGTGATGCTGATATTGATATGTGAGAGAAAGATCTTTTTTAACATAAAAACGTTTTGGATAAGAATCCCTTAAATTTGCTTAAAACAGCTTTGAGACTAAAATTTGTACCGAGAGAAACATTTTACAAATTTTAAAAATAAACATTTTAGTATTCTGTGCTGGACAAACTATGTAGATATGTAGAAGTGAGATACTGTTTCTAAATGATCTTATCCAATGTTTACTTAATGATACACAGCGTCCGGGTGCAGTGACTTCCTGGAGTGTTGAGGAAGTCACTGCACCCGGCCGTTGGTCACCAGGAACTATCCTCCTGCATATAATTCCCTATAAAATGTCATGTTTTTAGATATGTTGTGTTAATTTATTTGAGTTATTGGAGTTACCCAGGCTAGCTGTTTCCCCCTGCTTCCAGTCTTTATGCTAAGCTAGGCTAAACGGCTTTAGCTTTAGACTTAATGCACCGACATAAGAGTGATTTTCTTATCCACCACTCAGCAAGGAAGCAAATAAGCGTATTTCCCAAAATGCTGAACTATTCCTTTAAGGGATCCTTATTAAAAATGTTTATGCTATGTGTCTATGTTCAATGTATCGTTATCTTATTTAAAAATATATATTTTTATCAGTACCGGCCTCAAAAGACAGGTACTCTGTCTAGTCCAGTCGGTTTCTTCAAACTCGGATGTCCTTTGTCCTGTGCACTAATGTATTGTAGCTTTTCTGCTGTCAATACTAAAACACATTCCTCTCTGTTCAAGCCAATTTTAACATCCTTTGAATGTGAACAATGGCCTGTAATTCAGAAACCTCTGAATTCATTAACTAAACAGAACTCTGCATTAAAACAGTGTTTCTGTCTGTGGTTCTTTCCTCCAGGACATATCTGCTCACGAAAGCAACATCCTCGGCTCCTTCTGCGACATGAACGTAAGCAATGTCCTTATTTCATTTAGTTACACTCTTCCTCCCGTCAGTCACCTGACACCTACGGCACGAAATAATCCCTCAAAAAACATGTTGATGATGATGTCACTGCTGCAAAAAACCCACAGACTTCCTTATTCATTTCAACGTTCTCGTGCAAGATGTATCTCTAATTTATTCTGTCCTGAAACTGTTGTATTGGGAAGCTGCACGAACAAGCTCTCTGCCTGAACCCGACAGCTGTGCTGCATCCAGAGCACAAGCTGTGGGGTGGGGGTGGGGTAGAAACTAGACGTAGACCTGAGGCATGTTGAGACGAGGGCATCAGGGGCCCGTATGTCTCCCAAACGCTGTCACATGACCGCTGAAGAGACTCAGGTTTATTGGTCACATCGTCTCACAGCGGGTCAAGCATTTGCTGCTTCCACTCTGTAGTTTTGGTTTCTGTCTGAGGTCGCGGTGCACATGCTGTGGAAATAAATTTTAGCAGGTTTGTACAGGCAGAAGGACGGATGAACAGCAAGAAATGAATAATGCCTCGTCATCGACCCTGGACTGAAGTGAATAATTTAAGCGTTGGTTCACTTCCTCTAACTCCCGTTTTAACTGAATCATCTCCTGTGATATGTCTAAAAAGTCCTTTTTATTCAGCAGCAGGTTCAGTTCAGTTGAAGTTAATATCTAAAGTGATATTCAAATGTCAAATAAACTCAAAATAACATGATTGCTACATGTTCAGAACTCTAGTCTGGTCTCTCACTTTCAATAGTCAGTTTCTCTGTAACCCTGACCAAAACTTCAGGTTGCACAATTAATTGTGTAATAATTATGATGACTTTTGGTTTCCACCATTAATAAACATAAACAATAAGGTGTGACATTTCTGCCTTTTTTATTATTGGCTCAAGCTTTAGTATCTTCAGTGTGCGGAATAACAAACATCTTCTAAAGTCATTAATTTAACACAAAGTTAATTGATAAAATGTAAAAAAGTGTAGGACTTGATAAGTTTTCGCTTCTTCCTGCACCTCCTCCCAATGCTGCTCTGAAATTTATTTAGCTTTTTGCTCATGGAACAGTTCTTGTTGTTTGCTGACCTGAGAGGTTATCTCAGAGACTTGATACTCAGGCAGCTGAGTATCCATATTTCTTTTTGTTTTTTTATCAGTGGACTAAATGGCTTCATATGGGAGTAGATTCACAGTAAAATAATGACAGAACATTTTTCTGTTCTTTCCATCATTTCGGTGTGAATCACCTTCAGATCTGTACAAATGTGCAGTCAGTGTAAGCCTACATATAAAAAACCAGAAGATGAGATACCTAAAAAGGCATGTGTCACTTCTAGACTTGTAGATGAAGTTATTAACAAAGGCAGATAATGTCACACCGGGTACAATAAAAGAATCACTCTGCTCAGGGAAGTTGTTTCCTTGGGAAGAATGACTCAGAGGATGAAAGTTTTTGTCAGAAAGGCCTTATATCATAGTTTTGTGTTGAGTTTTTCGAACAGTTCTCTGTTTAGCTAAGTATTGTCCACATTTCCTGCCCTCTTTGGTTCTTTTGTCAAATCGATGCCCACATTATTACAGTGTGCTGAGCATCGTAAAGTCCATGGTAACAGGGTTTCATTGGTCTGCGCTCCTGATGCTGCTCTTTGTGTTCTGAGATGGACATTTGAAGAAATCAGCATCAGTTTAATAAAAATGTTTTTGTTAAAGGAATGCAGTACTTCTAAACTTGCAGAGGGGGGTTAGGGCTTGTACGCTGGAAAGAATAGTAGAAGAGCTGTTCTGCGTGAGTTGCCGTTTACCGGATATGATTTGGTTTCCAGCAGATGAAGTCACTGTCCCCCAGAGAGCAGTAACGTGTCCCCAGATAATCTGCTAGCTCCATGGCTTTTACCTTCCCACCGTAATAAAATTTTCATGAAGGTCAGGGGTGGGGGGGTTTGGGATGGATTTAAGAACAGGCTGTATGAAAACTGCTAAAAGAAAAACAATTTCACTGTGTTCACTGACCAAAATAACTGACATAAAAATAACGGCTTTACATTGATTTTATACTAATTATTAATTCATTGTTAAGGGCACCCAAATTGACACTACGCCACACTTTCCAACACACTCATGTTGTTTAAGTCCGAAAGAAATTTAAGTGCAGAGACTAAACTGCTAAACAGAAGTAAATGTTAAGAAATGCAGCAGGTTTTTTAACAAACTTTACTGTATTTTGCAGTGGAGTTCAGAGCGGCTGTTGACATGATTTTAAATTCATATCAATTACAATGTACTGCAAATGCGTCAAAACATCCATAGAAAACCATTCTGGCAGTGTAATTAAGGCTCATCATGTTTTGGTTTTTACTGCTTTTTCACAGATAAATAAGCTGATTTTTTTAAAGGTGGTCAGTTTAAACTAATTGTCACCTGGATTTTATGTCTCTATGCACCCAAACGTTTTTGTGTTTCCTATTGCAAAAACACACAAAATAAGGGAATAAAAATACAAATGAGCTTCTAATAATGCAGCATGACTTTAATAGATGTATCTGATGTTGTTTCCCCTCACTGACCAGGACGTGGAGGTGCCTCTGCATCTGCTGCGCTACGTCTGTCTGTTCTGCGGGAAGCACGGCCTCTCCCTGATGAAGGACTGCTTCGAGTCGGGCACTCCAGAGAGCCTCCCGTTTCCCATCGCCCACGCCTTCATCACCATCGTCTCCAACGTGAGTCCACCAACCCAGAACACAAAGGCTGCTTACTGCTCACTGTCAGTTTAAAAGCCACAGTTCAGGATAACTCCTCCTTTCCATGATTTATACCTAAAGGCTCCATCCACACTAATACGTTTTCATTTTAAAATAATCTCCGTCCACGAGCGTTTTATCACCGTTTCAGAAATAATCTCCGTCCATACGACACGCCTGGAAACGCATATCACACGACCATTCACGTGCACTGGGCATGCACGTGCCGGTGTGAACAGGAAGCAGATTGTCTGCTCTGTGGTTGGTTGGTTAGTTAGCTGCAGGAAAAACTACGAGTGAAGAACAGCGATGGAGAAAAGTCAGAGCAGAGATTTCTCTGCTTGGACCGACGACCAGGTGGAACTGTTACTGACAGGAAGTGATGTGATTCGTTATTAATGTTGAATTAACCGCTGGGAGTCGAGGCTGATGTTTTTTTGTTTTTTTTGTCTGGGAAAAGGTCACGTGATACGGGCGTGATGAATCAGGGAAGGACACATCGTGGCTGATTAGACCCAATCAGGAAGCGAACATGAGCATCTGCGTCATCTTTTTAGAACGTCTCCGTTTCCGCCCGTCCTCACTAAAATGCAATCTGGAGTTTTCAAACTAACATGGGGTCAGCAGCGTTTTCACAAGTCTCCGTTTTAGAGGTTCGATATCGCCGGAGTAGTGTGGACGCTAGGCGTAAACGTAGCAAAGGTTACACGTTTTTAAATGAATACGTATTAGTGTGGATGTAGCCTGAAACTCAGCTCGGAGTAACATTCTTAAATCAATAAATCAGATCTAAATGAAAGATTGAGATTAATATTTTAGGTGGATTTGGAGGGAAAGTGATGTTTTTGCCAGTTGGCAGTTTATCTGTTTATCTACCTAGCTAAAACTAATGTAGGCTAATCCAACAATCCTGCAATAAATCCTCCCTCCATGAAGGTTATAATTATTCAGTTTTTGTTGAAACTGTTTTAGAGAGGTGTTGTTTGAGGTACTGTTGAATTGTATTGCATTATATTGACAGGTGTTTCTAATGTTTAGCGTATCCTCATTGATAAAAACAGGTTGGACAAAATATTAGGCTGCTTTTAGCTTTAGCTAGATATTGCAGGTGCCTCATAAACCGGCACCTGTAGACACGTAGTTTAGATTACCTGCTGTGTTTGATTGTGTTGATGTGAGTTTCATGTTAAATACTCTGTGTTATGTTTTTGGTCCTACCCACAGATCCGAATATGGCTGCACATTCCTGCGGTCATGCAGCACATCATACCGTTCCGCACCTATGTAATACGGTGAGTTTACTCCAGACAGGTGTCACAGTGTGAACAGACGCTACACTTTGCTTTTATAAGGGAGCAAAGTAGGACGATTTCCTCAGCTGCATGCTGGTCAGTTTCATTTGTTCCTGGTGAAGCCGTCGTTCAGAGATGTTGCACTTGTTTATTGCCGCAAAACAAAAAATCAGCTCCCGCACACTTTCAGCACTTTACATTACCAGTGCCACTAAAATCCTGTCTCATATCGCAATATCTGTCAAAATAATCGCAATATTATTTCATTTCATACAACACAATAAGCCTGCACACACACACACACACACATATATATATATTTTTATTTTTTATTTATATTTTTTTTTATTTTTTTTTTATTTATATTTTTATTTTTTAATTTATATATATATATATTTTTTTTTATTTTTTTATTTATTAATTAATTTATTATATATATATATATATATATATACACACACACACAGAACAATCAGCAACTCCTAGGGACCAAGTAACACTAACACATTCAGCTGTTGTGACAAGAAGTAAAAATATGGAGAACATTTTTTACAGTTGAACTCAGAGCTCCTGCACACTGCCTGAGTCCCTGGTTTGTATATGACTGAGTAGCTGCCATTTTGTTGAACTCCTTGCTTTGCTGTCAGCACAGCGTCCGACCGCTCCGCCGCCGAAATCAGGCTGGAAGAAATGTAGCTTCTGCAGAGGATCAGTGGCGACTTTTTGATTCAAATCAGAACAAATCAAAAATCTACATACGACTGCTAGTTAATCAGTAACCTTCTGAATCCTGTGTTATTATGTGCTGTCGAATATTAAAATCTTTCTTATTGCCCCTTTTTTAAATGCTTTGAAACACCGTGACTGTTGGCTTCAGTGTCTAGGTGTGTCTCCCCGGCTGCCATTCAAAGACGTGGTCGGTTTAGTCTCGGAGCTCTTTCCCTCTCCGTCTCTCTCACTCAGTCAGCCAGTGCACCTCGCTCACTTGAGCTCCCCCCTCCACAAATACCAAAGTGCCACACACATGTGTTGCTAGGAAGAGCTTCCATCACCATGGCAACAGTTGCCAGGCCTCCAGTGAACCTCTCCTCACATGACCCTAGAGGAGGCAGAGCGCTGGCAGGCTCGGTCATGTGACGCAGGCGGGCTGATGCTCTGCTGCCTCACTGAGCAGAGACTCGCAGTGCTCAAATAAAATGATCACTGTAGTAAGAATAATGATTAAACGGTCAGTCCCTGATTTTATTAAAACCCCTGTCTTCCTTCAAAATATTGTCCAGCTCATAATGTTGTCATCAAGGAGCAACCTTTGTCTCTTAAGCTCTTAACTTAGCCTTCATCTTTCTACACTGAGGAGGAGACGATTCTTTGTCATCCAGCTTTACAGTCCTGTCTGGCTGTTTTAAAGGGCAACACACACCAGCGGCATATGATGCACGACATAAGTGCACGAGCACACTTGCTTGGAGTAACAAGATGAGGGATTAGGTTTATCAGCTTGGATTCGTAGCTGGTTAAAGCTGTACAAGAAGACACAAAACACAAAATAACATTACTGAATAAGAATTGCTGAAGCTTTAAAGATGCAAACACAGGGAAGCTTTGAGAAGATACAGACTTGGCAAACGTAAGGTTACTCTCATTCAAAACCTAATAGGCCTTGGAAACTTTGAATTAGTTAACCCTTTGAACTCTGCACTATAAATGGTCTGCCAGTGGTCTGCCAATGGTGTTTTTGCTTATTGTGATGTCAGTTCCTGGATTATCGTCAAACGCTTCATATCACTAAAATCTGTACAACTTGAGCTAAAAGGCTGGAAGTCAACAAAACATAATGACTACTAAAAGTATTGAAAATGTGTCGTAAATTAAAACCACGCCGCCTCGTGTTGTCACCACGTTTTGCGCCGCACGCAACGCAACGTAATGATGTCATCAGCTTGTGACACGAACAGACAATGTGATGACGCAAAAGACTGAAGTCTTAGCTTTCAGCTGCAAAAAGAATGAACGCTTACGGTTTTAATTTTAGATCACTTTAAACCGCATTATGCATACAGCGACCTGAAGTCTGTTTTCAGAGGGTTAGTGTGGTCTAAATACAAGCAGCCATAAAAGAATATTGCCTGAAATAAAATGATGGTGGAAATAATCAGAAACGATCTGATCAAAGAAAAAGTAAAGAAGAGCACGAATCTGAGCGAGCGTTCAGTTCAGGGCTCTAGGATGAATTACAGGGTGTTTGTCATGAACTTTGGTTCAGACTTTCATGTTCCCCTCAAGGTTAAATTCTAAAGCACCGCTGCGCCTAAGTACAGCCTCACAGAGCGGCTAACGTGGCTGTAGACTCTTAATCTTGTTCGATATTTAGTGCTACCTCCTTAAACATTCATTCCATACCAGTGCTAATTTAATGTACAGCCGTATTGATGATATCTTTATAAAGCACTGTTTTTATTGCGTTTGTGTTACGCTGTGTAGCTGAATTATTGTTCACCACACTGTTTCTGTCTCTGCTTGCGTCCGGCCTCAAGTCTAGTTAGTTTTGCTGTGTGGGTTGACTTTTATGTTAAAGAAAAAAATGTTTGCTCACAGTTACAAAACTAAATAACTAAATCAGATGTGGGATTTGTTTCAAGGCAGTAGTCCAATAAGACTCATTAGACAATTCCAAATTAAATTTCACGTAACCTTTGTCTACCTCAAAGGAGATTTTGGGAATGTTTTTTGGGTTCAGCCCAGTTTAGGTCTTTGTGGTTGTTTGTCCTTAAAATCCCTTTTTAAATCAGTTCGATCAGCAAAACACGAACCCCTTTAGCAGCAACTGTAGCCTTCCAGCTCATCAGAAAAGATCTGAAAACCACAAACCCAACTTCCCCAGCTCCGAGTGAAGACTGGATGAGTCAGCAGCAGCACTCTGCTGTTGATCAGATATCTCAGTACGCCTACGCAGGGCAGGGGAAGGAATGTGAATCAAAATGAACCTCAAAGGTTCGGGTAAAGTTTTTCAAATATTTTGAAAAGTTGGATTCATAGATACAGATGTCAAATGTGAGAGTGGTGCCATCAGGTTGTTTTAACATCATAGACTAAGTCTTTTGAATTGGGATGAATTCGTTGTCACAGTTGTGATGTGTCGTGGCATGCTGCCCAGGAGTTGCTCAAATTCTTCCTGGTAGATTTTTTTTTTTTGCTGTCAGAAGTGCTGCTGGTGAATTTTGAAGCTCTGAAGAGGGCAAAAGCGTTTCTGCTAAAAGGGATGTAGCGAAAACATTGGCTGGAGAACCAGATCTTTAAGAGAGCACATATTCACATCATTCGTTCGTTTGCCTCCTACTGTACGTGTGACAACGGGCACAAATTCAAAGTCAAAGGTACTGATCAATAAAACTGTCAGTTCCCACAGATATGTTGATGTCATTTTGGGCATTTGGAGAAGATGAAATTAAAACTTACTTTATTATTCTGTCCAAACATTAGCATTGATGGTTTAAGTTGTTTCAATGAGTTTTGTGCATGAAATTCAAAGTCTGTCAGCAGATAATTCCTTTGACAAGACGAGCTCATTAAACGTTGAATGCTGTCTGCAGGTATCTGTGTAAGCTGTCGGACCAGGAGCTGCGGCAGAGCGCGGCGCGCAACATGGCCGACCTGATGTGGAGCACGGTGAAGGAGCCGCTGGACAGCGCGCTGTGCTTCGACAAGGAGAGCCTGGACCTCGCCTTCAAATACTTCATGTCCCCCACGCTCACCATGAGGCTGGCGGGACTCAGCCAGATCACAGTGAGTCCCCCTCCAAACATGACGGAAGTCACTCGCACACCGTCGCTTGGGTTAGGCTGAAAGGGGCTTTTAAGCAACCCGTCCTGTGAGAGACCTGTGTGATTGATTCTGTATTCTGTTTCTTCTGCTGCTTCTTTCTTTGCACCGACTATGTATCCATCAAGAGTTCCTAGTCGTGGCGGTTAGAAATGATGACATATGCATGACTTGAAAGTCCTCGTTTTGCAAGATTCTCGCATCCATGTGAGCAAGCAAAAAAAATATACTTCGTTTTATTAAAGGTTCCTCAGTGCACATTGCTGGATTCCCCAAATTTACTATGGTCATGTTTAACAAAATAAATAAATCTAAAGGGTTTATCCTCTGTACATGCTATTTTGCATGTTGAAATGCTCAGTTAGCATGTGAGCATTGCACCCTAATGTTTATTATGTAGCATTTAGCATTATAGCATGTTAACAGCTAATTTTACTGTTAACACACATACAATCAGCACTTGTTGCATGACACTTATTACCAGCTGTTATTTTAACGTGAACACTCGGTATGTAACACATTCTATGTTAACATGCGTACAGTTTTTGATGTTTAAGATAAGATAAGATAAGATAAGCCTTTATTGTCCCACAGCGGGGAAATTTTTAGCGTTGCAGCAGCCAGCAAAAGTGTCATATATAGAAATACAATAAAAATAAATAGAAAAATAGTCCTATACACAGTATAGACAGAAATAAATAATAGAGTGACTGAGTGCAGTTGTAAGTATGAACAAATAGATAAGATAAAAATATTGCACATATATAATATACATGTATATGAAAAATATTTCACAGCAACATATGAAGTAGATAACATCATGAATACAATATATGTATGAAGATAATTTTTAATTTATACTAATATTTATAATAAATATTTTTTATTTTGAAGATTATTATTTAGCAATTAGCGTGTTAGCTTATATGAGTGAAAGTATTGAGGACGTATTGTTTTGTTCCCCCGCTGATAATAAGTGACTGTACTATAAAACTGCTGGTGAAGAGCAGGATTTAGATACTAGACGTTGCCATTATAAATAAACCTTCTGTTGATTAGTTTGCCATCTGAATATCTACAGTAATGTAAATCATTTTAGGGTTAAAACCTGCAGTAACACTTTACTTCCTTATAAATGTTAGTGAATTTGATCCCAGTAAGGACTGTGGGCCTGGTGGAAAAAATACAACTTCTATCTGATTAATTTGATTTAAAGGCCAATAAAGACCCCCGACATAATTTGACTCTGGCTGTATTTCCCAGCAGTGATAATTACAGCCAAGAGCCAACTTGTCTGCCAACAGCTTTCTTTTAATTTGAAGGTTTTGGTATGGCACTGAGGGGAAATAACCTTGTATAAAGATGTATGATGCACTGTTTCTTCTCTCATCATGGAATACGTGTCTGCTGTTTCCTCAGAACCAACTGCACACCTTCAATGACGTCTGCAACAACGAGTCACTGGTGTCCGACACAGAAACGTAAGTTAAAGGGATGAGACGGGTGAGCACAAAGGCGTCCGTGAAGGTGCCAATATATCTATTTAGGAAAGTAATTACCAACCATTTATTTAAAGAAACAGCGTTAGTTTTCTCAGATGGTGCATTTATATTTTTTACTACTACACTGTCCTGTTTCCCACTTGTGAATAAAACATGATACACATGAATGGAGTGTGATAAAATAACCAAACACATTTGTCACCTCTTTTTACACCTGTTGGGGTAAAGAAAAGCAGGTATACATCCACACAGTTGATAGGCACTGTGTCACACACATCGTTGGATGTTTTCTGCTCTAATTATACGTTGAGCTCTGGTTAACATGTGTGTTACTTCACTGAATGTCCCTGAACGTCTCATTCTGTGCTTCGTCCCTCCAGGTCCATCGCAAAGGAGCTAGCTGACTGGCTGATCCACAACAATGTGGTGGAGCACATATTCGGACCAAATTTGCACATTGAGGTGAGACCTTAGATGTGAACTGATAGCAAGTGTATACAAACATGTTACCTTTTTAACTAACATTTTTTAGTTACATTGTGTTAAAATGCAAATTTCCTCAAATTTGTCAGAAGGATTTATGTTCTTTGTGCAACACTGGAGAGTGGAGGTAAATTTATTTTCCCCAAGCACTGATCGTGTGTGTGTGTCTTCCAGATCATTAAACAGTGCCAAGTGATCCTGAACTTCTTGGCTGCAGAGGGCCGACTCAGCACGCAGCATGTGGACTGTATTTGGGCTGCAGCTCAGGTAAGACGGGGCAGATTTATACCTGACTGTACACCGCTTTATTCCACTCCATTAACCTGTTTGTTGCTCTGTGGAACAGCATGACGGAGCCTTCAGTATTTATCAGTATATCAGTACTATCAAGCTGATAAGCCACTGATGGAAACGGCAGCGTTGGCTGCTTGGTCTATCTGGAGTTTTAATAGTTTTCCTTTTTAACAATTATGAGTAAATAATGTAGGTTTGAACATTTTTATGTGTGTGAGGGAGAAAAAACATGTTGACCAAATATTCACTTCTCAACGGAAATAGTTTTTTTCACACCCTTTTTTTAATGTTTTCATTAGAATATAGGATTTGTTGATCAGTAAACAGTTTAGTTCTCCATCAGAATAAAACAGGAAATACGTTTATACATATCCACTAGTTAGTAGGGATGAATTTATAACTGCTGTGCAAACTGTGCAGTTGATTAGTGTGGATTAATATAGAAATATATAAAACTGAATTAATCATGATAATGTTCTGTAATATTCTGGTGTCTTAGAATATTGTATACAGACCATATTTAAGTACAGCTCTCTCAATATGAAATAAATAACTAAGCGTTTTGTTTGGTGTTTTAGCTGAAACACTGTAGCCGCTACATCCACGACCTTTTCCCGTCCCTCATTAAAAACCTGGACCCAGTGCCTCTCCGCCACGTCCTCAACCTGGTGTCAGGCCTGCACCCTAGCGCCCACACTGAGCAGGTACACACACACACACACACACACACACACACACACACACACACACACACACACACACACACAGCCTCAAACATGACCTAAAAATATTGTATGTCTTGTATAAAATGTATTTTAGTGTGACGATTTTCTATGATGAACTCTCATGCGTCTGCCTCCCTCCTTAGACGTTGTACCTGGCCTCCATGCTGATCAAGGCTCTGTGGAACAACGCCCTGGCAGCCAAGGCCCAGCTCTCCAAACAGAGCTCCTTCGCCTCGCTGCTCAACACCAACATCCCCATGGGCAACAAGAAAGGTCAGTCCGGGTTTGTGTGCGGTGCCAGGAAATTAAGACTGATGCATTCAAAATGTTTCAGGAATGACGAACCAACATTAGACCAACTTGACACTTTGGCAGTGGTGGTAGAAGTACACAGATCTTTTTATTTAAGTAAAAGTCCTGCATTCAAGATGTTACTTAAGTAAAAGTAGAGAAGTTTAGCATCAAAATATACTTAAAGTACCAAAAGTAAAAGTGCTTTATTATGCAGAAGCTTATTTCAGAATCATATATATTATATAGATTATAATTATTGATGCATTAATGTGTTCATTGCTTTAATGTTGCAGCTGGTAAAAGTGGAGCTTTATATTTTACAGTGCTAGTTAGTCTGTGGATTTCCCTTTAATAAAGCCTTATTGTATCCTATATTAACCTATAATAATACATCATAATTTATGAGTTGATTGTATTTTGTGTTCATAATCTGAATCTGCAGTGTGACTAGTGTTAAATAAATGTAGTGGAGAAAAAATCCCTCTGAATTGTAGTGGAGTGGAAGTATAAAGTAACAGAAATGGAATTTTTAGGTACTTGTACTTTACTTAATTACAGTATGAGTAAATGTACTTAGTTACTTTCCACCAATGCAGTGGGCTAGACAAAGAGGGATACCACACAAGATTTAAAGCAATTCAAACAATATTTTATTTGCCACTAAAACAAAGTAATAAATGAATCTGTAGTCTGTAAGTCATTGGTGGGTGCAGTGTCGAATGTGTGAAGGCAAAACAAGAAAACACCAGAGAGAGAGAGAGAGACTAAATGACCTAGGCCCAGCCTGCCCAGGTACAAGACATCAAGTTAGATGGCTCCGCCCATCTCTACCCGCAGGCAACCTGCAAAGGAAAAAACGCAAGACAGCAGGAGGAGCACCGACAGTCAGAGGCCGAGTTAGAATGAAGGCTGTGACAGCAATAAAAAGAGAAATCCTCCTCAAAAAGGCTGAGTGTCAAAACAGCAGATGAGTTTTCTCAGACAGTGCGCATCCTTCTTTCCTCAGCCTCTGAAGCACTACTGCGGGTGATTTCCTTCCCACAGTTTGGTCTGGTCAGTCAGTCTGGTTCCTGGTTCTCAGTCTCGTCTTCTTGTCTGGTCTCAGGTTCACCAGCTGCCAGTCCGGACAGCAGCGACAACAGCGACACTCAACACAGTGGAGGCAGCGACATGGAGATGGACGACCAGATGATGACTGGCAGCAAGAGGAGCCAGCAGAGGCTGTCTGACACAGAGGTACACACACACACACACACACACACACACACACACACACACACACTCACACAGTCAAGATGATTTGGATCCTGGGATCCCAGCTGTTTTGTTGTTTTTTTTGCATTTCAGCTGTCATTAACACAGCAGATGCAGTTTCACTGTCCCTTTGATACACAGCTGCTGATGGACACATAAAACATCTGAGCAGCATATTTGAAATTTTAAACAATGAAATTGAGCTGTTTTTAAGTCTGAGATTACAAAATAAATGGCCTCTAAAAACTGGTGAGTTCAGAAAATGTAACGGTGGGATCACAGCTGAACTGGATAAACAAAACTAAACGGTAGCAAATGCCAGCAAAGAAAAGAACAAAGACCATCATTTTAAATTCTGGTGGAGATTGCAAAGTTTCTGAAGATACCAAATATGTCAGACTTTTGGGGGAAATGTGTATAAAATGAGGCGCATGACACCTAGAAGATTTCCATTTGTTGGAACGTTGCAGCCATAAGAAACATTCAGTCTTCCTCTCAAGAGGTGTTTTAATCTGTATATAAATTGCTCTAATTTGAATAATAATTTGTATCAGATATGTTCTTTTCACAAAAAAAAGTTAATTTATCTTGTTAAAATCTTTGAAATGACGTCTACTCCTTCTCCTTCATTAAAAATCCAGAATCTATAAATAGAAGTTTTCCTGCTGGACATCAGCTGTTTCCTGCTTCACAGTGAAGTCCGTTCTCAGTGCGTTTGCGCTGGAAGCGTCAAGTCTCCTCATCACACTTTTGCAAGTTGAATATGGAAAAGGCTTCCCGACTATTTGTGATGTCACAAATCATGCTCGTAGGCCCGCCCCTGAAAATTGGGTTTTTCAGTGAGCACATAGAAACTTTCCACTCTCAGCAGGTGAATGTGAAAACATCCTTCTAGTGTCAAACTCTGCACAGACATCATTCTGCACAGTGAAGCTCAAACATTCAGCTATAGGAACAAGAAGAAAAACATGTTTTTGAGTGGAGGGCAGCTTTAAAGATGCACATCAAAACATTTTTTCTTAAGAGAGAGCAAGAAATACCGTTTTGTCCCCAGGTTCACCATAAGACATTTTTTAATGGATCAGGGATTTGAACCAGTGCTCTCACCTCTAACTGACCGCCACGCTGAAGTGATGAAAGTAATTGTATTGTTTCCTGTCTCTGTTGTTTCTCCAGGAGTCGATGCAGGGCAGCTCTGATGAGACCGCCAACAGTGTGGAGGAAGGCAGCAGCGGGCCGGGCAGCAGCAGCGGCCGCAGCGAGGCTTCCAGCAACGAGGCCGCCTCGAGCCGAGCCAGCCAATCAGCAGGTAGCCCCGGCAGCGAGATGCACTCTGACGACATGGCGGACAGCGAGGCCTTAAAGGAGGAGGAGGAGGACGATGAAGAGGAAGACGATGAGGAGGATGATGACGATGATGAAGAGGACGAAGACGAGGGGAACCGGTCGGCTACTGAAGGCGGGCAGCAGAAGGAGCCCAGGGAGCAGACGGAGTCGAGGAAGAGGAAGGCGGGGGAGGCACTCGGCGAGGGTCCGAGCCAGGGGGCGGGGCCCAGTGGTTCAGGGGGTGGGGCCAAGCCCAAGGTTCTCCCCTTCAACCCAGAGACTTCTGCTGTTATGGTTACAGCGTCAACATCGTTGGAGGGCCGGATGAGGATGTTGGACGCCTGTTCTGCGTCAACGTCCGCTCGGCCCGAGGGGACGGAGCCCCAGCAGCAGCCACCAGACATCGGCCCCTCACAGATGGTCCAGGGGCCTCAGGAGCCTCCGTGTCTGCCACGGCCCGGGGACTTCCTGGGAGAGGCCATAGGCAGTGAGCTCTTTAACTGCCGGCGCTTCATTGGCCCCCAGCACCACCACCATCACCATCATCACCACCACCATCATGAAGGGTAAGGCCACCAGTCTGCAGCTTTGCCACCGACTCTTTGTTTCCTTGTAGGTGAACGAATTAACTGTCTAAAGCCCAGAGGCAATTAGAGGCTGCGGAGCTCATTACAAAAAATGACCAATATATCGTTTTACTGAGTTTTACCATTAGACTCACTACACATGATCAATGGTATGAGCAGTGCTCACTGGAAGGTGGGGCACATTATACCGAGGCAAAGCATAGCGGAGGTTTACGTCACTAATGTGCGCCAGGTATCAGGAAACAATCAATCTAGTGAATTAAGTGTTTCAGCTTAACACAAAAGAGAAGACACTGACAGTTTTTTGGAGAAGAAAAGGGGAAAAAACCCGAAGATCAAGTAGGGTTTGTTTGCATGAAACCTTTTCTGTTCTTTTTGTTCATCACAGGTCGCTCTCAGGTTACATCAAGGACAGTTGTCATTTTGTATTTCACTGGTTGCACATTGAAAGGTCGCCTACAAACAAGGTCAGGGTTGAAAATGATTGAACTTGATGATTGAAAGCCATCCTGCTGCTGATCATGTGTAGAGAGCCTGGTGTGTTCTGAGGGGGGCACTAGAGAAAAGCTCATAGGATCATTGAAATTAAAATTGTTCATCCTCTGGGGAACTTGAATGAGGAAATTTCATGGCAATCTGTTAGACTATGAGATATTGTGTGCAGAGTTGTCGACATTTGGCTTGTAGATGGTGTTACAGAAAAGCGCTTGGAGTTTCTCCTCTGGGGAGCATGAATGTGCTCAGGAACATATGTGGTTCTGCCTGAAGCATTTCTGTATTTCATGTGTATATTAAGAAAAGTTTACCTTCATGGTGGCGCTAGATAAAAGGTCAGAAAGTCACTTAAAACATTTAAGGTTTAACCTCTGGGGATCTTGAATATTCGCAGCAAATTTCATGGAAATCAAGCTATTGGTTTTCAATAATGTAAACGTAGCTGACTGCAATGATTTGCCTTTTTATCTAAATTCATCTAAACAAACACTTCTGTAATTTCACATTATGTTAGAGCTGGTTGATTGATCTTTAATGGATCTGCTTCTCTGCCTAATTTTATAAAACCCTCTTCCCTCCATCAGTCCCATGGTGGAGGACATGCTGAGTGCTGACGACGTGAGCTGCAGCAGCTCTCAGGTCAGCGCCAAGTCGGAGAAGAACATGGCCGACTTCGACGGCGAGGAGTCGGGCTGTGAGGAGGAGCTGGTCCAGATCAACTCCCACGCCGAACTCAGCTCCCACCTCCAGCAGCACCTCCCAAACCTGGCCTCCATCTACCATGAGCACCTGGTGCAAGGTAAGCCACACTCAAGGCCTTGAAAAGTTTGGAATAATCCGATTATTTTGACCAAAACAATAGGTTATTTTTACTGTTAGTTTTTGTGTCAACCTGCCAAAGAACCAGAGAAGCTTATTTCGTGAGCACTCTCTTATTATTGCAGGTCCGGCCGTCCATAAGCACCAGTACTCCAGCAGCCACGCCGTGACTGACATCAACCTAGACAACGTTTGTAAGAAGGGCAACACTCTGCTGTGGGACCTGGTGCAGGACGAGGACGCGGTATGACTTCAAACCCAGCTCTCCAACTTTCACACACATTTCAATGTTTACACATAGTGCTTTGGCAACCAACAGACAACAGTAGGGACAACAGCAGCGACTTCTTTTTGTCACAGAGCCTGCTTCATGTGAGAAAAATAAAGTGATCCTATAAGATGTTTACAGAACAGTTTTAATAATCAGACTCTTGCTTCACTGTGGTCATAACTGAATTATTTAAATGCACGTACACACATAGAATATTTAGTTTGCTCATTTCCCAAGACCAGAGGTGACAATAACTTTTTTCTCATTAGAAGATTCCTCATAATGATCACAATGTTTCCCAGAAGCAACATGACCGAAAAATAAAAGCGCCAGCAGCTGAGAAAACAAAATGATAAAGAGGAAAAAAATCACAAAACTTCAATAAAAGCAGGCCTAAATAAGGAAATGCAGTGTTCTATGTTCCAGCCTCAGTGTTACTCTGTGATCTTATTTTTCACTTGTTTGTGTGTGTGTTTAGATTCATCTGTCTGAGGGTCTGATTAACGAAGCAGAAAAGCTGCTGTGTTCGCTTGTCTGTTGGTTCACCGACAGACAGATCCGAATGCGCTTCATCGAGGGTTGCCTTGACAACTTGGCCCACCACAGGTAAGAGTGACCCTCACCTGAGTGTTGGTCTGATTTCATTCAGGGTTCCCACTGAATTCAATCATTTCCGCAAACCAACTGTTAAAAACCACAGAATGAATGTTTGAAAGCTGCACGGAGCTGTGACCTGGAACATATTTCATAACGTAATAAAGTGGGGGATCCTTCTTGGGTCCGCTGCTCTGGCTTTAGAGTTACTCGTCAACAAAAAAAAAAAAAAGAAGCACGACTAACTTCTTTTATGACCCTGTCTGCAAATATGAAGTATACCACAGTAAAAAAAAAACGAAAGAAGTTTCAGTGTTTGATTTCTTTCTTTTCTTTCCTCCTTGTTTTTGACCCTCATCTTTTCTTCTACCCTCCCCAGGTCTGTCGTGGTTTCCTTGCGTCTACTACCTAAGCTTTTTGGCACTTTTCAGCAGTTTGGCTCCAGCTACGACACTCACTGGATCACCATGTAAGTAACATTTCCTAGCTTAAGTATCGTAGCAACCTTCAAGCTATATATTCAGTATATTCTTTGACCTTTTATAACAAATTCTCCTGGTCTTACGACGTTAAATGGCCCCTAAATACCATTTTTAAAATGAAATGAAAGGGAGCCTCGTGTCGTTTCATGAGTGCGGCGCTGATGTGCTTGTCGGTTCTGTCAGGTGGGCTGAGAAGGAGCTACACATGATGAAGCTGTTCTTCGACAACCTGCAGCACTACATCCAGGAAGTCCGTGAACACCTGCACAAGTTTGCACTGTAAGTCTGTCAGCCGTTCACCTCAGTTCACACACAGTTCTGCTTCTTCACAAAGTGCCTGACGGAGCTGCAACAAGGACTAACAGCAAGATGAATAGTTACATGTTAAACCCAAACCAAGGTGAACTTAAATTTGACTTGAGCACAAGCTGCGAGACATTTATCCTGACATTGTGATTATGTCATGATGTGGAACATTTGTTTTTGTATTGACATTTTTTTTTTTAGGTGGTTCCCTTTTGTCAGTTCAGTCTTTGTGACAATCACTACCCATGTTAAATATCTTGTTAAATGCCTAGTGTCCTTATGGTTATTTCAAACTAGGGCTGCAACTAACGATTATTTTCATTATCGATTATCTGCCGATTTATTTTTATAAAATGTCAAAATCATCAGTTTTCCAGAGCTCAAACGTCCGTGATGTCTTCAAATTGCTTCTTTTGTCCAACCAACAGCCCAAAACTCAAAGACTCTTCATTTAGTGTCAGAAATGACAAAGAAAAGTAGCAAATCCTCACATTTAAGAAGCTGGAACCAGCAGATGTTTGACATGAAACAATTAATCGCTGATCAAAATAGTTGGCAATTAATTTTCCAAACATACGTGAACAGTAAAACCCATAAAAAAACACACATTAAAAATCACAGAGGGTGCAGGCATCTGTAAGACAACGTTATGGATTTCAGTAAAATCATAAGCTTTCTCTTTCTGTAAATAATGGCTACTAATACTGCCCTGTCTCCCTTCGACGTGTCGTTGCAGGTACAGCCACAGTGCAGAGGTCCAGGTCCGTCTGCAGTTCCTCACCTGCGTCTTCTCCACACTGGGATCTCCAGACCACTTCAGTAAGATTCAGCTTCTTTTGTTCTGCTCAGAGAACAACAACAACTTAGTCTGGATTTAAAAAAAAAAAAGGTTTATAGTATATTTAAGCAAACAAGAGTCCATCTGAAAAGATAGTTTCTGCACTGAAGATGAAACACTAAGGCTGCCATCGGTCACAAATCCTGATATCATGTTAACTTTATAAATGGTTATGACTGTTGTCATTAAAGGTTTAGTTCGTCCAAATCATTAACAAATCAGATTTTCCCACCCATCCCTCGTTATATCTAGTTATACAGGTGATATCACATTTATGTGCCAAGGTTTTGAGAAGTGTTTGCTGCCACCCCAATACAGTGGAGGTCAATGGCATTTCATACATATCTTTGCAAGTTTCATGCTGTAGTGAAATGAGTGGGCAGCAGTGATAGTTCAGTTTGCTTTGAGAAATATTAAGCAGCAATGTCAAGTGGATGTGATTTTTAATAAATTGGCTTAAATGTGCAAAAACAGGCGTTGCCAACACTGGTGTATTTTCCTAAAAAGTATTTTTAACAGAAGTTTGGTTTCCTCTCCGAGTCTTTGGGGAACGGTTCTAAAATAGACCTCATTATGCAACCTGAGCTGCCCCACTGAGAACAATGCTCCTGCTGTCTGTGTGCAAGGGAGAGTGACGTAACACTGATGAGGAGGAAATATAACCTGTTTCTAGTGGTATCTCACCAGAGTTAGCCCAGTTTGATCACCCAGGGCGATCATTCAAGTTTTATTTAAATGTAGCCTCAATTCCTCAAACATTCACTGCAAGAAACCAAAAGTCAGATGGTAAAGAGTCAGAACTGTAGTTCTGTCTGTCTGTCTGTCTGTATGTATGTAAAATAATCACTTGGCAAGATTCAGTCAGAGAAGTTAACAAATGGATGTTTTTTCATCTTGACTGAAATCTACAGGCCTTTCATACCTGTTTACTCCTGCAGAAAGCCAACAGTAACACACTGTACCGGGGGGATAGATTGTTTTCTTTTGTCTGATTCATCTTCATCCCTTTTTGTTCTTATCCCCAGTTGTTCCTGGCTCATTGTTGCATCTTAAATCCCACGTTTTGCTCATGTCTTTGTTTTCAGTCTCTCAGATTTATGTAGAGTCTTTGAGTGTAATAGGAGGTGTCATAAACGGCTGATAAGAAATATTCGTGTTACAGTAAAACAGTGGTTCCCAACCTTTTTGACTTGTCCCCTTAAAATTAAGCAGGGTTATCCAATGTGCTTTACAGGGTAATAAAAATACAAGGTAAAAAGATTTACAATATAAAAGTGCAAAAATACAGTCAGGCGATACAAGAGACACAAGACTTAGAAGTAAACTAGTGCAGTTTAAATCAAGTGAAAATGAAAAGATAACAGAACACAGCAAATACTCCCACATTTAGATGCACAATTAAATTTAATTAAAAACAATTTAAAAAACAGTAGCTTGCTGATTAAAGCTGGAGGGATGCTAAAAACAAATGAGAGAAAAAGCAGGGAGCGATGAGTTTCTTCACATCAGTCTGAGTTGTATGAAGTACAGAAGGGACGGAGTCTGTCTTCACATTTGATTGAGCTCTTGTCTGTAATTGTGTGAGTGTCTTTGTGCGTCTCTCAGGACTGAGTCTGGAGCAGGTGGACATCCTGTGGCACTGCCTGGTGGAGGACGCCGAGTGCTACGACGACGCGCTGCACTGGTTCCTCAATCAGGTCCGCAGCAAGGACCAGCACGCTATGGGCATGGAGACCTACAAGCACCTTTTCCTGGAGAAGGTAGGGACGGGGAGGGGAAACACAAACACACTGCAGTATACAGGAATGAGAAGTTTACAAAAATGTCAGACATGAACTAGTTTCAGGTGCAGGGTTTCCTCGGCTCCTGGAATTTCCTGAAAATCTGGGAATTTTGAATGTTTTGATCTTAGCAACAAGCATCACTGAGTGCGTTAACATGCGCACGAGTCTCCTGGCTATGATCAGGTTTTTGGAGTATCCCAGTTATGTGTTGCGCATGGTGTTAGTGGCTGCGATGGCGAGACATCATGACACATCTGCACACAGATGATCAGAAACCTGGATACTGTTGGAATCATGTATACAGGGACATGAATAACCAGGTTTCTCATGTACCATGTAAACGTCATATCCCGAATGAGATCAAAACCAAGATAAGACTCAAAGCCTGGACACTAGATCGCACGTAAACGCACTCGATGTCTCACAAACTCGACATTGACAAACAAATATGTGCCTGTTTTTGCTACGAGATTTTTGTCTTGAAAACGTCCACAGAGAATTGATTGAGCCTGTTTGGATAAATGTCGGACCAAACAGAAAACTATGTGAAGACTTACCACCTCTAGAAATCAGTAAAACATAGATTAAATCATGATTTTGCAACTGCAAACATATTTAGATACTGATTTTGGTGGGTAGTCTCTTCAGACTGTTCAGGAAAAGTTTGACAGCATTTCCAGAACAGTCACCATGTTTTTCTTCAAAGAAGCAAAAACCAATGAGAGCCCAGTCAGTGGCGTGCAAGACAAGTCACTTGTCAGAAGAAGCGCTGTCAATCACCTGTTGTAAAGCCTACTTCAAATAAAGTTGGTTCTCAGCAAGTAGTGAGTCAAAATGTCTGTACAGCAGAGTGCATCCAGCAGTTAGATTCATACACTTATTCCATTGGATGCATTAAGCTCAGCTGGAGTGGAAACACACTAATGAGCCCTGAACGGCTCCACTGGAGCAGCCGTGTGTTGATGTTGGTTTGTTTGTGTGTGTTAACGTCACTGTGTGTGCGTCTCCAGATGCCCCAGCTGAAGCCAGAGACTATCAGCATGACAGGCCTCAACCTCTTCCAACACCTCTGTAACCTTGCCCGCCTCGCCACCAGCGCTCTGGACAACGCCTCCAGCTGTGAGGTAAAGGCTCGTTCCTTCATGTTCCAAACAGTGTTTAAAATAAATACATAAATGTAATATTATTGGCAGAACTTTAATCACTTTATATTGTTTCTGTGGAAAAAATGTTTTCTCAATACAGTTTGTAGACAATCTGGAGACTCAAGAGCTTCTGACACGTTACAAGTACTCATCCTGCCCTCATTAAACCAGAGTAGACAGACAGTTAACTCACAGACCTGTGTATGTGTGTGTGTCCAGCTGTGTGGGATGGACCAGCTGTGGGGGATCGCTCTGAGAGCTCAGTCTGCTGATATCAGCCGCGCCGCCATCCAGTACATCAACTCCTACTACATCAACGGTCAGTTTACCTCCATCATTTCCACTCAGCAAACACAGTTCAACACAGAAAGATCACACAAATATATTGACTTCCATACCAAAGTGTGTGTGTTACTGTGTGAGTGAACTGGCTGTGGGTGATTAGTGGTATTAGCCACCAGTGTGTCAAACATAAGTATTGAAATGTGAAACATTTACATGAATCCAAAAATTTCACAACTGGATTTTCAGCATCTTTACAAACTCACCTTCTGATTTTTTATGTTTTATAACTTGAACGTGGATTTCTTTGGCTTTTTTCACATATCAACAAAAAACTACTTTTAATGTTAAAGTGAAAATGTCTTTAAAGGTTAACCATATGACCATGGACTTTTTAATTTTCTGTGTGTGTGTGTTGACATCTCCAGCTGGTAAGACGGGCCTGGAGAAGGAGCAGGAGTTCATCAGAAAGTGTATGGAGAGTCTGCTGATGGCTTCAGCCAACCTGGAGAAGGACGCCCACTCCAGCCTGACCAGCATCGAGAGGGGGCTGCTCATGCTCAAAACACACCTGGAGGCCTTTCGACGCAGGTACACACACCAGAAATGTTTACCTGAGGACACACAGTCTTACACATCAATTTATACATCATTATTGTAAATACTGACCGTGTATAAACACATCTCAACACATTGTCCCTGTCAGGTTTGCATACCACCTGCGGCAATGGCAGATCGAGGGGACGGGAATCAGCAGCCACCTGAAGGCTCTGAGCGACAAACAGTCTCTGCCGCTCAGGATCGTCTGTCAGCCCGCCGGCCTCCCCGACAAGGTGACCACCAGTCTCCACTTAGGACCCGTTACTGTGTACAGCTGCATCTGACTTATAGCTCTGACACTGAAACATTATAGTGGATAACCTGAAGAAGCCCTTCTTTAGTGATGGCTCAAGTTACACATTTACACACTGATTGGAAAACAGTGAGGCTGAGACGAGGAACATTTTTAAAACTAAATATGGCTACGTAAGAAGATGGAATTGTCTAATGTGTGCTTATTGTGTTTATGAGGGTCATGAATATAATAAGCTGAAAATAGTCGTCTTCCACGCTTGTATGTGATGAAAATATTTAATTTTAAGTGCCATTCAGAACTTAATGCTTTCGATTATGAAATGATATCATGAATGTGTAATGGAAGTCCTTTTTACAGAGCTTTCCCTAAGCGCTGGCTACGACCACTTGCCTCTGCTTCAAAACAATGCAGGCATGACGAGTGTGTGTGAGCGCTCAGCTGAGGGGTCGTGTCCTGCCAAGTAGAGAGCGGAGAGTCGTCAGTGTTTGACAAATACTAGCAAAATGATTGATGACAAAACACATTAAGAATTGCATTGTTCGCACAGACGGGGGACATCAGTATCTTACGACTGCGCAGTAAGCATTGAGAAGTCCACTGAAAGCGCTGCATGTTGCACATACGCCACACAGACGTTTGTTTCTAGTAACACATTACATTAACTATCATTGTGGCATGTCTTCATAAACCTTAGTGAAGGTGTCAGTAAATAAATAATAAATAAGGTCTTAATGATTCTTAATTCCAAAAGTTCTGATCATTCAAGAACAGGTGTGGTTTTAAATATTAATACATATTTACAATATTTCACTACATGTTTACAATCAGGTAGTCAAACTTATTACAATATGCAATAATTAAGATCAGTGTATATAATGGAATAGTTGCATTACAATGTGCCAGAGGCCACCAAATTTGGGCTTTTTCGGCCAGGTTTTTTCTTTGGGGGTGCATGCCCTCAGACCCCCCTAGCTGGCTACTTTTTCCCACTGGCTGGCTTCTCCACAGAAAGCCCTGTTTCTATGTGATTATATAGTCTTTCAAATAATTCTGATGGTTGAAGTTTTTGTTGGTTTGTCCCGGTGAAGACTGGTGTATTCCAGCAGCATGCGTCTCTGTCATAATGTCTACACATAGTAGCTTTAAACAGCGTCAGCTCAGAGGTAGACAGTGAATTTCACTCTTTCATTAGAAATTAAAGTTTTTCAAGCCAAAGTTTATTGACATTTTAATGGAAATATCAACCCTGTTACATCAGTAGGTTCACACTTCATGTACATTGTGTGTTTTTGCAGATGACGATCGAGATGTACCCCAGCGACCAGGTAGCAGACCTGCGGGCTGAGGTGACCCACTGGTACGAGAACCTGCAGAAGGAGCAGATGAACCAGCAGGCTCAGCTGCAGGAGTTCGGCCAGAGCGGCCGGCAGCCGGGAGACTTCCCAGGTCAGCTCCTACAAATCCTCCCCGTGCTGTTCACTTACAAATATCTTAAAGCCCCCCCCCCTTGTTTGATGCTGTTCTATAAGTGTTTGTGAGCTGGTGTGTGAAGTCCCTCTTGTCTCCTTCAGGTGGTTTGATGGGACCAGTCCGGATGATCTCCTCAGGCCACGAGCTGACCACAGACTACGATGAGAAGACTCTGCACGAGCTCGGCTTCAAAGACATGCAGGTGACTGCCTGGTTTCTTTCCTTATGTTTGTCAATTCAATACCCAGAAACAGCCAACTACAAGACCAGAGCAGTCTGGTTGGATGCTGTCGTCTAAATAAAGGATTGTTGTTTCATATTATTCCTTTTTGTCAGTTTTATTATTTCAAATGATCTGGTAACAGATTGTGTAAAATCTGTTAAAAGTAGCTGTGTACTATAGTACTATCATTTAAAATGTACAACACGGGTGAATCATCACTGCGTCTACTTTGTCTCTTTGATCCCAGATGGTGTTTGTGTCTCTGGGAGCTCCACGGAGGGAGAGGAAGGGGGAAGGCATCCAGCTGCCGGCCTCCTGCCTGCCTCCTCCCCAGAAGGAGCACATCCCCATGCTGCTGCTCCTCCAGGAGCCGCACCTCACCACGCTGTTCGACCTGCTGGAGATGCTGGCCTGCTTCAAACCGCCCAGGCCCAGCACAGAGAAGGTCCACGAAAACCCTGAGGTGGGTGTGACTGATGGAGGAGGAAACTGTTTAACTTATCTTAGCATGTCACACTTGAAGTTTCCATGTATGCAGAGCAACTTGTACTGAGGACAAACACATTACATGGGCTTAAAAATAAAATAAAAAGGATTTTGTGTGTGTCCATGCAGAGCGCGCGGTGTGAGGAGCTTCACCTCCACGCAGAGAATCTGTCTCGTCGGGTGTGGGAGCTGCTGATGCTGCTTCCTACATGTCCCAAGATGCTGCAGGCCTTCCAAAACATCTCGGACGACACGGTCAGTCATCACACTCACCAAACAACTTTCATTAGTTAATAACATTCAACAAGCACGTAGAGAAGAGGGAACGCAGAAATCAATATCTTAACCTACAGGAGGAGGAAATAGATAATGAAGCCACAAATTCAAACTGTTTTTCTGTCAAACACTGAATAACTCTGTGTGTTGTATGTGTAGAATGGGGATGGTCTGTGCTGGAAGGAGCTGCTGAGGATCAAAAGTCCCCACAAGCTGCTGTACGCTCTGGAGATCATCGAGGCTCTGGGCAAACCCAACCGACGCATCCACCGAGAGTCCACTGTGAGAAAAACACACTTTTACAAATTTTTATTTTTAAAGAGATCTGTCCACATACAGTATGTAATCTCTGGAGTTTTCTTTGTGAAGGCAGAATAAGCAGGAAAAATAAAAATAGACTAACATTTGTAATTGTTGTTCTAAAAACAAGGTGAAAGTACTGAAATATTTTACATTTTTTAAGAAATAAATTATAAACTATTTTAAGCACCTTTTTACACATACATGTGTGTGTTTTTAAGTACATAAATAACATAAACACTCCTTCTTGTGTGTCCTGAACACACCATTACAATGCATGGACTTCTTAGACTTGGATGTACTTGGTACTTTGTACTGCTTGTAAATCTTCCTCTGTCTGTGTGTGTGTGTGTGTGTGTGTGTTTGGTTGTTTCCAGGGCAGCTACAGTGATCTGTATCCAGACTCTGACGACTCCAGTGAGGACCAGATAGAAAACAGCAAGAACACCTGGAGCTGCAAGGTACAACACGTCACATCGTCAGTGACAGAAAAACTACACTGACCTGTTGTTCAGACAGTCAGAAACTCCTTTCCTCCTTTTATTGTCTTTCTGACTTTAACTGTCTTTCAAATGTAAGTAGTTAACGTAAAGATGTGAATAAAACCACAATATACAAACAACAAACCAGAATTGACCAGTAACAACATGTGTCAGTGTGTTTATATAGAATTTAAAAAAGATTTGATTCGATTAGATTCAGCCTTTTCTTTCTCTCCTGCAGTTCGTTTCGTCTGGAGGCCTGCAGCTGCTCTTGGAGATCTTCAGCTCGGGCATCCTGGAGCCCAAAGACCAGGAGTCCTGGACTGTGGTGAGAGAGACCAGGTCCCTTTTTTTAGTGAACTTTTCAGCGGAAAGTTTTCTCTTCAGTAAACTGGTTTGGGTTAATTTACACATTTTCATAATCTTTAGTGTAAATGGAAAATGCATGTTGTAAAGTCTAGTGTAGCTGCTCGTGGGATCTTCACGTGTGTGGTTTTGGTCTCTTATCTGCAGTGGCTGCTGGACTGTCTGGCCTGCCTGCTCAAGTTGATCTGCCAGTTTGCAGTGGACCCCGCAGACCTGGACCTGGCCTACCATGACGTCTTCTCTTGGTCCGGCCTCGCTGACAGCCAACGCAAGCGTGCGTGGCCTGGCAAATCCCGCAAGTCCACCGTAGAACACGGGAAAGGCCTGCACATCCCTCGGCTGACTGAGGTAAATGTTTGCCTGTTGAAAACCTGTGCAGCAGCGGCCTTCTTCCACATTCAGGCATTTGATCATCAGCTGATCTGTCTGTTGGTCTGCAGGTGTTCCTCAGCCTCGTGCAGGGTACCAACCTCATCCAGCGTCTGATCAACGTGGCCTACACCTACGACAACCTCGCACACAGGTGACAAGATACAGGAACACAAAAAATATCCTCCTGGTATTTAAATACTAAATATATCAAGTTTTATTTACACGGTGTCTTTTCGTTCAACAGAGTTCTTAAGGCTCAGTCTGACCACAGGTCTCGTCATGAAGGTGAGAACCTATTAAAAATGGTATTCATTATCATTTGGCATTCATGATGTATATTTCCACACGATGATCAGTGATAAAATTCTGAAAGGAAGAAAACAAAAGTGTGCAGAACGGACAAAGAAACCTAAAGGATGACCTGTCTCAACATCTCGCACCCCAAAACAAATCAAATAAAAACAACAAAAATAGACCTGATGCAGAAAAAGAAAACAGTCTAAGCGGTGATTTTGGCCGGGACATGATGGTGATGTTTCTTTTTTCCCAAGTGACTCACTACTCCATGTGGCTGCTGGTGAGCTGGGCTCACTGCTCCTCCACGGTAAAGTCCAGTCTGGCCGACAGCGAGCACCTTCATGACTGGCTGAAGAAACTGACCCTGCTGGTGCCCGAGGTGAGCCGGTCCAAACCTCCACAGGTCCCTCGCAAGTTTACAATGAAAGTAACCAAGTAAAGAAAGTAATCAAAGCCACCTACCAGCTTCTCTAAAGCTCACTAATTCTGCCTATTTTTGCTTTTTATTTTAAAGCACATTGAGTCCATGAGTCGTATGAGATGAGCTATATAAATAAACTTGACATGACTAATTAACACATATCTCGTTTCTTTAATCCACACAAAAGCAGAAATGTAAAAACGACAACTTGTGATAATATCTTGTTACACAAATGAGACGTTACGCTGGCTGTTTCCAGTCTTTGAGCTAAGCTAAGCTAACCGGCTACTGGCCTCAGTTTCACATAGATCAGACAGATGTGAGAGTGTTTTCATGAGTGATATCACAGGAACGCAAATAAGCAAAATGTCAAACTATTCCTTTAAATCAGCGACTAAGGAGCAGGTGTTGAAGCTGCTGTCAGTGTCATACCTGAAGAGTTTAAATATGAAAGCCTGAATGATCCAACTGAATACTGATGGCACCAAATTGTAGGATTGAGATGCCTTAAATGTGCAGCTGTCTATCGCCAGTGGTAGGAATACCAAACCAAGTCTGAGCTATACCTCCATGTGATCTTAACTGGTATGACCACCACAGAAGAAGAGCGCAGGCAAGAACCTAAGTTTAAGTTGCAAGAACTGAAAGCAAACTCTCTACTCTTGAAACAAAAACAAACAACAGGCAGACTTCACAACTGTGGTTCAGAGAAGTTTACCAAATATTTTCATCAGTTTTCTTGTCTGACGTTTTGTTGTCGTCGTTTTCAGCCGGCTGTGAGACACGAGGCGTGTAACGGCCTCTACAAGCTCTCTCTGTCGGGTTTAGAAGGAGGAGAGTCCATCAACAGATCCTTCCTGCTGCTCGCCGCCTCCACGCTCCTCAAGTTCCTGCCTGACGCACAGGCCCTCAAACCACTGAGGGTGGGTCTCTCTCTCACACACACACACACACTCAAGCAGACCCCCATAGAAGAAAGTACACACACAGGAAACTGATCTGCAAGCTACACTCTGTGTCAGCAGTCCTCAGGGGCAACGATCTGACTCAATTTGAGCTTTGCTACAGTGAATCCAGTCTGTTTCTGTGAGACATTGTCCCTCTGCTGGGATCAGTGCTGGAGACACCGGGACACGCTCTGAATACAGCTGATGTTAAAGGTTCCCTCCGGGGTTTCCCTGTAAACAAACAGAAGTTATGTTTACATTCAGTGTTATACTGTGTTGTGTGAATCCTTGAGGTCAAACAAATCTGGTGAATGCACTTCCTTCCTCATAAAACATTCTTTTTTTACATTTTAAATCCTGTATTGTTTGCACCCATGTTTATTTAGCTTGCAGTCTTCTTTTTTTTAAATTAAGATTCTGGCAACAATTACTTGTACTTCCACTTCCGAATATGTACAAAACACAAAAACAGCAGGAGTAGCAACTTTAACAACCAAGATACAAAAAAACAAACACAAACAAAACCCCACACCACCAGGCTAACATAATTGCATTCAAATTGCTAGGATATGCTGTAGTCAGTCCAGTCCAGAGGGGTCCACCATGTCCAAGACTGCTTGCCATGTCTTAATAAATCCCTTGATATTGTCAGGTCAGCTTTTCCAGAGACTGTATTCTCAGTACCTCCTTATACCAGTCGTCCAGTGCAGGGGTGTCCGTAGAAATCCCAAATTTGAGAATAGTCTTTCTTGCTATATATGAAAGTATTTCAATCATTTTATCGTTGTGGTTGTTGTGGTTGCACCGTCTACTTTAGCTGCCAAAATACACTGAAGAGGTGATAGCTCCAAGTCATATCCAATCAAGGTGATCACCTCATTTTTCACTTCTCTCCAAAATGTTTATATCTTTGCACATTTCCAAAACGTATGTGTGTACGTACCAATTTCTGAATTGCATTTAATACTTTTAATGATGTAGGAGAGCCCAGACCAAGCCAGCCCCTCAACGATGGTGTACAAGCTTGCAGTCTTCTTCGCTGTCTTTGTTGGTGCATTGGCTGTGTTTCTTGGTGCATTACCGCCACCTGTAGATCAGTGGGATAGTGTGAAACCACTGGCAGGGCTGTGCGTCCTCGTGTGCATGCACGAGACAAACACAATGTGAACCTGCTCATAAATAAACAGCTTCTTAGCTCTACAGATGGTCCAAAACTCCACAGGTTACCTTTAAGTCTCGACCGACCCCCCCTGCTGCAGACGATTGGTGGTGACCTGCAGAAGTTGGATGCAGAGACGCTCAGACAAAATGTCCCATCTTTTATCAAACTCTGACAGCTGTTAATGATTTTACTTTAATTTAAAAAGATGCTGAGAGAGTTTGATGGTAACGTGTATTTGCAGGTGGAGGACTATGAGGAGGAGCCTTTGTTGAGGACGGGCTGTAAGGAATACTTCTGGCTGCTCTGCAAACTCATCGACAACATCCACGTTAAAGACGCCAGCCAGGTGGGAACCTCAGACCGCAGCACTGACGATCATATCAGATCTGTAGCCGGTTGATAGATTCAGTTTATTGAACAGTTGGTAGCATTGTTGTGATGTTTCATTGAACTGTTGCTAGTATTGGTCTGTTTGAACTCACAGAAGGTCTCTCCCTCTCTGTCGCTGGCCGGCTCGATGCAGACCACGCTGCTGGACCTGGACGCTCTCGCCCGACACCTCGCCGACTGCATCCGGAGGTCAGACAGTCAGAAACTGAATACAGTAGTTTTATAGACAGTGAATTCTAACTGGGTTGATATTTTGGTGTATTGACCTCCTGCAGGTGTATTTGAAGAACCTTGTTTATTGTAAATTTTTTGAGGGTTTGTGCTCCTTAATCTTTTAATATTTCAAATGAAACGATCCCGTCGTCGTATTTGTTTGTCGTCTCCTGCAATTTATAGTAACTATTAAAGGCTTCAAGAGTCTGGGAATCTTTGGTTTTGATAGTGCTTTAATTTTACTCCTAAAAAGCTGTATGAACCCTGTATGTTATATGTTTCATGTCATTTGTTATCCTGAACACAATGGCAAACTTCCACATGTGGACATAAAAACTTTATTGGTTGCATTTCAATATTTGTCCAGAAACAGTTCTTAAAACACTTACTAGACCGGTAACGTTTTATACTACATTGATTTAAAGGTTTATCGTGGTTAGTTACAACTTGGGGCTTATGTTTGTAGTTCTGGCTATCTATTGGTAACAATAACACTACACACCAAGTTAATGGGTCATATCTGGAAATGCAGCCATGTCACTAAAAAGAAGTTGTTGCCAAATAAAGCAGTTTAGATAATTGTCCTTTAACTGTTGGCTTATTTTCAACCTGTCTGACTGGACGTGTTTCTTGACTTGTCGGACTTTGTTGTGGTGACGTTGCCATTTAATTATGTTCAGCTCCAAAGAATTAACAGCTTAAGTTGCCTCTAAAGATATTCAGTCTTTCAGATAAAGGATGTAGAGGTGGTAGAAGTTCACATTGGAACTTTTGTTCATGAAACGAAATCACAAGGAACAGGGAAACAGAACTTTGGTTTCTCAACCAGCAAGCTTTGTGATCGTCTCTCCAAGAAATGAACTGACTTCTGTAGAGCATGTTGTTCATGACCTCCGTGTTCCTCTCTCCTCCAGCCGTGAGATCCTGGACCAGCAGGATGGGACGATCGAGGACGACGGGCTGACCGGCCTCCTGCGTCTCGCCACCAGTGTCCTTAAACACAAGCCTCCCTTCAAGTTCTCCCGCGAGGGTCAGGAGTTCCTGCGGGACGTTCACAACCTCCTCTTCCTCCTGCCCAGCCTGGCCGACCGCGCTCAGCCCAAATGCAAGTCCCACGCTGCCCGGGCCGCCGCCTACGACCTGCTGGTGGAGACGGTGAAGGGCTCAGTGGAGAACTACCGGCTGCTCCACAACTGGGTCATGTCACAGCACATGCAGGGTGAGGACGCTGGCTGCTTCCCTTTTTTGATTGGCCGGTTTAGACCAGACCCTTCACGGCCCGAGAAAACGGAAAGCTAGCAGCACACAAAAACAGATCGATTCGATGTTTCCAACATGGTTTGACTTCAGACCTCGATTCAAAATTCAGCTTCTTTTAGGTCTGAAAGTGTTCGTAACCCCAGTTATTTGAAATAAGTCATTTTCTCAGTATTGGATATTTTTAATGACAGACAGGGATTTTATTAAAAAGTTATGGAAGAACAACATGGCCCTCTAAAGTGCATCCACTGCTTTCTCAGCTCATCATGTTTTCTTTTGAGTTATGATTTCGTCCTGCCGATGATTCTTTGTGTGTTCTCTGAAAGTGTCTGTTTGGTTTCTTATTCTCCACAAACAACACATTACTGCACAAAAGGCATTTGGATATTTCCTTGTTTTTCTCAGTGATGATCATAAATCTATTCTGAAGGATCATTAATTGTAAATTTTGGAACATTTTGAATGTTGATGTTCAGCAACACGTTCACTTGGTGCAACTCCATGAAGAAATCTGTCTGTTTTGCTAACGTGCTGACTCATAGTTTACTGCCCATCACAAACACAACTGTACTTTACAACAAGTCGCGTCGGCTTGCAGTCTTGTATATATGTAGGGTCATGAAGTTCAGGGGAGATGCAATTTATTTTTACCACATTTTTACATTGAACTTGATTTAAATTAACTGTTTATTAACTTATTAAATAATCTCTTCTTAGCAATTTTGTTGCAACCATTTCTATATCGGACACCCTCAAGTTTGGGAGAGAATGCAGTAAATATTGTGTTATTTCATCACACAACATAGACCTATATTGTATTGTAATGTATTCAGCAACCAAAACCTTATGGATATTAGAGTTTGGAAGTAGTGCATCCAAATGCTAACTGGTATTACTTATCACCTCAATGAAATGCAGAAAATGTAGATTTTAGAGCCAGAGTTCATTTTTACTTCAGAATAAATGACCTTTAAAGCTGCATTGATTGATTTTTGGCCACATAAAAACTTCAAAACAAGCTGACAGGCGCACCTTAACTTTAACACCAGCTTATAAAACATTTACTACTTACACATCCACCAGACACAAAACAACTTTATAGTTTATTTGGAGTCGTGTTTCTGTCCAGTTGTTGAATCTGTGTCCAATATTCACTTTATTATTATAGTCGGAAACATGTCTGCAAGCTACACTCTGTGTCAGAAGTCCTCTGGGACGATGATCTGACTCAATTTGAGCTTTGCTACAGTGAATCCAGTCTGTCTCTGTGAGACATTGTCCCTCTGCTGGGATCAGTGCTGGAGAGACTGGGACAGCCTATAGAGTAAATTACCTATACAGTAAATGTGCTTTACTATGACAATGAGCTAAAAAATGTCTGAAAAGTGTCAGAGCTTCAGAGCTGGTGATGTATCTCTGGGTTAATTACTGCAAACAACCTCCTTCACATTACACTTATGAGTTCATGTCAGAAATATTGATTGCTGTAGGTTTAACAGGGACAAACTGCCACCAGATACGACAGAAGGCAAACGTTAAAAACGTCCTTCTGACATTCTTCTTCTAGCTTCTCACGCCCCGTACAAGTGGGACTACTGGCCCCATGATGACGTTCGGGCCGAGTGCCGCTTCGTGGGTCTGACTAACCTGGGAGCAACCTGTTACCTGGCCTCCACCATCCAGCAGCTCTACATGATCCCCGAGGCCCGCCAGGCCGTCTTCACTGCCAAGGTCAGTACCTGCCAGACAAAACTGAGGGCAGAGCACATCAGGGAAGCATCAGTCAAATTCAAAACAGAGTGTAGATTCTCATCGTGTGTGTGTGTGTGTGTGTGCAGTACGCTGAGGATATCAAACACAAGACCACACTGCTGGAGCTGCAGAAGATGTTCACATATCTGATGGTGAGTTTTACATTCTCATAATCATCCTCTACTCTGGATTTTGATAACAACGGCACAGAGAAGAGTTTTTTTTCATCTATAGATTGTGAACGAGCAGCCTGATGTCATACATTCGTACGTTAAAACATCAAAACTTTAACATCTTTGTTTTTATGTCGAATGTTGTACGTCACTTGAATCTGCCCTAGATTCAAGTGCGATTTTAGTTTTTTGACGGAGACCCGTTGTGAGGCAGATGTTAACATCAAAAGCACGTTTCTCTATTCTTAGTCATCAGTTTAAAGTTTCTTGCTCTTTGTAGTTTGTGACACTCTGCAGACAGTTTGATGTCTGTTGTGAGTCTGAATCAACCACACAACTGTTACATCATCTAAACCTGTCATTTCCTCCTCCTCCTCCTCCCCCTCTTCGTCCAATGCTGTCTGTTCAGGAGAGTGAGAGAAAAGCGTACAACCCCCGGCCGTTCTGTAAAACCTACACCATGGACAAACAGCCTCTCAACACGGGGGAGCAGAAGGACATGACCGAGTTCTTCACCGACCTCATCACCAAGATAGAGGAGATGTCCCAGGAGCTGGTAAACACACACAACTTTACACAAGTCACACCCACAACAGCTCCTCACTAAGAGACAGAAAGGTGAATTTTATCTCTGTCCAGCCATTTCACACAACGTGTAAAGAAAATTATTTTACAACTTGAATAATTTAGCACAATTTGTTGTTCAACACTTTATAATCAGGAACTGTGGTGTTTAATCTGACAGAATGACCCAAGAATGACATAAGTTGGTCATAAAAAAAACTTAAATATTTAAATGAATGAAATGCTTCAGAGTTGAAGGAATAAAATATGTAAATAAGACACGCATGAAGAACGTTGCAAGAAGCGTACAAAATGAGTCATGTTACGTTTAACAGCATGACATCAACATCTTGAGAAGTCGGAGTTTGGATACAAACTGTGAATCAGCTGTATTGATTAATGTCTCATTTGTTTCTTCTCACAGAAAAACACAGTGAAGACTCTGTTTGGAGGCGTCATCACCAACAACGTGGTCTCTCTGGTGAGTTTGAGGAGATGAATTTGATTTGAAATAAGGAATATTGAATTTAAAAATAACATTTATAATATAAAATATTTTTACACCTCTTACATTACTTGAATTGTGGTCTCTGTCCTGTTTTAAGACCTGCTTTATAAATTATTTTGTGCATTTTCCTTTTTATATATAGAATGTAATCTTTATTTGGATTTTTACTCTTTGCTCTATTTTATTTACTCTTTAAAGTATTTCTGACACTTATCATTATTTATAATAAACAAAAATTTTAATTATTTTATTATCATATAATAATCAGTGATAATAAACAATACTGGCTCTGCTGTCATGTTGAATTTAAGTTATAATTGGTAATTTACTGTAAGAACTTGATACTAATTCATAACATGTTGGATTGTACTATAAGTACTGTACTTCATATCTTCAGAATGCATTTTCCAAATCAATGCAGAGTTCTTTAAGTAGTTTACAAAGTTGATCTAGTGGTGAGTTTTAAACTTTCAGTTGTTGACAGTTTATGCCGTCTGTCCTGCAGGACTGTGACCACGTCAGTCAGACCGCAGAGGAGTTTTACACAGTCAGATGTCAAGTGGCGGATATGAAGAACATCTACGTGAGTTATCAAAGCCTTTTCACACGTATCTCACATAATATTCTGCAAAAAAGTTCTTCACTGTTTCTTTCTGCTGCTGTTTGTCGTCTTTATTCAGGAATCTCTGGATGAGGTGACCATCAAAGACACGCTGGAGGGCGACAACATGTACACCTGCTCCCAGTGTGGCAAGAAGGTCCGCGCAGAGAAAAGGTCAGCTTACCCCAGAACGTCTTCCCACTGAATTGACCTCGCTGTGGGTCGGATCTGTGTTGGGCGCAACTAAACGCTGCCCTGGGAAAAACACCCAGTTTGTGGTGCTGTGGGGTCTTTAAAAAAACACAAACACCACCATCTTGTTCTTCAAATCTCTCACCACTGACCTCAGCACTTAATTCCAATGCATTTAATTTATTCAAAATCTGTATAACACAGAGTTAACCACATTTAGCTCACTTGATTTCTCTCTTTTTCTGCTTATTTTAAATTTATCAATTTTGATTTGAACATCCACTGAACCCTGACCTTATTTGTTGTTGTCGTTCTCTTGGAGTCCTGTTCGTGATGCCAATTTGTACAGAAGCCCAAGAAAAGAATACATGGATCTGTTTAGTTTAAAAAAACTCTAAAAGCATCTTGGCTATTGCAATTTGATTCATTTTTACTATTTAAAGCTGTGTGATAAATCCTTTAATCTCCCTCCATCACACTGTCTCCACCCTTCATTTCTCCTCCCACAGAGCGTGTTTCAAAAAGCTGCCACGGATCCTGAGTTTCAACACCATGAGATACACCTTCAACATGGTGACGATGATGAAGGAGAAGGTCAACACCCACTTCTCCTTCCCCTTGCGCCTCGACATGACGCCCTACACCGAGGACTTCCTCATGGGCAAAGGAGAGCGCAAAGAGGGTTCGTCCAAACGTCACAAAACACTGAATCCAACAATAAAATGTTAAAGGGAAGAAATAGTTACTTAAAAGTCAGTTTTGGTTACGTTATGAAGAAAATATAGTGAAACATTTGCAGTAAATGTCTGGTGTGGATGTAATTTGGAGGAGTTTCTGAGAGATGTCTGCCATGTGCTGCAGGTTTTCGGGAAGAGGGCGAGGCAAAAGTCACGGAGAGCTACGAGTATGACCTCATCGGCGTCACAGTACACACAGGCACAGCAGACGGCGGCCATTACTACAGCTTCATCAGAGATATCGTCAACCCACATGCCTACAAGAACAACAAGTGGTGAGGGCAGAAGCATGTTCATTAGGACTTTATTAGTTAACTGCAGTTTTTAAAGTTTCAGATTCAGTTGCTCAAAGATGTTGTTGGATTTAAAAACAACACTTGTAATTCGTGCAGGTACCTGTTCAACGACGCGGAAGTGAAGCCCTTCGACTCGGCCCAGCTGGCCTCCGAGTGCTTCGGTGGAGAAATGACGGTACGAGCTGCAGTCAAAAGAAAAATAAAACATTAATTCATCTGTCACTTTGGATTTCACTGACTTTACTTTTTCTTTCAGACTAAAACCTACGACTCCGTCACGGACAAGTTCATGGATTTCTCTTTTGAGAAGGTGAAGACGATTTCCAGGCTGTTTTTTTTTTTTTTTTTTTTTATCTCATTCTGGTTTTCATTCCCACTCATGTTCCAGAAGGTAATAATTAAGTATTGATTGAACTTGCAGACACACAGTGCCTACATGCTCTTCTATAAGAGAGTGGAGCTGGAGGAGGAGAACGGGAAGGACTTCAGCTTTGACGTGTCTCCTGATCTGCTGGAGGTACCGTGGAGCTACTATTTTAAGTTCAACTTATGTAAGTACATTAATATGATTACGTTTAAATCTTAAATTTACATGTCTGTGTCTCTTTCAGTGGATTTGGCACGACAACATGCAGTTTCTCCAGGATAAAAATATATTTGAACACACCTACTTTGGGTGGGTATCAAGTCTGTTACTTGGTTATTTTGACAGAATGAACTGATGAACCCTTGTCAGTCTTAATAATCACAACTCACCCTTCTGTGATATACATGCATATATATATTTATGACTTGTTTTGTTCAGTTTCATGTGGCAGCTCTGCAGCAGCATCCCCAGCACTCTACCAGACCCTAAAGCCGTCTCCCTCATGACCGCTAAGGTGAGAAACATTTTTTACCTTTACTGTCACTTTTACTTTTTACACACTACGTCGTTTAAGTAATTTTTTGAGCAAAAATACCAAAAATTGTCTGTCTGGTTTTAGGTCCAAATGGGAGAATTTGCTGCTTCTCTGTTTTATGTCATTGTAAACTGAATATCTTTGTTTGGACAAAACCAACTAAATATGTCAACTTGGTCTATAGGAACCATTTTATAGTCCAAGTTAATCGAATGAGAAAATAATCTGTATGAAAATTATAGTTAGTTGCAGCCTCAGATTGAACTGAAAGGAAATGTTTCTATTTTAATTTGTCAATAGAAACACAAGTAAATAGTTTTGTGTGTTTCTTTTGAAATTCAGTTCTTTACTGTAAATGTTGTTTTCTTTGCAGCTCAGCACCTCGTTTGTCCTCGAGACTTTCATTCACTCCAAGGAGAAGGTAATGCGCCCTCACCTTGTTGTAGGACATTTAATTTCTAACTGCAGGAAGTTCTGTACTGTGGAGACAAGCTGACTGATGTGTGTCCTTCCTGCTCTGTCGCCTCCAGCCCACCATGCTGCAGTGGATTGAACTCCTGACCAAACAGTTCAACAACAGCCAGGCTGCCTGCGAGGTTTGATCACAGCAACTATTTTACTGTTGTTTTGGTACTTCTCGTATGTGTACTGTATGGTGTTTTAATTTAGCTTATGTTCTATTGATTTTATCCAAGGAAACAGATGTACTATGGAAATATTTTTGTGTTTGTTTACATGATCACTGATTAACTGTTTTCATCTGTTTCAGTGGTTTTTGGATCGAATGGCTGACGACAACTGGTGGCCAATGCAGATCCTCATCAAGTGCCCCAATCAGATTGTCAGACAAGTGAGTTATTTTATATCCGTTTCCACTTTTTGTTCCTCTACCCTCTTCCTGTTGCCTTAGTTTTTCCCCACAGGTTTTTAATGATTCAAGTTTTAACGATTTTCTGGTGTTTCTGGAAGTCGTCTTCCTGCAACAACTCAACCTCTCGCGGGATTTCAGGGCAAGACTTAGTTAAACAAGTTAAACAAAAAGGTCCGTCTCTGTAGGGATCCTTTGTCTGAGCCTGTAGTGGACGTACTTTGACGGGTGCAGTCACCCACAAGGATTACGCTGCAGCCAGTTTTATGGCTGCTGGCTGAGGAGATCTACTGGACCAATTCCAAAACTTTTTGTACCTATTAGTCATTAAAACCCTAAAATATGTTTAAAAAATATAGAGCCCAGGTTTAAAGGTACCGGAGTTACCATTTAAAGTGATTAAAGTTCCATCATCTCGTATCACAAACGCTCACTTCTGCCTCTGTCCTCCAGATGTTCCAGAGGTTGTGTATTCATGTCATCCAGAGGCTGCGTCCGGTCCACGCTCACCTCTACCTGCAGCCCGGCATGGAGGACGGGTATGTCACACCTGATTGGTCGGATTGGCAGCCCCGGCAGATCAGTGTTTCACACAATGTTTTGTTCTTAATGCTGAAGAAAATCAAAACACACAAGCTGCTTGATATTTAGATTTAGAACGATTGGCGATATTGACTTTCCCTACCTGCAAATATTTTACAAATCTAATAAGTTCTTTACACCAGATCTTCAAAATATTGTTAGCGTTTGTAGTTCTGCATGTTTTTATTGTATTTCCATCGAATACATTTGAATTTGAACCCAAACTTTAAGATTAGAAGCCGAGACTCATTACAGCCTCTCTTCCCGAGCCCAAAGAAGTACATTTCAAAGAACTTAATTTAGAAAAGTTTAGAAGTATTTTCACTTTGAGCACCAACAATAACGCATCAAATCCAACACTGAATGGAAGGTCAGTTTAACTGTGCCATTGCAGGTGTGCAGCACAGACAGTCAGTGTTGTGTCTGTGGTATCGGATGGCGACAGAGATCCAAACAGGAGCTGTGTGTCACTCAGTGTCTCTGCCTCTCTGGACTCTGACAAAGATTTGTGGCTCCACATCACGCACACACACACACGGAGCAGATAGCAGAGCAGAGTGGAGAAAGAAGTGGTTCATAATTGAGATGTGGATCAACAGCCAAGCAAAAACCACCTGTGTCATGTTCAGTTTCAGCCTGCTCTAAAAACATCTTTGCCTTTTGCCGCGTTGCAGCTCTGATGACATGGACGGCCCGGTGGAGGACATCGGCAGCCGATCCTGCGTCACTCGCTTCGTTAAGACCCTCCTGTCCATCATGGAACACGGCGTCAAGCCCCACAGCAAACACCTGACAGAGTACTTCGCCTTTCTCTACGAGTTCGCCAAGATGGGAGAGGAGGAGGTCGGTCTGAACATCTACACCCACTTTGATCTTTTAGTCTGAAAGATGTTCGTCATCAACAGTTTTACTAACTGGTGAAAATCATTCACAGTGTTGCCTGTTAGATTAGTCAGGAAACGTCTTCAGGGTCCAGTTGCCTCTGATTTAGTACCAGTACACACACACACACACACACACACACACACACATCAGACAAGTGAATTGAATAAAGAAAGAGAAGTGAGAGATTAAGTCAAATGTGTTTATCGGGTTATATTCATGTTTTTAGATATGAAGCATATTTTATTTTATCTTATTGTGGCTGCTGGCAGCAGGATGACAATCATTTTTAATCAGACTTAATAAGACTGAATAAACTGAAGTTCTGCCGTGTTGTGAGCTGGACAAACTACAGTATGTGATGACAATATTGTTTATGAATTAACACAAAAGCTTCATTTGAAAATATGACGGTTTTTCTTCCTTTTTCTTTAAGCAGTTATTGTTAGAATCAAGTCAAGTCATTCATCTGTTTTTTGTCTCCAGAGTCAGTTCTTGTTGTCGCTACAAGCCATTTCCATCATGGTGCACTTCTACATGGGAACTAAAGGCCCTGAGAATGTAAGTTTGCACATTGATTACTTAATATATGTTTCGCACCTCATTATATTTTTTTTACTGCAATATTTTTATCGAGATTTCTATCTGAATGTTACTCACTACTTTTCTTTCTTTCTCGCTAAATGTGATAATTGAGCCTGTAGCCCTCTTGTAGATTGAACTTATATTCAATGATAGATAAGGAACAGACTAAATGACAAGTGTCCTCCCGCAGCCTCAAGTGGAGGTGCTGTCTGAGGAGGAGGGAGAGGAGGAGGACGAGGAGGAAGACATCTTGTCTCTGGCGGAGGAGAAGTATCGTCCTGCAGCTCTGGAGAAGATGATCGCCCTCATCGCTCTGCTGGTGGAGCAGTCTCGCTCTGAGAGGTACGAGTGCAGGGCGGCGATGTGACGGAGCAGATATTGTTCTCTTTAACGAGTTGTTTGAGGACTCGGGCAACTCTTTGTTTCTCTGTCTGCTCTCCAGACATCTGACTCTGTCCCAGAGCGACATGGCGGCGCTGACCGGAGGGAAAGGCTTCCCCTTCCTCTTCCAGCACATCAGAGACGGCATCAACATCAGGCAGACCTGCAACCTCATCTTCAGCCTCTGTCGCTATAACAACCGCCTGGCCGAGCATGTAGGTTTATCACGTACACTCTGAAGATGACACGATGTTTATGTTTAAATCTCGGGAGAATTAAACTTTTAATCGACTCCCTGTCAGGCCTCATTCAAACATCAAACACAGAATTTTTGATTCTCAAGTTTTCAAACATGTCAAACTGATCTCCAGAGATGTGGATGATGATAAGTATTATAAAAAGGGAAAAAAATAGATATAATGTTATCTTGTTGTACTAGAAATTTCAGGGAAAACTAATACAGGGTTTCCCCGGTCATGAAATTCCTGCAAAAGTTATGAAATGAGAAAAACTGTTCTCCAGGCCTGGAAATGATTTGGAATTAACAGAATGTTTTGGAAAAGTTTTGCTGTGTGACCGTAGAAACGTCTCTAGCATCACGTGATACACGTTGGCGTGTGCAGCTAGTTGGTGGCGGGAATGTCTGAAGTTAGCAGGCGCTAGCAGTTAGCTTATCTGTAAATGGCTGGAACGTGTGTTCAATAATGTTTGACTTTCGAACGACAAATATAACACGTGGCTCAAGAGAGGAAGACGCTAGCCTGCGCCCTGTGATCGCTATATACAGGGTTCATACAAAGTCTTGAAAGTTTGGAAAATGCTTAATTGTAACCGGTAATGTTTTCAGGTTAGGAATATGCTTGAATTTAAATATACTCCTTAAAAAATGTTTCATCATCGACACAATCTCAGAACCAGAACCAGAAATCTTTTGATGTTTGAAATGAAACGATCGTCATGTTTGTCTGTTTGTCTCCTGGTGTCTCGCACATCATGAGGGCGACCGTCTGCTCTCAGATGATTTGCTGTTGGTATAAAGGGATTCTGTAAACTTTATTTTTCACAATTGCATTTATAGTGACATGTAAAATGTGACGATAAGAGCTTTGTGAGTCTGTGAACCCTGTATATAGGCCTACCTATTTTAAACGACTTTTTGAAAATTCATTTGTAAAAATGTGTGGGAACCCTGCTAATAGAAAAATCTGCTCTGCTGTATTTTTACAGTGTATTTTGGATACTTAAAACTGTAAAAGTACATATATGTATTTCTGAAGTTCCAGTGGAGAAAAAAATCAACTTTAATTGTCAGATTTTAATGTCAGGTCCTCAGGATTTAAGAGTGTTGAGGGCTTCTGTCAATAACATTCAATAATACAGAGAGAAATCCATCAGATGGGTAGAAACATAATAACAGTTTTTACCAGAATGCACTGCAGTTGTGTTTCAGTTTCAGGGCAGGTTGGGTTTTGAGTAAAGGGCTACTATCATGCTACTATCTTGCTTTGGGTTTTTGAAATCAGCCCCAAGTCAAACTAGTATTTGCAGCCAACAGTACAAATACTTTTCTGATATTGAATGTGTAATTCTCCTCCTGACATGTCATGTTATCTCTGCACAGATCGTGTCGATGCTCTTCACCTCCATCGCAAAGCTGACTCCTGAGGTAAGCAGGACAGACGTGAGACTTTTTACTTAATTTATTTATTCATAGCACTGACAGAAACACAGCACGTTGATCCAAAGTGATCTACAGCTGCAGAGAAAAGAACACAAGCCGGCGTCGAGCCATGCAGATAGATTTGGTTTTGTTTTCCCAGGTTCTGACGTGTCTGTTTGCTGTTTGTTTCTTTTTCTTTGTTATTTTTTGTATTATTAAGCTGCTGTGTGAAATCATGAGCACCCTCACCTCGTGCAGTTTTAAGCTCATTCTCTTTCTCTGTTGTTACTGTGGCAGTCGCTCTGAGTCTGACGCTAGATAATCTGAAACACGAGTGTATAAGAAGTAGCTCTGCATGTGCTTCACCAACACTTTTCTTTTTCAGGCCGCCAATCCTTTCTTCAAGCTGCTGACGATGCTGATGGAGTTTGCGGGCGGACCTCCAGGGATGCCCAGCTTCGCCTCCTACATCCTCCAGAGGATCTGGGAGGTAAATTACTTCAGCTGGTGTCCCCGACACACAAATCCAATTTACTCTTCAACTTCTGAACATTTTTCTAGTTTTATTTCTTTGTTTTTATTGCAGGAACACATTTAAAATGAAGCTGTTGTCTTAATTATATTCAGCGGTTTTTCCTTTTAACCAGTGAAAGTTTATTTTGAATGTGACTGCAAATACTTGATCACAATAATGGATCAAGTTTAGTTTGCTGTATTTGAGGGACAATAGCAACCTTCTACTAGTTATTTTCTTTTGTTTTTATCCTTTACCCAGAACTTCTTTTAGGATTAAAGGTGTCTTTTTTTTTTTTTATTAAAGAGGTCTAACCAAAATGGCTGCATAAAAAATATATTGACAAAGACAAATTTACAGAGACCTCATGCTTGTGAAAACAATTAATTTGCCTGTTTTAAAACAATTTACATTGTCATGAAACATTTCTTGAATGTGATATTAAACACCTGAGAAGATGGAAGTTTTCTGGTAGATTATTAAGTCCAGAGTGCAAAAAAAAAAGGTGTTTTTCCCCAAGTTCAGAATCGACTTATTTAATCAATAAATCAGTCAAAATGTATTTATATAGAACCTTTCAAACAAATTGACAAAAAAAAGCGACTGACAAAACGTAGGATGTTAAAATGGATTTAGAGACAGAGAGACGGACACCAAAACAACCAAAAAAGCATAAAAGATAATACAAGCAATAAAAATAACAATAAAAAAATAAAATGATGAAATTATGAAATACTACACGAAATAAATAGATAATAGTAAAATGTTAACAAAAGAAAATAGAATAAAATAAATAATGATGATACTAAATAAAATAAGTATAAATAGGTAGGTAAATTAGGGTAAATTCATGAGTATTGAGTTGGCTCATGTGGACCTTTTTCATGCTCCTCCAGCAGGTTCAGATCGTCTCGTGTCTACAGACAGATTAATGGCAGGAGGTTTCATTTGTGTCCATACAGACCGGCCTTCACGTGCGTTTGTGTTCTTCCTGTCAGGTGATCGAGTACAACCCGTCTCAGTGTCTGGACTGGCTGGCTGTTCAAACTCCCAGGAACAAACTGGCCCACAGCTGGGTCCTGCAGAACATGGAGAACTGGGTGGAACGCTTCCTGTTGGCCCACAACTACCCGCGAGTCCGCACATGTAAGAACCTCAACGCTCTGCAAAAACCAAATGCTGCCGTGGTTTCATCAGTTTTTACCAGTTAGCTTGCAGCGGTGAAGCTGACCTACCCTGAAGTTAGCCTGACTACATGAAACCAGAGCTTTAAAGTGTTTCCTTTGGTGAGCAGCTGTGGTATAAGACCCATAATGCACTCTGAGGTGTTCTGATATAGAAAATAATGGACTGATTGGAGGAAACATGACTCTGCTTCGTGTTGTGGTTTCCTCCTCTTCAGGACATTTCCCTTTTACAATAAACACTTCAAATGTTTATGTAAATTATAAAACTTTTTTCTTTTTTACTTTGGATTAAATTCAGTCAATTCACTTTATTTTAGACCTGTAGTTCATAAAAGACAAACATAAGAGAAAAAATAAAATAAGATAAATGGATTTTTACACAAAACACCTTATTTTCACTAAATCGCTGCTCAACTTTTCCATTTCCATATTATGTTTTGGTAATCACTGTTGGTTAATTAGGATAAGAGCACTGCAAAATCTATGTTTTTATGGATGAATAAATTGAACCTTGAACATAATTAGCATTTTGCTTTTGTAGCCTTACGTTTGCATAGATCAGAATCAGGTTTATTGCTAAGCAGGTTTTCTCACAAGGAATTTGCTTTGTAATATTGGTGCATAACAATAAACACAGAAAATATAAAGAAAGATAAAGCAAGTACTGCAGGTCAAGAAGCATAAATATAAAATATAAAATTGACAATAAACACATTCAACACATACTCATTATTTATTCATCCAAAGAACACGATGGTCCATCAGTGTAAAAGACTGAACGTAACCTGACCAGAACCTCTTGATTAGACCATCAGGATCCATTACAGATAAATAACGGCAGCTGTGTCTCCTCCCTCCAGCGGCGGCGTACCTCCTCGTCTCCCTCATCCCCAGCAACTCGTTCCGCCAGATGTTTCGCTCCACGCGCTCCCTCCACCTGCCGACTCGCGAGCTGCCGCTGTCGCCCGACACCACCGTGGTCCTCCACCAGGTCTACAACCTGCTGCTGGGGCTGCTGGGACGCGCCAAGCTCTACGTGGACGCCAGCGTTCACGGCACCACCAAGCTGGTGCAGTACTTCAGCTTCATGACCTACTGCCTCATCTCCAAGACGGAGAAGCTCATGTTCTCTGGATACTTTATGGACCTCTGGAACCTCTTCCAGGTACATTCATGTATTTTTGTTTTTCACATCAGAACCCAAAGATACTTCTGAAGTGTGTTATTTTCTTTCTGTCTTTTAATTTTAATATTTTATTTGTGTCTTGCTGCTAAATTCTCCCAGTAAGGATCACTTAAATGAATCCAAATGCTGAAATATTATTTGGAATACTTCTATAGCAGCTGTAACACTTCTGAACCTCAGATTTGATATTTAAAAGACACAATTAAATTTTTATATTGCTTTCCAACATTTCTGATTTATGAGATTAAAGCAAAGTGTTATTTATTCACATATCTGTCCTGCTTCTTCAAGTTAAATCCAAAGAGTTTATAAATGTGGAAAGTTGAAGTTAACTTATGACTTTAGAAACAGAAAACAGTCTCAACACAAGGTTCTTTTTGTTAGCTTCTTTTTGGAGCTTTCGATCACATTACATGACCTTCAGCAGCAGATGGAGTTGGGATTGTAGATGTTTCAAATTTCCTCTTTTTTTTTCCGGCGCACTTAAAGGACCTTTCGTCTGTGTCGGCTGAACGTCTCAAAGTGTTTTCAAAGTTATTTCCTTTTAGGACGTCATGACACGTGACAGATGAACAATCTCAGGAGGTATTGATAACAGTAGTAAAGTAATTTGAAAAGTATAAGAATCCTCAAAACTCCACTAATCAATACTTTTTTTTAATTAACACGCGATTAAATGTGAAAGCGGTCACACGGTGAACTCTGCTCTTGCTCTGATCAGCAACCCGCCGTCCTCTACCTGCCCATCAGCGAACAGCAGACAGACTCAGAGACTAGCTGGTGAACGGAGAGGAGCGTTTCGCAGCTAAAGATACAGATATGTTTGCTGGTTGAGACCAAAACGCAGCTGAAAGAAGTGAGAAATGAGTGTTGGACTTATATTCTAAGTTGTTAGGTTTGTCAACTTTTTATAAGGCAATAAAATGACAGATGTGTGTCTGTCAGCTTGAGTTCTTCTTCTTCAAGAAATCAGTTTTGAGTTCGACCATGTTGTAAAAAGACTGTTGATGAACTTAAAAGAAAAATGGTGACTTTATTTTAACCCCCTCTATTTAGCATTTATAAGCGGTGAATGAACAAACAGTTTATAACACACTAGAATGTAGTCAGAAGCAGATGGCAAAAGGACATTCTAAAGTATTAATGTATTCATCAACAACTGTAACTCCTACTAACCCAACCTTTAATAAACACTTAAATGTCCTCCTGCCTGCTTCTCACTGCATTGTGATTGTTAGTTGCAGCTCGACTGTGAACAGCAGTCTGTTGTCTGAAGCTTTAGTCACGTTGTTCTCCCTCTTCAGCCCAAACTGTCGGAACCGGCCATCGCCACCAACCACAACAAGCAGGCGCTGCTGTCCTTCTGGTACAACATGTGCGTGGACTGTCCGGAGAACGTCCGCCTGGTGGTGCAGAACCCCGTGGTGACCAAGAACATCGCCTTCAACTACATCCTGGCCGACCACGATGACCAGGAGGTGGTGCTCTTCAACCGCGGCATGCTGCCCGCCTACTACGGCATCCTGCGCATGTGCTGCGAGCAGTCGCCCACCTTCACCCGCCAGCTCGCCTCGCACCAGAACATCCAGTGGGCCTTCAAGAACCTGACGCCGCACGCCAGCCAGTACCCCGGGGTGAGAGATGGGTTTTTATGATGATTTATTTGATTGGTTTGATTGATTTCTGTTAGTTTTAGCACTTTGCTAATGTTTTATTTCCTGTGCAGTGGTATATATTTTTTATTCTTGGTGATGAAAAAACATTTTAAGGTTTTATTTCTTCCAAAATACTGTCCACGTCACTTGTCTTTTTTGTTTCCAATTCAGATTAATTCACGAGATAAACCCCTGCAGATGTGTTATCTTGTTTTCAGGGCCGGTCCACCACAGAGAGAGAGAACATGACACAAAAAATCTGTCTGAAAACACAGACAACCAAAAAATCTAATTACAAAATCTAATTACAAAAATAGCCTTCATTTAAACTAATTTAAATTAAGATAGGAAGGTACATGAGTCCTCATCCGTGTTGTCAGTGAGCTCCATCCAGTTAACATGTATGAATTACAGCAAAAAAAAAAACATAGACATGAATGGTTGACGAGATACAAATATTATAAAAATGCTAAATGTGTTGTCTCTGCTGTGTGTGTGTGTGTGTGTGTGTGTGTTGCCCCCTGCAGGCGGTGGAGGAGCTGTTCAACCTGATGCAGCTGTTTGTGGCGCAGCGAGCCGACATGAGAGAAGAAGAGCTGGAGGACGTCAAACAGTTCAAGAAAACCACCATCAGCTGCTACCTACGCTGCCTGGACGGCCGCTCCTGCTGGACCACGCTCATCAGGTCAACACAAACACACACACCTGGGAGAGATACAGAGAGAGAAAGTGGCTTTAATATCGTGGTTTGGATGTTCTCAGCTGTCAGATTTAGAGACTGAATACTGGTTCAGTGTTTGCCTTCAGGAGCTCAGATGATCTGAATCTTAACACCTGCTTCTGTTGTTCCTCTCAGTGCCTTCAGGGTCCTGCTGGAGAATGACGAGGACCGACTGCTGGTGGTCTTCAACAGAGGACTCATCCTCATGACTGAGGTGCGATCAGGATCAGGATCTCCTCTTTACATCAAATGTTGAAATGAAATGATGAGTTTAATTTCAGACCAGCTTAATATTCAAGATAACGAGACCAAAACACACTCAAAATAAGGAGACATTAAGAAAGAACGAACCTGAGGGGAGGCTCAGCTTAGGTTTCTGTAGTTGTTGATGTAGTTAATGATGAAGGACGCTCTCTGTCCTCCGCAGTCCTTCAACACTCTGCACATGATGTACCATGAGGCGACGGCGTGTCACGTCACCGGAGACCTGGTGGAGCTTCTCTCCATCTTCCTGTCTGTCCTCAAAGCCACCCGGCCGTACCTGCAGCGCAAAGGTGAGACTGTGAGAAAGTTACAGAAGACTCGTTTACAGAATCATTTGTTACATTTTATATTCCATACTATATTTCTGTGCTGTCTCTATTTTTATTTCTATCCTTATTTTTGTTTGATGTATTTCTAATTCTTTATTTTGTTTTATCTTTCCCTGTTTATCTGCACTTACTCCTGTCCTCGTGCTGCTGCAGCACCTGAATTTCTCCTCTGGGGATCAATAAATCTGATCTGATCTTCAGATGGAGACGTGCAGTCGTATGTTTGTTCTGAGCAGATGTTTCTCTGTCTTGTCGTCCAGATGTGAAGCAGGCTCTGATCCAGTGGCAGGAGAGGATCGACTTTGCCCACAAGCTGCTCACACTCCTCAACTCCTACAGCCCGCCCGAGCTCCGCAACGCCTGCCTGGGTAACACACACACACACACTCTTAATGCTTTCTTTGAATCCACTTATTACAGTCACCTACACAGTAGTATTGACAGAGGGTTTGTACATTCTTCTAAATGTGATTTAAATCGTCTGAAATGTTTCGTGCTCTTTGTTCTGGTTCCAGATGTGCTGAAGGAACTGGTTCTGCTGAGTCCACACGACTTCCTGCACACTCTGGTCCCCTTCCTACAGCACAACCACTGCACCTACCACCACAGCAACATCCCCAGTGAGTCTCCTCCTCTTCATCACCTTTCCTGCTTTGCAGCAGATCAATGTGCCTCTGAAGGAGTGTAAAAGCACTTAAATCTATTCGGGTTTTCACTGTAGAGATGCTTTCTGACACTGACGGGTAGATTACACAGATTTCTTATTGTTTTTTTTGTTTTGTTTTTTACAAGACACACACCTGACCACGCCTTTATTTCAGCCTGTTATCTGTTTGTCACAAATCTCCTCATCTTCCTCATCTTATTCCTTTTTCCATCTTTGTTGCTGTCAACACGAGCGTTTACGACACATGAAGTATCAGAATCACTGAACACGCAGAATCAAAGACTGAAACCTCGAGCGACAGTATTTTAATCAGAATGTAAATTAACAAGCTTAAAAAAGAAACTTGTAACAATGCAAAAGATACACAGTGATGTGTGTTAATCATTTCTGATAAAAACTGATTTGTTTTAAAGCTTCACAGGTTGTAAATGTGTTTCATTAATCAAACCTTTGTATGAAGTTTCCTGTGTTTGTGTCCTCAGTGTCGTTCGGCCCCTACCTGCCCTGCAGAGAGAACATCAAGCTGATGGGAGCCAAGAACAACATCCGGCCCCCGAGACCGGAGCTCAACATGTGTCTGCTGCCCTCCATGGTGGAGAGCAGCAAGGTGGGTTCACCTGACACACCCCGTCACATCACCTGTCGCTACATCACCTGTCGCTCTGTCACATCACCTGACACCCCCGTCACATCATCTGTCGCTCTGTTTTTTTATCATCGTAAACTGAATCTGTTGATTGGACAAAACACAACATTTGAAGACGTCACTGACTGGCAGATTAATCGATAATGAAAATAAGTGTTTGTTGCAGCCCTACTTCCTTTCTTCCTTTTCCTGCATTTTGAAATGAAACTAAATTCATATCAGACTTTTCGGCTCTTGATGTTGGTAATAAACTCTGTGTGTGTGTCAGGGGAAAGACGAGGTGTACGACCGGATGCTGCTGGATTACTTCCTGTCCTACCACCAGTTCATCCACCTGCTGTGTCGCGTCGCCATCAACTGCGAGAAATTCACCGACACACTTGTCAAACTAAGTACGTGTGTGTGTGTCAATTGAACACATACCATTCATAAAACGTGTCTGCACATATACAGAGGAATATAAACTCATATTAACTCTCTCTGTCTCAGGTGTGTTGATAGCGTATGAAGGACTTCCTCTTCACCTCGCTCTCTTCCCCAAACTGTGGACGGAGCTCTGTCAGTCGCAGGTACGTCACCTTTGAAACTCCTCCAGTAGACTTTGGATTAACTCCAGCCATGTTGTTATACAGACACAAACAGCACCGCACTGACGTAGTTGTTTTTGTTGCCGCTGCGCTCTCAGTCCGTTCTGGCTAAAACGTGTGTGAAGCTGCTGTGTGAGGACCCGGCCTTCAGCGAGTACATCAAGTGCATCCTGATGGACGAGAGGACGTTCCTCAACAACAACGTGGCCTACTCCTTCCTCACCTGCTTCCTACACAAGGTACACCTCCTTTCTCCTCTCTCAGATGCTTCTTTCTCCAATTTATATTTTGTGGTGAATTTACAAAATCTGTTTCTGTCCCTGTTTTCCTCTTCGTTTCTTTTCAGGGATTAAAATGGACCAAATGTGAAACTGATGCACATTAAACCCATTTATGTATTCGATATTTAGCTTCTTTAAATTGTTCTGATGCCGTAAGTTTTTGTTAAACAGTTGCCCAGTCTGTATCTATGGGGACATTTCTCAAGGGGTGTGTGTGTGTGTGTGTGTGTGTAGGTTCAGGTGCTGTCCGGTCCCAGCTGCTCCAACCTGATTGGCGTTCTGGTGACGAACCTGCTGAGTGAACAGAGCAGCCTGCAGCCTGAACTGGCAGCTCACCGACTGGAGCTCAGCAAGACCAGCGGCCTGCTCAACGCCGTACGAACACACACACACAGAGCAAACAGCACTTCTTATTTTCTGTTTTAGAATGAAAACTCATATCATATTTTGTCTGCCCCCCCAGGATCTGAGGGCGTTGGTGTTGCTGCTGTCCGTCCAGCCGCCTCAGGCCGTGGACCCGGCCCTCTGCCCGGCCCTGCAGGAGCTGCTGGGTCGCTGTCGTGTTTGTGTCCAGCAGCGCAGCGCTCTGGAGCTCGAGGCCAAGGACCACAAGGCCAAAGGTACAACACACACACACTCTTAATGCTTTCTTTGAATCCACTTATTACAGTCACCTACACAGTAGTATTGACAGAGGGTTGGTACATTCTTCTAAATGTGATTTCAATCGTCTGAACACACACACACACACACACACACACACACAGACAGTTTCAGACTCCTTCAGGCTCATTTTTCATCCAGCAGTAAGACGGTTGACGGTTTGATTCCCTCCTCCTTGTCTTCCTCCTGCAGTTGAAAACGTTTACGTGATGCAGAAGCTCTAAACTTTTCATCCAGTTTCCTCATCTGATGCATGCTGGGAGTTTCTCTGAGTGTGTTTACATGCAGTCCACTAAATAAGGCTGAAGAGAGCTGTAGTCAGCTTTAACTCAGCAGTTACAGCTGATTCTGATGGAAACCCAAAATCATGTCTGTGATCTGAGGAGGCTGTAGCACATCAGAGGAGTAATGTATGTAGCTACACATGGCAGGTTATTGGAGAGGCGGCAGTCACATGACTGAAGGTGTCAGTTTCCATAATTGACCAGTCAAAACCACCATGAAATACTGTAAAATATATCTGGTTTAACAGTCGGCAGCTGGAACTTTGAGTCGATGCTTCAGTGTTTCCTTTCAGTCGTGTCAAACACAAAAATGTTCAGTAAGAGATCACGTTTATAGTTTTAGCTATTATGAAAACTTCACTCAAATGCTCCTTTATTGTGAGCAGTTTTCACCACCAGCTGAATATTAGTGGGAAAACACAGCAAACAAAGGCTGTGAACCATCGGAGACCAGGACACGTTCCTGTTGAGTGTTTTAATTTCACTTTCAGCTTTATTAGTCATATGGAGGTTAACACAGGGTCAACAGCTCGGCAGTAAGAGATAAAATAAATAGATAAACTATAATGGAATATAACACTACAAATATATGAAAATGGTCATTTGTGATATAATGTTAATTTTCATTTTACCACAAATTAAATTCCAATAACCTCCATTATTCAAGTGTGGAGGCAAAAATAAACATCAGTTATCTGGCGTGTGTGTGTGTGTGTGTCAGCTGAGGATGAAGGGGCGACTCCGGTGAAGCGGCGGAGGGTGAGCAGTGACGATGACAGAGCCGGCGATGCAGCGGCGCCGCTCTGCGTGGCCTCCACCTCTTCCTCCTCCTCCTCCTCCTCCTCGGCCCTCCCGTCCTGCAGCGAGCCGAAACCCGACCACCAGGAGGCGCTGACGCCCACCAGCACCTCGGACACGGAGACCCGAGACTCCTCCTCGCTGATCGACCCGGGCACCGAGCAGGACCCGCCCTCTCCTGACCCCGCCCCCACCTCCTCTGGGAACCTGGACTCCTCCCCCAAAGAGGAGAAGATGGAGGCCTCCTCGTCATCCTCCTCCTCGTTCTCCTCCTCTTCCTCCCTGCTGCAGGAGGCGGGAGAGGGGTTTGTGCAGGGGGAGGAGCCTGAGCCACCGCGACATGTGGCGGCAGGTGAGGAGGAGGAGGAGGAGGCGGTGCAGCGAGAGGGGAGGAGGGGTGAGGCGATGTCTGCTGCATCAGAGGAGGTGAAGGAAGAGGAGGAGGCGGGCTCTAAGACCAGCGGCAGCTCGGCCCCGCCCCTCTCAGAGGACTCCACCTTCCCATCAGTCCTTGGGATGGTGGGGGAGGGGCCAGAGGGCTGCAGTAGCCACGCCTCCTCGCAGGTGTTTCCGAGCGCCGGCCCCCCACCTGACATGCTGGACATGCTGTACAGGACAGTGGAAGCCACCATCGCCATAGTTACCAAACTGTCCGTTAAAGGCCCGCCCTCTTCATGACATCATCAACTGACAGCCGCCATGAGATCTTTAACAAAACCTTTTTTTTTTTTTCTTTTCTTTTTTTTCTCGTTGGAAATCTGAATTCTGCTCAGAGGAGAAAACGTTTTCCTGTTTTTCGGTTCTTCTTCTTCTGCTGTTTGTGTGCTGCTGTTCGTTGCCTTCTGCTGATGTTCAGTCGGTCGGTTTTTCCAGCTTCAGTGGCTCCCGCCGTGTCGTTTCGCTCTATAAAACTCCGACTCCACGCACAGCCGACCGCTCGTTTGACAAATAAAGAAGAAAAACAGAAAAAGTCGTACAAGCTATAGCACATTTTTTTTCAAAGAGCAAAAAAAAGTTTTTGTTTTGTTGTTTCTTGTGTGTTTTATACTGATTTGAATTTGTTTTGGAAAGTGTTTTATTTGCTGTAACGGGTAAAGGTTTACAGAACTTTTGTCTCCTCTGTAATTTAATTTTATTGCATTTTTACTGTGTATAAAAATGGTCGTCCTCTGTGCCAGTTTTGTACTTTATGAACGAGGCAAAAGAAAGTTGCCTTGACTTTTTCTGTGGTTTAATTATCCAGAAACTAAGTTTACCTGTAAATTAAGAGAACCACAAGAAACTTGATTCTGTAAAGAATCTTCTCTAGTCATTGCCTGAAGGTGTATATGAAAACTATATAAATATATATATAAATATCTTTATATATATATGAGTATATAAAAAGCGGTGCTTTATTTGACTGTGGTTGAAATAAAGCCCCCATGTTGGACCAGCTGGAGCTTTTATTTTCTTTAGTGAAGTACATTCCATAATCTATTGTTTATTTTCGCTTCTTCTGCTGTGTTGTGATTTTCTTCTGATTTTATTTTAATAGAGAATAAATTAATAAAAACAGTTTTAATATGAAGAATTATGATCTGAAATCCATGTGGAGCTGTGAGGTTGTTTTTCTTTCCCTCTGCTCAGTTTGCATCATTTCAGAAAAACACCAGTTTGAAATGTCTCCAGGCTGCAGGGTGACGTTCACATCAGGGTCTCTGCACCGGAGACGTACGGGAAGCTAAATGGATCACAAAGCCTGGTACAGTGTGTGTGAGTACAGTGTCATTTCTTTTATATCACAGTGAAGAAAGCTGCTTATCCCAGTATAATCCAACAGATTCTTTTATTGCGTTTTAAAGTGAGAATGTGCAGAAATCATGAAAGCTTTGAGAGTTGAGGATAAATGTGAAAATGTAATGAAGGCAAGTGTACATGAACAACAGATACACAGGCTCTGCCTACAAGCTACTATAGATACTAAAAAAGTGTTACTGTAACGTCTAAGGCAGGTCAAATTTAAAGACTAGATTTAGATATTGTCAAAGTAGATGAAGGGACATTTATTATCCATGTTCCACAACCGGATCACTGTGGACAGGGACAAGTGTTACGGTCACAAGTTTTTGATGTTAAAGCGAGAGATTTTTAAAGTTTTTGATTTTAAACTGATGTTCAGTTTACGTCGTATTAGAGGCAGAATAACAGTTTGGTTCCTCCAAATTGGAAACGCCACATCTGCAATTATTTTCAAATCATTACAAAACCCAGAAGTAGCAGAAAGTTTTTATTTCATACTTAAAAATTACAGATTGGTTATTTTGCCACAGATACTCAGAAGAGGCTGTGGAAATATTATTTACATTTCTGTTAATAAAGTGCATTACAGAAAAAAGAAACGGAATAAAGCTGCATCTATAAAAGCAAAACTGACGAACATTTGATTTCTGTTAAATTATAAACATGAAAGACCATCTCAGTTTGCTTTATGGCTGCTGTTTTACAGACAATAAAATAATACTAGATTAATAATTAAACTTGCAGTGATGTCAGATCCTCAGTGAACTCTGAACGTTACAGCAACAAAATATTCTGCATAGTATTTTTTCTTTAACTGGAAACAATCGCAGAAATCTGGCACTGAAGCATTTTACAAAATAAATCTTGTTTCAAGAATTTTGGGCCATTTTGTTCAGGATTTGTCTCATTCTGTCAGTTTCAGCTTCCCTTACAAAATAAAATCAGCTGCTGTGGCGTCGGATCGTACGGAGGCTGCAGCGTGACGCTGGAATACTTTAACGTACACTTTAAAAAAAAAAAAAAAGCTGATAAAGTAAATTTGTACTTTAATAACTTAACAATGCCATTTGACAAGAAATATCCACTTACTAGATTTTTCCAGAGCTTTCAACAGCAAATTTAAATTTACTTTAAAAAAAAATCCCATTTACTAATGTGTGTTTATTATAATTCATATAATTAATTGATTTCTTTGTTTCCTGCTTCAACATTCAGTTTCCACGTTGCGATCGCCTTAACTTAAAGATGCGACGCCATGTGATTTCCTAACAAATCAAGTCCAAACTTCAGAGCAGCAGCAGGAGCTCTGATTGGCCGGCTGTCATGTGTTTGGTCAGGCCAATCAGAGCTAACGATCTTTTTTTATATTATTAATTGGCAATTACTTTGTTTTTTCCTTTTCAGGTTTCTTTTTTCTGGATCATTTAACATAAAAATTTGAAGTAAATTTATAACGGATGTTTAAAATGTTTTTAAAAAGACATCTGAGCTTCAACATTAACATCACGGCAATAAATAAATCATCTAAAACAACAGGAAGAATTAGAAGCTCCTGCCTTTAAATCTTTACACTGACTTTTAGGTTTCGAATAGATTTTAAAGCGCTGATTCTGATTCTGAACTGCTGGAAGAATAGAAGTATTTGGATTTAATTAAACACAGTCAAAGTGTCTAATTACTGTAGTGGCACTCTGCAGACTCTGTACGTTCAGATCAGAGAGAAGAAGTGCGGCTTTCGTTACGGTTACTGCCTGTCTCTCTGTCCCACTGAGCTGTCTCTCTGTCCGTCCTCTGCTGCTCGTCCTCCGGTCGTCTCGTCTGTCCCTGAAACACAAATCACCAGCGCTGGAATGTAACCAGGTACAAATTCAAGGTACTTGTACTTTTTGCTCCAGTTATCCGACAGCTTTAGTTACTTTACAGATTACAGTTTTTCCCTTCCTGTCCAGTGAAAACCACGTATCTCCAGATGTGGTGGATGAAGTGTTCCTGTATGTGTTGAGAAAATCCTCTTTCTTAAGCTAAATAAACTCTTTAGGAGTTCAAATGAGCTCAACCTGAAACATCTACAGCAGTGAAATGCAACACACACATTAATGCAGCAGGAATATTAATCCAGAAACACTTATATTGCAACATGAGTACTTTAAGTACATTTTGCTGATAATACTTACATACTTTTACTTCAGTGAGGTTTTGAATGCAGGACTTTTACTTGTAGAGTATGTGGTATATATATTTACTGAAGTAAAGGATCTGAATACTTATTTCACTGCTGATCGTCTGCTTCTTTGTACGACTACTTTACCTTTTCAAATACTTGATTTTAACACTTTGAGATTTTTTTTTACCTGTTTGGGGGTTCCAGGAATCCTCTCAGAGTTCCTGAAACATAACGAGGGGGTTTCTGTTAAAACCAGGCTTCAGACGGAGCCGCGAGGACGTTGACACATGCAGAGTCGTTCAGAGGACTTACGTGTAACCTTCATCTCGTCGGCTGATGTCGAAACTCTCTTTGTCAGAATCCTGATGTTTCTCCGTCCTCTTGAACCTGAGAGGGTTAAACACACTGACATATTTACAGGGTTCGTACGAAGTCTTGACAGTTTGGAATCTGCTTCATTTTCTACATAATCTAACAGTTGTATTCTCGTGGTTCACCGCTGGATGAGTCCTCTGTTGATCCCTCACTCTGGAAATTAGGAAGCGTTAAATAATCCTGATCAATACATCCGGTCAAAGTTAATATGAACAGCTGGTAAATAAACAAAGTGACAGTATACATTGATTGCTGTGGGTGTAGAGGAATTATAGTAACAATTTAGATGTGATGACAAAGGCTTTGAAAGTCTGGAAAGTTTTGGTTTGGTGCCTTGAAAGTGCTTGAATTTACTAGTCATTAATACAGACTTTGTACCTATCAATACAGATGGTTTGTAGTTTATCAGTGTTGTACATGGTCCTCAGTGTGCACCTTTACTTAATTACTAAATATCTATCAATTAATTTTATTTAAACATTAAAATTATTATTCTGTTGTTTTTTTGTATCTTTCCATTTTGAACTTAAGATAAGATAAGATAAGCCTTTATTGTCCCACAGCGGGGAAATTTTTAGCGTTGCAGCAGCCAGCAAAAGTGTCATATATAGAAATACAATAAAAATAAATAGAAAAATAGTCCTATACACAGTATAGACAGAAATAAATAATAGAGTGACTGAGTGCAGTTGTAAGTATGAACAAATAGATAAGATAAAAATATTGCACATATATAATATACATGTATATGAAAAATATTTCACAGCAACATATGAAGTAGATAACATCATGAATACAATATATGTATGAAGATAATGCACAGCAGTAGATGAAGTATAGTAGTGAACAGTCTGCACACTGACAGTCAAGTGTAGATTACCGGGAGCTGTACTGATTATAGAATTGTACTTAAATCCTTTCTTTAGATATTTGATTAGATTTATTTTTTCGAGCTGTAAACACAGAACCAGTCTGAAGCACCTGAGTTTTCCAGTCTCACCTGATGATCAGAGCAACAGCAACAATCAATCCCAGCATGCTCAGGGCCAACAGGACGCCCAGAGCGATGACCACAGCCTGGTCGGAGGCGGGGCTTTGAGGCTTCATCTCCACGTCAAAATGAAGACCCTCCCCAAACACTTTGACTAGCTCTGCCCTCACAGCAGCTGATTGGCTCTGCAGCTTCCTGATGGATCAGAGGTCAGAGTTACAGCTCCAACACGATTGGTCAGAACTTCAGTCACATGACATGGAACGTTTTTATTTGGTTTCTTGGACTTTAAATACTTAAATTTGGCTTTTTAAAGGACTGCAGATGTAAGTTACTATAATGTATGAATCGGTCTCGTTCAGGCTGCTTTGTTCTAACTTGTATGTAAAAATCTGCATTTTTAAGTTTAATTTTAATAAAAACTCAGACTCTCACTTTGTGACCTCTTCAGAGGAAACGACCTCCCCTCCATCTACACTGATGAAGCTGACCAAAGTCTTCACAGCCGCCCTCAGCGATCTGGACTCGGAGGCTCCTCCGTTGGCGCTCCGCACCTCGATGATGTTCACCGTCCAGCCCAGAGCCGAACCTAAAGACCTGAGAGGAACCAATAATTACAGCAATATAAGACGGGACAGAATAATGAATGAACCGTGAGCTGAACTCGTCTTACTTCTCCAGCTCGGGGACTTTCTTCTCCACAGCGTTGGCAGGCTGGTTCAGGGAGATGACCACCACGTCACTGCTGCTCGCACTTCCCTGCACCGCCACCTGGGGGCAGAAGAGGGCGATGGTGGTTATGTAGGAATTTATTTATTTTTCTTATTTAAATTTTAACAATCTTTACTGGATTACATATAAAGTCCAGAGAACACCAGAATGTGTACAGGAAGAAATGATTAAGGATGTTAAAATCACTTGTTTACAGTTTTTACAGCTTTGTTATCTTACTAATCTTACTAGCGATGACATGTATAGCCGCATGTCATCATTCAACCGCTGGTTGTCGAGGTGGTGTCCAGGTAATGATGTGGGCTTTGTAGATAATTGGCGGACTTTCTGGAGAAGACCTGGTCTGATTAGGAGAGATGGCATTCATCCCAGTTTGGATGGAGCCGCTCTCATATCTAGAAATCTGGCCGAGTTTATTAGTGGCCCAAAGCCATGACAGCTCAGAGTTCAGACCATAGACTTAATACAGTCTGTGGTCCAGACCAGGAGGCAGAGCTGCAGTCCTACACGCTTCTCTGCGCTTCCATTAGGGCAGTTACCCACCCTAAACTCCACAGAGAGGTTGTCTGCCCCCAGACCACTTAAATTATTTAAATCCAAAGTAAACAGAAGAAGAGTTACACATAAAAACCTAATAAAAAGTAAAACCACCACTGCAACAGTACAACAAAATAGGAGAATTAAATGTGGACTCTTAAATATCGGATCTCTCTCATCTAAAGCTGTTCTAGTAAACGATCTAATATCAGATCAGAATATTGATTTATTTTGTCTTACTGAAACCTGGCTGTGTCAAGGTGAATTTGTTAGCCTAAATGAATCCACTCCCCCCAGTCACATTAATACTCACATTCCTCGAGGCTCAGGCCGAGGAAGTGGAGTTGCAGCCATCTTCGACTCAAGCCTATTAATCAAACCGAAACCGAAACTAAATTATAACTCGTTCGAAAGCCTTGTTCTTAGCCTTTCACACCCAACCTGGAAAACAGTACAGCCAATTCTATTTGTTATAGTGTACCGAGCTCCTGGACCGTACTCTGAATTTTATCTGAATTCTCAGTTCTTATCAGGTTTAGTCCTTAAAACAGATAAAATAATTCTTGTAGGTGATTTTGATATTCATGTGGATGTAGAAAATGATAGCCTTAGTGCTGCGTTTATCTCATTATTAGATTTGATTGGCTTCTGTCAGAGTGTACATAAACCCACTCACTGTTTTGACCACACCCTCGACTTGTTCTTGTTTGTAGGATTGAGAAATTGAGCATCTAATGTGGTCTTTCCAGGAGTGCTTTTTTATCAGACCATTTTCTATTAACTTTTGAATTCCTATTACTGGACTACACGCCATTAGGCAAACATTCCCACACTAGATGTCTATCTGATAGTGCTGTAGCTAAATTTAAGGAAGTGATTCCATCGGCATTAAATTCAGTTCCATGTCTCAATGTAACAGATGGCTCCTATGCTAACTTTAGTCCCTCCCAAATTGATCATCTTGATGATAGTGCTGCAGGCTCACTACGAATAACACTCGACTCTATCGCCCCTCTAAAAAAGAAGATAATAAAACAGAGGAGGTTAGCTCCATGGTATAACCCGCAAACCCACAAATTAAAACAAACATCGCGAAAACTTGAAAGGAATGGGCGTTCCACCAATCTGGAAGAATCACGTTTAGCCTGGCAAGGTAGTCTTAAAATTTATAGGAAGGCCCTCCGTAATGCCAGAGCAGCTTACTACTCATCATTAATAAAGGAAAATAAGAACAACCCCAGGTTTCTGTTCAGCACTGTAGCCAGGCTGACAGAGAGTCACAGCTCTGTTGAGCCATGTATTCCTATAGACCTCAGTAGTAATGACTTCATGAGCTTCTTCAAAGATAAAATTCTAACTATTAGAGAAAAAATTCAGCACCTCCTGCCCTCAGTTGGTACTGACTTATCTTCAAACACAGGAACCTTAGAAACAACTGTAAAACCTGTACATTTAGACTGCTTTTCTCCCATCAACCGTAATCAACTAACTTCCATGATTTCCTCATCTAAGCCATCAACGTGTCTCTTAGACCCCGTCCCAACAGGCTGCTTAAAGAAATTTTACCCTTAGTTAGCTTATGTACTAGATATGATCAATCTGTCCTTATTAAAAGGCTATGTGCCACAGTCCTTTAAAGTAGCTGTAATTAAGCCTCTTCTTAAAAGCCCACTCTTGATCCAGGGATTTTGTCAAATTATAGACCTATATCTAACCCTCCTTTTCTCTCTAAGATCCTTGAGAAAGCAGTCGCCAATCAGTTGTGTGACTTTCTACACAACAACAAGCTGTTTGAGGATTTTCAGTCAGGATTTAGAGTGCATCATAGCACAGAGACAGCACTGGTGAAAGTTACAAATGACCTTCTAATTGCATCAGACAAAGGACTTGTCTCTGTACTTGTCTTACTAGATCTTAGTGCTGCATTCGATACCATTGACCATCACATTCTATTACAGAGACTAGAACATTTTATTGGCATTAAAGGTACTGCACTAAGCTGGTTTAAATCCTATTTATCAGATCGATATCAGTTTGTACACGTTAATGATGAATCCTCTATGCACGCCAAAGTTAGTCACGGAGTTCCACAAGGTTCTGTGCTTGGACCAATTCTATTTACCTTGTATATGCTTCCTTTAGGCAATATTATTAGGAAGCACTCCATAAATTTTCATTGTTATGCAGATGATACCCAATTGTATTTATCGATCAAGCCAGATGAAACCAATCAATTAGCTAAACTTCAAGCATGCCTTAAGGACATAAAAACCTGGATGACCTGCAATTTTCTGATGTTAAACTCAGACAAAACCGAAGTTATTGTACTTGGCCCCGAACACCTTCGAAACACATTATCTAAAGATATAGTTTCTCTAGATGGCATTGCCCTGGCCTCCAGCGAAACCGTAAGGAATCTTGGAGTTATCTTTGATCAGGATATGTCCTTTAACTCCCAAATAAAACAAACTTCAAGAACTGCCTTTTTTCATTTACGTAACATTGCAAAAATCAGGCACATCCTATCTCAAAAAGATGCAGAAAAACTAGTCCATGCATTTGTTACGTCTAGGCTGGACTATTGCAACTCTCTATTATCAGGCTGCCCCAATAAATCCCTTAAGACTCTCCAGCTGATTCAGAATGCTGCGGCACGTTTACTGACAAGAACCAGAAAAAGAGAACATATTTCTCCAATATTAGCTTCTCTACACTGGCTCCCTGTAAAATCCAGAATAGAATTTAAAATCCTTCTCCTCACCTTCAAAGCCCTAAATGGTCAGGCACCATCATATCTTAAAGAGCTCATAGTACCCTATTACCCCACTAGAGCACTGGGCTCCCAGAATGCAGGGTTCCTTGTGGTTCCTAGAGTCTCTAAAAGTAGAATGGGAGCCAGAGCCTTCAGCTATCAAGCTCCTCTCCTGTGGAACCAGATCCCAGTTTGTGTACGGGAGGCGGACAACCTCCTCACATTTAAGAGTAGGCTTAAGACTTTCCTCTTTGATAAAGCTTATAGTTGGGCTGACTCAGGTGACCCCTGAGCCACCCCTTAGTTATGCTGCTATAGGCCTAGACTGCCGGGGGACTTCCTATGATGCACTGAGCTCCTTTCTCCTCCTCTTCCTCTCCATCTGTACGCCCTCATATCCCATCAATGCTTGTTATTAATTCAACTTCTTCCCGTAGTTGTGTGCTTTCTCTCCTCTCTCTCCCTCCCCTTCTGTTGCTTTCTGCAGGTGTTTCTGCCTCTGGAGCTGTGGAGTCTGGGTCTGTGGTTGCTGCCGCCTGCTGCCCCCGTGCTCCTGCTCTGCACCCGCTGATGCTATTGCTGTTGTTGCTGTTATTAGTATTGCTATTATAATGTTGCTCTTAGTGTTGTTTCTGTTGGTGTTAACATCAATGCCATTACCATATCTATGCTGTATTGAGCTGCTGTATGTTCTCTTTCCTCCTGCTCTCTCTCTCCCGCTCCCCCCTTCCCCCTTCAACCCAACCGGTCGAGGCAGATGACCGCCCACCTTGAGCCTGGTTCTGCTCGAGGTTTCTACCTGTTAAAAGGGAGTTTTTCCTTGCCACTGTCGCATAGTGCTTGCTCATGGTGGGAACTGTTGGGTCTCTGTAAATATAAAGAGTCGGTCTAGACCTGCTCTATTCGAAAAAGTGCCCTGAGATAACTTTGTTATGATATGGCGCTACATAAATAAAAACTGAATTGAACTGGTCACAAGTGGTAGACATATGCAACCGGTGATGAGGGATCACATATAGACATTGCTTAGTTTTAAGGGGCAACAAGCCAAAAAGACTGGGAACCACTGGTCCAGTTTCAAATTTTTGTAATGAATTTTAACTACTTTTCTGGTTCCTATTCATTTCCATGCATTATGGAAGCAATCTCTGGAGATGTAAACATTTGCAATACATCACATCTAGTTGTGTGTTTTTAAGTTCCATTGATGTAAATGCAGATTGATTTGAAAAGTCTGCACTGCATTACCTATTAATAATAATGTAACTTGTGAGGTAAAATAAATGTAGACTTGATGTTCAGTGTGACTAATTGAACAACTTGTGCAAATTTCAAGAGTCTGCGGATTGATTTTCATACAGAAATAAATGGAAACTCCTGGCTGCCTGGAAGACTGGAAAATACATTTAAAAATCTGAAACACAGCGACTTGACTTCATAAACTTCACTGAGGGACCAAAGACAAAACATTTAATTAATTTGTCATAAAACAAATACACACCATACATCTGTGCAATTAATGACATCCTTAACAACCAGGGAGAATAGCGTAATCATAATGACCAGATCACTTCCTTGATTTGTTACTGAAAAGCATCCATTCACCGTATAAATGTTTACTTGGGTAACGAGTCTAAATATGCGATCTGTATAGATATCCAGCAGAGGCATCTTCTCTGAATCTAAAACACTTTGAAATGTCTAAGCAAAATACCGCCCTAGGGTCATGGTGTTTTCACCATCTTGCTTCCACCCATCAAATCTGTTCAGCTGTGTGCAGACAGACTGCGGGGCATGTGTGCCGAGGGTTTGTCCTGCGACTGACCCATGACTTAACTGGCTGTCACAGGGAGTGAATGGCTTGCCAGCGAGCAGCTGTGGCCTTGGTGCCACAGTCAGGCCCGTGGCCCTCAGTCCAAGTGTCTCTCTGCGTGTGAGAGACATAATAGTGTCAGTGTTGGTGGTGCTAAAGAGCCCATTTGTTGATGTTGAAGATTTTGACAGAGTGGTCGGCGCTGGCACTGGCAAGCTGGACCCAGGAGCTCTGCTCCTCGATTTCACTCTCTCCGTCAGTCTGTCCATCCTTCTTGTTGCTGTCTCGACCTGCCCGGCCGGTCCTGGGCCTCCAGCAGAGCCTCTTGACTGCCAAAGAGTGGCTTTGTCTTTGAAAGGATGTCATGAAGGGAAATAACAGGATACTGCTCTGGATGACAGAACAAGCATTAGACCAGACAAATGCCTACTACACATACTCTATTAGAGACAATCCCAAACTTCTCTCACCCAATGTTGGGATTATTGAACACACACACACAACAGGGAAGTGAAAAATAGTTAAACTGACTTCATTTTAAAAGTTGTTGAACTGACAAAAATGTGGTTGTGAGCAGCACTGAAGCCAAACACTGAAGCCTGAGTAGCAGAAGCCTTCTGCATACAAAGACACAATAGAGATACCCGTCTTCAATTCACTTCCTGAGCTCTAGAAGCGATGACTCACACACACAGAAATACACACAAAGTACCTGTCGATGACTTCCTCCCTAACTGCTGCCTTTTTCTCCATAACACATAACAGAAAGCTTCTGCCTCTCACCAGCCATCAAACTGAAGTCCCACTACTGTTACAGTGACACATTGTCATTTACATGTACTGCCAGCGGCCATTGGATGCCTTTCAAAGTTACATCAGGAACTGAACTTAAGATGAACTGTGTGTGTGTTGTAAAGGATACGAGATGTCCGTTTCTCCACAGCTGCTCCAGTCGTGTCTTCCAGCAGGCTCCTGGCCAGGGCTCCACCTGTACAGCAAGATCCTGCCGCACTCCAGGCCCACAGCAAGCAGGTAGCTGTGGAAGGCACCACAATACACATACACACCTATTTTTTATTTTTGGGTTATGGCCAACTTTATGTACAAATATCACCAGCTGAAACTCTAAGATCTGTACACTGAAAACATACAGAGTCAGTCACACTAATACTCTTCAAGCGCTTGGTTATTTTATGTAGATGTTATTTTATTTGGGCTGTGGAAAAACCACAAATAAATGGTTCTTTCTTTCATTTTAAGACATTACAATGACCCAGAAATAGTTCATAGCAGATATTCCACCCAGTGAAGATGGGTTGAGGAAATGAGTTACCTAATAACTAACTAAAATGGCTCAAGCAACCAAATACCTGAATTATCTCTGCAAGCACTAACAGACAAAGCACTCTTCTTATTTTGTTCATAGAATATTCTTCTTTTAACAACAACAATCTACACTTGCATGCGGAAAAAATACAAAGACTGTCCATTGTTTTAATGTAAAGTTGTATGGCTCAGCACAGTCGATGCTCAAGTGTTGGCAGGAAACTGAAGAGGCTACAAATCAATACTTAATATATCATTTTGTAGACACAATACAGAAGTCTCACTTCAACATCAAATTTGATATTAGAATACTCAGTACAGCTACAATACACCAATATCGCTTTAGGTCAGGGCATAGTGGGCTGCGTGATAGTATTGATATAAATACAGATTTATCTGTTGTAGTATAAAGTATGGAACTAAACTGCTGGATTCTTCCTTAAAAGCCCCAGATGAAACATTTAAATCCTGTGGAATTTAATTTGGTTAAGTATCTCAAATTTGTAGTGGAATCAAAGTATGAAGATTTTGCACAATTTCAATTCTAGACCATTGCCATAAGATCTGAGTATCAGAAGTGAATGTAGTCATCGAAGGTTTGGTCTGCTGTAATGCAAGTGTGTGTGTGTGTGTGTGTGTGTGTGTGTGTGTGTGTGTGTTTGTACCTCTTATTGGAGCAGAGTACGGGGCAGAAAGCCACAGCGGTAGCAGAATCGCCCACATCCAAGATGGAAGAACATGGTTTAATCTCAGGAGGAGGCACGGAGTCTCCAGAGTCCTCTAATCTGCAGGGGCCCCACACTATTACCTGGACACACACATACACACACACACACACACACACACACACAAAAACTTGTATGAGCAATCAAAAAATGGAATTGATGCTCACTATAAAAATGCATTCATGCATTCTTACTATCACTTTATCACATTAAAGCAAAGACTTATGTTGGATTTTGTTTTGTTTTTTGAATGCACCCAACATCTGAAAAATTACCTTCTTGTCCCGACTGGATGTCACAAAGTATTTGCTGTCTGGACTCCAGTCACATGACCAGATGATTCGGCTGTGTATGGCTGTGTCTTTCCCGGTGTGTGCATGCGGCGAGAACAGCAGCTCTGCATGGATACAACAAACACAAACAAGTACAGAGAGTATATAAAGAATTAATTCAAACTCAAAATACTCTTATCAATCCCAACACTACATATATTTTGTCACATTTCATTTATAGAACACCACACTGACACTTCCTTTTTGATGAGAGATGAGCTGGTAGTCAAAACTTTGTGTCGCGATTATTATAGCATGACATCAGCATGTCTAGATCCCTACCTCACTGCTCTGTAGCAACAAAAGCTCTCCCGAGCGACAAATAAACAACCAAACAAGACAGAGAACCTCATTCCAGCCCTCCATTTCAGTCAGTTTTGGTTTATGACCTGCTGCTGTTTATTTCCCCAGCCTAAGTCATTTCAGACCACAGATTGGCTTTCCCCAGAGAGCTTGTTTATATGCTGCTGGCAGCCGCCTGTCTGCATGTCCGCAGCAGTGCTGCTCTTCACTGGCACTCACAAACACACACACACAGAACCGAGCCGGCATGTACACACAGCCGTAAAAAGCACAGTGTCACCACAAAAGTCTGAGTTAACCACCATGTCGTGTCTATGCGCTCACAACACTCGCTCTCTACAAAATGCACACACACATATTTGAGGGTGTGTTGTTGGGGACACACAGGTGTTGCACCTCCTTCCATTAACACTCTCATCTGAGGACCGCGAGGGGATACGGTGGGCTGTTCAGTCTGACCACGCAGAGATGGAGACCAGAGGCGGACAAAGTAAAAGAAGGAGCAAAATACATCAAGAAGATAAAAGAGCAGCACATTAAAAAAGGCAACACAGATTATATAGACAGCTGCACAAAAAAAGAAGAAAAGGGAGGAGAGGAAAGTAACCGTGTCTCCTTAATGAAGATGTCTGGGTGCTTGACCCACGAGAGAGAGGAAGAGGGAGGAGGAAGAGGAAGGGAGGAGGACGTGGGTAGACAAAACAGGTAAGAAGAAAGGTGAGGATAGAGGGAGTCAGTTTGTTTGATCAGCTCTGACTTCGTTTAACCTTCCCTGGTCGGGTCTGTGAGACTGTGTGTGTGTGTGTGTGTGTTCTTCACAATCACCTTGAGTGATTCAGCAGCCAACCGGAACAGACGGGACCCCCCCCCCCCCAACACCTCCAAACCCTCCCCTCCCTACCCTCTCACAAACACAATCCCTGTCTCCGTGCAGTCCACTATACAGGCAAACTCAAGTGCAGGACTGGTTAGCCTCTGTCAGTCCCCATTAAGACCATCCTGAGCTGCCAAAAGAGCCACAAGATGCGTAACCAGGTGCAGGTGGGAGGTAATCCTCTGGGCTTAAATGTCGTGTTCTGCTCACCTTGGATGCAGGATCGGGTTATTTGTCTGAGTCAAGGTTCTGAGGTTCTCTCATATAAACAAACTCTGCAGGAGCACGCTCTTGTTTACAACACGGGCCCTGCAGGAGGCGAATGGAGAGTGGGGATGCACGAATCAACTCGACATTGGCCAACAGAAGTACTGATCCGATATCTTATTTTTTGTTTGTTTCAAACTTTAACTATCTCGATCTAGGAGGTTTATAAGTGTTATTATTTAATGACAGTGACTGAGAAATGGTGTTTAATGTGGATAGCTCACATCTGGCCAGTACCTGATCTGGGCCCATATTGATCAAACGTCTAAGAATTACAATTGACAATGCTCTAAGAGTGAACTGAGGAGTAAAAAAAAAGTTCTTGGCTGAGTGAGAAGAATAAGACATTTATCAAGAGACTTACTCCTACTTACAGCAAAGTGTAAGAGTGACCTTTAAGAGCAGCTCTCAAGTGATCACATGATTAATCACATGTATGTTCAGAGCAGGAATAGCCAATCGGAGACAAGGAGTTACCCAACATCTACCATATTGTTGATGGTTTCCACCACTGACAATAAAAAAAGAAGAGAAAGTGGTGTATTATCCTATTAAATGTTCAAATCAAATGCAAATAGTAGGCTATAATATGCGAAGCTGCACTGTATACATAAGTATACATATATGAGTTTACTTGGAAGTTACACAGGGGTATTCTGGGGTTGGGTCCAGAGATGATTTCTCATTCGCTTAATTTCTCAGACCGTGTGGATACCGACAGTGATGACCTTCCAGTAACAAATCTGTTTCTCTAACCATTAATGTCACCACCACTGAGTTAAGTCTGAAAGAGGTCAGAGGTCGAGCAAAACAGACAAAACGAGTGATAGAGAGCCACAAAGGAGGTTTTTAGATTGATGTTTGCAATATGTCAAAATAACAAGAGGCTGTATTGTTGTTGGTGTGTCTGTGTCTGTCTGGTCCCAGGAGCCTGAAATCAAACCAAAGGCCGAGAACAAGCCACTACACGACCACTGTCTGTATTTCTTCAAACAAGGGTTGCACAACTTGTTTACAGCGTTGATCGTTTTCTTCTTCATCTTGATCCTGACATGACATGCACGCAGGCACAGATTTGATGAGCTATTGCAATCTATTGCAGCTGTGCTATACTGACAAGCCCGCCAGCAATAAACGAGGTTGAATAAGTATACAGGCAGGCATCTGTTGTATTCTGCATTAGTTAGTGTCCATCTGAAAGCCCTCGTATATTTAAAATCAATTAAATAAATAACCTTTCCTTTATTAGCTCCTTTTTGGACTAGTTTCAGTCTACACATCACTTGTTTGGCTCTTCACAGTATTAATTGGGGGATTCCTTCCAATCAGGCCAGCTTGACTTGGAATTTGATTTGGAACCAATCTGCTCAGAGGGTTTACCTTAATTTAATTCATTTGAATAAGGGGAGCTGGTGTCGCCTGCCAGCAAGGCTCAAATATAGTCTCTTTGTCTTGAAATTCACTCAAACACAATTTTAATTAATCGAAATTTATTTGCAAAGCACCATGACGAGCCATTATCTCATCCTGAGCTGCGCTGCATTACAAAACAACTAAATAACACAATCCTTTAAGGTGGACCCCTCTTTAGTGATAACTCCTCCTTTCTCACCTGGACTTTCAGGTGTGGGCAGGTCCCGTCTCCACAAAGACCAGGTGCGATCACGGGAAACAGCCAGTAGGAGTCGTGCATCGGGGGAGAAGGCCATCTGGGTGACGGTGAGGGCGTGGCAGGGCAGCGCCTGCAGCTGACGCCATGTAGCTGTACTCCAAAGCAGGACTGCTGCGTGCTCGGCTTTAGATGCCTGGTAATACAGTTTAGATAAGTTTATCTACAGAGAATAAATACACAATACAATAACTTTAAAAACATATCTTTTTCTTGATTTTATAACTTTGTGGGTTATACAATTATTTCTCCTTGCTTTATATTCAATTCAATTCAAAGGAGCGTTGTTGGCATAGGAAACAGAAGTTTACATTGCCAAAGCAAGTGTGAAATATATTTAATGTGTATATACTGTCTTTTCTCCCTCTCTTAGCCTTTTCTTCTTCCTGTAAAGCACTTTGGAACGTCTGTTTTGAAAAATGCTATAGAAGGTTTTCTTGCTTGCTGGGTTGAGGGAGGAGGATGGCAGTAGCAGGGAAGAAAATGGAACATAATTGTAAGGGGAGAAAGGAATAAAAGCAAGACGTGCAGAGGGAAGAAAGCTGGACAGTTGGAAGAAACAGGAGAAGAATGGAAGGGAGAGAGGGGAAGAACGCAGGGTGAGAAGGTGGGTGAGGTAGAAAGAAACAGAGTCAAAGTGATTTTATGCCGCAGAAAGACAGAATTGTCTGCACAATGAAGGTCAGGGCAAGGTAGGTACCATCAATACCTGACTGACAGCACCATCTACCCCTGCTAGGGGTGTGTGTGTGTGTGTGTGTGTGTGTGTGTGTGTGTGTGTGTGTATGTGTCTTATGGTGTGAATATGTGCAGGCAGAGTAAATATGTCATGATGCTCTCTCCTCTCTGATCTAATGCTCTTTGCTGAGGGTGGGAGGGGGGATATGTGGTCTGGACTGTGACATGGTCTCTGGCCTCAATCTTATCACACTGACCTTGCATGCAGAGGCCACCACCGTCCTGGCGCTGTCTGCAGCGAGACAGAACATCTCAAAGCCGTGGCCGTACCTGGAGGAGACAGAGGAGGACAATCGTGCAGAGATTAATCATGGACAGGATTCGAGATAACAGCCGCGCTGAATATGTGGAAGGACAGACAGGCATCTGAGAGACAGACAGGAGAAGGGAAGAGGACAACAACAAAGACAGCGCTCCGTGTCTGACAGTAAATTAAGTATTCTGTTATTCCAAAGCGTCGCCTCGACAAGCTTCCAGGCTGGAGCCATGGTCGCTTGCTGACAGGTAAATAAGCAGACAGAGTGTGAAATTAAAATACTGATCTGCGATGACTGTTCCTTCTCCCACTGACAGAGATGAACAATGATGATGCTCCAGCTAATCACTCACAGCCTAATTACTTTTAGCTTGCTGACTATCACCTAGTTGTTTTCAAATGTCATCAAGTCAGCAAAGTGAAATCACAGCCTGCAGCTCGGCGGAGAGAAATTCCTCCCCAACGAGGAAGCTTTCAAACGCTGCAGCAATTTGGCCACGACTGGGAGAGCATTATTTATGCCACAAAAATAATTTGGCCACTTACTCATTTTAATGTTTGTATTATGCACTAAATGAGTCAAGGGGGTGAAGCCAAGTGGAGGTAGAAAAAGCACTTTTCAACACACACAATGCCCACACCTCAAAAAAACGGCCACGCCATACGTCATTGTTTATGGCGGATTGACAGGTAAATGGATTTAACATTGGCCACAAATGGAGGCAATATATTCAGCCTGGAGAAGAGGCTCATGGGATGGCAGGAAGCTGGATCCTGATTGGCTGATGAGTCCATCATTTTCAGATACAATAAACCCTTTGGGCAAAACCAAACAAACATGTTTCCCTCTGGAAATGTTGCTTCATTAAGAGCGATATGGAAACTGATGTCTTTATGGGTAAAGGAAGTAAAAAAAGAAAAAGAAATATATAGTGGAGATTGTGGTTGTATGTTGTCTCAGGACTCTAGATATTGTTTATACGAGCAGGTAACTGAAACTAAAGACAAGCTGAGAGGGTTTGGATACGCTGTTAACAGAGAGACAGTTGGATACTCACAGTTTCTGGACCTCAGGCCACAGTGTGTTCTGGAGAAGATGATCCTCTGGCGGGGGCTCTATGGCACACACACACCCACACCCACAAAACCCACACACACCATTAACCACCGACTTCAAAATCCTTACATAACTGTCATTTGCAAGGCCCGGAAAACTGTTTTAAAATTCCAATAAAACCAGTTTCCAATTTACTAAATGAGGATTATACCCAAGTGCCTATTATAATGTCCCTCATTTAGGTCCCTGTGCTGTTAACCCAAAGAGCGACAGATAGGATACTGAACATGTGCATGTGTGTATTTGACAGGCGTACAAGTTAAGAAAGACAGTGAGCACCATAAAGAGAGACAGAAAGTGAACTACAAGCTACATGGTAGACTGAGAGCACGAGTGATCGCCCCGAGACAATGTTCTCTCACATTCACACACAGCCTCGTTTAGCATTTAGCTTGCATGAAATCCTCAGCCCTGCAACTTGCTGCTCCACCCCCCACCCCCCAAAAAAAGCTATTTTGAAACAACTGCAGCTTTATCTTCGATTCATAACGGCTGCTGGCTTTGAGGGGGATCAAATCTAGCCGGGTGCCAATCCTCTCCTTCACACCGCAGGCTCTGCACAAGCCTGCGCTGCCTTCGTGTTGCATGTAATAGAAAGCTAGACTCCCTGTGTTTTTCTTATTGGTCATCGGCGTTCCAGTTTTTTCATATTCATTCGTCTCCCTGCCTGCGGAGGCCAATCAAACGAGTGAGAATGCATTGTTAACAACAGTCTCCGCACTTGGTCGCTCACTACATAGCCCGGGGTCATCGATACTTAAACTTTGCAATCACATAAGCCTGCTTTCTAATTAGCATTGCAGATTAAGGAGTGGCTTCAATCATGCTGATGACAGCCCCTGACACCCTCTAGCCCAGGGGTTTTAAAGCGCCAGGCTACGTTCTCTTCATTTGACTCTCATCCATTCTCCATCTGCCCATTTTGCCTTTGTTTCTTGTACTCTTCTTCCTCTGTGTACCACTGTGTCCTCCGTACACATTAACTCAATGCCATTTCCGTTCCCAAACCCATCCATCTTAACTTACATTTGAGATTTTTTTCTCTGATTTGCAGTCGTTTTGAAATTTGCTACTCATTTTGTAATGAGAGCCTGCAACTTTCCTGTCCTATTCTTTTTTTTTTTGGCTTCTGTTCACATCACCGCTTCCTGACACCTATTCTTCCTCCTCCGTCACCAACCACCTTTCCTCTCATCCACTCTCCTGCTGTAATAACGTCGGCCTCCAGGAGACCTCAGGCACTGTGGGAGTAGAGCTGTAATAACTAACTGTCCGTCTGGCCGCATATCATTGTCTCTTATAAGAACATCCAGCGACAGGCAGACAGGAACTCTTAAATGTGTACTGAGGCTGCTGAGTGGGGAATATGAATCAGACTGTCGAGGGGACAGGGATGTATTTTGGCTCTAAAATTATTTATCAAGGAGGTTTAAATTGAATGAGAGCTTTTTAGAAATGACCATGTTAAGTTGGAAAAATACTTCAAAATGTTGTTTTTGCAGGTTTACTGTACCAGTCATGATGAGAGGGTGGAAGTAAGACTCCTGGTATTGATCAGATACAGTGTTGAACTGCCCCTCTTCTTCGTTGTTTTTTGGGACAAGGTCACCTGTAAATTAAAATGACATTTCTGTAAATATATTTGACTACTTGAATATTACATAAAGTTATACAGTTTAATAAGGCGCAGCCGTCTCAAACTACTGTGTGAAGCTCATGAAAATTGATTATCAGACAAAACTTGGCCCAACCCTGAGCGCTGGAACACTCAAATGCAGAGCTGAGCAAGTATTTTACCTTGAAATACAGCCTTGTTGGACAGACCCAAGGCAGGTGTGCTGGCTCCTTCTGGAAGGTTGGCAGACTCCTGGCAATGAGCAGATAAATGAAGAACAGAGACACACACACACACACACACACACATCAATAACTATGTAGGAGTTTTAGGCAGTCCACTCAGCACATTTTACAGTTGGAAAACAAAGTGAAAGAGACACTACAAACAGAGTGAGATCAGTGAGATCTGACCATTGGACAGAGGGCAAACATGTGGCTCTAAAGGTCATGGATTTAATTACTTGACTATATCTACACATGGAATAAAAATGACTTGAAAATATAATCATAGATAGTCATTTAATTTGGCACTCACACTAGACGTCAACAGCTTTTCTCTTGAGGTCCCGGAGATGTTAGCAAAGTTCTCCACAAAATTACGAGGCGCTTGAAACACTCGCAGGACCTTCTCATCAGCTCCAGACACAAACTGAAACCTTCCAACCATGGCCAGACACTGCATGTCGTATCCATGGATCTGTGGCCGTGAGATCTCATGCCAGGTTTCCTGGTGGGTGAAAAAGTCACAGAAAGATATTGTAAGAGATGCAGATCTGGCCATGAGGATCCCGGGGGAAGTGCCTGCGTTTCAATCGATCTCTGATGTTGTGGAACTGGGTTTCTTGGCCCCTACATCCAGGCATTTGTAACCAAGCCAAATACAACACTGAATCCCCTGTTCAAATGCAACATTTCCAGCTTGAGATGCAAAGTCTTCTCACGAGAGAAGATGGAAGGCTCCACTACAATGACCGGATTTCCTTTGGCACCGGCATGAGGTGGCAATATTCCAAACTGCCATCTTGAATAATGTGATGAAGACTGGAACCTTGATTATGTTTCTACCTAAACTGAATGCCAAACTGGCACGTTTTACCCCACTTCTAACAATTTCATCTGGATAAACATGAGGTGAAGTAAGAAGTGGGCAATCAATCAACCCCTGTACCTCAAGCCTGGATTCCTTCCCTCAAAGATATATGATCACTTACACTCAGAAGCTCTTTATTATTAAGTCACAGCCTGCTGAAATTCAATCAGGGACAGAGCCTAAACATATTTTAGCAAACCGCTGCAAGTAGAGAATCTATTAGGTACAGACTTCATCCTACAAAGGTTAATACAGCTGGCTGGTGTTAAAAAGAGAGCAGCATACTAAGTAACCATTGCTTACAGGAGACGAGAAGAAATAGAGAAGCCTAATTCCTAACATCAACATGTTGATGCCAGGTGTGTGAAACGTGACCCGTTTTCTATCTTGTCTCATGAGTAAAGAAATGTGGCATGGTAGCTCTTCATCTCCACTATGAGCTCATTTCAAATGCATCCTTCTCTTTAAGGAAAATAAACTCTGATGTATTTTATTAACCGTGTATTCCATGGCTATTATTAGGCCATTGTGGGTAATGCATCACTGAAAGGGACAGCATTATAGCAATATTAGATTTTTAGAATATTTGCGTCAATGTGATGTATTACATTGATTTTTCAGGTATTTAATTCACTGGATTAGCCAACAATAGATTTGAATTTGGTTATTTAATCTAATTCCTAACTATGCACAGAAAACATTTAAAAGAATACTGTCACTAATTTTGAGCTACAATCAGCTCTGCAATTTTTCTTCTACTTCAACTTGTTATAGGGGATTCTTAGCCTATTTTACCTGTTTGGCATCTTGTTTCCTCCATGGAGTGAAGAGTCTGGTGGTCTGGTCTGAGCCCACGCTGAGGATGAACTCACCCTCAGGATCCCAGCTCAGGTCCTGGACTGCATTAAAGTGACCTGATATCACAACCCCAGGCCTCCACTCTCCCTGGTCAGACAGCATTGCAATGGTCAGTTCACCTGATTTCCTGTCTAAATGCCCCCCTACATACACACCACTTCCATGACTACCACCCCTGCCACATGATGGTATACCCCAGAACTGGTGTCTATGATTGGCAACTACATGAGAGTGGGCGATTATAATTTAGGTGTTGCTTTCTGAGAAGTCGATCTCCTTTTGAAACATCTGAATTAGTTATCAACACCTTAAGGTTTGTCCTGAACTTTGAATTAAGCAGGCGTAATTGAAACGCAGTTATCTCTGAACTGACATTGTGACTTCAGACCCCGACTCTCTCTCAGGGACACCCAACAAATACACATGCGAAGCCAGTCAAATTGAGTGGCAGACAGGAGACTTGGTGTGACTAATTACACTAATCACCATCTCTCACACAGTGTAGCTTGTGTAGCAATGCAAAACATTGAATCTTATTTCAAACACACTTACCATTCCAGCGCTTCAGGGAAAAGTTGGAAATTTCTTGTGTAAATGAAAGAAACAATTTGTGTATTGTAACTGAACAACCTACAAAAATACTGGCATTATACTGATTTGACAGTAACTGAGGCCATGACTCTCACCTCTTTGTCTTGGTGTTTGCACCAGAGATGTAGTGCTCCGTGAAAAGCGTGAGCCACGATCATGGAGCCACCCGGACTCATCTGGCATCCGTAGAAACCCAGAGTGTTGCCACCAACCTCCCCTACACGCACCTGGTGTGAAAGAGGAAAAAAAAAAAAAAAAACACGTTATGGGGGCGATCATTACTGATCTTCGCACAAAGATGAAAGTAACCTATAACAACATGAATGTGCGTCAACAGCCACATATGGAGAAAAAGCAACTGAGTAAAGTAGGTTAGATTAAAAAAAGAGAGTTATGAATTTAGCGCCTCCTTTCATCCTATATGACATTCAGACACGCAGTATGTAGCCTAGTTGTTGTGGCAAACACCTGGGTTTTGTGTAACCCTACAGGCTCAGATGTACAGAAAAGGAGTGAGGGAAAACAAGTTTGAGTTCTCAAATCTGTTCTCAGTCTCCCTCCATGACTTATTAACTAACAGCTCCCATAATGGTGGATAGAAGCAGAACCCCCCCCACACCCAGCAAATTAAGCTGACAAGTCAGATGAGAAATTATGCAAAATGGGACTTATTATTGTTGAATAAACTGTGTTGTGTTTTTTTCCCTGACAAAATACATTTGTCTAATACAAAATGAAAGCAATTGCAGCGCAGCATATCACACTGAACAAATAAATCATGAAAAATGGCAAAGCTCGAGAAAACAGAAGGATTTACATAAATTGGATTTGGGTGAGAGCCTGTGACCCCTGCGTCACGCTCATAGGGCAGATCATATAGACAGTGAAGGGTCCATGGGGTCTGAGCTTCAACTGAAAAACCAATCCAATTCAAAAATGCCCAAAATGACTGCCTCTCAGTTCAGAAACATGTTAGAAAATAAAAATCATTCCTTTAGGATTCTGACCACCTGTCCAATTTCAGACACCTTGCTTTTGTGTGTCAAGACAATTCTGTATTGAATTTTGTGGATTCAAATCACTATCTGGGGCAGAAAGCCCATTTTGATTTAAGTGCAGTTACCAATTACACTGACAAATGAAAATGTACTCATTTAAACTATTTCTGAGGTCACTCTAACTCACATTACATTTCTTCAAAGTTTTGTTTTGCAAATCAGAGAACAAAAAAAAAAAAGAAAAGAAAGTGCATTTAGAGTAAAAAGTAAAGTGTAGGAGGCAAAACAGAGGATTACACCTAAAAATGAACAATATTCAAACTAAAAAGCTTCTAATTAGTTCTAAAAATGTAAAAACTGAATTACAATCTGTATTCATTCATCCTTTCATTGCCATTAATATCCATAGAGAACAGAAATTACATACTAAAATAGAGAAAACATAATATTAATATCTCATCCTGCTGCTTGCATAACCGGTAGGATTTGATGCAGGATTATGGCACTAGACAGAAATAACTTGAAACAATGTGGAAATTAATCAAACTATTTACACTCTGAATAAACACGAATTCTTGTTTAAGCAACAGAGAGCTTTTCTAACCATGAGCTGTCAATATTTCGACCTGCAACTGGGTTGTACAAGAACTAATAGGCTTCATCCTTGAAATATAATGGACCGTGCAAGTCTATACTCCTGCATGAAGAGACATTTCTATTCACAGCTTTCAGTTAAAGTCAGAAATCTTCATTATTATCTACTCACTCTTTAGAATGATACGTCAATACTTAACCAGACAAAGACTACAAAACTATTTACTCAAGGACTTTGAGAGTATTATGTTGACCAGGCCAACTTCTCACTGCCATGAGGAATCAAACAATTAAAAGCTTTATCGGGCTCCGAGGCCTTGGAAGTAAACTGGCAGCAGCAGAGCCAACCCTAGAGAGCGCTACACTGCTCCCTCAGCAGCACTGTGGTCTGTATCCTGATACAGCTATGTAATGTCTCCGCCATCTTTAATTAGCTTGTGCCTTAAATGATATGGACATTGGCTGTGAGGAAATATGAGAAGTGCTAAATTCATACTCGAATGATTTAAATCAGGAAAGATGTACAGCTTAGCCTGTTATCTTTTCTTAAAGCAGGTAGGTAGAGTGAGAGCATGTTTAGCTGCAGCAGTGACCTGAGACAGACCGCAGGAGAAACACACAAGAATGTGTGCGCATCAATTACATGTTAAACAAACACGATAAAGGCTAAACACAAAGACACCAGCAGAGGCACACACATATGTTCGCTACGTCTATCTACTGTATGTGGCAGTAAAGTGGTGTCCTCAATCATCTGGCCCGCTTAGGGAGCTTGCGTTGGTCATCAATGACCTTCAAAAAAATGTCTATCTGCAGGCTGAAACACAGAGGAACTAATGACAGCGATAAAGGCATGCCTTCACTTTGAACGGCACGATCCTCCAGCCATCCAAAGAGAGCGACAGACAGGTAGAAACATAGATGATGAGATTGAGAGAGAATGAGATGCAACATTAAGCAGATTGATTCTAAAATTCTGCACACAAGAGCCCGCCATAAATCATGCAAAAACTCACAGATGCAAAGAATCGTCATCTGTCTTGTTTACGAGAGGGGGAACAATATGGATGCACGGCGTGCCTTATCACTGGCCAGCAGGGGTATGGGGGAGGAACAGAACAAGAGCAGCAAAGAAGGGAAGGCATATATCATTCTTGGAAGGAGAGAAAGAGGGTGATGAGTGCTGAATGAGCTTAGCCAAGCCGGGAAAACCCATAGAGTGTGGAGTACAGGTTTTTTAAATTTTCCGGATGACCTACTGACCAACACACTGAGAATCTTCAGCCCTTCAATTTTTCGCAAACAATTTCCTGTTTTCACAACCAGCAGACACGGAGCAACATTAAAATCCATCTGAAGTTGTGTCTTTGGTCACCTGGTGAATGTCAGTTGAATATTCACTCTCCTTTGAGCTCTGTTTTGGTCTCCACCAACTCCTGAGAAAAATATCTGACTCTTTAGCTGCTAAATGCTCCATTACGTTCACCAGCTAGTTGCTAACTTTGTCTGCAATTTGGTGCTGGCCAGCAACATTTTTACTGTAAACAGCTGCCTGAAACAGCTTGAAATTACTCTGATGAGAGTGAATCAACACAACAAGTTGCGGGCCCAAAAAACAAAACAATGAGCTAAAAGAGGATGACATGAAATCAACTCTTATATCTCCTTCTTACCAACGGGTTAAGATTAAAGAGTAACTTAACACCCCCTGAAAATCTTGTCTTTGCCGACCTCCAGTGGTTTAACTTTTCACCTTGCTGCAGTGATGCAGAAGTGTACTCCAGGACCGAGTGACATCACTGCTGGGTGTGGTTAAAGGTTCAACAAGCACACCTATCAGTGACGTTGGGTGTGGTCAGAGGTGAAACAGGGTTGAAACCGTCAACCAGAGAGGGCAGCAAAACACTGCTTTTCAGCCTGGTGTTAAGTTACTCTTTAATAGACAGTATTAATAAACAGCCACCTAAACATGCACAGACACATTACTCAAAAATATCGACTCATTTTGGTTTTAGGGGCTTTTCTCAATCTGCCATGCGGCCAAATGTAACTTGAGGACAGTACACAAGCTGAGGACTTAAAATAGGTTCTCTCTCAAACACACAAACACACACACAAACTGACAATCCCTCCAGGCATTGTAGTGGCCCGCTGTGGTCAGTCTGAGATGTTAATTACCAGTGTGTCTCGTTAGTAAGATGTGCTTTACGCAGCGGTGGGCCCCGGCCACCCCACTGCTAACCCCGCTCTCCATTAAATCTCACCAATTACTCTAATCAGTGTGAAGAAGTGGAGCACTTCTTTGTAAAAATCGGCTAATTAAGACACACATGGCTGGCCATTTAGCGCCGCGGAATCTGCACTGCCAAAAACTACAACGTCCCATAGAAAAGCCTTTGTGAGGGCTATTCAGATTACGGAAAACACTCAAAAAGGACCAAAGGCCTTTAATTCTCTTTAACGTGTAAAAATAGGAAGAAAATGTAAATACAGTTCAATTCACTGACATTTCATTGTTGCACATGTGCATCTATATGTGTGTGTGTGTGTGTGTGTGTGTGTGTGTGTGTGTGTGTGTGTGTGTGTGAGACAGAGCTTTAGAGGTTAAGCTTCCTTTATAGGCAGGGAACCTGTCAGTTCAAAGGGTTTGGCTCTCTCGTTTGAAAAAAAAAAAAAACAGGTCAGAAGGAATAGAAATAGAGGAGGAGGGAAATGGGGAGGAGAAGTATAATATGCACTTTCATATTCAACAAAAAGGTTATTTCAGGTAGGAGGTTTTATTTTTTATTATTTTTTGCTTTTCTTTTCCACTGACCACCTTTGTCTAATAATACTGAGAAGAATATGTGACATCCGCACTGGCTTCAGGCCCTAATCATCGTCCCTTTGTCAGAGAGGAGAATCAAGACTTTCATGGTTGCTCCTTTCTATGGTCTTTGTTGCTCGTCACTGTGGATGTGAATGATGAGATCAAAGGCGCAAAAATGTAACTGATCAAGTGTGGAATCGTTCTCATCACATCAGAGTGTGATCAAACACAAGGTGTCTGCCATGGCGAGGTGTGCAATGGGATGTGTGTGTGTGTGTGTGTGTGTGTGTGTGTGTGTGTGTGTGTGTGTGTGTGTATTTGTGAGCCAGTGTGCAGTACATTCTGCATATGTGAGCATGTCTATGTCAGTAGTTTGTGTCCGATATATTTATTTTTTTGTTTCTGTGTTTTGACGAGGTATGTGGAAAGGTAATCTGAGGTACTCCTGAATCACCTGAGAATTTGCCAGTCCTATTTAAAAAACAAAAAAAACAAAAGAAGCCGTTGGACAGATGGGCAGAGAACTGCTTTTTCTTCACCATCCACACTTGTGTTAAATTTAGCCCCAATCTGGCACAACAGCAGCTGTTGGGAGCTAAGAGAGATGAGGTGGAGGGGAGCGAAAGGAAAAGAGGAGAGAGATAATGTGAGGGAGGGAGACGAGGGAGGAGAAGAGAAAAGGAGGAAAGTGGTGGAGAAAAAGAGGAGGTGGAGGACAGAAAATGACAGAAGGCGGGTGTGGGGAGTGAAAGGGAAAGACAGATCATGGAGGAAAAAAATAATAAGGAAAAGGGCAGTTCAGGCAAAGGCTATGGCATGTCTTCCACCAGCCTCCCCATCCCCTGTCGGATGTGTTGGGGAATGGGCCGTAAAAGAGGGGGTTCAGTGTGAGTGAGTGATAGAAGGGAAGATGGGGGAGGACAACCTCAGCTTGTCTAAACTCACAGTGGTGCGCCGGGCTCTGCGCCTCTTCATCACTGTCTATCACTTCTATTCCTGACACCTCAATGTCAGGGAGAGTGGAAACCGACGCAGGGGCACTGACCGCAGGAGAGAGAATACTATGGGAGGGCTCAAGCTCCGGATCATGTCAAGAGCTACTGAAAGGGAATCTAGCCGAAATAGAGTGGGAAATTCGTGTGTGGGGCTGTGTGGTTCTGTGTGCAAACCCTGTGTTCCTCTCACAGAGTGATTGATACCATGTGTATGTGTGTGTTGGGTCTGTGTACATATTCAAGTCAACACTCACCTGCTCGACCCAGACTCCAGATCCCTCCTCAGGGGCCCAGAGGATCATGGTTTTGTCCATAGAGGCGGAAAGCAGACTGAGGGGCTGCTGCAGCTCGCCACCTGCAGGGGGAGACAAAGTGACACTGGAGAACCCATACAGGAGCAGCATACACAGTCAACAATGGTCAACAGAGAACAGTCAATTATTAGGCCAGTGGTTTTCAACTGTTTTGGCTTGCGATCCGAAGCAATGTCTACTCACACCACCTGTTGCAAGTTGCATATGTCTGTGAGTTATGAGCTGTTGTGATGCTCCTTTATCAGATTGTTTCATTTGAATACTGTGACGCCTAAAGAGGTAACTAATATCTAACAATATTTAACAATTAGGGAACAGTGAAAAAAATAAGCATAATGTATGCATTACGTATCAGATTTTTTTTCCATAACCTATCTTGTTAATCATCTTACAACCTCTCAGATTTACCTCCAGAACCACTGTATTAGGCCTTCTAGGATTTATTTTTAAGGCTGCAATAACCATGATCACGCTTCAGTTTATTAATGTTGGTAGCATACAATACTTACATTTTGTATTTAGGATCTGACACACATTTTTTTTTCCTTTGACATTGTAACTGGCTCTTGCTGGCTTTTGTAAGCAATTGCATTGTAAGACAAAGGGAGAGAAACAATGTCTCTCAGCTTAGCACGCAATCCATTTACTTCCACAGGCTATAGAAACAGAATATGTGGTTGAAATGTTCAGTGAGAACTATGTCCTCAATGTAAAGAAAAAGTTTTGACAAACACTACTAAGAGATTTTAGCAGGAACCTACTGCCAGTTATCTAAAAATATTGTGAATAGATGACCAATCACTTCTCTACTTTTTAATCATGATACCGTTGCAGAGAGGAGGCTGCCAGTGGACTCCATAGACCCAGTTCTCATGGCCTGCCAGGACCGTCTCAAGAGACACAGCAAACACAGAGGATACATCTGCATCAGGAAGACAGAGAGGCCAGATGCAGACTGTTATCATATATCAGTTTTATGCTATGAACAAGAGAAAGGTAGATGATTAACTGAGCAGGTATAGATTTTTGCTTTAAAAAAAATTACATGCAATTCTAAATGTTTCATTAAAAATCAATTAAGTATGTGTTACACTGATGAAAGGTAAACACGCATACACACACACGGGCTTGGTTCTTTATGGAGGTCGGTAACCACCATGTGCCATTAAACCATCAAAAAGCGTCTCTCTTCATTTAGTTAATTAGCACCCTTTTTATAATCAGGCCTTCGCGGCCCCGCTCACCTCTCTCCTTCACTTCAAAAACGTCCTCTTTCATTTTGATGACGGTGTGATCGTCCTCTGTGCGGGCGTCTGTCCCAGACTTGGCACACAGCCTCCACACTCTGATGAGACAGTCCTGTGAACAGCTGGCTAATAACAGCTCCCCACCTGAACGAGTCAGAGAGAGAACCTGAAAACCTTCCAGAGGGAAAGACATTTTCTATCACCTCTTAGACTACCCTATTATTGAATTGATCAAAACTGCCTTTGTATTATTTACTCTTCTGCGGTGCTTTGATTAAAAGTATGTTATTATCAAATATACAATTACTGTTGTGGTGTCTGAGAACAGTCATATGAAGTTTAGTGCATAATTTACTTAAACCTGCCTCTTGCGCAACAAAACACTGATATATTATTAGCGTATAAATTTGATATGGTGTACATGCTAGCAAACAGTTGCTTATCTACACATCCAACAGACTGTTTCCTTCAATTATTTGTTAGAACTGTTATCAAGGCATTATAGAACAATAGAACAATGCTGCTGACTGTGAGGTGGCCAGTAGGACAGCAGGAGTACTGGCCAAATATACACAGACAGGTGGTAAACAAAGCACATGCCACCATCTCTGAGTGCCCCCGTCTGTCACATTATGCGTTTCAGGTTTAGTCCAATGGCCACTGGCCCAGTTTTGCCTCAGCCAAGATAAACAGACATAATAAAAATTCCTCTGTTGCTACCACATAAGGCTTCCTGGATGCTGGGAGAGGTAGGAGAAGAGGCCATTTCTGTTTGTCAATCATGATGTAATGATGACAATGATGATTTGTTTTGGTACTTGCATGAAATGCTGCCGAAACCACTTGCACTGGTGACTTTCTTGAGCCTGGCAGACTTTATTTTTAATGGTACATTAAAACATTACCCATAGGCAACAAATAAAATTCATTACATTTTAAAATATCCTAAGAGACTGAAGGGGGCTGAATCTTATATTTCATTTGATAGAAAAAAAAACTCCCCAGCCTTTTTTATATTTTCAGATGGACCCTCCACTTGACGCAAAATAAAGAATAAAGAGCTGCTATATATATAACAGTCACCAAATTTGCAAACAGTGAACAGGTTCCAGTTCTGTGGCTGCTGAAGCACCGCTATATTTTCACCCCACCCTGACTTACAACCAATAGCCTAAAAATAAATATGAATTAGATCAGATGATGTTGTAGCCTGACGTGTATGAGATCAGAGGTCTGACTGTCTCTGCTCTAAGAAAAACATGTGTCATGTTAATTGCATCATTTAATTCTGAGAATTAATATAACTTCATTTTTTTTTAAAAAGTGATAATAAACTGGGTAAAGCCCATAGTTGACAACATACGGACAGCTGATTTTATACTAGTGCCAATTTTATTCCACAACTAAGATTGATGGAAAGAAAATCGTGATTTAGAAAATAGGATAAAGATAGAAACACATAAACAAAAAATAGCATCATGCTCTGAATCCCAGTGTTTAACAGCCATGATAAACTGCACCTCTAGTGCTGCAATTTGCCATCTGCCAAGTCATAAAAGAACAGAATGATTTATTTAACTACTCTCACAGTGGGTAGAGGGTTTTGTCATTCCTATGGGGATATTTCATATAAACAAACTTCTCTCTGTCTCTTTGCTGGCTCGCGGCTTGGCAGCGTGGAGTAGGTCATAGACTGTGAGTGGGATGGAGACACTGGTGGAGAGGGCTGGTTAAGGAGATGAAATAGCTTTTACACAGTCAGAACAGTGCAGTAATGAAGTGCCCTTGAAGAGGGTTACACAATTAGTAAAGAGCCTGGGCTGGATCCATGCATGTGCTGTCACAATACTGTGAATAGCACACTGGTTGGTGAAGCTGGACTCTAAATAACTTGTTTAAAAGCTGTATACAGTATCTAGTTTTGATTTTTTTTTAAATGATCTAATGATCTAAAAAGAGAAATGTGTCTTTTTGCTTGCTTTTTGCTTTAGGAAAATGAACTTGTCTACATTTCTCATCAAATTGGTTGATGGCTGTGACTGGAAATCTCTTCCCACCTCTCAGCATTCAGCCAATCACACGACTCTTTCAAAGCCCAATAACTGCATTATCCTGCTTTGCAGGCTTGCTTAAGATAAACCAAAAAGAAATGGAGAACCACAAGCACAAGAAACAAAAACAAGCAGGTGTGCCAAATTTCATAATTGCTATTAAATGCCTACATAAAATTGGAAAACATCTTAAACAAAATGTTTTTTTACTTATTTAAGGACAAATCTGAACCCTTTGCCCCTATTTGTAACTTACCACACCTTAAACTTTATGTTGTTTGCCTAAACCAAATAAGCATAAAGCAGAAAAAACTACAGTGTACTGACCCTTACTGACTCCAAGCTAAAAAAGAGAAGAAAAAAAGAGCCCTTAAGCGATGTGGATATTTCCTTTTTGGACATTTTTAACCTGGGCTTTCTGGTTAAAGGAAAGGTTTTTCAAATCACGTAACCCCGCTTACATATATATTATATGTATATCTGACTTTGAGTTAAGTGAGACATGCAAGCATACTGGGATAGTGACAGTTAATTTAAAACAGGTTCTACTGCTGAAACAGTAATACTACCATTACTCCAAATGGTAATACTCACCTACAGATGCCCATGCCACTCCACGAACCCAGTCTTCATGTCCTTGCAGTTTCATGGCTTTCTGGAGCTGTTGTACAGCAGTTTAAAAAAGGTCAAATTTTGCCCTCAAACTCAAATTAAAAATAATTGGCACAGAATACATGAATGAGCTGCCCGTGAGAGAGTATGGATCTAAGCTTACCTGTCCATTGGACTGCACATACAGATGCACCTGAGTGTCATCACCCCCACAGGCCAGTATGGGAACTGTGAGAAAAGAAGGTTTTCACACAGTCATGTAAGTACACACACATGGCAGGTTACATTCATTTACATCTGGGTTTAGGTTTTATAAACAGGAGCGAGGTGGAAGGGAAGGATGAAGAAGAACAGCATGAAATAGACGAAAGGCATGTAAACTAGAAAGGCGGAATGACACGAGGCACTTCAAACGCATGCTGCATTTGAATATGAGATTCGGTTACAGGCACTAAAGCAGTGGTGCAAATTGAGATGGATGACATGAGAGGAAAAAATGTCTGCGTGTGCAAGTGTGTGCGGTGCACAACTTAAAGGATGTCTATGTAGGAACAGCTTAGGCTTACCTCTGCTGCCTGGCAACAGTGCCAGAGAGACATCCATCATGAAACTGCTGCCAAATGATAAGGTATGGAGGCACTCAGCTGAGGAACACACATGCACATGGAATTAAACTTTCTGATGCCATATGAGTAACACAATTAAAGAATAATAACTATATGGCTGTTGGTTTTTTTGTTTTACATGAAAACACTTCTTTTGACTGTTCCTGTGTAAAATATTTGCCAAAAGACACATTTTTTTTCTCCGCCTCCCCTTATGTGTAGAGGCCATGGGTCTTTTAAGCTGCCACAATTTTTATGTGGGAATACGGCCCAAGGTTATGCCCAGTCCGCATAAACACACGCTTAATTTCCATGGCTGTCAAGCAGCATCAGTGTTCATCTGCACTGACAGGTGGACAGAAACCAAAGGGAGGCTGTTATGGATGACAGCTTGGAACACCACTAAAATACAACAGTGTGAAGAAATTAAAGCAATATACAGTTATTACAGCTGTTGTGATTCTGAACTTACATTATTTAGGAAATAATAGCACACACACACACACACATATACATATATATATATATATATATATATATATATATATATATCTAGACACAATGTCATAGATGTGATGCACCCTAAACAGCTCTGCAGCACTGCAGAGGTGAAGCAAATTATCATGTTATCTGTAAACATTGCCATGCCCTCTAGCAGCCACTAGGGGGCACATAGTCTGTTTTCAAACTGTTGTCAAAATAAAGACAATATCCTACAGGTGGTTTCTAACGTGGAGGTCTGAACCCCTAAAAGGAGTCACAAGATGAATCTAAGGGGTCGTGAAATTATTCAAATGAAACAGTCTGAGAAGGGAAAGCCACTCTTTGATTGAACTGCTCACAACTCTCAGACATGCACCCTGTTAAGAGGCGTCTCAAGTAATCATCGCTTCCTATTAAAGGGTCACAAGCAAAAAAGCTTTGGAATCACCCAAATGAACAACAACCAATCCTACCAAAATAACTACTTTAAAACACTATTCTTTTGCACCACTTCCAACATTATTATGGCAACAAAGTACTGTACCACAACAACTGCACAGACTGACACTAAAATGTATTTAGCAGTTTATTTTGTCTCTCACCTTGTTTGGCTTCATTACATTGCCACAGTCTGACTGTGGAGTCGGATGCTGAGGAAGCCACCAGGAGCTTTGAGTCCTCCACGTAGATGGCATCCACAGCACAAACTGGACCAGTATGGCCCTTACACTCCACTGACTGGATGAACTGGAAACAGCAGAGTACATATTAGAAAATATCTATAAAGAGAGACAGGAAACCTTGAGTCAGAAACACTGTCTGGTGAAACAGGTGGCTTACCTTCCCATTTTGATCCTCCCAGATGATGAGCCGATTGTCTGAGCCTCCTGAGACAAGATGACTCTCTGGAGCTGCGACAACAATAACAACACAGTTAAGTAAAGATACACTATATGGCTAAAAGTACTTGTGTGCGCTTTTGCTTTGGGGTTGTTTCTCATGGTTTGGGCTATGCCACTTAGTTACAATTAAAGTAAATCTTAATGCTACAGCATACAATTATATTTCTAGACAACAGTGTGCTTCAAACTATGTGGCAACAGTTTGGGGAAGGCTTTCTGAGCTCCAAGGGAAATGGTTTTCCAGGTTTGGTGTGGAAGAAATTGACAAGCCTGCACAGAGCCCTGACCTTAACCCTATCCAACACCTTTTGGGATGAACTGGAACGCTGACTGCGAGCCAGGATTATCGCTCAACATCGGTGCCAGATCTCACTGATGCTCTTGCGGCTGAATGGGAGCGGATCCCTGCAGCCAGGTTCCAACGTCTTGAGAAAAGCCTTTCCAGAAAAGTGGCTTTTATGGCAGCACATTAATATCCATTGGTTTTGGAATGAGATCTTCAACAATCACACAAGTGTAATGTTGGGGTGTCCATATACTTTTGGCCATATAGTGTATATTCCATAAGGCTTATGAGTGACATGCCAGCAAAGGAACTTTACACAAAGTACATTTGTTGTACACTGGTGTCTACAGGTCCATCAGTTTCCTCTCTCTCCACACTCACCACAGTCTTCTCTGTGAATCCACTGGACTGTATTCACTCTGCCTCTGTGTCCATTCAGCACAGCGACAACTCTTCTCTCCTGAATTAAAAAAAACCAAACAAATGGTGTGTCAAAGTTAACAAAATATACGTTTATTTACAACTATGGGACGCTCGGTTGTCGTTAGCTGTGACAACTAAGAACGACAGCCAACTTTACAGTAGAAAATGGACAGACTGTACTACCTGTGGGTCGTACAGAGCCACGGAGTTACACGTCCCAAAAGCAATCGTCCCTCCACGACTCCAAGAAACAACGTTTGGTGTCCTGTTCGCGCAACAAGCTACATGGCATGTTTCGATTGCTGGCGCCGCCATCTTGGAAGCTGTAGTTGTGGCGTTGCTGTAAATGCGGTCGTAGCTAAACCGCCTCGCGCTAACAAGCGTTCCACATCCAACGGTCAACGGTTGGACCATAGACTTTAATGGTGGCGTTGTTTTGGAAACGTTTTAGAAACGTTTTCACACACGAAATCCTACGCAATTATCTTTATTATTTCTGGCGTGTTTTAAAGTGGTTTAAATGTCGGTGCTAAGTAAACACCAAAGCGTTTTAACTCGCTAAAGTACACTGCCGAGTAACGTCCACTAGATGGCGTAAGACAATCACAAAATTCAGAAAGGCTGCTCCAATTTAAAAATGGTCATAAAGGCCTCATTAATTGCCCATTTCTTGCTTATGAATGTTTTACTAACCCTGTAGTTGAATTAGATTAATAAAGATTATATGATTTAATGTATTTGAATTCACCCAAAGTGAAAAGGGCTAATAATGAGGTGATAATTTATTGGTCTGAATAGATGTGTTTCTTTACCCTCCTACAGTGAGTCAAAGGTCGGACCAAAACAGTGCTGGTGGGGATTTAGCGCCTTGTGTGGAGAGATTTCAGCAGGATGGATGCTTGGAGATTTGAACATTTGTCTTCTGGCCGGAGGTTGGTCCCCACATTCATTAAGCCGCCCTGCTGCATCTGTCTAGTGTCAGTAAATGGCGCTGAAGACAACCCATGTATTTACTGGACAGAATACAAATAGGAAATGGCAATACTGCTGATAACTATGATAACAATAGTGCTTGGTGTATCTACCATGTTATGGTGTCTTTATTAGAGTATTAATTTAAGCACATCTTAGCAAAGTCAAATATTTAAAACTTTATGCATTTCTATTCTATGGGTCTAAGGCAGAGGAGAACCAGATAAAATATACTGCATATAAAACAAATGGCTGATGATATACTTTACATTATTTTGAAATTGCTCCATCAACAATCAATACACACACAAACAGCTGTGTCGGACTGTATCATCCCCTTGGCAAGTGTTGACTGAAGGTGACTGGTCACAGCTGAGCTAGCTGGCAGCCAGACAGCCTTGCTTGTTTAAAAAAAAAAAAAAAAGCCCCTGGGCCTTTTAGATTTCAAAGGTTGAGGCGACACTTTTGTCACAAGGAGTTTCCAGGCACCCACTTGACATGATCAGGGGGGAAAATGTGATGGCATCTGTGAACCCTTGAGACGATATGATAAATGACAGTGTAGCAAAGACAAACAGGGATAGAGCCAAATAACGTGAGGAAGTGAGAAGGTATGGAGGAGGGGTGGATGGGTCTTTTTTGGCTTGCCTTTGACTGCGCTGACTTGTGGTATATGTGTGTGACAACGACAAAACATACGCACTGTCACCAGCACTTGGGTAGAAAATAGATTGTGTTCATCTTGCTATTGTTGTCCCTCCTCACTCAGTCTCAGGGAGACAGGATTTAGACAGACTTGGCAGGGTGAGACGACCTCTGTGTGGAGGATACCCATGCATCTACGGCTCTCATCTCAGGAGTGGCAGCTAGGCGATAGCTGGGATGTAGCCAAACAGCTGCGTCTGTGAAAAAACATCTCTATTATCTTTGTACTGCGTTGACTATGCATTTATCATCCTCTCATGGTGAAATCTCTGTACCTGCTTACACAATGCAGGATTAGTTTGATCACATGTAATAGGTCTTTGCAGGAGAGAGAGAGGAGCTTTATTTAGTCAAGATCCTGTCCTATTTTCCACTCCAAAGAGTGTAAGGATGTCTTTATGTGAGATGTTTTGTGAATCTGCACCAGGGTGAGCTGTTTCTTTTAGCCAGTAATGACGGGGTCATCCAGGGAAAGCACTTTGATGTAGCCCGTGGCATCCCTCATTATATGGCAACAGTGCTCAACAGATTGAAAGCCAGGTTCCTCCTAATTAGTATATCACAAGAAGGTCAAATTCTTCTACAGTGGACACATTTTAGTGTATGGATTCATGATTAGTAATTGGGCTATAGCATCTGTGTTCGTGTGAGGGAATATAGCGGGTATAAATCTGGGTTTCTTTACCTTGTCTGGCCCTGTTTTTGTCATAAAAGTTAATTTTATTTCTATAGGAGCATGGAGGGAAGCTCAATTTGTTAGTTCAGAGAGTGTGATATAATTTTCATTTAGGATCCTGACCTGAAACTGACAAACTCTGTCCTATGTAATGCCTACAATAGGATCTCCATCTCGATGCTGTATGCATCAAGAATTTATGAAAGCAGAATTAAATGTTTTGCAATGTAGATAATACCCTTAAATGTTTTATTCACTCAGTGTGCCTGAGGATAGTAATTTGGGGAATAACTATAATGAACTTCATTTTTCATACATACGAAAGACTTTCTGTTTTTCTTTTAATGCTAAAATATTCTTGGGGAGTTTAAAGTGTCTTTCTCATTCAATGCCATTTCCTTACTCACCTATAAACAAGCATATTTTGACACTGTGGTGGAGACAGGCTAAAACAGTGCATTTAATGACTCTATAATTATACTATTACACTTTTAAGATCTCAGGTAACAACAGCGTTTTGCAACAGTTCACTGTGTATACTTTCTCTGAGCTGTGTAGAAAGAATTGGGTTTATCTTGGTGAATGCTTGGTACTGTATGCAAGAATGCAAGTTTAAAATAACGAAAATAATTAAACTACCAAATGAAACAAGATAAATAGGTGAACCTTTTTAGATTATGTTTCCTGACACACCCATATACCATTTTAAGATGATCTTTCTTTACATTTGAATATAATCTCAGGCTGAGTGATTTGTCCCCTTGAAGGTGGATTCAAATCATATTAAAATCTACTCTTAAGTGATTACTGATTGTTGATTTCCGCATCAAGGTATACATGTTTTAAAACTCCTTGTGGAACTTTACCTTGGATTTTAAAGAGCAATCATCACTATCTTATCCTTAGAAAACACAAAAATTCACACATTTTTCACATTTTCATACAGTTCAGTATGATGAAAATAGACAACTGACATTATATATTGTTTTATATATGTTGTATATATTCTGGATTAACGTCTCTTGAGTACATGGACACATTTCAGTGTTTGGGAGTTACCGTGAATTAAGTTTGCATGCCTACGTGCAGTAGGCACACAGCTCATGCATAATGTGTCCATTACATCTGGATACATTCCTGTGTGCTTACATATGCTTTTATTTCAAACTGCAGAGAGCATCTCTGACAAATGAGGCAGCCTTCAGGCAAAGAAGTTCTGGATGGAAACTGAATGATAATGAGTATATGCGAGGTGTCCGTGATTATGTAACAACAGAAATGGAGACGCAGAAAAGCCACGATTACTGGGACGGGTGTCTACATGGCACTTTGCTGCTGTTTTCTTTACGTGCAATTAAATTAGCCTTGTCCCCGAGGGTGCCTACTTGGCAGGAGGCGAGCGGTAAATGACAGACAGATGACCCTGGCCTTATTACCACTGCTGCTTTGTTTTGCTTTATTTGAACATATTAAAACGTCAGATTTTTATCCTGTTTCTAATTCTGTGGTGCATATTATTTGCACTGGTGTCCATATTAACATAAACACCTGTAAGCCAGCCAGGATTAAACTCATCTAACATTATAAACAACTCCTGAAGCTTTAAACTGTAAGACTATTCAGGGTCAGTCAGTAAAAAACAATGTGCAGCCAACAAAATATTCAACATCACCTCAGTTTGACCTCCTCTCCTTCACAGAGGCCTCTCTGGTCACTGTATCATTGTAAATGGATGAGTTCAGCTACAGGACACGTTAGCCTGAAGTGCAAGTATTCTGAGTGATATTTTTTTTAAACTAGTTCATCTGACCAGAGGCTCAGGGTTATGGCTTCCCTGGAGGCAAATGTTAATGTGTGAATTGTGGTGCGAAAACTATATACAAAACATAATCTTTTATAAAATATGTATGAATAGGACCATAATCAAGAACTCTTCAGATGCATATACAAAGTATACTTGAATTGTTTTCACGAGAGAGAAATTTTCTTACATTTTAAAATGCAGGGGGGAAAAAATCCTTCAACATTCCACAACAATCCGTCCTTTGAATCCCAAACTTTCAATCTACTTATCCAACAGGGGAATATGACTGAGTGCACTCATTTTACATTTTGCAGTGTGCAAAATCACTATCTCTTTAGGCTCAGCAGTTCCTGTCCCAGGAGCTGAACAGCCAGAAGGAATGATCCAGAGAGAGAGAGAGAGAGAGAGAGAGAGAGAAGTCAGCACTTCTAAAGCATGGAGAGAGACAGTAGCAGCTGTTAGCAACACAATCACACTATGCATAAGCATCTTTTATTTAATGAGCAATACCCTTGGACTGTGCAGTTGAGTATACACAAAAGGGACTTCCTGCTTGTATGGGTTTTCAGGCAAATTGTCAAAATGCAATGTGCCTAAAAGAGATTAGAGGCAGAGGAGCAAATATTGAATATTCCAGAACAAATGAGATACTGTTTTGAAAAACAAGCCTGTTTCACAGCTAGACTGTGGCACTGATGAACTCAATGAGAATATGCATACTGTTGTGTTCGTTTGAGCTTGTGGATTGGAAGCTATTTGTCTAGATGATAACTAAACTATTTACAGTGAAATGTTACAGGATGTATCATATTTCTTATCTTATTCTGCCTCTTGAACGTATCTACTGTGACAGAATCATTTAAGCCAACACAAGTTGATACAGCACAATGCAAGGAGCCCGAGTGGAGCTTCTTATCATCTTATCGCTTGGAAGAGAGCCTCAGAGCAGATTAACAGAAAAACATACAGATATTATCTAGTTAGTAGTAGAGCTATTCATCAAAGTGGGACACAACCCTGTACGCTCATAGGAAGCCAAACTGCTTGCATGCCTTCATAATGATGCAGTGTGTGTTTTGTGTGTGTGTACATGTCTGTGTGTGTGCGGAGTGAAACGTATGTAAACAGTGAGGGTTAAACTTAAGCATAGCTCTGGGGTTTTAAATAAATACTGGCTGGGCCTGAGAGCGGCAGACAGCCTTAACACGCACAACACACACACACACACACACACACGGCCATTGTCTCCACTGCTGACACAGAGTGCTAGCCAGTCACCATAGTTGATGATGAAGCAGGCAGCAAAAGCCCTCACTAACAGTGCCACAGTGCTTATAAGCCATATCTCCTCTCAGCCATCTGGCGTGTTTGTAATATGAAGTGTTACTCATCCAGTGGCAGCACTTGTAAAGTTAGAAATAGCAACTGGAGCCACTTGAGGATACAGAGAATTTGGCAATAGTTTGGTCAGGATCGGATCCAGATGGCAATGAAGTATTTAGAGTCCTATTATGGATACAAGTCACTGGGTCACAAAATAAGAAGAGGAACAACGTATTGCGAGGAAAAAAAAACTTTTTTTCCTCATTTTGGGGTGAGAGCCAGATTTAAAGAACCTCTGATGCAGACAAATTACACATATTAATGATGCTAGATACAGATCATAGTTAACAACTGTATAGGTAGAAGTTATGGACCTTATGCTAGATAGATCATCTCATCCCCACACCAAAGTTATTCCATCTAGAAATAACATCCATATGAGGTATTGTAGTGTCAGAGTGGGTCAGTTTGTTTAAAATAAAATGTCATCCTGTCGTTCCTCTCAGGAATATATAATGTTAAGCAAAAATAAACCTGTTTGCAAAGTCTTTATCATGCATCAAAAGACACAGACTAATAGGTCTATTGTATTGCTGATGTGTTGGTTGATCCCTTTTGGCATTTATGAGTTTCTTTTTAATTTTATTTTCTCATCTTGATCTCCGTACTGTGAAAGTAGTTTGGGGAAATTGGGAGAGATGTGGGGGTGTGTCGACTGTTGGTAATGAGTAAATGAGGAGTGGGGGATTTATACCCTTGTGTACCTCATGCATCACATCATATAAACAGTATGAAAAAGTCTTCAAATATTGTAAGTCCACCAATCGATAACTCAAACACACACCTATAATTGAAATGATGGGTTTTATTGATGGGTTCACACTAAGCTTTGCTAAACAGATTTTCAGCACTTCTATTCAAAATCTGTCTGCAGAGGATAATTCTATTTTAGTCTGAGCAGAACAAATCCAGCCAGATCTGTGTGTTTGTTTTAAACATCAAAACAACAGCAGCTGCTCTATTATATTTTTGATGACGTTTGCTTGCAATTTTACTGATTTCAACCAAAACCAGATCAGCATGAGATCATAAATAAACACTTTAGAACCACTATACTTGGTATAGTCATAAGGCCCCCCTCCCCAGTTTTGCTCCCTGGGTAACCTACAGGACCTCCCATGGTAAGATCATGAGAATTAATGCTTTCTCCAGACAGACAGAAGGTAGAGTTGGCAACTTTTTAAAGATAGGCATTCCAGTCGGTGCAGCTGTTCCATGTGGCTCAGTGCAGCCAGGTTTGATTGGCATATCTGGTGTGTATTTGGAGAGGATGATAAGGGATTCTCAGACTCAAGGGGATAATGTGGGATTCTTTGTCTCAGGGATCAAACCAGAGCTGTGCTGCGAGGAAAGCATCGCTTCTCTCTCTGGAGGGCACTGGATGCAAAGTCCTCTCAGATCTGCCTAGATGGATGGATTATGCATTTTTAAACCTAAAACTCCTATAACATCCTCTGAAATTTACACGAAGTGCTGATGAATTTTTAAATCGAAAACTCCTACATAACATCAAACCATCCCCTTTTTTTGCACGCTATGGCCAAACGGATAGATGCACTACTGATGTTTATACAAATACTTGTATCCAAATTTGTTTGGTTTGATCGATTCTGTTCAGCCTTGAATTACGTTAACTGCTGTAGGTGAGTGAACAGGTGGATTAAAATCAAAAGTGATCATCCTGATTGTCAGTGTGCAAAATGATGAGCTGCACTTTGGAAAGCCCTGAGCTGCACATAAGCAGCCAGCAGTGAGGACCTGAAGGTGTGTGTGTGTGTGTGTGTGTGTGTGCTGTGGTGCGTGTGTGTGGTTGCCCACAGTGGCGTGCTGCAGTCCGCTCCCTGCCGTTGTTGAGTATCAAGCTACACTACATGAACATTAGCGGGCGCAGCGGCACAACCACCGAGCCAGAGTGGATTAAAACAGAGTCCGTGTGTGGAGAGCCACTCGATAAACGACTGTGTAGCCAACTGAGAAACCCAGGTGTGTAACAGCAAGTCCGTTACAACCAGTTTGCAGCTGCGAAACCGCAAAAGAAAGGCTCGTGAACTCAGTAGTGCCGTGCATTGTGTGTCAGGCAGGGAGAGCTCGGCGGGAATGGCTTCATCTCCGTGCGGCAACAGTAACTTTGATTCCGGTCTGGAAATCAAAACTCGCTCGGTGGAGCAGACGCTTATACCTTTAGTATCGCAGGTGAGTACCCCTTACACGTAAAGCGAGTCGTTATATTGTTATTTGTGAACATATTGTACTTTAAAACGTACTTCGGCTTCACAACAACAGCCGTGTTCGGGCACATGAGGCTAACTTTGATTCTCGTGTTTACCTGTTCGTATAGCCTACGGAGACGGCATGTTTCCTTCTCGTGCTGTGTTTAAAGTCTGCCCCACGTGTGGAACATGTACTCTTGAGTTGTTACACTGTAACTACTGTCATTGTTGTTATCAATAATGGTAATTCACAGCTTACTACTAAGTCGACTTGCTACAAGCTGCACACAGCAAAGTCAAAGAACAGAGGTTAGCAAAACTTTTGACATGAGATAAAAATGAGACTAAATACACAGATTTGATTGTTGATAGGCTACAGAATTACACAACAGGCTACACTGTCATCTAAATGGGAACGTAATAATGGGAACAATTAAACCAATGATCAGTCATCCAAAAAATAACAATTATGTAATTGTGATTTAATCCCTTATTTTGCTGAAGATCACCAGAAACTCTCCTGAGAAAATACTGTTGAAGATGGCATAAAAGTTTTTCAAGAAGTTGTGTGCTCCCCTTTGCCAGGCCTGAACTGCACTGTGACTCCCACTTCTCTAATTGGACCACTTTGAGGCACGTGTTTTGTTTTTCAATAAACAGAAGATGAGAGACCCACTTAAGGCCACTGCACCCTTTCAACAACTCTTCTCTTGCACGCTAGTAGTCCCAGCTTTAAAAGCATGGAGTTTAGGTCAATGAGTTAATGAATCATTTTATTGTATAGTGCAACAAAGTAGGCTGCAAACTCCAAGGCTGTTTTGTAATGGTTTTTTTTGTTTTTTTTAATTTTTTTTATAAATGTCATTTTAGGCTGTTAATTTCCATTTTAGGAACAACAGCAGATGATTCATTTTACAAAGCTTCTGCTTTTAAAGGTTGGGTAGGCAGTTTTCTTTTGGCGTCACTGGGCAAAAATGCCATATTAACCGTGCAGCATATTGTAATTCAAGTGGTCTGAGAGCAGACCTCTACTTCAGCACCCCCCCTCTTGCCTCTGTTTTCAGGCTTCAGAAAATCTATCCCGTGACGGTAGATTTTAGCCTATCACAGGTTATTTCAGAGAGACGGTGTGTTCGTATTGGCTAAGCTACGAGAGCAGAGTGTACACGTCCCTTCAGATGGTGAAAACCTGATTCAGTGGAGGAAAATCCTGAAACTTGTGATAAATTTCCAACACCTCCTTTGCCTGCAGCGGTGTATAGTAAGCTTCAGGCTCATTACATTCAATGCCATGGTGCTCGTAACGACGAGTGACAAAGAGGCATGATGACAAACAGTGGGGAATAACTTTTGACAGGGGACAGTGGTGTGTGTGTGGTGTACTAGCCTCTCTTCCTGCTGCTGGACGGCGTTGCAGCTGCCTCTGAAGCCTGGGGCGATCTGCTCTGCGGCTGCGAAGCGCTGGAGGGGCGTCTTTGAGAAAACATGTCACGGCGGGAGGGACCGCGGTCTCGGTGAAGCTCACGCCGTGGAGAGCGAGCCCTACGAGGGATACAGTTTCACTGGGGAACTAACTCCTTCTGCCGCCGGTCGAAGTTGTGGGTTTGGTGGGAGGAGCTTAGCAGAGTGATACGAGGCAGCAGAGAGAGGCGGAAGGTTTTGCCTAGGTTGCACAGATTTTGCCTACCCCAGCTTTAACATGAGCATGACTGTTTTCCACTGTTGTTTCCAGCATGTCATTTAGGACGGGAGGTGGGTTGCATCTCTTGAATAGGGGAATGACCACCAGTCTTATAAATGCTAACATCCCCTTGTTGTGCAGGAGGCTAAAGGGCCAGAGACCTGTAAATGTTCTTTTGTTTCCACTGAGAGACAGTGGAAGAGAAAGGCACCTCACCGGTGGGTTAACAGAGTCTGGACAATACCATGCTGAAAGGTCCCTGACACAGTCCTTCCCCCTGTGAACGCTGAAAGCCTGCTTCCTCCCTCTCATTGCACTGGCTCATTTGAAAGATATAAGGTCATCCTGTACTGAATGGATATGGGTTAGTTATCAGAAAAGGACATCTGTTAGGGGATAGGCTTTTCATTTTGTGGTCATTTTGATTCCCAGCCATTTATAAGTACACCAAAAAGAAAGTTTAGGAGGAAATCAGGATTAAATCCAGGTAAGGTTATACCTGTGGTGCAAACAGCAGTTACTGTAAGAATATTTATAGTAGGCACTGCTGTAATATTGTGCAAAAGCATACAGTAAATCTGCTGTACTCTGCGTTATCTTAATAATATTTACGCTGCAGCAAACTTATGGTGCACTCCTGCCCGCTGAGAAAGACTGGCTGAGCTCCAGAATATATCGCGTAGAAGAATGTGCTGTATACTGTAACGGCATTCAGCATATTACAGTCCACAGTTGAATAGTGGGCCTCAAGGACAATCTTTCCTAACTTTATTTTTTTTTCTCAGTGTGAGGCATGTCCCCATAGCAACAGAGCTCTGCAATGCTGAAAGATACAACATTTCCGAGGACCGTTATCTCCATATGTTATGTTTTGTTGTTGTTGTGATTTCATCAGAAGGACGGTCACTCAGTCGGTGCTGACCGGTACATTAGTTTTACCTGCTGTGAGCACTTTTCTGCCAGTGTGATTACATGCACATAAATCGCACACTTACCGCAAATATGCACAAAACATGTTTCTAGAGCTGAAACGATTAGTCAACTGACAGATACAACAGCAATTATGATAATTGATTTATCATTTAAGCCAAAAATGTTGTGGTTCTGCATCTCAAATGTGAATATTTGCTGGTTTTCTTTGTCTTCTATAATATTAAACTGAATATCTTTGGGGACTGTTGGTCAGACAAAGCAATTCATTCTAAGATGTTACCATGAGCTCTGGGAACATTTATTTTTTTGCAATTTTCTGACATTCTATAGACCAAACGATTACTTGCTTAATGGAGAAAATAATCTAGATTAATCGATAATGAAAATAATCATTAGTTGCAGCCCTCATGTTTCATAGTAACTTGATTTCCCCAGTAACTTACATGGATTTTACATGATAATATTGTACATGAGTGATATGATTGTTGAATGAAGGGACTTTGCTGCTATTTATTATTTTTTGCAGTTACAGAACAATTTAAGCCCTATCACTAGTTGTGTTAGGGTGTTTGAGACTTGTGCACAGAATTAAAACTGCTAAAGAAATCTCTGGAACTTGTGTATATGCCAGTCTACATTAGAAAGAGGGATGTTTATCCCAGCTGTGGTACTCCGATTTAGGGCTGAACAATTAATCCAAATATTACTGAAATCGCAGTATAGCCAAGTGCAATATCCAAATCGCAGGAGCTGCAATTTTTTGATAAAGGTAAAATGTGTCTCGACATACCATTATAAATGAAGCATTGTGGTGCTACAGACATGCCCCGGCCTACGAATCATATTCTCCAGACGCAAGGGAACGTGCATGTTTGGTACAGAACCCAGCAAAAATCACATCATCATCATTTTAATATTTTTTTTCAGTGAAAATGAAATGCATAAATTGCAATTCCCAATAAAATTGTGACTTTTTTTGCATAACGTTCAGCCCTACTCCGATTACTGCCTTAATGTGAGTAAGATAACTGAGTTAAGGTGTTTATGTGACGGTTCTGAGAATCAGTATTGCCTTACATGGGTTATAATTGAATTATTATAGTCAGTGTAGATGCACTGACTGTGTGGGCTGTGTTGTGTGGCTTTTCTTCTAAAGGAGCTTTATATGTATGTGTGTGTGTATGCATGCTCATGTGCTGTAGGGGTCATTAGATAACTATCTAGGAGGAAATGAAAAAGCAGTGTCAGTGAGAAAAGCCGGCGTTTGATAAGGTATCATGTTGTGCCCTTCTTTTATTATGTATCTCCTCTCCTCTCCCCTCCTTGCTATGACGTTGATATCCTCAGGCCTCTGTTATCAGCTTCACTCCCACCAGGGTGTAATTATAGGTCTGGGAGTCTCCCGGCCTTGCACCACGTACATACACACACCAGATACATACACATGCACGCAGTCCCACCCACCTTTTCTCTTTTCGTTCTTGTATGTTCACCTTGTCTTATTGAGTCCTCGTGTGTGCAGTACTCTACACTAGTTTTTGCAATTTAAATGATGTCTGAATGTGTCTGAGTCCCATTTTCCTAATGTGGCCACCTGGATGTTTCCTAGCTGCATCCCTCATCATTTTGACCATTCACTTCCTTTTCAAAACAGAGGGGGCTCTTACTTAATTTAACAGAAGCACTCTCCTCAGCTAGGAATTCACTAATGTGCTTTACTTCACCTTTTCTGCTACAGCCATCTCCATACCAATGGCCCTGCATTGTGAGGGGCATAGTGAGGGTAATGAATTGCGCTGGTGGTGGTCAAAAATGTAATGGGCATCACACAGAGAGAGGGGAAACTAAGTGAATGTGCCTGCTGTTTTGTGTGTCCTACCTGTGATGTGCTTCGTAGCCAGCTGGAAGGCAATTAGCGATAATCTGGCTGCTTTTTCCTTGAGATCTGATTCCTGTTTTGAAATGGTGATTAGTGAGATAACAGTTCTGTTCCTGGGTTTTTATAATTGAGGTGTGTTCCTAGTAAAAACACACCAGCCCTGTCTGGGTGCGGACATGGTGGTCCTCAGGCTGACGAGGTGTACGGGTGTTGTTTTGAGGTAAAGATGTGTGGGAACGAATAAGGGCCAGGGAGTAACATCTGAGACTTTGATCAGATCGGCGAACATTTAAACACTTGTGACACATTGGCCTTGTGATTACATAGCTATGTCAGCTCCATCATTTTTCTGCAGGGCTAAGCCAGGAGTTTCTTAAAAGATTTTCTACTATAATTGGGCCTGGAAAATCCGTTCTCTGTCCAAGTTTGTTAGCGTTGACTTTGTCATGCTTCCGGGGGTTCTGTGGTGCTTGCAGTTTTGCCTTCTGATGTGCTGAAAAGGACTGTGTGTAAAAAAGCTTTTCCATGTTCATTTTGCTCACCAACTGGATTGAAATGGCATATTTATTACCCAAAGAAAAGCTCAGTGGCAGGTTTGTGGATGTGATTTGCTCAGAGCATTAGCATTTTGTCACATAAATTCCACATTGAACAAAGTGCTGACAAAAAAGCCCTCCATAAACATACTCCTCACTTAACAGCTCTGTAAGCACGACCATCAGTCAAATTTTCATCCCTCTTTCTGGAAATATTGGAAATGGAGTTTTATTGAGGTACGAGGGACTATTTCCCTCTTAATGTCCCTGGTCCTGTGGTGGGGTGACATGACAAACGTCCAGGTAGTGAAGTTGTTTTTTATGCCCAGACAGAGAGGCATTACTGTTGCCACGAGCCCTAACAGATCTGCTTCCTCCAGCCGTATGATGGTAATGAAGACAAATAGGTCCCTGGCATGAAGGTGAAACCACATGAGGATTACAGTGCGGGTGCGCCACAAGCATGAATGTGTGTTCATACACACTCACAGACCAAAATATACTAACCTCCTCTTGGGAATGAGACAAAATAAGCCTTTATTGTGTGTATTAGTGTGTGTGTGTGTGTGGAGGTGGCATCGTGTTTTGTGTGTCTTTGTATCTGCATACTTTGGTATGTGTGATTGTTTGCTCACGGACGACAGAAACTAAATAAATCTGTGGTGCCGGTGTTTGAGATTTCATGTGTCGTCGCCTGCATTTTTTGTGCGGTGTGTTGCCACCATGACTCGTCACCTTATCAGCCTTCAAACCTTTGAGTCCTGGACCAAAACAACAATGTGTCTGATAACACATTTTCATTGCCACAAGGCCACCATTTTTCCTGTTGTGCCATTATCAGTGGAAGATTTTTGAAGAATGGCCAATGTACACGCTAACACTCACGCTCATTCATTTGCCTACACAGTAGTTATCTTTCTTCTCCTTGAGTTTGAGACTGGCAGACAGTGTTGTTGTTTCAGCAGATCCCCCCCTGGTTCAAACATCAAATATATGAATCACAGTGAGCCTGACTATTGTTGTGTAAATGAGGATCTGAGGCAAGTTCTTGCTCTGTGGTTGGTAGTATACACAGGCAGTCAACAGCCCTGTGTCGTCAAATTGAAATGAGATGTAATTCCACTCAACTCCCCCTGTTTTCTATTAAAGTGGTTGCATTAGTCAGCTAACTTATCTTTTGATGATTACACTCACACCCATAAACCTCCCACCCTCACTCTCTCTCATATTCCATTTTTTATGTATCTCTCTGACACACACGTAACGTAAACACACATGTGCAAGGCTTGCATGACCAGTGTTTCCCCCTTGTCCCTCCTCTTACGCTCTTCTCACTATTGCTATCAGGGGACTCATTACAGATCGCTGTTCTCTTTAAGTGCCGATAAAAAGGTCTGTCTCACATGTCGATCCATTGACCTCTCCCTGGCTAATATACTTCCAGATGAGAAAGGTGTGTATTTTTGTGTGTGTGTGTGTGTGTGTGTGTGTGTATGAGATTGCACGTGTGCGCCTGAAACCTCCAAATAACCCAGGCTAAAGGGATCAGTCACCAAAAGAGAACAGCAGAGTTAACTTAATGGTGAAAAAAGCTATCTCACCCTCTGCCATTTAAGTTATCCGAAGGCTGTGGCTAATAGCGATAACCGCTTTTAATTGTCTCAAGGAAAGCTTCTGCCTCCGACCAAGACGTATTGCTATAGCTGGGAGGTTGATAAAGTATTGATTAAACATCCTTCCCATTATCAGAGAGCCTCAAAGTGGCATTACCTGTGCTCACATAGTTTAAAGTCTTGCATTCTGTGTCAACTGAAAATGGAAAGCAATTTCAGGGGCCTGTTCTCTATAAAGTAGGGTCCTCTACTGGCTTTCGGTCACGCAGATAGTTTGGTTTAATTTGTCCAGGTTTTTAGATATCCAACATTAAGATTTCTGCCAAAGAAATAGTCCCTAAGAAAACGAGAGTTTGTATAAAGACTAACCAGGGCATTATCTCTGTAAAGATATGTTGCTATTGGATTTTTCCAATGTAATTTTTTATTCTGTTATTGCCATAATGAAATGAAATTAATCTCAGCTCCCTGTTTAAATAATTCTTGCTCAGCCCTATATGTATCCTATGTAAAGGGTCCTCTAAGGCCTGCAAAGGCTGTTTGAGGCTTAGCATTCTTGTTCAGTATCAAGTGGCTATCTGGCCCATTACGAGCCTGTATTTAAATTTTACAGCATATTCTTAGTTTATGATGATTAGATAGTGATGAGATGTCTCATAAGTGTGATCACACAGGAAGAGATCTCTATCAGCGGGGATGTGTTGCCTAATGTAGCGTGGTGTTTTGTGTTGTCCAGCCTCACTGGAAGCACCCTGTGGATTGAAACAGATGCATAAACACACGCCCAGTAGCACAAACAAGGACATACTTATTGACATTAATTACTCTGTAGTTGCACAGAGGCCATCTGTGAACTTCAAGGAAACAGCACAACAGTTTCCCTGCCAGTCCTTCTAGTAGATAATAATTCAATAACAACACGTCATTATAAAGGATGTACCTGATAAGATGGCTTCCTCCTTACAGCACTGAAAGCAGGTACAGCGATATGAAGATGGACAGAAACATGAGGTGTTACCGCACATGCTGTCAGGACAGAGGAGACTGGAGAGTGTGAAAGGACAGCCCACTTACTGTAATCTTGTAGGCATGTACCCTCCCCCTCATCTTGTCATGTATTGCCAGAGATATCGCGCAACGTATCTATATTGTCTGCTGTCTGGACAACCACAGGTAAACAGATCAGTATTTGGCAGGCAGCTGTTTGTATCCCGTTGCCTTTCCGTTGGCGGGTTCTAGGCTCGGTGGAGTGATAATTCCAGTCTTGAGCACATGACATTGACTGGGACAGTTGTTCACAATGTGGGGTCTGGGCTTTGCTAAGGGCAGCTTTGCAAATCCTGGGGAAGGAAGGAAACTTTGCCAGTTGTGAGGTTGTCTAAAAAAGATTCATGTGTCATTTTTACATAAAGCTATTTCAGTAGGTGCCTTTTAAATATTTTGCTTCACATTTTGACCTTACTGAAAATAATACAACACTGAGAATGCCCCTCAAAATTGAGACAACTGTGTCCCACTAACTCCCCCCCATGTACTCTAATGTAAAAAACAAATATTGATAATGCAACATGAAAAAAGTTAGCCTAATATTAATGGATTTTCTCACTTCTATTATTATTCTTTGTTTTACTTTGATTTGGGAGATAATCATGTTGAAGTGCTTTGGGTGATGTAAACAGGAAGTATAATGTTGCCATGCAGTCAGTTAGTTAGGTGTGGGCTTCAACTAGAGCAGTTCCTGTTTGAAATGATGTACAGACAGACTATCACTGGATTACTTTGATACTGAAGAAAACTGAAAAACGTGTTGATTCTAGGGCAAGTTTTTGATTTATAAGGAGCTTTTCTAAGATTTCTAAGCGGGTTTATGGATGTTTATTCATGATCATATTTTACTGACTGAGAAGGAGGATGAATTTTGACGCAAACTGTGGCAATCAGGCTCTAAGGGTTTTAGTACCTTAAAGTACCTTACTTGCTTTTCACCTCATGCAGTATCTTTGCCTCACGTCTCTCACTGCCCCCCTTAACTCTCCCGCGCACCCCTGGGGAGTGCGCCTCACAGTTTGAAAACCTCTGCTCTATGAGATTGGCCAATCCAGTACTTCAGAAAGCAGTTTCATGATCCTATGAGGATAGCTAGCCATCTCCCACTGGCCTGTTTTAGCATCAATATTTCATAAAGGGAATAGCAACATTTCTAAGAGACAAAAAAACATGTTTTTCTAAGAGGGAATGGGGAAAAAGGTTGGGAACCTCTGGATTAGGATATGTAGAATGACACTGGAAAATAAACTTTGCTGTTGATAAATACCGTTGTTTGCTTTGGATATGAGTATAAATTCTTGAAGTATAATTGTCCAACGATTTCTATCTTTTAAGGTCATACAAAACAAATATCTGACGCACATCCCAAAGCTCTCCAAGTCATCATGTTTGTTCTTCTCTCCCTCTCCAGCAGCAACATTGCTGACTGTACCACAGAGGAATCCTTCACTCTGCCTTGTATGTGTTAATTGCTTTCTTCGAGCGTCTTTGAACTTCTCCCCTCTCGATAATGAGTTATTTTAAAGAGATGAGGTTTGACATGATGGAACAAAGAGAGTGTGAAGGACACAGAGAACGCAGAATACCAAATGTTTTCTTATCTTTTCTAATTCAGAATAGTCTGAAATTTCAGATATTTAAAGTTTGCTATGTTACTCCAACATTCTTCCCATGGTGTAACTTCTATACATGAGAATGTGTTATTTATGTACTATTTTTATTGCAAATGTTGACCAATGTTGTTTGATTAGCAGTTATCTGATACATTTTACTGCAAAATGCATTGGCAAGTGTGTCACATTTGACCTTGTGCAACAGAATGACTTTCAGTGTGAGGCCATAAAACCCAGCAGAGTAAAATGACTAGGAATACTGAGCACACAGTGGAATCCTTCACTTTAAAGATGTGGATTCAGGGCGTTGGTGTGAGGAAGTTTCAGTATGTAAGATGCTATAGCACCTTGTTTGTATGCCTTCCACCCTTCCTCTGTTGCTCTGCCCAATTTCCTGATTTTGTTTTCATGTCACACACTTTACTTTCCGACTTCAGCCTTGTGCTTAGTTTCTCCCCATCTCTCCCCACTTACCCCCTGTTTTCTCACTTTTAATCTCAATCTCTCCAGAGAGTCAAGTGTCCCTGTATCACCTCATTAATTTTGCAGCGTACTGAAAACCTAGCCAAAGGCTACAGGTACAGTAATGCACAGAGCTGACAAGTCCAACCTTACCATTTCTCTTAGGATCTTTTACCATTTTCTTCTGTGGTGTAAACTGAAACATAATCCTCAGCCCTGCACCTATTCTGAAGAACAGTAATGGGAACAGCATGTAACCAGCTCAGCCAGATTTAGCTGTCCCTTTCTCTGACATAGAATACTTTTGAGTGATAAAGATGATGGTATTCTTACCATCTTTTGTCTGACCGTCACATATCTCCAGGGGAAATGTTTTTTGGAAGCCAACTCAGTGTTGAAAGCACAATTGTAAGCAGATAGGATCTTAAACATTGTGAAAAGACTTACACAGAGGTGGTGCGCTGTTTCTGAACAAATAGGGTTTCGTCTCAAATACTGTGCAGGATGGAGCTGTATTTAAAAAAGCCAGATTTTCACAGGCCATTTTAAAGTTGTCTTTTCAAATGACAGCTTCAGTGGGGGCATATCTAGCAGGTCAGCAACTGTGAAGAAAAGACGCAGCATTGTGAATCCTCTTTAGATTGTCCCATTATATAAACCACTTCACCAGATTATTTGCATCCCATTTTATGGTTTGCATGCTGATGAAGCAGGAATATAAAGACCGTTATTTTGGCCATTTAAATTGGCCCAAAAAAGTCTACCAACCTCAGATTCACATTATAGCTGATGTATTTGTCCTATCGTCCAACCGTAGTGATGCTTGTCGCTGAAGTACCCGATACTTAGCCCTATCAGTATGGGGAGGGTGTTCTTATCTTGTCACTGTTTCTGGGTAACTGGAGCCGGTGGGTGACAGCTTGGGGCCGAAACACAGCCCAGTGTGGGTGTACTTACACATGCACACACACTCACACTCACATTGCCAACCCCTATAAATAAGTTAAAGTCACTCACCTTCTATAAATAATGTTCCGGTTGTTCTGGACGTTCGAGCGTGTCTGTTATCTGAAGGACTGATGATATGAAAACTTTACTTGTGTTTGAATGTGAGAGTTACTGAATGGGATTATATGAGTATTTATTATGGGTGGGACTTTTATTTTTGTGTTTAGATTGAGTCGCTGCTTGTGTATGTAGAGGCTCCTGGTGCTGGTTCAAGTAATTGGATTTTGAGGTTTAAATAGAGCCCTACTAGAACTTGAAATATGTAATAACAATAAGGTAGTGAAAGCATGTTCCCTAAGTCCCCCATGAATGTGTGTGAGAGAGTCGCTGTGTCACAACACAGGCCATTATGCAGTCTGAATTCGGGGGGGGGGGGGGGCTGCATTCCTTCACAGGGCTCATATTTCGAGTTCCTACAATGTGTATTGTGTGAGTGCTGTCTGAAATTGTGTTCTTTATAGGAACATCATGACTGGTCAAAAGTCAGAGTCTCAAAGGGTGAGACCTTTACGCACTATACCGGCTGGTATGCATGGGTCAGTGCCCCCCCCCCCCCCCCTCCTACCCCAAGGGTTTGAACTTTGTCTCTCTTGTTCGCTCACCACTTTCATCAATGAATCATCCTGCTCAGCCACCATCCCTCTGCATTGAGGGTTTTGATGTTTGGTTTGACACACTTCATTGATTTATTAATGTAGTCATTCACTTTTTAAAGTCCTTTTCTTCTCAAATGTCAAACCTTCAAGACCACGTTCTTAGAAATACCTTTTTTCTCCTTCTTGGTGAGGATTTGCCTTGCTCTGGGGATGGTTTGCAGTCATGTTGACTTTCTTCCACATCTGACATCTTATCTTCCAATCTCCTTTCTTTCATCTAGAATCAAGAATTTTCAGTGGCTCAAAAACTGGGAAGGCAAAACTTCTGGAGGTAGCTTGTGTGAATTATTTCAGCACTTTTCGTCAGACACTGGGTTTTGTTTTGTTTTTTTGTGAACAATTGTTTTTTTTTTATTGCAAATCAACAGAATACAGTACAATACATGTAAGACACTTGTGTTTTTATTTGATTTGTGCCTCAGTAGGCGACCCCAAAACAAAGCCCATTTTTATTTGTCACTTTGCTTCTTCATTCAAGAAAAACAAGCCTTATTATTTTAGAAGCAAGCCAGTGCCTTTGTGTCAGGTGTATTAGCTCAACGCCCTCCGAGCAGCCACTGCAGTCATTCTGCTTTTTTCTGCAGAACATGCTATATCGCTGTGGGAGGCTGTCACAGAGCCTGGTTAAGCCACTTTCACACACTGTTCACTGCACACTATTATTTGTCCATTACTTGTAATTACCCATCATGATGACTGATGGAATGTTTTCGAGGCTGAGTTGGCAAGCAGTTAGGATTATCCTGTTGAGGACTTTATATAATTACCCAGTCATTAAACACAGCTCAGTGTGTAGACAACCTGAGGGGGGCGACTTGCCAATGGCTCGGTTGTTGTGTTCGTACCTCCAGGTTGTGGAAGCAGCCTGTTGTCGTCATGCTATGTTGCATCCAAGAAAGGGACTCTGGGACAAATGTTGTTCGAGCAACGGCTGCTGCATCGTGTCAGTGTGACCTGCAGTCATTGTGACCGAACTGACTGAATGCTTTTCTTTGGAGTTTAGAAATCTCCAATGCTGGTATTTTACTCTCAGGATAATGCTTACAAACGAAGCTGATAATGATGATGACAAGAGGATGCAGGCTCTAATTGTCTTGATTGTTTTCATCTAAATGATGTTGGGTGATGATGGATCTAGAGATACTTCTCCGACAGGTTGCATCGATTTACAGTTCCGCCTCTTTGGGTTTTACACAGGTACTCATCAATCTTTACTGCCGGCCCAGGAGATCCTTACTGAGATAATTGAGGGGCAGAATGAAGAATACAATAGAGCCTCATCAGGAAGTATGGAGTATGCCCTTTTCAAGTGCTTTCATATCAAGTTTCAACAATACAAAGAAATTGTGGCGGGGGACAATCAAAGTTTGGAGTCAGATAGCAAGAACAAAGTAGGAACAGTGCTCTGGGCCACACTGTGTTTTTTGGCCGGGTCCAAAGGTTTCAAAGAGAAAGATTTGTTATAACCTGAATACATTTTTTTTTTCTATTTTTTCTTTGTTTCTTTTGAAGATGAGACTGATCTAAATTATTCAACTCGTAGGAGAAAATTGTTTTCATGGTTGACTTTGTAGAGCTTGTCTGTTGTCTCTGCTCAATGTCTGCACTTGTAGGGTTTAGTTATTCATTATTTGCAAATTTTGGTCCGTTTATGTGCACCAACAACAGATGATGTGCAGATGAAACCTTCCACTGAAATGTTTTTGTTTGTTTTCTTTGACTCTTCTCTTCCTCGAATGTAACCACTTGCCTAATACAATAATATATGAATATTCTATTACAGAGCTGCGAGTCTCATTCAATTAGTGAAAGAAATATGACTTCAGTATCCATTCAAAGGCTTTCTTATGAGGCACGCTGTGTGGAATACAACTTTCCCCTGAATGTTGCCAGAATCCGAATCTGATGGAGAGATTGGAGACCTCACATATAGATGTAATATTTGATGTCTCAATGTTTTCCTGCTGTGTTTTGCTTCCTTTGTTACGTTTCCTTGCCAAATTAAACAACTGCCATATCCTTGTAAAAGATTTATTTCCTGGGCAAAAGTATGAAGGAGACGTCATGTCTCCATGAAATAACCTGGTCTTCTATGGAACAAAGAGCCCAGTGTAGCCTGGAGAAATGTGTAACTGCATACGGTGTACATTTCCAAGTGGGTGGGATCTCATCTGCATTGCCCTGCTGCCTGGGCCAGAGATGTCTTTGATATTACGTCTTGGATGTTTTGCGAAAACTTGCTTAGATCAAAGATGTCTGTGCTGCCAGGCTGACTGTCTTGGTTTCAGTATGATAACCGTTAGATCCACTTAAAAACCATTAGATCCAAGTAAAAAAAATCTGTGTGTTGTCAGTAGTATCCTGTGTTTTTGTGTGTGTCTGTTTTAGGTTTGTTACAAGCTGACATGACTTGCCTCACACTCTGGGACCCTGTTAATCTAGAGTATGATTTGCCTGCTGGCTATTTTCAAGGGTTGGGTTTTTTTTAAGGCATTATACAGTATTTTGAATCTGTTTGAGATAAACAAGAATATGCATGTTTTGGTTGTTCATTGCCTCTGAAATATTTGTTACACCCTTAAAGTGAGATGTTGTCCTATTCAGCTGCTGGCAGATGCCCACCTTTCCAGGTGCATCGCTATTATCATCACCCACACACTGGTAGGAAAGATTTGAACCCATCTTCAGCATAGGCTGGGGCTACACTAATGAAACGCCTAGGGAAACATGTTTGATTTATTGACTTATTATTTATTTGACAGCAGAACCTCTTCTGTATTGTGTTTTGCTCAAAACAAGTACAGAAAAGATCCCTTTCAACTACAGACTCTCAGATGATCTTGGTAGAATGAGAGCTTTTGAGTGTTACTATGATGTTGTACAGATTATGTTTATGTATGCAACATGAGCTAAATATATAATCAGGTATTCCATTTAAACTCTCTAAAAGCCTTTGCTAGTTAGATAAATCTATTAACTTCTCACAGTTTTGTAGCAAAAACTCTACTGCGTCATGTAAGAAAGGAAAATTGCCCTCCGATAATCTAGAGATGTTAAAGGATAATGGCACGTATTTATGTTTGGATCAACATTCACAATGAGATTGAGTTCTACATAAGAGGTAGTTCGGCATTTTGGTAAATACGCTTATTTGCTTTCTTCCTGAAAGTTAGATGGGAAGATTGATACCACTCTTAGTTAAATGAGAGTGGTTTCAATCTTATCTAACTCTCGGCAAGAAAGTGCATAAGTGCATTTCCCAAAATGTCTAACTGTTCCTTTAAATAGCTCATTAATGGTAGTTGATGCAGTGTTTTTTAAATATAGACAGGGAATTCAACTGTAACATCTAATGGCTGCATGTGCAGAGCAGTGGAGAAACTGCAAGTGATGGTAGGAGTCTTTTGAGAAGATGTAGCTTTTCAATCATGCTCATAAAGGGTTTTGTCTTTGAGTGCCTCTTGGTGCTGTGTTTAATTCAGTATTGGCATTAAAATAGTTGTAATCTGATTTTTTTATTTGCTAATCTCCCGCCAAATGTAAAGGGTTTTAAAGAGAAACAAGGTCGGTGATCCACAACAGTAGTTTGTGTCATGGTCTGGTGCTCTGAAAACAGTAGAGATCGATTCCCTCTGTTCCCCTTCCCATCTTAGTTAACCTTGGATCATGGTTAACAGAGCAAAAATTGATTCGCAGCCATGTTGTGTTTGTCTACCCCCCAGCAAGGACCATTGAATCAGAGGTCACTCTCATCTCATCTATCCCCAGTGTTACTCTGAAAGAGAGCAATTTCTCTAAAAGTTTTTAGATACTGTAGAGTGAGCTGGTAAAGACTCATTTTGCTTTGTTTCCTCTGTAGCTCCTCTCAGCCATGCCTTCTGTTTTTTCTCCGTCTTAGCTGTCCACCCTCTTTCCTTATTTACTGTATGCCCTCTGCCATTCTCCCGCCTATCTCTCCATCACAGCTGTCCGTCTGTTTTTCTCCCAGGTTTATCATTCTCTCTTATCAGCCGCTGCTGCTTCCTCTAGGCTTCCTGCACCCCATATCAGCCTGAATGATTACACTGTAGATTATTTGTTACTGTCAGTGCACTAACAAACCAGGTCAGTGGGGTCCCGTAATATGTTTTTTATTCCAATGAGTAATATATCCACTCAGATATCAAGTACATCTTTCATGCACATGGGAACCAAGCATTTGAATAAAAGTGTATTATGGGCATTATTGATAAAAGATGACTGTTTTAATAAAGGGTGATTTGATTTTGCTTGGCAAAATTTGTCATAGAGTAAACTACAACTAGCTCAGGTCAGAATGACTCTGGAGAGCGCTCTGCTCAGCACCCTCAGTGTGCCCACTTAAGACTTGATAGATTTCCCATTATTTTTAGACAGCCATGATGGAGTACCAGGTAGCACACAGCCAGTTCTGCTTTCTTTTTAGCTTTGACTTCCTGAGTGGAAACGCTATCCTGCTATGGCACATGAGTGGTAAGCCAGTCTGCTGCCAAGCCCCGGAGATGAATACTTCTCTTCATGTGAAACAATCACAAATATGTAATCTGGAAACCCTGGGCCATGTTTCCATCCCTTTATTTGGAAATCCGTCTCGGAGAGGTTTCAGAGAGGCTATGAACACTTGAACCGTGGCAGAGCACCAAGGATCAATGCCAAGCTGTAATACTAGGCAATAAGTGGGATTATATTTGTCGTTTATTTGACAGTGAATGGTCCCTTGGAAAATATGAGCTGAGTTTATTGGTTTTGTGTACCGTGTGCCAACCTTACAATCCATTCTGTTGTTTAGCCTTGGCTTCTCTGCATACACGTGGGCAGGTCAAGCCGATTGACTGTCAGATTGCTGAAATATGGAGCCAACTGCCCTTCACGATCATACCGTAGCAGTTGCAGAAGAAGCAACTGAAGGCAGAACAGATTCAAAATATGTTTAAGCAACACAACCAACATTTGACTTGCTGTAGCATTGTATGATTTACATTCCATTCAAAGAAGTCAAAGGCTCAGCCAAAAAAAAGTTAGAGAGCAAGTCTGCACTGTCAGCATTAAAATGTTTTGATTGATATACTCATTGTTAAATTGGTTTAAGTGCTCTGTTCAGTAAAACATATCTGCACTTTTCATTATATTTAAGGGGCTTCTTGGTGAGTCAGCTAATCTGACCAAGCCTGAATTTCTTACACACAAAAAAATGATGATGCCACACTGCAGCAGCACTTGCTGGTGTGCTGTGGTGCGACAAAAGCGGGAACAGGGGAGAAAGAGTATAGTGTTTGACATGTTGCCGCGCTGTGAGTCATACGAAGAGCCTGGAGCAAACATTTCAGTTGACTACTCAAGGGTTAGATGCCACCTCAGCTTTAATGGGAAAGTCACAGTCACCTGCAAATATTTAACTGCAAAGAGAACAGATACGACAGTTTAGTTAGCAAATCATGTTATTCCTTTGTAAAAGGAAAAGCAGCAGAAATCTCCGTTCTGTACTGGAATAGTGATTAAGAGTACAAATATGAGTGTCAATGGGTTTAGAACGTCAATACTGTTTGAGTATTGAGTAAAAATGTGTTGAGTAATTAAAAACTGCCCAAAACTGAAAGTTGGCATCGAAAGCCTGGGCAGGTTCTTCAGTCTTTTTTTTTCTTTTTACTTATTCTTCAAGGAACCGTTGCTAATTTTACACTTTTACTTAGTATTTATTTTAGCTAAATTATTGTATTGTTGCTTATGTTAAAGTAATAGTTCAACATTTTGGGAAACACTTTTATTTGCTTTCTTGCTGAGAGTTGGATTAGAGGATCGATACCACTCTCACATGTGTTTGGAAGCTGGGATACGGTTAGCTTAGCCTAGCATAAAGACTGAAAACAGTAGAGTGGTATCGATCTTCTCATCTAACTCTTAGCAAGAAAGCAAATAAGCGTAATTCCCAAAATGTCGAACTATTCCTTTAAGACAACATTAAACACTGATGCATTGATAAATGGGGCATATATTGTTAAATGAAAAAAAGGGTTGGTAGAGAAACATGCTTATATTCCTCAAACCAAGGTATGGAGAAAAGTATTGTTTTAGTATGAAACTCGGGTATCGTTTTGACACCAGTTTCAAAAATGTATACCCATTTCAGTGGAATGGCCCTTGTCATGATTGCCAAATAAAATAAATAATATTCATATAAATCAAAAGTTGAAATGCTGATGTATAGAGTATATATACTGTAGTCAGTCAGTTTCTTCAGTAAAGTCAATGGTTAAGCACAGAGAAGACACTGTCAGAGCTTGAAAAGCTTGGTGCATGTAGGTCTCAAGGCCCAGGTGAGCCACCGCCTCGGGGTGCTCTGTATCTGATGCTGACCCCCACAGTATATTCCTAGATGCATCCCCAGGTACACCGGAGAAGGGGCAGGTGAACAGCTGAGACAGCCAGAGGGAGTTTGACCCGGCAGTCACGTTGTGTTCAGGGCACATCTCTCCTCTCCTTGGTTGACCCCATCCCTGACATTCTCTTTGTCTGTCTGTGTGTCTCTCCCCCCCTCCCACCTACTATCCAGAGAATTACGTGAGCAAGAAGGAATGAAAAGCGGTATTGTGCTCGGTTGACTGCAAGCTGTGTGTGTGTGTGTGTGCGTGCGTGCTTGTGTCTCTGTGTTTCAGTGGCTGTCTTCTCTCTACTCTAGCGCTATGCAACTATGCAGACATCACGGCCTTGGCATGCCACAGTGGTCACAGGAGCAAGGAACATGTTTTAACTGGTGTCATATTTACCATCTTTTCCATATGTCAGGGTCCAGTCTCACATGCAACACACAAAGAACATGCCTCTACAACATGGGTGGCTTACTTTGCTGCTAAAAAGTTGTACTGACAGAAAGGTGCAGCACAAAGTATCGGAAACTGTCAAAGTACCTAAAGTTGGCATTGAATGTCTGGACAAATTTGTAATCTTGTTTACTTATTCTATCAGTTAAACGATCAGATAAATCCTGATTTAAATTAAAAATAAATTCAGTTATAGACTATTGTATGTAGGGAATGTTCTTGTGTGGCTGCTTGTGTTTAGACAACATTCAGCTTTTAAGAAGATTGCCTCTTTTGTTGAATACGGAAAGGGTTTTGTAAGAAAACATGTAAAGTATTGTATCAAAAAGTCACTACCCAGCCGTAACTGGTACACAAGTAATCGTTGTGTTTGAATTGACTATTTCCGACTGTAATTTCTTTCAGCTCTTGAATAAAAGGCCTCAACAGTGCATCTATAAAAATCCCGCTGTGTGTCATTCAGACTCACTAAACAGACATGATACTCTATTGTTGGTCATTGTCCTTCTTGAGTAGTTGGTTATACACAGCTGGGACACAGCTAGTTATTATTCATGAGCTATAACCCTCTCGCTGATGTTTGCTGTGGATTCAGTCTGCCTGTCCACATATTCAAATGTCAGCTGTGATTGCTGAGCCAGAGCTTGAAGGCCAAACAGTGCCCTTTTCTCATGCAACTCCAATGGGGTACCATCTGATAAAAATCTAAAAATCCTCATACTCATTCAACTGCTAGCCCGTATGCCGTTCGGGTTGTCTTTACTGTCCGTCAGCCCTTGTCTCTGTTGGCCTGTGTCTGTATCTGAAAGCCTCACCACTCCCCCACTCCTCTGTGTCTACCTCCATCAGTGTCCGCCTGCTTGTCTGTCTCATTGGCTGCGTGTCTGTTGGTATACATGAGCATGTGGGCTAAGGTTCACGTCATGTGCTCACCTTCTGATCTGTAACCTTTGTCACACGTCACCCGCTTTTTCACCCACCATGTTTACTGTGTCTATCCGCTGCCCAGACTTTAGTCAAACAAAGTGAAAACTGGCTCAGCGCATTACATGGTTGCCAGCTGTGAGTGAAAACATGACACTGAAAAGCAAACATAACCATCAAATATAGCTCACTTGAGCAACAATAACTCTCTAATTGCACTTAGCAACTGTTACATGCACTTAGGAAGACCTACTGTTCCTAACAAAGGGTAATGCTATATTTAAAATGACCCGCGGCGTCAAGAAACAAATCTTGACTAACTAGCAAAATTCCTCCACTAGCAGTTTGAAATGTGAATAATTTAATACTATGGGCAATTATTCAATTATTGCCTCGGTGCCTGATGAAGAGCCAACCTCGCCTCAAAACATTGTACTCTGTCTAAATTAATTAAAGAAAAACTATTTTTGAAAGGGAGCATTCTACAGTGTTGCGAGATCTTGAGAAACAGTATAGCAGAAACGGCAACATATTATCACTTTATGAACTCTTATATCTCCAACTTCCTAGCAAACATGTTTCACCTGGCACCTGGTGAATGGAAGTCCAATATTCACTTTGATTCTAGCTCCGCTTTTGGTCACATCTGGCTCTTTAGCTGCTAAATGCTCCAAAACGTATCGTAAAGTACTGATGTCAAACTAATGCTGTGATAATTATGGTGAAGAGGAGGAATCTGAAATAGAAAAGCAGTGTTCTCATGCAACTGCAGTTATGAAAATCTTGCAGTCTGAAAGAGACATAAGCACACAGTGATGCTTCCCCTTTGGGAATAAATATACAAGAATGCTAATCTGTTGGCTGCACTACATGGCTGTTGGCCTCTGTAGTCTTCCCACATCCATCACCTCCTCTGTGCCCTCCCTGCTTCTCTCTTTGGCAATCAGTTGGTATTATCCCAGTCATCTTGTGTTCGTATAGGCACACAGAGATCTTTTTTTCTGGAATGATCTGTCTTGCTGGGTAAAACCATCTGTGTTCAATCAACCTGAAGAGCCACAGCTATACTAAATCACTGCACTCTCTATCTTGATCTCTGGGATGTTTGGTGATTCAGCTAGGTGTGTGTGTGTGTGTGTGTGTGTGTGTGCGTGCGTGCGTGCGTGCGTGCGTGCGTGCGCACATGAGGAAGAGGTAGAGAGGGAAAGTAAGCTTCACTAGTTGGATGCAGCCTTACAATGTCAGGCCTAGAGGCTGCTATCACTGGTTTGACTAAATAGGGCTCCCAAATCACACTGATCTGACGTCAGTTTGTCTCAGGAAAAGATTTAGAGGAGTATAATGCTGCCGTTTTCTGTGTGACCTCCACAGGCCCATTACAACAAGCATAGTGTGTGTGTGTGTGCTGATAAGACACACTTTCTCTTTCTGTTTTACTGTCTATCTATCTATACTATCTTTTAACAGCTGTTTATAAGTGTGTATCCAGACAGCCTTACTGTGTGTGCGAATGCTTGTGTGTATCTACTTTCTTATGAATAAGTGAGAAAATAACTTCAATAACAGCAACATTGTCTTTGGGATGTCTCAGGTTTGATTTTTTGCTTCCTTAAACAGCAGAGTTCTTGAGTTTATGCTTCTTTCTGTTACTTCAAAATGCAGAAGTGGTTTTGCTGTGCTGTCAATGTCTATAGGTTTTTAGAAACTGTATAAAGATTAAAATTGACCCTGCGGTGTTCGCACGAATGTCTCTGCAGGTATGTGTGTGTGTGTGTGTGTGTGTGTGTGTGTGTGTGTGTGTGTGTGTGTGAGGGAGTACCAAATGAAAAATAGCTCTGCATATGCAATCTAATTCCTAAAGAATGCATGACCAGTCAAGGCTACATATGGATGTGGTTCGGCTCAGCTTTTATGCTAAATTGAACTGCTGCCTTGTGGTTCTAATTTAAAAAGGTACCCCAGAAAACTTTCTGCTCCCATTAGCTGACTCTGTAACTCTTTCCATTGTGTCTGTAGGCAGCAGAAAGAGCATAAAATGAGTGCAGCTTACATTTTCTAGATGAGGGCATGATTCATTGTTTCAGAATATGGGTGTAAATTGGCCGCTGGCTCGGTGTGTTTTACTAATGTTTTTGTTCAGTAATGACCAACTGGTGTACAACTTTGTGTCCAGAAAACTGGCCACATTTGTTTGGACCAATTTGTCAAATTGTTGTCAGTGTGTGCATTGTGCACTTGACATTAGGGCCCTAGAAATTAACTCACTTCATTGGGGAATGAAAGGGCATGTGTTTTCTGACTAATACCTTTTTTTCAGTGTAAGAGTTGGATGGTGCAGCAATTCTACTCTGTTATTTCTGCTGTTCTGTGCACATGGTTTTACAGTATACCCCAAAGAATGCAGATTTAAACATCACAAGCTGCCACTGTACTGTATCACACTGTACTGTACCGCAGCAGCCTGGCTCTAGGGACAGACTTGAAGCACTGCACACAGAAGACTGCTAGAGGAGAGATAGATGAAGGTGGGGAGAGAAAGACGGAGACTGCTCAAGTCACAAGGGAGGGAAGTTTGAAAGAGAGAATAATGGTGCTAAATACACAGTGAGGAAGAAACAAGACAGGCTGAAGTGTGATGTGGATGTGACATGTCCTGCTCTTTGTTCTCTCGCTCCCTTCACCTCTCCCCATCTATCTGTATCCGCTCTCCTCCGGACTCCCCTGTCTCTCTTTTCATTTCCTCGTATCGCTTCTTCAGTCTGGCTGTCGACCAGCGCAGCATTGAACTACCACCTGCTCGCGGCCAGTTTGGAAGGAATTTGCTCACCCATTAAAGTGCATGTTCAGTATGACTTTCATCCCTTTCCTCTTAAGTTTTTTTTTTTTCCTCTCACAGTCCCCTGCGAACAGCCAGCCACGACTCTCCTTGCATCAATAAAGACAGAAACAGAAACTCATAGTTCAGATTGTCTGTAAGCCTCCAGGAGAAATCCACATGGATAAGACAAACTTTCAGAGTGTCCTTTCGGGTGCAGTTCTCCCTGCAACAATGATCCCTTTGTGCTGTAATGAGCCGAAATGAGACCTGGAAGTATTCTTTTTCCTGTTTATTTTAACAAAGTGATCCATATGCTGCAGTGTGTGTGTAATGAGAGCGACAGTCTGAGATGTACAAGGACAAACGCGAAAACTCACTCAGACAAAATAATGCTGACAGTTCATCAGAAAGTAAACACCAACAAGATTTTAAACCTCTCTTTTTGTTTCTCTCCTCCTTCTCTTTGCACAAACTACTGTCCAATTATTTCTTGCCCATACACATCATGGTTATTTAAGCACACATACATACAGCAGTACCGCAGTAAAGTAAATACTTGTATCTGCAAACACATGCCTAAGTAGACAAAAAAAAAAAAAAAGAACTGTGCTGTCACTAGATGGAGGGATAATGTTTCTCCTTTGATTTACACCCCCACATTCACACATGTGGAAATCCTTTAGCTCGCCTTCTAATGGCTGAATGTGATGTGAGTTTCTTTGCTAGGATTCTGTTTCTAATCTAAACGTTACATTCAATCTTTTTGCTCTGGAGAAAAAAAAGTTATTTTTGAGTTAAGGTAAAGCTTAACGGAATCACAGATATAAATTCGACAAATAAGCAGGCCAATATAATACTTGCCAATTAAGCAGTTATTGTGATGAATGGCTACAATGTGTGTTTAATAAAAGCCCCCGTCAGGCCTCCAGGATGAGCTTGTTCACACTCACTTTTATCTCGCTGCCTTTGTTTTGCGAAGGATTTCTTGCAGCTATTAAATGACAAGAATGACTCAAATTTGCCACTGGAAAAAAAGGCTTTGAATTGATCTGTTTTGAGTAAACTGGATTTTTCTCACACAAATTCGCCCATTTATCTACACATGGATACAACTGCACAGTCCAAGAAATCAGAACAGAGAAGAAAAAAAAACAAGCAGGGAGAAAGAATGACTCTGATAACACCAAACTTTCTCCCAGCACAGCCATTCAATGAAACTCAGCCAGTAGCCATGGGAGGCAGCCACAAATGTTTCCAGCTTTTGTTACCCTCTGATTTATAGTCAGTCACTGTGTCCTTGAGGTGTTAGTCTAGATTTCCCGCTAACCAATGGGTGGGCTCTGTTCGTGTATTGTTTTGCTCAGAGTAAGCTGTTGATGTCGCTTTTTATGGCCTTGTAATTGTCCTCCTAATTATGGACAACAAAGAGATGAGATGTGGATAGCTGGGAATTGACTGGTTGTGTACCAGGGGAGAAAGTAATAAGAAGGGGATGGACAGGCTCGGCTGTGTTAATGTGAAAGTGAAAGAGAGACTTTTTAAAAGATTATATACAGAGCTGTGTGTGTAGGAGCATGATCAGGGCCCCCACTGTTCATTTATGTCCTGATATATGACACTTTTAGAGGTTTTCAGGGAGTTTGATCAATCCTTCAAAGTGACGTAAGAGTGTAACAAGGAACAAATGGGCCACTTGTCATGAATGTACATTCCAAGTTGACACCCACATACATTAAATAGTTTCTCCACATTTTCTCCACAGCAAACCCTTCTGTATCCAAGCCGATGTAGCACTGGGGACAAAACCAAACCAGGAGAGAGTTAAGTTTTTTAGGTCCTGGAAATGTCCAGTTAGGCCTGTCAATAAACAAATCTGTTGGAGGTCTGACTTTGCATCTAAAGCAACATTTGTGCTTATTTCACGGATTTCATATTGTGTAAATCCTTGGTGGATTCTGGAGGCTTTGTGCCGGATGCTGCTTGGTCGGTAGTGCTCATTTGCATTCAAACACTGCTGGAGTGCAGCAGAGCGCAGCAGCATGGTACGGCGAGGGTGTGTGAAACAAGAGAGATGAAGAATGAACTGAGTAGAGAGATTTTAAATGAGTAGACTGCTGTGAAATGTACAGTACAGTCCTAACCTTTGCCCTGAAGGCAACTTTAATTATTGAGCAGCTGTCTATAAGAAGTGAAGCTGGGTATCAAACCTCAATACTTTTCTGGTATCGACAGAAATGTGTCCATAGAATATCAAAATCTGTGAAGTACTTAAGATGGCCCTGAATGTCTGGTCGTATTTGTAATCTTGTTTACTTATTTATTAGTCAGATATTTACTGATTTACATAATGATTTAACCATTTAGTTTATGTTTTTCAACAACACTGAGGAAGTTAGGCTTCTTTTGTGAGAAGAAATGCAGTCACATTCGCTATGGTATCAAATAATTTCACTCCATACCCAGCACTAATAAGAAATACTGTTTTCCTGAACTGAAAATTTTAACTTCACTGATTGTGTTTTTCACTAACTAATGTGCATTTTTCACTGACACAAGTTGCTTTGATACACACGCAAACACAATGGCCTCACTTCTGCGATGCCACTGTATCAATATTATTTTCCCTCCACCCTGCTCTGTTCCTGTTTGCACAGCCCAGTAAATGTACCCACCTAGTAATCCCTAATGGAGGAAATCCCAGGCAGTGGTTATTCTCTGCTCCCTCTCCGTCTCTCTTTGTAATTCACACAGACTTTTTCACACTGTTTGCCTTTCACAGACACACTGTGTTAAACTTGTTAAACTGACTTCACTCTCCACTCATCTGCTGCAGGGTGGAAAAAGCTTTTTCACACAGGAAGATCTGTTATCAGGTTTTCTCTTGGTGTCACTTTTGACCCTCTTTCATTTCCCTCTGTCTGTCTCTCAATCTCTTTCTGTCACTGTCTCTTCCTCTCCTCTCTGTGAGCCTCAGGTTCTGGTGTTTGTATACCTACAAACAGGCTCACTTACATGTTCCTCTCACATGCTTTCACCCCACTTAAACACTGGTTTCTGCAGTGTGCATGCACCCTGCAGACATAAAAAAAAAAAAAAAGTGCAATACTGTGCATACACACTTTCACTTTCAGTAATCAGGAACATATACTTTACATCACATGAGATGTTAATCAGGTCTGTTGTATAACATGAATGCCACCTGACATTGAACAACAGTCTATTTCATGACGTAGGTCTGAATCATGTGTCACTGTGCCTTAATTCCCTCTGTAAGGCTGCATAATGTCCAGCCAGCCGGCGTTGGTGTTTTCTAAGGAGTAGCCTACTCTGTGTGGGTGAGTCAGTCAGAAACACTGGGCTCGCGGGAAGGGAAGCTCTAATACTGGGGTAAAGAAGACAGAGTGATGCATAAAGTGATGAGTGATGGACAAAAAGAAGTTCTTTATGAGCAGGGTCAAGATCTTGCTACAGAAAAATGGTCTTTCAGAGAACGGAGAGTAAGAAAAAAAAACTGATTGACAAGTTTTAACATATTAGAGAAACATGGAGACAGTCAGATGGGTAGTGGTGACAGAGAGGGGGTGTTATAGAGGAGAAAGAGTGGAGGGAGGGAGAGAGAGAGCAGAGGGGTTATAGTAAGTTTATTCCCACCATGTGCTCGTGCCATTGACGTAATACTCATCAGAGCAGCCAGTGCAGCTCACAATGATCCTCACATACGCTACGCATACATTGATTCAACTCCAGTCTTTCATTATGCCTCAGAGCACCTTCCTGGCCTCCCGTTGTTGGGCGTGCTCTTGAGCGATTTTCTTTATTTTCTCCCCTTACGTCTCAACTTTTTTTCTTCCTTTACATTATTTTCTAGAAAGTAATAGTAGGGCTTGTATGTTTAACAGAAATCCTTGTTGAGTAACATCATGAAAGTGAATGTGGTTTTTTTGTGATTGAACCAAACTACCATTGAAACTTCACTACAGTATTGAAACTTCAACACATTAGAGCTATGACCTTCTAATGAGCGTGGAGGCTTGATTCTGCGAAACAACTTAAGCAGTGTTAGACATGTTGTCAAAATCACTTTAAAGAACTTTGGAACTCAGCGATACTTGATGAAACTGTCAGTGTGGGTGATGTGTGATGCGCAGTTTTAATGTGGGTCATGTCTCACGGGGCAGCAGCTCAAGAGGTTTGCTGACTCAGGCTAATATAGAGTTGTGGCATTAAGTCAGAAGGCAGCAGGTTTATAGGCTCCCTTTTGTGGTGTGCCATTGGAGATCGCATGAATGAAGACAAATTACTTTTCCCACTATTTTCAGTATTTTCATACAATTTTCTTACATTTTATACTTGATACTTTTTTTGGTCTTACATTATAGTAAATTGAATGTTTTTGGTTTTGGACTGTTGGTCGGACAAAACAAGACATTTAATTACATCACCTTGAGCTCTAGGATATTGTTTTATGTTTCACAGTTTTCTGATGTTTTAATGGAGCAACCGATTAATCGAGAAAATAATCGACAGATGAATCGATAATGAAAAGGCTGCTTTTGGTAGTCACATATACTGTTGGGCTGAATGTAGAACTAAAATGATCAATTAGTCAATTGACAGAAAATTAATCTCCCCAGATAATTGCATTTTGTTTGATTACAAAGCAAGCCAAGGATCCAGATAACAAACACCTCAGTGTCATGTTTGGGCACAATCTGGCTAATTTCTGTGTGTGTGTGTGTGTGTGTGTGTTTTGCTACCAGGAAGGTGCTGATCTATAGCAATCCTGTCAACTACCCATGACATATATTGCCTTTATTTAAACTCGAAAAATCATTGAGGGCTGGCCCTCATTTACACTGATGTTGAGCCGACATCTGAGGGTTAATCGTGTTATAGACTGTCAAATGTGCCTTCACACATTTCAAAGGATTTCATTCAGATTCTTTTGTGAAAAACAATGCAGCAGCCTGGTGTGTTACATTCCTGTGTCAGGCTGCTGCTCGTTCAAACAGCCACCTGAGCTCAGCAGAACCAGCATGTGTTCTGTAGCCCACAAAGACTTTACTGTAGAAGATTCCCCACTTGGACCACCTGCAGCTGCAGACCAATTAAAATCACCACCCACCACTCCCTGACCCAAAATGGTATACACACACACACACACACCCACAATGATAACAGCTGGAGAGAGTGGAAGCAATCAATAAATAATTGATGATGATTGGCTCTACCCATTCATAATTGATACCCTCAATTACCACTAAGAGGCCCCACCTGAGTTTCGTGTGTGTGTGTTTCAGTGTGCCCAGTGGTCTTGTATATGTCACAGAAGACGTGCGTGCATGTCCCATCTGCTGTGTTTGTTGTTGTTCTTCTTTAAAATGTTGTGAACTACCTTGTAAGGGGTGTTGGAGATTGGCTGCGTGTTTGTGCTGTAGACATGCTTTCTCTCTCTCTGAGTAGGGGATCCTCGTGACGTCTTCCAAAATGTTATCTCCACTTGTAGCTGTCCATGCAGGAAACTCCTCTCTCCTGATAAGCAAATGGAGTGTGTGCTCTAGATTCAACATGCTCCCTTATCAAAGATGTTGTTTGGATATGATCGCAGCATACTTTCACTATTGAACAAGAAGTTATGATTCTAGATTCAGAGGCAATATTTAACCTGTGTAGTCATTTATCTTCCCCCAGGCTTTTAGATGAGTCACTGTCATTATCATTGTTGCTGTGTTTACCTGCAAGTTTGTAATTGATCATTTAAATTTAGTTTTTTCAAAAGTGTAAAGTATGTGTCTTCCTACATATAAATAATGTCTGACTCTCTCCTTTTCTCTCTCTCCACACATTCCTGCAGATCACCACTCTGATCAACCATAAAGACAAGCCAAAGAAGTCAGAGCGCACCCTGGCAGCCATACACAGGGTGGGTCAGGCAGTGAGCGTGGCTGTGGGACGTTTTGTCGCCGTTGGGGAGGCCATCGCCACAGAGAACCAAGAGCTGAAGGATGAGATGGGTCAAGCCTGCTTCGAGGCACGCAGAGCAGGTAGGTGGCTGTGGCTGGCTCTTATTTTGTACTCGGCATTTCACTGAATTGCTGCAACACGTTGCTGAGTGTTTCTCTTTTGGAGGAGATAGGGACGGCACTTATTTTGTGGTTACAGATTTATGTTGTAAAACTATGTGAGGGTGCTTCATCCTAAAGGCTTCTTCATTGTGGATACTGGATCTTCCTATCATAACCATGGCCATGGTTTTATGTTGTTCACACATTGCCATTGAGGGTCTTATAGCTGGTCAGCCAATAAGACTTAAGCTATTGTCTCCTCATCAGTGTTTATTTGTTAAGACAAACTGTGACAGTTTCATAAAGCATCAGGCATCACCTTCAGGCTTCGCAGTGTTATCAAATTTTAGCGAATTTCGATTTGTCTGGATGGCCTGGCTGTCAAACAGTATTAAACCAGAGGACCTCCAGAGTGTTCTGAAGACATTGTTGTTATTAGGTTGGAAGTAAAGGCTGAAAAAAAGTGCTTCTTCACCCAAGGGTGCTGTGTAGAAGGAGGGAATGGATGTGTCTGTGCTGGCTTGATAGAAATTGCATAATAGATTGTAATAGAAGGCTCCTTGAGACTCGATGCATCAGGCGAGAGAAGATTGAAGGTGTTGAGTTGTAGTTTTCCCGATATTCACTGCCTCAGATTGCTTCTGTGTTACATTGAGAAATATTTCTCAACCTGAGGTCAGGACTCCTAATTTCTTCTAGGGTTTGTAATCTGCTAGCTGGGCCTTTCTATGTCAGGGCTCTACAGCTCTACACATCACTAATTTATGCACAACGTTCTCCCCTGCGTTGTTGTTAGACATCTTTGAGGCAACTCTCCTCGTGAATACAGTATGTATGAGTGCCTTGATTCAAGGTCCCTCATTGGCCACAACCAGAAAAGACACGTTAATGCATCATTTTCTGTTGCGTTAACGTGTAAAAATGTAGCATGTTAACACGACCAAACTCTACATGTTAACGCGACATTTTCTGTTGTGTTAACATGTAAAAATGTAGCATGTTAATACGACCAAACTCTATGTGTTAATACACATTTTAATGTCGTCTAAACACAAAATATCTAAGGCGTTATACGCACAAATAGCGTTCCATATAATCTACCTGTCATCTACTGGCTAGAGTAAGATGTGTAACTCTGAAAAAAGAACTAAATAGTTATGCGTAGTGTTACTGTAAACAAAATGTTAAATTAACACGACCATACTCTACTAGTTAACACTAGTATTTCCCTTACATTTGACCCTAAAAGTAGATATGTGCAAACCGGAAAAATAATTTACCAGCACAGTGTGCGAGTAAAGTTGACAAACCAACTGTAATTACTGTTAGTCAGGGTTTTGCAGCTGAAGCCATAAGACTGAAGACAATAAGGATAAGATAGGCACGGTTTGGGTTTGGCTGGCTTTTTAGCTATCTCGGGTGCCTTTTGTTGAAACATGTTCAACTTTTCATAAAGTCGATGCGCTGTTCTCCTAAATTTCTTTCATGTACTCTTTGGGAAAAAAGTTAGCGTAGAGCCCTGTATGTGGAATTTATTTATATCTCCCCATGTCTGCATTGCTGCAGCTTCCTTCCTGCTCTAAGACATGCAGGTTAGGTGATAGACTGGCGACCTGTCCAGGGTGTAGTCTGCCTCTCGCCCAGTGTGCGCTGCAAGAGGCCCCACGGGCCTGTGAATCTGAAAAGAGAATCTGTCTGGATGGATGTGTGGATATATCAAGTGTAAAACAGTAGGCTAAACAACTCAGAGAGACAAAGAGGTACAGAGGGTTGTAGGAGGGGTGGAAACAGTGACAACTAGTGTGAAGAAACAAGAATGTGTGTGGATCGCTCTTAAGGGACTGTAAGCTTTTATTGAACCTGAGAAAGAAGAGGTGATGGTTTTGTCAGAAATTTGTTTCTCTCAGTGTTTCTACACTTTCTTGTAACATTTTGCAGTTAAAACGGTCTAAAAATGCACACTGAAACCCTGTATCTTCCTGTCTATCTAACCTTTGTTACAATTCTTCATTTAGATAGTTGTCACCACCTGCTCGGTCAAACACTTCTTTATATCTGGAAACTTAGTTCTTATCAGGCAAAACAAGGACCTCATTTAGCCTTCTACAGAGCAGAGCGGAAACAATATCACATTGGATAAGAATTTAGACACAACAGCGTGACAAAAGGTTTATGTTGGGGGAACCAGCTTGTGTAGCAAAGCGTTTAATCCTCACACGGCACTGATTTGTAAGGACGGCTAAAACTCAGACAAAGAGAGCGCTGGTGGGAGGAGGAGAATAGGCTGATGAGAAAATGTGCGTGTGAATGGCTGTGTGTGCAAAAGGCCAAGTAAAGTATATGTGTGCATTTGTGTGTGTGTGCATGTGGAAATGTCTGGATGTGTGTTGCCCACTGCGACTAATTTATTTCAGTTCTCACTTTCCTCTTAGGGAGGTGTTTTCAGGGTTTTGCCTTGCACTTCTCCTGACAGATACTGTACAACTGTTCCCTGATTTAAAAAAGAAATACTTTTTGTCTCGTCTCTGATCATTTTTCTTTTAAATGATAGAGACATCTTCAGGGATAAAAAAAGATAGACTTTTTAGAGTCTTTAAGTCTCCGGGAGAGAGAAGGGCTAGTTAGTGAAGGATTGACATTTCTCTAATACCTAGCCGCAGGGGGAGTTTAATCAGGCAGGCTTCAGCCTTGTGTGATATAATGAATGAAATAAAGGCAGGCTGAAAGCACTAGTTTAATTAGATGCTACCCGTCATCAGAGCGGTGGAGAGATCCAATGAGGCAGGTCAGTGAAGGCAATCTGTGTTGGATCTCTGTCTCTGTCTCTTTCACTCAGTCTCTCAGTGTCATTCTCACATTCGTGTGCTTCTGTCTCACTTTCTCTCTCTCCCTCAGAAAGATTGAAGATAAGATGGTAGGATAAAAATAAAGTCATATAACATACAGTATGTGAGTGTTTTAATACTGGGCTACATGTGGACTGCACGTGCAGGGCAATAAGTTGGTAAAAAATAAGGAATAAGCCTTTAAGCGCCATACCAACACATCAAGCATGTGGCCTTTTTTAAGTTTACCCTCATGAGTGTTATATAAATGATACAGAAACTAAAGTCTACAGCAGCTCTGTGAGGCATTACTGAGGCACACTATACACATGTATAGTCAAGATAATGTTTACCATCTTAGTTTAGCATTGTTAGCATGCTAACATTTGCTAATTAGCACTTAACACAATGTACAGCTGAGGCTCATGGGAATGCCATACGTTTTGAAGGCATTTCAACTGATGACTGAAGTTAAGGAATCACCAAAGTTAACACAATTTATCCTGAGGGGAACATGAATGTCTGTACCAAATTTCATCGCAATCCATCGACAGACAGACAGACAGACATTGCCCTCCATTGAGTCATCCAAGACTGACGTACCAACACATCAAGCACCGGCCTTTCAAGTTTTCACTTATGAATAATACATTTATCATACAGAAAAAAGCAGAATTCATTACACCTGTTACATGATTCTCCATGTAGGAACAAAACTGCTTTTCACAGTGAACAGCAGATACAAAGGTCACAATAGGTATAATAACTAAGGGGCCAGTGGGCTAGCTCTGTTTTACATTTAATCCATATTCTGGGATTTATTCTGCTTTCCACCCTGGTAGTGTCACGGGGGTTGAGCAGCATTCTTTGTGAGCCGGGCCTAGATGTTTTAACTGGTTAGCGGAGCTGGCACTGAAAAGCAGCCTGTCGGATGCAATCAGTTCATCAGTGCTGCTTCTTTTAAAGGACCAGCCAAACCAAATAGACAGCCAAGCTGCATGACCCGATAGAGACCTAGCTATTTCCCCTTCCCCCTGCTTTCTGAGCTCTCTCTTTCTCTGAGATTTCCCTCCTACTCTCCCTCTTAACTCTGGATATTTTCCTCTTGATAGGTACTATTTTGGTGATTGGTATTCAGCCTAAAACTCTGTATTCTTCCCTTTTTGGGGCTAGTATGAGCGAGAGAAAAAGGGAAAGTTGGACTCATATTTTTGCATTTGCATATTCTGTGTATGTATGAATTTGCTCAGGCATGGTTACCAGTTGTATTTGAGGGCCTTAGTTGTTTACCCCCAAAATGGCTCACATAGTCCAGAAAGCATGCCAGTAGTGTTTGGGTCATGCTGGCATAGCTGTCGTACCAATGTGCTGAATATAGTACTGTTGTGTTTCATCTTGTCCAGGACGATATGTTCTCCCAGAGGTGTGTGGCAGATTTGAAGAACAGTGTGCCACAGTTGTCTGAACTAACTTAGAGGGCATTTAGGAAATTATCAATTGACCATTCATCCTGCATTTTCTGTCTCTTATCTGGGTCCAGATCCCAGTGGCAGCAGGCAAAGCAAAGTAGCCTAAAGGTCTTTCTGGCAGGCCACACCCCCCAGCTTTTCCTAGGGACCAGATGGGATGTGTAACCCCCCCCCCCCCCCCGGCATGTTCTGGTCCTGTCACCCCAACTGGGAGGAGATTCTTCCTGAATCATTTGACAGTTAGCCGGAAACTCTTCAAGTCCAACCAAAAGTCCCTTTTCATTTTTGATCAGCAATACATTTTTTAAAGAAGATTTGTACTGATCAGGACATTTTGCAGTTGAAAAATAAACTTTTATGTGCTTTCTAGTGGACACACTGTGTAACGTATGTAATGTTTCTAAATGCGCTTCGGCACATTATTTCTGTACTTCTATTTCTTCTTCTTCTAAGTTACTAAGTTACTTATTGCTGTATCTTATACTTTATCACCCGACATATAATTTAAAAGGTAATCTATCATCTGTTGGGTTTCCAGCTCACAGACTTGGCCAGATATACAAACAGCCTAACAGATGGTAAATGGTAAAAATTTAGTTTATGCATTATAATGATAATAATCTCATAAACTGTCTTGATCAATATAATAGTTCCATGCAGAGGAAGCCTAATACAGATTTTAAATTTGGGGGAAAAAGAGTACTGGTATGAGATCAGTACTCTGTATACCCAGAGTTTAGGTATACATATCTGTAGCAGGAGAGAAATAGATTTCAGAAGTCAGATTGTTGCATCCCTATACTCCAACACAATATATCTGTCATAAGCTATTATCAGACAATATATTGGCCTGTACAATTTTTCAGTCTAGCTCTGTTGCTGAACCAAACTGTACTCTTCTCTCCTCTCTTGCAGGTGATGCCATAGCCCAGCTGACAGATGTGGGATCAGCCTTGCCGTCCCAGTCAGACGGACGTGTCACGGTGTTCAGTGATAGGACAGGGATGGTGAAGGCTGCCCGCTTGCTCCTCTCCTCAGTCACTAAAGTGCTGGTCTTAGCTGACCGCATCGTCATCAAACAGATAATCACATCGCGCAACAAGGTGAGACATGCAAATGTAAGATGGCATAACCTTTAAGGATATGCATAAACTCTCTTCAATACACACCCACACACACACACACCCCTTAGCAAACTCCATCCTGAGTCCTTTATTTCCTAAGAGATAAGCACTGGCTCTCTGAAGGAGTGCTCTCGAGATAATTGAAGGGAAGCAGCACATTTAGTGACCACATAAAAACACAGAGCAAGAGACTGTCTCTCTCCATCGTACCTGGCTATGCTCTTAGCCAGACAGTGTGATACGGATGCAGCTGTAGACTGAGCCAAGAATGGAAACAGGGGGCCTAATCACGACTGGTTAGCCTCGTTTGGACAGACAGTCGACAGCCCCCTGTTCTCCATTACTGGCAAACACAATTACATCTCGTCCTCCTCTTCGTCTGGCGTGGACAAAAGCTGCTGCGTTAGCGCTGCCAGCTAGCCTACCCTCAGCAGCTAAATTAGCAGCTACATAGACTACTATTAACTTAAGTGCAGGTTAGGAACTACTTAATCTGCTGGATTTATTTTAGGATATCGCTGATAGAATTAAATCACATTGAGCCATTAATACTACAAAATGGAGCTCTGGAGTAACACAGAAATAGAATGTAAAAACTCTAAAATATTGAAATATATCACACATCACTAATCCAGTAACTTTTATTCTTGCTTCTCTTGTAAGGTAAGGATTCACTCTTGGGATATAAACATGTTATATGTAATTCTCAGCTGCTTTTGCACTTCTTGCTGATAACCCTCAAGATCAGAAATAGGTTGTTACAGTGTGGAAGGACTAGAAGAACACAAACCATATGTGGCCATTCACCGCACCACTCTGATTTTTTCACTCCTCTCAGGTCCTGGTTACCCTCGACCATCTGGAAAGAGTCAGCACCTTCCAGGAATTTGTACAGATTTTCAGCCAGTTTGGCAATGAGATGGTGGAGTTTGCCCACCTCACTGGAGACAGACAGAACGTGAGTCGCATGTGAAGAAACCAACTCTCTGCTTTTCTGTTTCAAGAGTGTCAAAATCATCAGCACACTATAAATTCCTCTCAATAAATGAAATGTAAATGTGGTCTAACTTGGCAAAAAGCTGCATATGGATATAGTGATGTTTATGAACATGCAGTAATTTGTCTCTCTGCAACACTGAGCTCATTTTGTTTATTCATGTAGATGTAATCTTCTAACAAGCAGTGATTTTCCGAACATGGTATTCTGAATGTGCAAGCAGGTGGTGGAATTAGACTGGGAAACCTGCAGTACTTACATTATGAAAGTGCCGGCAAATCAAATATTTATACTTCCCAAAAAAATCAAACAATAAAGTAACAAGGTTTCTTCATGCGTCACTTGTTTCTGCAAAGTTTCCTTATTTCTTTTTGTATCTTTTCATTTTTCTAATCCACGTCTATAAAAAGGTCAGTTATGACTCATACTCCTCAAACATTGTTTACATCACGATTCATTGTTGATGTGAACTGACCTATGCTGTCAGCGATGCATTCTCTCTGCAATATATCAGCTATACCCTAGCAAATGTGCAAAACAAAACTTTTGCTCAAAGCTTCAGAAAAACAGTCCAACTTTAGGGTTTCTAACTTTGTTCTGTCAAGGACTGCTAATCCTACTTTGATGCATACATTCAGCCTCTGCAACTAAAGCGCTTTGCCTGCAGAAGCTGATGTAAAGTGCAACGGCTGCGATATCTAGACAGGGAGAGAGGATCGGCCATCCCTCTTTCTGAGTTTTGACACACACGTCATGTCTCTCTCCAATGCTCCTCATCGCAGCTAATGCTCTCTCTTCTCATTTGCCACCCTGTCTCCTTTATCTTTTTTTGTCGTATTCACTCCCACTCGCGTGCGCTCCCATGCACACACAGGCACAAGCACACAGCCCTTTAGAAAATCTACCATCTTCATCTATTGAAGCCAGGCAAGCACAGAGGCAAAAATAATGACAGATAATCACATCGTCTTTGTAATCTGTGGCAAAGTGATGGGAGAGGAGTTGATTCAGCTGCATTTTCCAAATCCGTACCTAATTCCAGCTGTCTATTTTTGTTTGGAATACACAGAGGGGGGTGCAGCAGGTCATACACACTCTGTCTTCTTTCCTATTCTGGTAGCATCCCTTTTTATTAGATGACAATTAACCTAGGAAGTTTCATGTGTGTGTAAACTCTGGAGAGGAATCTCCTTCGCACCAGCATGAAAGAGATTTGTTGCATACTTTTGATGTCCCTCGGACACCCCAAGAGTTCTTAGAAGTTGCATCTGGAGTAAAGCCACTCATTACCATCTGGTGTGTGTGTGTGTTTGTGTTTGTGTGTTTGTGCTGTAGGACTTGAAGGATGAGAAAAAGAAAGCACGGATGGCAGCAGCCAGAGCAGTGCTGGAGAAATGCACCATGATGCTCCTCACAGCCTCCAAGGTAAACAGCTGGCGCACCAACCCTGCACCTCTGGGCAAGGGTGATGGATTCTTTCCAGATTAAAGATTTAAGGCCGTCTCAAGTTTATTTAATTTCAGGGTTTCTCAAATGCTGCTATCAGTGGTAATACTCAAAACTCAAAGTCACATAATCATAAAAAAAACCCAAAGAGAGTGAATAATCGTGGTTAAAAAACACGACAAAGCATAGAAGTTGAGCAGGGCACAAGCTTTGACATTTCCCATTGAATTCCTTCCAAAGACTTGTCTGAGGCACCCAGACTGTGAGTCGGCGCGGATCAACAAAGACGCCGTGTTCCACCGAATGCGCTGTGCCCTGGAGCAGGTCATCGAGATAGTCACTGAGGCACGGAGCTGTGGGGAGAACAAGATCCTTCCTGCCAGCATCTACAACGGCATCAAGGACTTCAAGGTAGGATCAGAAATTAGACTTAGTGAAGGAGTCGATATATATCACGGTAAAGGCTTAAGATTAGGGATGTTCGTCTCACAGGTGTTGGCCCGTGAAGTTAAGTAATGATCCTCTTGGGGGTGAAGCATCATGCTGAACAAGTTTTTTTTTTTAGCTGTTTAAAAATCATTGTAGCACAGCCTTGTGAAAAATGGTAGTAACATAATCTATTCATATTAATAAGAAAGAGTTTTAGACAAAACTCCTAAAGATTACAATCTGGTTGTGGCTCTATATGAGTGTTGATTTGTATTTGCAGCATTAACATTTTTGCATTCACTGTGTTCGTTGCAACACCTTCAAATGTAACTCAGAGAGTCAACATGGAGGACCAGGCCTGTCTATTTTATAATTTGGGTCATACGGTTGTGTGAATCACCATTAAACCTACATCACTATGACTAATCTCCTCTGTCCTCCATGTGCACTGGCAAATGAAAGAAATTAAAAAGAAATCCATTGACATAAAAGAAGAAGAAAGTATTTTGATGAAAGGACCCAGAGATGTGTATTGGTTTTAATAAATGGCTTCATAGCTCTTAATGGCAGAGTTTAACTAAAAGCTTATGTAAACCTGTCATCTTAGGACACATCAGCAGAGACCGACAGATCTTTGATGAAAAAAGAAAAGAGAGGCATAAAACAGAAAAAAATGCATTAGCTTTTATGTTTGTGTACTTGAGATGCTGTTTGAATTTATTGTGCACCATTGATGGCCCAAGGTGACTCTAAGGCTAAACCCATATCCCACAATCCTTGTTATTTAACGATGAGGTCAAGTGCATATTGATAATGAGATAGTAAATTAAGTTTTCCCCTCAAGACACTGGTTAGTAAAACTCCTGTGTGTGTTGCCATCTCAGTCTTTTCCTTTCTCTTCTCAACAATCCTTCCCAACCCTCCTCCTCCTACTCCTCTCCTCCCTCCCCCTCTCCTGCAGTCCACTGTGGAGTGCCTGCGGGAGAACCTGTACTCCTTGTCACCCCAGAGCGTGGGCAGCCAGCTGGAGGCGCTGGTGGAGCGGACCGAGGACTTCACTGATTCAGCCTACACCAGCCACGAGCAGCGGCAGGCCATCCTAGGTCTGTGCCAGCTGGCGCGCCAGGACACTCAGCAGCTGGTGCATGCCTGGGTTGAGGCGGTATGTTGGCACAAGCAGGCGTGCACAGATGCACATGCACCTACAGGAATATTCATAAAAACATATGCTACTATATGAAGAATAACATTAAGTACATCATCTGTAAGACACTTGTGAAAGAAAAGTATGATAATGAGATCATAAGCAAAACAGTCATCCAAGCAAAGAGGAGGAGATGTGGTTTGGGTTACTGTTGTTAGTGTATGGAATGATTGGGAGTTTGCAAGGTTACAAACAAAATGTAATATTTTTTTAAATACAAGTGGGCTCTTGTGTGTGGCATGCAGTGTCTGTTCAACACACACAGCATGCTACACAGACAGAAATCCATACAGACAGATTCACGCACATTAAGTCCCTCATAAGAGTCCCTCTCCCCGATTCACCCAGTCGTTCACTTTGCCTACTCACTTTCATTTCACACATACCTCCTGGAACAACAGAGCATGACGACCCACCCTTACTAAGGCTCGTTCAGGCAAGAGAGTAGTGTTCTGCGTCTTGCTGCCATTCAGCAGAGTCTCATTGGCCTTCAAAACTGATGGACTTATGAAACACAAGTCATTATGTTGCAGTTTCTCATTGTAAACTTTTTTCAGTGTGTTCAGAGCACACAGAGAGACTGCTGCCACATAATTGTACAGTACTGCCTCATCTAGCCTTTGCAATTGAAGGTCATCTGGAGAATTGAAGATCACAACGGTGCAATGTTTTGAAATTGAAGAGAACATGTCTGAATGTGCAAATATTCTTGGGTGTTCTGCCCAGTCCAATTTGTGGTCTTCATTCTTGTTGTGGCAAGTTTAGTAGAATATATATTTGTTTTTATTCCAACAATTTATGGGTCAGAGAGTATGAAATTTAGAAAGTTGTTGTGCAATATCTAAATGAAATAATTTGTTTAAATCATTTTTGTTTGATTACACAAAATTGCATGTTGAAATGCCCGACTTTCTTTGCATATTCAGAACATAATAGGTCACAAATGTAATTGGAAAGTCAAAAACCATGCTATTAAGTTAATAGTCTTTTTCCAGTGCATTGTCATACTCTTCCAGTTAACAATGTGGGTTTGTGTGTGGGCCTGTAAAAACCACGTTGGGCCTCATGTTTTATTCTCATCTTCCTCTCTCTGTCTCACTGGAGCAGCAGTCTGTCCATGCCAAAGAGGCCACCGAGGACATGGAGGTGGCCATCCTGAAGACATGCCAGAGCGTCAGTGACCTCAGACGTGAGGTGAGCAACAGTCTGTCTCTGCTCTGCCCGTCCGCCCTCTGAGTCTGAATAGATGTGGTCTGCTACAGAGAGAGCTACAGACATGACTGGGATGTCTGTTGCTGGATGTTCTGCCTCCGTAGCTGGTTTCCCACTTTTCCTTTTCACATCACTCTTCAACTTACCTGTCAACTCTACTATGTCACTGTGTCACCTCTGCTCTTCTTCTTTTTTCTCTGCCTCCTCAAAATCCACCCTGCCTCTCACTTATCTCTCTTCTCTTCTTATCCTTCAATTTAATCTTTGATTCCTCCTCCAGCTCCATAAGGTGGCAGTCGGTCGTGCCTCAGACTTGCTCAAGGTTCACGGGGAGCAGTTGCCTCTACGGGCTCTCAAAGCTGCAGGCACCGAGGGAAACCTGGAGGCAGTGGCGGAGTATTCGCGCAAGCTCACCGAGCAGAAGGAGCAGCTGGTGGAGGTAGGTGGGGGCAAAGGGAGCAGGGAGGCTGGGAGAGGTTTGGAGGTAGGGCCAGCTTGTAGAGGTGTTCAACTTTTAAAAAATACACCAGTAGAAATCTGTAGTGAAGTCTAGATTTTTTCATATATTCGTCCACACAATCAATCTACCTTCTTAGACAAAATAGTTGGCATGCCACAAGCACTTGTTTATGCAAGCAAACACATACAGCTTGAGATTAATGAATGAATACACTTCTAATCCTCAACCAATTTAAAGTCAACCTGTGGTTTTGTTATGCAAACACTGAGCAGAAAAATACCACGCAGGCTTTGTCATGTCTTTGCTCGTGGCCCTAACAAACAAAACTTACAGTATAGTTTGAAAAGAGACATTGTGTACGAGTAAAGGTGCTCTTTTTGGGAAATTTACAAGAAGTACACAAAAAGTTGTTTCGGTGTGAAACCTCTTCTTAAAGATGCAGCCATTCACTCATCCACCTACACTAAAAAAAAGTTAAAACGCCATAAAATTGCTCGCAAGGTAGTATATACAGTCAGTGTTAACATTTATCCATTTCCTGCAATGTAACTTTCAAACATCAGAAGCACCTCCAGTCAATCATTTTTTCCTGCTGTGTCTTTGACCTCAGACGTGTCGGCTGCTGTGCCACGTGTCGGGGACAGAGCCTCTGGAGATAACCTGTGTACACGCTGAGGAGACCTTCCATGTCATTGGTCCACAGGTAACTTTAACCCTCCAAACATTTTTTTTCTGTATGGATTTCTGTTTTTGTTAGTTTGATATTATACCCCATTGACTTGATGTATAAATGGCAGCAAACAGGGGAGGCGGGAAAGACATACAGGTAAACTTTAATTAAACCTGAGACCCACGTCATTCCATTCAACTCTGTATACCGATAAAGTCAATCCGGTCTCACAGTGGTCTGGGAGTGAAATCAAACCTGAGTAATATTCTAATAATATACAAATTACCTCACGTCTCCTCTGTCTACCTCCTACACCTGCCAGCCATTCAAGATGGCGGAGAGCAGCGCTGTCCACCTAGTCCCCCTGTCCCAGATCTAATTATGTTTGCTCTTGGAAACCATCCATGCCAGCAATTATCCAGCAATGTAGAATGTTCCCGTCCTGCGGTGCTAATGTCAGGCCCCGCATGACTCTGCAGTAATGACTCCCCTCCTAAGTTCAAAGGTCAACCAATCAATAACGTTGCAGTATGGGGTGGTGCTGGTGATATGTTTCTGTGTGTACGCAAAGTAATAGAGGGGTGGCCCAGAGGGTAATTGGCTATTAAATACTACACTGTGGGATGGGCGTGGGGTGTGTGTCTGTGCTTGGGCATGTGTGTTTGTTTTTTAAATTATATTTGTCAAATGTAGTTGCCTGAAATCTTATTTCCATTGAGTCCAGAAACCAGACTTGATTGCAGATATTATAAATTGTTACACGTGTTTCAAACATGTTGCCAGCTTGAGCTCGGTTACACATATGGTGACCAACCTTAATCCTTTTATTTTGTAAAACACAAGGGTGATGATAAAGCCTTAAAGGCCCAATGCTTAATCCCTTTTGACCATAGAGATTTGAGCTAAACACAAGTTTTTCTGAAGGAAGTCTGCATTTTGTGTGGCAAGTAATCATAATTAAAGATACTTATGTTACTGCTGTCTTTTCCTTAACTGGTGTGAACAAGCTGTAACCTTAGTTATCCTGCATATTGTGTTTTGGGTTACTTTAATTACTTCAGTGTATCTGACTAATTTATGTTGTGTAATTAGGCTATATGATATACTATGGTAATATATATTTTTAGTTGGACCAATTCCACTATATTATGTTTGGACACGGAGTTGCAGAGTTACATTTTATTATTATATTATATTATAATAATATTATTATTATTATTCCTATAGGTATTATTTCATTATAATTTACAGCACTATTGATATTGTTTGTGTAACATTTGAGTTGCTTATTTATGTCCCCTGCCTCATGGTAATTTCATTTCCTACCAGCCTTTGTTTGACGGGGGGACAGATGTGAGTGAGTCGAGGCTCTGAAGTGAACCCCGAGAGAGTGAAGTCGGTGTTTTACTGTCTTGCCGTGTTGGTGTTGATTAAAGATTATTTCAAGAGAACTGTAGCCCAGTTATTACCCACAGCCCAGAGAGATTGTAGAAATCAAGAAAACAGGCTTTCAAATCTTTTAACATGGTTAAAACATTAATATTAAACATATTAATGACTGAGGTTTAGTTATTGTCAGTTCCTGTATAAACGTAAAGTTTGAAAAGGATAGCAGCTTCCAGGCTTGTGCTTTAAATTTCAAAGGTAGAACGACCCTTTGGTTTAGATCAATAGTGGCATCTGATTAAGTTGAAAATCACCACAGTGAGTTTCCCAGTTCTGGACAAGAATTACGCCACATTTTGTTCCTCTGTCTTTTGCTGCACTTGCATTTTTCTGCCTGGTTACAGACCATCTTTAACTATTACTTTTCTCATGCCACAATTCTTCACACTCCTGCTCAGATCATCTCGGCAGCCCAGACCCTGGCCCTCCACCCGTCCAGTAAGATCGCCAAGGAGAACCTGGAGGTGTTCTGCGAGGCCTGGGAGTCGCAGCTCTGTGACATGGCCCTGCTGCTGAGAGAGATCAATGACGTCTTTGAAGGCAGGCGAGGTGTGTTAAACTTCAGTAAATGGATACTCGTGTGCATTTGTGTGGGTTGCGGCGGCAGGATAGTCGGCACGTACATGAGGAACAGAAAGCCTTTCAGAAAGAGTGAGAAGCAGAAGCGAACACAGGCTGTCAATGGCATTTTAGCCTGAAAGAATCACATTAGCTGATGAAACCTTGGTGAATCATTTTGACCGCGAACACTTCAATAGCCTTAATGAAGGTTAAAGTTCAGGCAAGCATGAGCATATCGTTTAAAAAGTATTCATCATGGACTGTGGGAAGTAGTTTGTAAAAGGAACAATGTCAATGCCATTAAACACCCGTGCATTCATTCCTCCTCTGTCCTCCCTCTCTCTATTCATTATTGTACCAGTTACCTGAAGTGTCCAAATCAGGGACGGCCCCTCTTACAAATCAGCTGCTTGTATCCTCACTTGACAGAGACTCAGACAGAAAATACACGTAGATACTCAGGCCTGTGTGACTGTGTGTATATTTGCATCGACTGTACATTTGTCCGTGTACACACACATGCATGTTTGCATCAGGGAGTGTTGGATTTAAGTGTTGCCAACCCCGTGCTTTCACACACTGTAAATCTGAGTAATCTCAAAGACAGGGGGGAAGATGTTTTGGCATTTTTCCAAGACGCGGTTGCCCTCAAGAATGTGACTTTCACATAAAAAGCAGTAAATATTTTGAAGTGCAGCTCAGCGGGTGAAAGGATCACATCCATCACACATTTGTATTCCCGTGAAGCCAACGTGCTGTGTTAAGACATAAGAATGTGGATACTGTGGAGAGATTTGCTTTTATTATTTTCCCCTAATCTTCCCCCGTGAACATGACAGCAGAGTTTATCGTCCCTGTAGTCGATTGAAACGGACCATGCTGTTTGTGATGAAAGATAAAAATGCGTCAAGGGTGGACAGTGATAAAAGCAAAACAATTTCATTACCATAATTACTGAATAACCATAATTGCCACCCTAATTATCTGGAAAAAGTGTGGATATCTACACACAGTCATTCAAAGAGAAATAACAGATGATTACTGTTTGTTTTTGTTTTTTTTTACTTGTGACCTTGTGTTCAGATAATCACAATAACTCTCTACTCCTAGGAGACAAAAGACCTTATTTGTCACTTCCTAGACCCGGGGTGAGTATCACTCCATCCATCCTCATGAATATTCCAATGATCCAATGGTTTGTAATCCTCTGATTAATGCCACTCTCTTTTTCCACAGAAACACTCGCTCACTAACTTGAAGACTGCCAAGGCTGTCAAGTTGGATGCAGAGGTAGCGCACACCATAAACTCCTCTGGCCTTCAGCACAATACATCACGTCACGTCTAGTACCCTGTTCTGACAGCAGTATATTCATCTCCAGGAAACTTTGTGTCACTCGCTTGAAGAATTGATAGTGTCCGTATGGTAATAGGCTGCAATTTTGCCGGCCGGCAGTTTTTCACATCCTGTACCACCACAGGAAGCAGGATTATGCTGATTATAGAACTTTTCAGTGTGTTAACAAATGAAAATATGTTTGCTAATGTACATTTCTAAAATGACATCCATTATAGTTCAGTCTTTCCCTTATAGAATTACTTTGTATGCGTGTGTCTTTTTCTGTGTGTGTGTGTGTGCAGGAGCAGACAAGCATGGCCAAGCTGGGTCTGGAGCTCCGTCTGCTGTCGTCAGATGTGGACACAGAGGTGGAGAAATGGGAGGAGCAGGAACACGACATTGTCCGACAGAGCCAGAGCCTGGCCAGCATGGCCTACAACATGCACCTGTTCACCAGGTACCCCAACAGTACCGCACACTACGCAGACGCGCACGTGCACCGATTTTAAATCTGCAGCCTGCTGAACCGTTCCATTCATTTCAGAGCTCAGCATTGCAAAGCCTCTTAAGCATCCACATGAATCTCTTTAGAGGCTTAGTGTTAATGAGAGCCCCTCAGCTATCGATATTTACCAAGCGTAGTTTGAGGCACTGACGAAGTTGACATGACTATGACTCATTCTGACAATAAAATGGTTGCAATTCATCTAATTTACAGTGATCGTTGATTGCTGTGGATGTGTTTTGTCTTCATCCATCTTTCTCATCCATGTTTCCCTTCCTCGTTTTCTGTGCTTCCCATATTGATTCCTCAGAGGGGAGGGGCTGCTGAAAACAACACTAGATCTTTTTCATCAAGCTGAGGTATGTGCGTCCATATCCGCTAATCTTTCCTTCGCTCCACCTTCTGTTCTATTTTCCTCCCGTTTTATCGAAGTTGCAAATGAATGCGTCTGTTGTTTCATTAAACCAAAGACATACTGGGGCTGGCATATCAATAGGTTAGTAAATTCCAGCATGCCTTCATTCACTTCCCTCTCGCAGATCTGATAGGACATGACTAGGACTTATCATTGTGATAGAAATATAGTATGTTCCTGGCCACATCGGATCCATGAGGTGATAACAAACAAGGTTTGCATGGAGGAGTGTATCCTATTGAATTGGGATCATTGCCAATAATGTGCAGTAATTTGTAGAATCAGGACCCAAAATGTCAGCCAGGATTTATTCCATTTAGGGTGAGCGAGGGAGATAAGAGAGGAAGAGGAACGATAGGGGAAAGAGACGGGAAGGCATACTGATAACAAGAGCTGTGGAAAAGTAAATTCTCAGAATATTTACTGACTGTGCCTGGTGGAAGTTAACAGAATTACAGTTTTGCTTGTATTTGTGTACGTGTTTTGATTTTGGTCTTTTTTTTCTGACTCACTCTTAAGGTTCTTTCTGAAGAGGGCCTCCAGCTGTGCTCATCTCTCCGCACTTTTTCCACTCAGGTAAATACTAATGCAATAAATCTATCTCTCTCTCTTGAACACAGACACACACACAGTTTAAGGCTGAAAACCAAATCACAATGCGGTCACATGTTACCATTTCCAAATATTTTTGCCCATTAAGCACTCTCAAGAAAGAAATCTAATGCTTATTATAGAAAAGACAGAAGACTTTTTGTATAAGTAGCAATAAAATGAAGAAATATATATTTATTTGTATATCTTTATATCTGATTGACTGCAGTATAGTGATATGACGCTATAGAAATCAGTATAGAAGTAAGTAACAGAAAAAAATAAAGCAAAAGAGAAAAGAAAACTGCTTATTTTCTTTTGCACAGGCTGAGCTGCTAACCCATCTGTATGCAGACACACACACACACACACACTGGCACCTGTGCCCCCACCCACGTTACGCCTCTCACACACATACACACCCATATCACCCATTCTGGCATGCCACGGTGCCAGGTCCGCCTTATAAATCACACAGCGAGAGCAGGAAATTAAGGCTGTCACGCACTTTCACCATCTTCTTTTCCTCTCTGAGTTGAGATCCAACAAACAAACGCAGCCTCGGTGCCTTCGTTCCACTTGCCCTCCACCAACTTCTTCCCCAGGTCCTCCAAGTTTAATTAAATGGCTCTTTTTGACAGCCATTAACTACTGCCATTTGTCACCGCTGCGTCTGTAGGTGTGTATGTTGGTGCACATATGCATGTGTGGAGGGGATGAGGGTGGGGGAGTTGACTGCGACCGCCCGGGACTAATTCATAATCAGGATGCCCAGCTCTTCAACTTGCCTCACGCTTTCTGATTAATTACATCAAACAAACTGGTGCTAATGGAGTCGCTCTGTCTCAGCCTCCACTCCCATAGTTCTTTGGCACCAAACACACTTGTAGCACACCTGTGCTGCCCTCATTGAAATTATGAGGCTGCCTATGCAAATCAGCTTAAGCATTTTTAATAGAGGTTTAAGAGGTTTTATGTACTTTATTCAGTCATGCATAGTGCTACCCTGAATAAAAGAGCTTGTCTTTTTAGGTCGATGGTGGCATCTAACTGGAGTAGATTGATGGCCCCCGTGACTGAGATCTAGGGATTAACTCAGCTGGATAACAGACTTAGATCATGACCTGACTGTTGCTGAGGGATTACATCAAGCAACACTAAATTTGAATTGATTTCATCCTCCTTTTTCATTTTTGTGATACTTGATTTGTGTTTGACCAAGAGCATCCCGTAAATCTGTCAATGTCTGCACATATTAACCCAGTCTCCCTGGATAATACCATCATAAACCATCTCTGCTGTCCTGAAAGACACCTCTCCCTCTCTCTGTCTTTCTCTCTGTGTTCCAGCTGGTTGATGAGGAAAAGTCTGTGGTGATGACAGAGATGGAGAAACTGGTGGCATTATGCCAACAGCTGCAGATGGGGTCCAAGACTCCTGTACAGGGCAAGACTGCCACCTTCCAGAAGGTACCCATACTACGCTTGTGTGTCGCTATGTTTTTTTTTGTTTTGTTTTGTTTTGTTTGCAAGTACACTTTTTTTTTTTTAAATAAAAAAGTGAATTGATGACTTGTTTTTGCCTTCAGTCTGTTTTGTCTGGTAGACATTAAAGTAGTAACATCACACAAACTGTACAGAACAGACTTTCCGTAGTTTTTTTCTTAAAGGGATAATTATCTTTGACAGCATCAAAACTACATACTAAACAACAGACGGGCATCAATGAAGCACCGAGCACACAATAGAGCCTGACTAACCGCGTAACTTCATTACTGGCTACGGCATAATCTTTGAGTGATCTGCGAGTAACGCCATTATCGAACACAGGGCGCTAGATTAATGAATGTCTGCGAGGAATTAATGAGCATCTCGGTCAGGGATGAGCTGCCTTAGGTCACCTTGTAATAAAGGGGAAGGTTGGAATCAAAAGGACGGGATGAAGAATAGCGTGTCCTCTGCTGATTAATGAGCATCTCTTTGATATGTATTGGCTCCCATCTCTCTGTGTCTCCATCCTGATGTTCACTTTATCATTCATCACTAATAGGAGGGTGTGTGTCTGTCAGGGGTTGGCACAGTAGAGCACTGATCAGGAAATGTTAAGTTATATACTAAATGCAGTTTAGATGGTGATGTGTATGTGTGGTTGGTAGGCTGCCTGGTTGATGTGTTTGTATATTTTTGTGCATTAGTATCCATGCTACCCCTCTTAAACAATTTTTTTATTGTTTTATTTCTTTGTCTCTAGGTGGACTCATCCATTCAGATAACCAGAAGCATCTTGACTGTGGTCCTCTCCCTCCTCCCATTCTGTAACAAGTTCAACAGAAAGGTGAAGCCACTGAACAGGACTCAGGACTGAATGACTGGCACTAGCGTTAGCTTGGCAAGCTACATGGAAATCTACCAAACTAAAAGAGAAAGTGCTCAGAAAAGTTTATGTAGCCCAAGAAAGTATGATTAAATTTGCACTTGGGGGCGGTGGAACTGTTTGCTTGTTAGCAAAGTTAGTTGTTGAAGTGGTACATTTAGAAACAACAAGAGATAGAGAAAGAAGAAATAAAACAAATGTCACAGGAGAGGTCAACTTTTTCAAAAGATAGCGAGCTCTTTATTTTCACATTTAGTTTCTTTCCGTTCACTTCGTCTAAATATTGTGTCCACTTGCAGTACAAGTCAGAGAGGAGTAGCCTGGGTTCCCCGCAGGACTGGAGAGAGAGGCAGGATGCATCCACACCTGTCAAAGAGGAGGGAGCTCTCAACAGCAAGAACAGCAACGGCTTCGGTGTCAAATCCTTGGAGCAGCACATGGCCGGTCTCAACCTCCTGGAGAGCAAATAATCCAGGAAATAGTCACCTCCTTTGTCCACTATTGGCAGCACATAGCCAACCTCACCTTTCTGGAGGACGTGTAATCCAGGAAATACTTCACTCCCCTCACCCTCATGCACCCGCTAGAGAGTGGGCTAGAGCCGTGGGGTGAAGATGGTTGCCTGGGTCAGTCAGAGTTTGTATTTGCTGTCTGCATGATGAAGTGTAAGGTTTACAGAGGAAAAAGCAGATCCAAGCTCTGTGTGCCCAGGGGCAGTTTTACCCCAGTGTAGCTTGTTACCTGAAGCACCAGTTCCACCCAAGTCCACAAGATGGAGACAATCAGCCAACACTTTGACTTTGCCATTTGCAGTGAGCCGCTTTAAAAGAGCGAGGGGGGCCTGACACAAACCTGATTTTGAAGTCACTTTTATCACTTGAGTTGATAAACTGATCAGAAATCAGGAAAGAACCCCTCTTGATGCTCAGCTCAGCCATACATCTGTCTTCACTATGTGCCTCTGCGTAACAGGCCTATTTGCTTTGTGGTGTACTGTAAACGTGTTGCACATGTTAGCCAAATTGGAAAAAAAAAACCCACAGTGAAATGGCTGAAAACCCACCATGCATGATGCCATCATCACCAAACCCTTGTGTTTGTTTATGGTCAATGTGTCATAGGTTTTGTAATTTTAACACTTGTTCTGTAATGTTAGCCATAGTGGTGCATTCTGTCCTTGATCACTGGCATTGTAGTCAGCATCTCACTTGGATAAATAAGTATTTTAAAAGTCAATCACACCATATGGAATGTTCCCCATGTGCCATGTTAGTAACAAAATGCAAAAATCACAATTTAATGCCAAATATGATTGTCCTCATGAAGACGCTGTGATCTTCAGCTTGCTATTCGTATGAAATATAAAGCTCTTAGTCCTCCAGTGTTCATCACCGGAGATTTTTATTTTTATTCGGGGGTTTCTCCAAAAAGTCAGATGATGAAGATAAATCTTATCACTAAGATGCTTTTGGGATGTCAGGACCTTACTTTATACTGTCCTGAGTATTATTAAATCATATTCTGCGTATAGTGTTATACATTATTTCTCACAAAAGAAATTCTGATCTGGCACCTGTGTCAAATGGAGCCTTGACGTGTACTTGTTATGAAGACTATAATTGTAAAGCTGCCTAGTAGGCCAGTATGTATTAAATGGTATATGGTATGTATAAAATGGTACTTGAAGCATAGATATATAAACATATATACAGTAAGTATCCTAAGGTAATGGCTTTGGTACTAGGTGAGGGTGTGATAATGACTGAAATGAATAACACACATTAAGCTTTAGAGATGCTTTGTACAGTGAGAGCAGCTAAGGATGCTGGGTATTGTAGTGGCACTACAGATGTGAAGAAATAGATCTAGTTTTGGACCATCTATTCTTTTGACAATTGAAAGGTTAATAAAAGTGACACATACAAAATAAACAATATTTTTCTTAAATCACTGTTGGTTGTGTTTATTGACATTCTATAAAAATAATTCAAACTTAATATTAGTTCAGGGTATTTAACAGACTTCAAGTAATTTGTCATGCTTTCCTCCATTTCCTCATTTTTCAAATTAGAAAAACCAAACTATAAATAAACTTGAATACTGAGCGCTACCTGAAACCTTCCTCAATTTCCCAAACAATAAAAATCAATGTGTAATAGTCTGGAGGCACAGTGCAAAGCTTGCATTATATGCAATAGTCCCCTTGAAGTGATCATACATAAATGTCACTTTCCAGGATTACGTCCTCAGTCTTGACCCAACCTGGTGGGCGTGGAAGGAAGGGAAGCTCTCACAGAACAGTTGACTTAAATAAGGCAAGAACGGGGTTCTCCGTCATGTGGGTTGTGATTGGTCAACAGTACGTTTGGAGACGACGCTCTCAAACTCCTCTCTGCTCAGAAGATTCTCTGTTATGCTCTTGCTCTCCTCAAACTTTGGCAGAATGACAGCGATGTATCCTTCAGTGGATGGCTGTTCAGATTTGACAGACAAAGCACTATTAAAACATTTCAAACAACTGCATTGATGAGATATGTTAATGACTGTGAAACTGTCACGCAGTCATAAATGATATTGACAAAAAAACAATACTTGAAAGTGATTTTACATTTATGCAAATATGACCTAATGCATGAGGACACACAGTATATTGTGCAACACGGACTATTAATAAATGCAAAATTCACATTAATTTAAATTCACAGATGGACTAACATATACATGGTATCCAGATTAGCACATGATAATATTAACATTACAGTGTAAAAATGTATTTTTACCTTTTTCAGCAAGAGAGTCGGTGTTTCTAAAATATTCTCATTGACCTCAAGAAGACGGCCCCGGATGCAGCTAAAAAGACGACAGATTTGTGCGACTCATCATGACATGCAAGCAGATATGTATGCACAGAAAAACGAAACTACCGTCTCACCTGTAGATTGTGTATTCAGTTTCATCTGTGCATGTTATCCTACACAGAGGTGCGAAATCAGTAAGGAACTGACCCCCCTATAGTGGGGAAAAAAAAAAAGATTGATAGGCATTTAAGGCCAAGCTGACCACTTAAAAATGTTTGAAGTGAAGATACGAGTACAAATGTTTGCACATAGACCAAACTTATCCGTCGCTTTATGAATGATGATGAACTTACCCGCTTGGACTTCCCAGACACTTTATTGTTCAGCCGACTGCAGCCATTACTGATCTGGTAACTGATGCTTTTGATTGTCCGCCCATTCTGGAGGATCGGGTGAGTGTCTGCCAACGTGACGACGCATATTCTGCAGAGAACAAACACAAATTTAAAAGTTGAGTGTGGATTAAATCAAGTTTTTTTTTTTAAACATTTTTTGTTAATATGGAGAATCAAACTACACACATCCAGATAGGGCTCAGGAAATAAATCACCTAAATACACTGGATGACCAGAAAAGTAGAAACCCCTGTTCATATCACCTATGTTGTGAGGCTTATACTTTTCTTTTTTTTGAAGCTGTACTATGTGGTGTTGTTTTATTGGTTTGCATTCAATATTTATGGAAGGTGTTTCAGTTCACCCACAAACAATATTGCAAACATTTCTGTCAATATAATGCAATAACACCCCAAAAAGCCTCAAAACCACATAAAGTGGTCTCAACAAAAAACTGAACATTTTAAGGGAGCAGTATTTCTCCCAGGGCACCGCATGTAAACTAGCATTTATAATAATGACTATTGGTTTTGTAATCGTCACCACCACACCTTTACCTGTTTGAATGCTGCAGGACGCAGTGGTCCTCACATGGCTTCCCCTTCATATCTAAATAAAACAACGACAGTGACCTTTTAATTAACTGCATTCTGCAGGGAAGTTATAAAAACACGTGGTGCTCCCCGAGGTCTCAAGTTAAACTACTGTTAGCTGAGTTAGCCACCGCGCTGTTATTTACCGGGTCTGTACCATCGTGTGTAATATCGGTCGACGACTGAAGGCGCATTTTCTTCTGTGTCTTTCTTCTCCACGCAGTCCATCAAACACATTCACAATTCCTGCTGTAAGAAAAAGAAAAAGACGAATTAATCCCCTACGCTTGTTCACTATAATTACTGCTTGTCGGACAGCAAATGGTGTGACACTGGGCGGTCCGTCCTTCGAACGAGTCCGAAGGTTTTAAGAGCGAAAAAGGTTCCGGAGAGTCTTTTCGCTTCTTTGGGGATTGAAGAGGTGATGTGTAATACAATACATCAAAGTAAACCTTCATCTGGTACAAAAAACAAAAAAAAGAACTATAAATGATGTGGTAATTTTCAAAAATGGCAACATAAGAGAAGAGCCCATTTTCTGTGCGTCACTTGGTGTGAGTTTTTTTCAGTCACACACAATATCAGCTCAAATAATAAGGGCCTCGAGGCTGCTCCTGCATTATTTCTTGTCTGGTACCTGTCTTGTAGAAGGGCCCTGTGTCAAAACTCTAGTTAAAATAAATGTGTGTGTGTGTGTTTTTTTTTAACATATTACCACAAACAGGGGTCAATAAGGGCCCAAAGCATGTTTTTGCACTTTGCACTTTGTCAGCCCCGGAGCAGGGTCATACCGTCATGCTCATGCTGTTGGAACCTGGGACACATCGTGAGAGCAATTTTTCACATTGCCCACTAGATGTCAGACTACTGCTAACAACTGCAGTATATGAGATTTAACTCTACACAGGCAAACCCCTCAAATGACATCAAAGTTTATTCAGATGCAAATCCCCTGCATGATGCGGGTACAACTCCATGTCTTGAAACTAAAGTAATATCTCCAGCTAAGCTTTTTCATATTTTATTAAGATGCATTTGTTTATGTGTAAACCAGTTAAACAATATATAATAGTTGTTAAATGACATCTCACACTGTCTGGGGTCATCTGTTCAATTTCCATACTTTGAACTACGTGTCTTTTTTTTCTTTTCTTTCACTTTCTCTAATGATTCTCACAGAGAGTATGTGAGAGTGTGTTGAGTCTGCATCCCAGTGGATTATGTAATGAGGAGGTCTGGGAGAGAATGGATGCAGGAATGAAGGACAGTTCCCCTCCTTGGATCTGACAAGTAGCGCCTCTCTGACCCAGACCAATCACATACCGAACATATCTGGCTGCATGTGCTACTTGCACAATGCTGAGGGAACATTTTTCAGGCATTGGTATCGGCACGAGGCAGAATAAGTAATGATGACTTCATCTCGGTCACATAATTGAGAGAAAGAGAGCGCAAGAGCGAGAGAGAGTCAGCTGACGTTTGGGGGCACAATGAGTTTTCCATGTATCTACTCACCACTACCAAGACTTGGAAAGTTTTGCTGTCAAAACCCATCGTAATGAGTTTTCCATTACTTCTCCGTCTGTGGTGGGCCGTGGTCTGCGATTTAATTCAGAGATGAAGCACAAAACCATTGTGGAAACAGTGGACACAAAGGGGAGTTTTCCATAGATACACAATCTAGCATCAGGCACTTCCAATAAACAAATCCATCCTTAATACGAGTCAGCTGCTTTACCTGTGATCTATTTCCAAAACTTTCCCACAACAAACTAAACAGCTGCTGTTATTCGAACAACAAGTAGATACTGGATACCAAAAGTCAGCATTTGTCATGTCACGTGGATCAGGTCACATGCAGTAGGTCTTGAGTCAGAATAGACGGCATTCTGTGAAAGTTCATGAGGACATTTGACAATTTCTACTTTCAAATTGTTGTGCCAGAGGGGAAAAGGGCCCGTATGTCCTGTTAACCAGCAGGTGACCTCCCTGGATGTTGGTATTTGCAAGAGCGTGTGTGCATCTGTGTTTATCTGTCTGTTCATTGCCTATATTCATCTGTCAGCCTGTGTACATTCCCAGCCTTTTACTACTTATTGTTGGAATGAAACATTGCTCCATCTCCCACTCTTCGAGACTCGACTTCGAGGTTCACTAGCTGGCTGTCAGACAGGCATCTCAAGTGTCTCCAGCTGCACAGGCTTCTGTGTGCGTGTGTGTGTGCGTGTGTGTGTGATGCACGCGTAGCTCCACGTCAGCTACTCCTACAGTGAGCAGCCCTTCTTCTCTGGCCTGCTGTTTGTCTGTTTGGCTCCAGCAGTCTCTCCCTCTACATGGAGGTTGTCCAACTTTCTGTAGCTGGTCCTACGTGCCAGAGGAGAGCCTGATAAGGGGAGAGAGAAGCTCTTACCAGCAGGGGTTGATGCGTGCGTGGCTTATAGAAAAGCAGTGGCAGTTCTTCTTATTAGGACTGTACTCACATAAGTAAAGTTGCAGACCAGAGTGACAGATGAAATATTTCTGTGTTGTGATTCAGATGGAGAGAATTATTGTCACTGTTTAGGAGGGGAATTGCATGCAATCCAGGCTCGCCCTCAGTATCTCATCATTTAATATCTAGGAAAATAGAGAGAGCTATGCTGCAGTTAGAAATACTGCCCGTCTATTTCCTGGAAAGCATCGATGCACACACACACACCTGCTTTTGCCATTTAACAGGTTGAGTCAGATGCTGCCAAAGTACACATTTAAAACCATCTTGATTCACTGGTATGTGCTTCTATAAAAGAACTGTGTCATTTCAGGGTAACGCTTTTTGAAGGGCTGTCAAATGTGATTTTGTGTCACAGGACAAGAATTTGATTTTAATGAGAGCGTAGCTAATGCCCCGGTGGACTGATGAATTACAGTGCCACAGCCACAGTGACAGATTACATAGTTGATCTGTTTTTCTCCCTTAAAAAGTTTCGATGGAAAATCACTAAGTTGTCAGTCTGCTGACAGTGAATGTGCTAACATGCAACAGCACAGAAACCCCAGAGCTCTTGACCGTTGCTTTGAATCTGGCTCATAATGTCTGCAGAGGGGTGGCATCACTCTGATAAGCTGGACCCACGTCAAGTTATTATTAGCTTTCTCTGTGGTAATCAGCGGCCCAAGGTGCAATCAATCATGTCAGGGCTTCTCTGTTATTTCTGGCCTCTCTCCAAAGGCAGCAAGGCCTAAGGCTCTGAAAAATGTGTGCGCGCATAAGTCACCTTTATGATCAGTCCCTTTAGCTGGATCACAGAACATCACAGGACTGTACATCAAGTGGAGCACCCTCCTCTCACAGTGGTAGCAATAAATCAAACAGGATACAACTAATGAATTACAACTGAAAAGATCAGACTGAATGTTGAGCAAGTGACATTTTACTTTGCCTTGCTTATATTACCAGTGGATTTATTGTTACCATGGAAACAAGACAGATATCTTTAACAGCTGAGCTTTGTTATTTTTCCTTGAACTTTTGGCTCCTTTGTTCTGCTGATGGGTTTGTAGTACCAATAAATTCATGACGTGGGCCCAATGCTGAAGCAAGTGGAAATGCCACTGTGACATAAAGTAATAGTTTGACATTTTGGGAAATATGCTCTTTCCCTTTCTGACGGAGCGTTAAATGAGAAGAGTGATACCACTCTCATATCTGTCAGTTAAATGCAAGGCTACTGCCAGACTGTCAAACTATTCCTTAAAGTTTGCATGAGCAACACAGTGATTGACAGAGAGTATGACCAGAGTCAGTAACGTAGACATCTGCTTCTGATAAAGATAAAAAGATTGTTTTTTAAAATCAGTATTTTTTTTATATATATATATATGAGTGTGTGTCTACAGTACGTGTGTGAGAGAAAGGGATTAAGTGTCCCTGGCAGCAGAGCGGGACATCTCTCCTCCCAGAGCCCAAACGCTCATATCTCACTGTTGTGTGAAAAGATTGTAACACAAAAATGCATGGTGGCCAAACAAGTCTCTCTTGGTTCCCATAAAAAGTTATCATGTGAGAGATGCAAGGTTTTTTTTTTTTACCTGACAGTGATGTCATTTCACTTTGACCACTGACGGCAGGCAGAAGTGGTCTAAACTGGTTTGTTTCAGCTGCTGACAGTCAGTTTGGGACACTGTACTTTCATCTTGTACTTGGTAAAGGTAATCTGAATGTTTTTGAATCAGTTTAATGTCCAGTCTGAGAAGTCAAGAATTAGTTGAAAAATTAATGTTCCAATAATTGTGAGTCTGGTCTGGCTGACCTGGTTACATCAATCATGTATTATTTTCTGTCTTAGTGACACATCCATCTTTTGCTTACAGCTTGACCCGATCCATCCATCTTTATTGCCCTCCTTATCTCTTTCATTTCACGGACTGCGAAGTGCTTCAGACTCATTCCTGACGCTAATTTGTTCACAGCTGTCATCCTGCTTGTCATTCTCCAGAGACAAATGGGGTTCAACAGGAGCTGAGGGCGATGGAAAGAACACGCACACTGCCAGGCAAGACGCCGAATGCACACGCACATACGAGGAATCATTTACAGGTATTAAGAGGCTTCAGCTTTGGATTCTTACCGCATGCTTTCTCTTGCCAAAGCAGTAAACTTTAACAAGACTTTTTATATGAGACACTGAAAGGGATATATGCATATATATTAAGTCACCAACTGGGCTTGTTTAGGTTTACCAACAATTGAATTTCTAATTAGAAAGTGCCTGCACAGTGCTTGTGTTAATTATTTGTAAGAAGCCACGTGGCAAACTGCTTGAAAATCTCCTCATGGAAAGAGGAACTCTCCACCTCTCGTGTTTGCTTGTAGCGCAGCAGCAAGCAGGATGCTCTGAGCTCTAACTCAGCTGGCAGTTGAATGACAGCGGAGCCAGGTTGTTTCTTTTTCTCCAAATATCCATCCTTCAACTGCTTCCCAGAAAAACTCATTTATGCCTCTGCCTGACTGAAGCTTTCCAGATCCAAATGGTTGAAAATATTCTCTGAGCTTTTGCCCATTCAAACAGGCTTCTCAGCACTTCATTAAGGTGTTAAAATGTTCCCGTATTGTTCAACTTTAATATGGTGTTTGTTCCCTCTCAATGGAAAATGCCACACACACACACACACACACACACACCTAACTATTAACAAAATCACTCAAGTCCAGCTAATAAAGCAGCTGTTACAAGCAAAGTAAAAGTTTCCTTATGCAGAAATTACAAAGGTCATTGTGTAAACCCGTCCACTCCAGAGTAACATGCCAATGAAAGCACACAAAGCACAGCCCTGCATATTCATGCTACTGTTATGTAGCGATTGTCACTATGTTTTCCTTGCCTATTTTTCCTTTGAACTTTTATTTTCTAATACAGAATATGAAAAAAAAGGACTTCATGAGCACAATGAATGTCACTGCCTCATTCCGCAGTATTATATATGAGAAATGGCTTAAGGAATGGGAGCACAGACTGCTGGCAGGTCACATAAGAACACCCCATTTCTTGGCAAAGATGTGGACATTTGGAGGATTGTGGGGTTTTTTTGGGTTTTTTTGTAGAGTTCGGTTTTTGTTTGTTTTCCCCTGGCTCTCTGGACAGCCTTGGATATGGTTGTGTGTATTGGCTGAGGCCCTTGGTTCAACACAAAAGGACATGTTCTCATGTGCTGTTTCTGAAGCGTTGTTGTCAGTGCTCTTTGGAGGAGGTTATTTCACAGGTTTGGTGAAAATTGTCAAAAGCAGTCTCACCATTGCTTAAAATGTTTGCACTACGACGATTCCTCCGTTGCTCAATAAATTGTCATTATTATCTTTAAATCTGCAGCTGCTATATTCGTGTCCATACTGGGCCTAGAGCGAGATACAAATTTAGACTCTCTATTCTACATCTGGAGGAAGTGGTCAGAGTTAAAGATAGAATAGAATTTCATTTTGTTGCACCAAGCTGAAAGTAAAATAGCTCATAGTGTGAGGTTTTCTGACTGGAAATAAACACCCAAGTTTCCGCAAAGAGAAAAACTAATGTCAACTCTTTTTTTTATTTTAGAGCAGGTCCAAAAACCCTACATAAAAAGCTGCTCTTCAAGATCATCTCCAAGACATCTCCACCTTAAGAATTAGCCGCAGTTTCATGCGATGAAGGCCACCCTATAGAGAGGGAGGACGGCAGTTTTAATTAACAAGGGAGAAAGCACAGAATGGGTTTTTGATTGAGCAAAGTAAACATTTTTCTGTTGTTGTTTTTTTTTAATTCACCAGCGAGCGTCCAGTGCCGAAGTGGTGAAGTCAGAGGTTTGGACAGCTGGGCCTCGGGGTAGAGAGGAGGATGTGGCGAGATTAGAAGAACCTGATCAACAGAAAACAGGCTGGAGGAAGAGGATCCTCCCTCCATCTCTTAATTTCCTTCATTTCTCTCTATGGCTTGATCCCATTCCTACAGACAGAGACATGGATGGGCCACAACTCTCCTTCCTCTTATTGTTTTCATTCAGAGGGGAAAAAAAGTCTAAGGCTAGAGTGCATTGCTTGAGTGTTTTCCTTGGTGCTTACATCCACTGTAACATCAAACTAAATTCAGATGGGGGAACAAGGGACTCAGCTTAGTATCCCTTTTGTCTCATCACAAAGTCATCTTGAACCAGGGGTTTTCTCGTAAGACAACACGCACTGTGCGGGTGTCGGGTTTTTTTTAAAGGTCGAGCTGTAATTCTTCCGCTCTTCATCCCACTGAGAGCCTTTGTTTTCACCATGTACACACACAGATGTGTGATGATTGGCGGGGTGGCGGAGTATTGTCTTTCTTATCTGCATTGGTATTACAGTAAATGCTCGCATGACTTCAGGGAAGAGTTGTTTTTTTGTTGAATGTTCACTGATGTGAATATGGATGAACAGATCGGTCAGAGGGAGAGTTTATTTTGAATATATAAGTGGCCTTTGATGAAACCTGTTTTCCATAACTTTGCCTTCATTCAGATTCAGAGCTCTCAAACTTCACCCTTTGCTTCATCTCAGATGTAACGCACATCTGACTAAAACTGCCAATGAATGATACAGTCATGAATCAACAGCAAATTCGCTCAGTGCACGATCTTCCATTGGTTTCCTCTCTAGTCTTTTCTAGACTGGTTCCACATGGTCTGGAGAGGCTGCCTGATGTGAGGAGTGACTAATGCTGACTGGACAGCAGTCTCTGCATGGTGCAGCACTAGGCTACCAGATGTGTGTGTGTGTGTCTGCATCACTGATTGTTCCACTAAACACACACACACATTGCTTGACTAATCTCCCAAACGGCTACTGGCAGGTATTTTACGAGACTTTAAAACCAGGAAACGCAAGCATTTGATCCTGCTTTTTACCTGAGAAGAAAGTGCTGACCTCGTCTTGACTAGTCACACACAGTTGGCTCACGAATTTCATGAAAACCAATAAATTAGATTGGCAGGGTTGCCAACTTTGGGGATGTACAACAACTTCCTGAAACAGGTGTTAGACAGCAGATTTTTCTGTAAATGTTCCCAGGCAACGGAACACAGCAGCCACAAAGTTTCACATTCACTGATGGTAACTGGCGATGATGAAAATGTCACAGGTTGTTTAAACCAGTGCCTTCCAACATTTTTGATTGTGACCGCCTTATTACAGGGTCCATGTCTATGAGGTGTGAGCGGAATGATTTCCCTATCTTAGTTTTGTTTCCTCTGAATATTTTTAGAGGCCCGAAGAGATAAAACTGTCCAGTATTTCACACAAGAAAAGCAAACATTAATCCTCTTGTGACCCCATCTTGCAACCACTTGTGTGCGTCCAGACCCTCATGTTCGATACCACTGTTTTAAACTATAAAGAGACCTCTCTTGTTTCAACAGTAATACCAATCATGTAGTTACCTTGAACTTGTCCTCACTGACTAACTGACTCCGCTATGCTTCTGCTCACATTCTTGGACGTATTTATAATGCTTTACCTTCTGACTCAGATGTACCATCAAAGAGCAGAAAGCTATAGATAACGACACATGCTGCTCTCTTTATTTAGACCCAAGTTTATATTTTCACAGATAGAGTCTGTTTTTTGGGGTTAGTGGTTAGAAATGTTTAGGTCAAAATGTTAGAGGGAAGTTTGGTTTTCAGTTTTTCTGGCACAAATAACTGTTCTGTGGTGGTGATAACTGTTTATTCTTTGCATGCCTTTATTAAAGATATGCTGTTATTTATCATCTTTGTTAAATAGCAGTTGTTCAGTCAGCCTGTCATATGGTAAACGTGAAATTAGTGAGATCATGACACTGGCAAGAATAGCCACAGCTCAACAGAGGAAGCAGATATCAACATTTTGGTCGGATGTTTGCAAAGAAATTTGAATTGAGGAACTCTCAGAACTTCTGCCCTATGTAGTCATTTTTGCAGTCTAGCTTTTAACCCTGGATTCTGTTCAAAGAACACAAAAGGTTCCCAAATGCTTAAAATTACTTACATGCTACGATGCATGGACCTCTGCAGTTCCCATTAGCTCTACGGAGCATTTTAGCATCTTTTAACTCATTCTTTTGGTTTCCTGGTCTGCAGCTTTACTGTTTTGGTTCACTCCCACTGCTCTGTGTAATGTCCAGCCACAGCCGGTGGCTGTTTTTAATGAAAAAGCTCTGATAAACCCACTGTACACTACCTTTGACGCCAAACAGCTAACAGACAAAATTTGCGACTAGCTGGTGAACCAAGTTGAGCATTTGGCTGCTAAAGAGCCAGATATTTCCTCCAGGAGCTGGTGGAGAGCAAAACAGAGCTAAGAGGAGAGTGAATATTGGACTTATCAGGTGGACACAAGCACAACTCCAAATTATTGCTGTTTGCTAACATGTTTCCATATCAACTTAATAAGGTGTAAATACATGAAAATGTTGGTGTCAAAATATAATAATTTTACCATATAACATTTATTAAGAGCAAAGGAAAACAGTTTGAAAACCACTGATACTCATAGACCCAACCATATAAACCCATAGCATTCAAGTCTCCTTTACACTATCATAATGCCAGGCTGTTTGTTCTTCTGGCTCATGTGCAGAATACACATCACAGTTCAATTGCACTGTTGTCCAGTTCAACTCCATATAGTCCTGTCTCATCAGCTAAGTCAACGTGTAAGTGGTCATGCAATTTGCATTATTGTTTAAGTACTTCAAAGTGCTCACATTAGAAACTATAACACACTTCGATGGTTGGGATGCTTAACACAAATGTCGGTTCAGTGCCGACATTAGAGACGTGGTGGATTTCAGAGAAGGATGCCCTCTACTGCCCTGTACTTGAAGGTATTCCAGTCTTTTAAGCCCCACTGCTGTCTCTAGAAGTCATCATCATTGTGAGTGTTTGCGAGGGCGCTTTCAGGGACAGCATAAACAGATTTACTCTTTTTCTTCCTGCTCTCTGCTCGCATCTGTGCAGTGTGTTCACTCCCAGAAAAGGACAGGTAGGCGGCGATGCTGTTCCTGACTCCGTAGCTCACCATGTTGTCACTTTCCGGCACTGTGCTGACCAGCTGTCTCCTGTTAAGGGAGGAGATGAAAAAAAAATCAATGAGAAGAGAGCATCTTAGTATTGCAATTTTCTTCTTCACCTGTGAAAAAATGCTAAAAATGATGTACAGTATATCGCCTCCTGGATTTTAAGCCACTACTTTCTTCGAATCCATCCACCACAGATTTGCTTGAAAATCTATACTCAATAATGATTAGAATAAGTAATTAATTAATTGGCCAATCAAAAGACAATTAATCAGCAGCTATTTGTATAAGACATTTAATTGTTTCAGACATTTTTCAAGAGAAAATGCCAAACATATCTGGTTCAAGTTTGAGGATTGGCTGCTTTTCTTGCTCATAGTAAATTCAATATCTTTGGATTTTGACTGTTGGTCAGATAAAACAAGTAATTTGAATAAGTCATGTTGAGCTCTGGGAAATTAAAATGTGAATTGTCACTATTTTCCAGTACTTTATACTCAAAACAAGTTTCAGCAGATTAACAGATAAAAAATATATGTTGTTCTATATTCTTACATCTGATCTTTGCTATTTGGACACACAGAATAAGACCAGAGATCAGATGACGCCAAATACGCTATCATCTGCCAGAATCATTTTTCACTGTCGTGCCATGACAGATTAAAGCTGGCAAATATCATCACCAAGCCTCCGTTGTACCTGTCTACTTTCCTCCAGTCAAAGTCGCGTCGCATGACAACAGGTGGAGTTCCAGGAGTTGCATCTGGTTGCGGTGTCGTGCCCGACAGACAGGGGGAGGTTAACACACAACATAAGCCATCTGCAAAGTCTGAAAAGGCAAGAATAGCAGAAGTAAAATACTGCTCAGAGCTTTCAAACAAACACAGAACAAATGTTACGTTGCATAATTTGCATTAACCACTTTGCACTCTACTGCTCAGCTAAACACATGAATGTGTGAAGAGGGTGGGTTGCATTGAATAACTGCACTATTACAGCAAATGACACTTGTCTGACTGTGTACACACCAGTGATCATTATCAAACACACATATTGTATTTCATTTCCTGTTTTGTTCTAAAAATTTTCTGTCAGAGCAGGACATATATAGAGAGCCGACCACTGATAAGAAACACTTCTATATTTAGAACATAATTTTCAGTGCTTAAGTGCATGTAATTGCATATGCCTGTTTGTGTGCTTGTGTATGGCTCTACATGACGTGATGATTGTTTCCTTCCTATTTGTTTGCTATTAGACCTGCGTGTTTCTGTTTAGTTATGTATCTAAGTTGTTGTGCATCTACCCACCAGAGTAGTGGTTGATCAAATCTTCGAGGCACTGGAAAGTGAGGCGAGGGGAGATGTAGTACCAGCTGTTGTCCAGTCTGAAGATACGATAGTGCTTTACACTCCTGTGCTTCACTGAGAGCGAATACAGACCTGAGGATATGACACAAACCGTACACTTCTTATTTTGCCAGAATCCAAGAACATCAATAACTTCTGATCCACGCACACTGGAAATGTTGGGACACTGTCCTGTAATGTTCATCTCCTCCCATGCTTAGTCACTGTGCATTTTTGTATCATGAGTAAAGAGAAGTCTGATCAAAATATGACCACTCGGAATCTGTCAGTGGAAAATCTACTAACAGGTAATTCTCCTAATACATATCCTTAAAGAAATAGTTTAACATTTTGGGATATATTCTTATTCGCTTTACCACTCTCATATCTGTCCAAAGGTTAAAAAAACAGCCTACCAGCATCTCTAAAGATCACTAATTAACACATTATATCTTTTTTTGTTTAATCCATACAAAAACAACAATTTGTGGTTTTACGAAGGGATATATGCTAGACATTTGGCTGGAAGCAGTGACTCCAGGAAGTCAAGGAACAGTCAGATTAAAGAAACGACATATGACGTGTTAATTAGTGAGTTTTAGAGGTGTTGGAAGGGCAGATTTTGATACCTTTGGACAAAACCAGGCTAGCCGTTTCCTCCTATTCCCAGTCTTTGTGCTTTGCTGGCTGTAGCTTCATATTTACTGTACAGAGAAGAGATTTTCCAAAATGTCCAACTATTCTTTTAGCTTGTTTTTCTTGTTGTTGGTGGTGGTAGTGGGTTTTGTTTTTTTTAGACTATTTTTAGGCATTTTGCCTTTACAGACAAAAAATGTGGTGAGAGCAAATGGTAATGACATGCATCAAAGGTCAGAAATGACACATGGGCCTTACACAATGTGGTCTGCCCAGGTCTGAAATTCTGTTAATTTTAGCCAGTGTGATAATGCCTTGACTGTTTTAAATTATGCCAAAAAAAGAAAATCTATTAATCTCCCAACTCCAAATCCTCAATTCATTTCATTTCTGATCCCTAAGAATCCATGTATTCAGGTGGAAACACCATTTTCTTGTCAGTTTTGGGCTCAAGATGCAGTTTGCTCTTGTTTTTCACTCTTCTTGAACTAGAACCCTCTTGCTCATGTTTTGGATCTGACTAGATCTCGCCTTAGCTCGCCTTTTATTCCCCTGCTCTTGTCTTAACGTCATCCTTATCTAATCTCGGCACATGTTTACTTGTTGACAAGCGTTTAATTTCCCATGCACAGACTCTACACTCTACACTTCACAGTCAAACCAAACTAACAGAGCTGATTGCAGACTCTACTGTAAGCACATGCACTCACCTCTCTCCCTGCTGCTCTCCCGCACCAAGAAGGAGCCCACTCTGTTCCCAGGTAGACAGAGCAGCTCTTCGGCCTTCTGCCTCTCCACCCCCTCAAACAGCCAACTGACACAACAAAAAACATCGGATCACATTGAAGCACTTGCAGCACTGAAAACCTTATCAGTAAAATCCCTTTCATATTAAAGACATAACCTTGAAATCAACACATACAGCTGTATCATACAACACATGACTAATATCTTGTGTTACTAACATCTCCCGTTACCTCCCTTAAGACAGACAGAGATCTTAGATGGAGGAGTGGAAAAAGATGCATTTGATATTTTTAGCTGTTATCAATTTAAAGTAAGTTCAAACTGAGGATAGTGTCAGTATAATTTGACTTACCCATGGTACACTTTGGCCACGTGGCTGTTGGGTATGTAGTTGTCCTTTCCTGTTTGGAAAGAGCGAACTCTCCACCAGTAAGCCTCCCTGATCACCATAAAGAGACAAAGAGGAATCAACCACTGACCTTTTTGTGAGAGCACTTCTCTATACTGCAAACTCATCAAGTTACAAAACAAAAAAAGTACTTTCTTTTTTTGTTAGACTTTATTTCCCCATAGTTATTTCAGATCTTCTGTATAGCAAATGTGTGTCTGGATTGTTTTCAATCAAGAATGCAAAAACATGATCGTACTGAGCGAGGAGTCTGAGCTTCTCCCCCATCCTGTAGATGGGCTCGCTGATTTCACGAGACGGGTAGTCCTGAAGCACCACCACCGTTTCGTCTTCCAAACCTGCCAAGAACAATATTTACAGCGTTTACAAACACAGCCAAATGCTGATACACAGACGTCATGAATTTGGAGAAGTCCAAAGATATCTAAGACCAAACCTCGGACATGATTGCCAATTCATTTAGTTATTTTTGAGTGTAGCTTACCATATCATGCTGTCTCGAATACCATCAGACTGTTAACATAGCTGTGCATATTGCAATATACAAATAAATCATTTCTGGCAACCAGCGTGCTTCAGTGCTGTGTGCAGGGATAGTGCAACATGTTATCAGTGGAAATATCACACGTTTTAATGTACAAGGTGCGTGACTGCTGTTACTGACAGCAGCAGAGAAGGCTTTCACTGTCAAGTCTCCAAGAAATACTGAAATTACAAAACAAATAATGTTATTTTAAAAAATCTTACCCTTTAGAGAGCTGTCATAGTAGTCTGTGTTGACCTTGTCTCTGGCACTCACACCCCGCATCATATTCCCCATCCTCCAGCCTGAAGTCAGGGCAGGGAGACAGATACACTGTGAATGTACTCCTCAAGTCCTTCCAATTTTCTACACGTGTACTTATCTGTATTTTTATATACCACTAAACTTCTCTCTGCTGCTGAACCACGACGTTTGTAACTTCCTATAAGCTGACCATTGAACAATATCAACTGACAGACTTTGTGTAGAATGGGGAAGCTGAAGCTATCGGACTAAATTTTCCATTGCACCACCTAGCTCTGTGCACTGACAGTTAATTAATGATATCGAATCATTATATTGCAAAATCCTGCTCCCAGACTGCATATTACATAATTGACATGAAGAATGAAATATAAATTTGTTTCAACACTTCCAAGTTACGCAAGTTACATCACACTGTTCAGTTGACCAGTATGGAGAAATAACACTTCCATCGATACAGAAACTATGAGCGGTACGCAGCAGGAGTAGCTGATGGGGTCAAATGTAGACACCTACCTGTAGGACTTGTAGCTCGCCTGCTGTGATGGCATCAAGTGTGCAGAGAGAAATGATGGCCCAAACAGGACATGGTGGCAGCAGCAGAGTCTGCTACTAGAGAAGTTCCATGTTTATAGCAATGACCTGTCACAGAGTGTGGCGACAGCGCTGCATATGACTGCAAACTCACTTCCTGTAATGAAATGAGGAAGAGGGCCAGAAAAAGTGTTTTTGAGACACAAAACAGGTCATGAAAGAAGAGGGTACACAACAGCCCTCTAGATGTAGTTATTTAGAGTAACCGAGAGCACTATTGCAGGCTAATGGTCTTTTGTTTACATTCATAATTCATCTAGATGTTAAGATTGTATGTCAAAATGTTTTGTCTTGGCAATGTTCCAGCAGAAATCATTACACTTTTATGACTGTTGCTGTCCAATAACCTGTTATCTGGTGCCAATGTTTGTTGATATGGAAAGTAATGAAATGATTTTAAAATAAATTAGCTGCTGAACTGATTCGATTGATAGAAAATTCATCATATTTTGATTATCGATTAATCATTTGAGTCGTTTATTAAGTAAAAATGTCAAGCATTACCTTGTTCCAGCTCCTCCATTGTAAAGATTTGATGCTTTTCTTTGTCTTATGCGATATTAAATTGAATATCTTTGGGTTTTGGACTGTTAGTCGGACAGAACAAGATATCTGATGACGTCATCTTGGGCTTTAGGAAATTGTAACAAACATGTTTCACTATTTTCTGACATTTTATGGACTAAACAATTAAAAGTTCAACATTTTGGTCCATACACTTACTGGCTTTCATGTCAAGAGTTAGATGAGAAGATTGACACCACTCTCATGTCTCTAGGCTAAATATGAAGCTACAGCCAGCAGCCGTTTAGCTTAGCTTAGCACAATGACTGGAGACCGAGGGAAACAGCTCAGTTCAAAGGTAACAAAATCCACCTACCAGTACCTCTGAAATGTACTAATTAATACAATATATCTTATTTGTTTAATCCATACAAAAACCAATGTGTAAAAACTATATTTCTAGGGGGAAATGTGTCAGACTAGTTTTGGCCAGTTGATACTCCAGGAACTTACTGGTGTCTGAAGTTACTGGTTCCTGGAAGACAGCAACTTTCTATTGGGACTTCCTACTTGAAGTTACTGTTTTCCCTTGTTTCCAGGCTTCGTGCTAAGCTAAGCTAACCGGCTGCTGGCTGTAGCTTCACATTTACCATACAGACATGAGAGTGATATCCATCTGATCATCTACCTCTCGGCAAGAAAGTGTTTTTCCCAAAATGTCAAACCATTCCTATAATCAATAAATCCGAAAAAGAATCAGCAGATGAATCTTAGATGAAAATAATCATTAGTTGCAGCCCTACAATGAATTAAAATAAAAAATATAAGCATATTGTTACCATATTGTCACTGCAGTACCTCATTGGTCATTTGAGAACTCTCCTTCACACCTGCAATTAGTGTCTGTGCTTAAGCATTTAAACCATCTGTGTTATACAGTAGAGCAAAACTGAATTCCTCTTTCTTAATCGCCATAATAATAATAATTCTACAAAACGTTTGATTTTGACGTTTGATTGATGTGTTTTATATATAACATATATTTTTAGTCAGAAAACTAGCTTGTTTGGCTCAGCGGAAGTCAGCATTTACCAGCGTTCATGTTTGGTGGGACACCCAGAGACTGTGACCACTGTGGTTACCTGCATAGAAATGTGTCATGCTAAAGTTAATTAACTGGTATGGAGATTTACGTGAGTAAAAGAGAAAAGCAGCTCATTTCCAACAAAGTGTACTTAGTGATGGCTACAGTTTGAAAATCTTAAAATCTAAACACGTTTTTGCTCCGTACGTCATAGAAACAGAAACATGGAAATCATGTCACCATAGAGAATCTCTCATGAATCGATATTTCTGCAGAGGGGAAACTGGAAGTGTGTTGGCGTTATCTTTAGATGTTGTGTTTATCTGGTGTCTAAAAGTATCCCAGAATGACACTGCCGAAGTTTCAAATAAGGGAACCCAAACCCATTAAATTTCCTTAAATGACTTTCTGCGACAGCACATCACAGTCTGTATGACATTTATATATTTATATGTACATGATATGTGCATCATGAATACAGATTTATGGTATGTGCATGATGTATAACTGCTGCTGTTTTCACAAAAATGATTTTCTTTCTAAGAAAAGTTTTATCCAGACTTTTTTTGACTCTCTGTCTCACTCCTACTGGCTCTGTGATTGATTATCTCTCATTCATTTCTTTTTTCTTTTTTTTTTTGCTAAAGGCTTCAAAATGTTACACCATGTACCCTTAATCAAGTTCAACCGTTATATAATGATAGATTGAGTGTATCTGAAGCCTCAGATCCCTGGTTACATAAGAATATTCCTCTGTGTCACACTTTATTATTCTCAAGACAACTTAGCTCATGTATTTTCCATATTAAAACCTGGATTAGATTGCTCCAGACCATTAGGCCTCTTTCCTCTGCCACCTTTCCTTTCTGAATGTGGGACAGTGATGCAGTAAAAACAAAAAAACGGAGACATATGCAAGAGATCAGCCTCATTGTTAAAGTAAACTAAATCTTAAAACCCTTTGGGCATTTTTAAAAGTAGGCAAATAGTGGTGTCACACAAACCCTTTTTTCACATGTGCATCACCGTGGAGTTTTGAAAGTCTTGGCAGATAGAGTCAGAAAACACTGAGCTGGCATCCTTTTGTTGTCTTCCTGCTATGTGAGGAGCAGAGTCAGTTCTGAGAAATAAATATTCCTTAGAGGAAATAGACAGGAATCCCATGTCACATCATGTCTAAACTGAACTGCAACTAAACTGCATGTTAAGGCTGAACTGAACAGTTTCTCTGCTGTGGCTTGGTGGGTGGTGCCTGGTGTCAGATGCCAGGACTCTAACTGTTGTGGCTGCAAAGAAGGAAGGAAGTCTTCATCAGCTTTAGATGAAAATAAATACAAGGTCAACATGTAGCTTGTGTGGTGATGCTATAAAGAGTTCACAGTTTCTTCTCTAGAATTTGCAGCATTTCCTGTGGCCAGTTGTATTCAGTTTTAGAAAGTCTCAGAGTAGATTTTACTTGAATTTATTGGTGGAAATGTTACAGGCAAATGTCTCCATCTTCTTTGGTTCTCTCAACAACTTTGTGCTACAGCAGACAAGCTTTTTGTGATCTTTTGTGAACTGTTTATTAAAGAGCTGGTTCAGCCGCTTGATGTATGGTCAGAAATAATGTACCTGTTACTCTCGATAATCCTTGCTGCTAGTGCAACTACTTCTGTTATATACTGTACTGTATATTCTGTAAAGAATAAGTCTCATAGGGAGAACATAATCAATATATGACAGTGGTAGAAGAAGTACATTTATTATGTATTCAGATTCTGTTTTTAATTAAAAGTTGCAATACCAAACTGTAAAAAGTGTAAGTAAAAGTGCAGACGTTTTATCAGCTCAAAGTATCAAAAGTAAGGTACTTATTATGCAAGAGAATGGCGCTTGTCAGTGTAATGCTATTATATGTTATATTATTGCATTAATTATTAGTGATGCATTCATATGTAACAAACATTTAACCCTTATACTTTGTCGAGGTGGAGCTAATTCTAACTATATTACATACTGCTGTGTAGTTTCATTTTAACAATACATCATAAGCTGGTCATGTAGTAGAGTAGAAGTATTAAGTAGCATAAAATTGTATATTGTATTTAAGTACAGTACTTGATTAAATCTATTAAGTTACATTTCACCATTAAATGATAAAATAATAACAATGATTCAAAAGGAAAAAAAGAGGGGGAAAGGTACAAATATGACATATGCAAAAGACAGTATAGGAAAAAAAAAAGGGTAAAGGATTTAAAATGATTTGACACAACAAGTTTTCAAACAGTATTTAGGCATACAAGGTTATTACTTCACTCTGGAACATTTTCCTCCTTGACTACGCTGCGTTTTTATTTTCTGTTTTTCTGTTCAGGTCATGGCTCCTGTCACTGACAGTGCCAGGGCCATGTGTGTCTTTGAATGAGTCACTAGCAGACATAACACAGGTGAAACTCAACCAGTGGGTCTGTCCACATCGACCTCCAGCTCAATGGGCTCTTTGTTACATCGGGATGAGAAACTTATTCCCCAACTAGTTAAGGGAATGAATCGGGACTTCTTCCCATTAAAAACCTGTGTCTGAAATTGGATTAGGCAGGTGTTTATTTGGCAAATTACATGAATAACATCTTATAGGCTAGTGCAGTTGAGAAAAAGGAAGAAATTAAATCACAAGTGGGCATAAAGCTGCCACACACCATTGCAATTACCGTTACTAGTAAAACCATGAGTTCAAACAATCTTTTTTATAGATCCATGCCCATGTCAAGACACTTGTAACAGATGTCTTTATTCACAAAATGCTCATAAAAGCGGTGTAGCAGGTGTTTGCAGGTGTTTGCAGGTGTTTGCAGGTGTTACGCTGGTTGCAAAGCTGATATTTAGCTGTCAGAAACTTTCCTCACATGGATAATAGCTAAAGAGGTCTGCATGATTCATGTCCCAGTGCTCATTTATAAGACATGTTAGGGAAGTGAAGCTCCAACTTTGAAGATGGTCAATGATTTGTAAGCACTTTTTTTTTTTCTGGGCAACACACTCTTTCTCTGCCTCTGGTAAAGACCGATGCTCTCCGTCTGTGGCTGACTGCAGTTGCCAGTGGCTGGTGTGTAGGAGACTGGATGCGCTTGAACATTTCAAGGAGAAGTGACTTCCACGCCCTCTGTCTAAAATTACAAAATGACTGACTGTTAGGATATCCCATCATAATTTTGGACATCTAAATCAAGATGTGTTCATATGGCTTTAAGGCTCTTTGGCAGGGAGTGGAAGCAAGAGGTGGTTGTTGTTATAATGAATCTTTCCACAGTACCTCTTTTCCTAAAAACAATACACATTCTACATGCTCGGACACCGGTAGTTAGTCCTTATGTGGTTGTTGTGTTCTCTCGCTGTAACGAGCAGTCTCTAAATACAGAATGCAAGGCTGCCACCACTGGACTCGAAACCACAGGATTGACAGGAACGGGGGGGTGTCCGCCTATATGTGCATGTGTATGTATCTGCAGCTTTTTTCTGCCACAGTTTTATCCACAGACCAAAAATACTTACATAAAAGACTCCAAATCCTCCACCAGTTAGCCTGTAATCATTAATGTAACGTGGTCACTGTATGTGGGTGATTCAGGCATCTGGAGCATCTTATCCACCAAAGCATCTGCACAAGTAATCAGCCCTCTCTGCTTCTCACATCCATTAATGCATTCCTCCGAGCTTTCACAAATATTCCTCAGGAATAATCCTCAGAGGTGAATTTCGGCAGCTGTGTTATTTCTATTTGCTTATTTAAAATATCTATAATAACATAGCATTTTATCCCTGAGCACACTTCAGCAGAATCATTTTGGTGATTTTAATACTAACATAATTGGATGAAATTGCATTAAGAAATCTGAGCATGTACTTGCAAACCACTGCATCATTAAAGCAGGGTTTGTGAGGAGAGAGAGCACGGGGCTGCAAAGTTGTCCTCTGTTTAGTCTTTTCTGGCAGGGAAGCAAAAGCAAAGTTCCTCAGTGGATCAACAACAACAACCTTTAGACCTGAAAACCTTCCCAGACCTGAAACATTCATTCCAGTCTGCTACAATAATGAGACCTGACTTAATAGCTTTTTTTCAGCTGTGTATGGGAAAATATTACTTATGAGAATTACATCACTGACATTACTGTGAACCGCATCCACCATTAAAGAAATCCAGTACTGGGCCATGTGATGGCATTTAGTTAAATGGAGGTACTTAAAAGAACTGTGGCTGGACCCTCATGACAAAATAATTAAATAAAAAAAACATGAAGAAAATCTGCAGTAAAGATTAAACACAGAACTGTGATGCCACTCTTCATTCTCTTCCTTTTTGATACTATTTATGGTTGGCCTTTTTTGTCAGCAATAGCCAGTCTGTAAATGTATTTACAGTCTGTAATTAGCTCACTGTATAGTTTTCATTGTTTGTGGCGGCGCTGGATTTAAATTGCCTTCACACGCATGAGGGATTCACAGGAAACGGTGCAGGATGTAATCCAGTGTTACTGTTTTTAATTTTATCTCATCTGTATTAGCCTCACTGTTTACTGTTCACTCTCCCACAGCAAAGTTGTATTACTGTTAATGCACTGCTGCTGCCTCACATTAAAAACATTCAATTAGCAACATAGTGTGGCTTATTTTGTGAAGCAGTCACAGTAAACACAATGTATTTGTCACCACGGTTAGCACTAAAGCTGATAAGGCTAATCACACCAATAACTGTTAAAACACCATGGATTTGTTTGGCTGCACTCTAAACAGACATACCAGTTGCTCTTATGTGGTATTTCTGACAAAGCAGTTGCTCAGGGAGTGTTTGCTCTATTATCAAACTGCACTTGCTGTTACCACGGTAACCATGGGTGTCGCCAAATCAAGCAGGACTGAAATCTTAGTAGTATTACAACTAAAGGACAGATAGCAAACACGACCGCTGATGCAATTGTAAGAGAAACACGCATTTACAATGTGCATATCCTGAAAGAATGCTTAAATGGGTTGTGTGCCTCCAAAAGTTTGGGGACTTGCAAGAAAAAGACTGGTCAAAATCGATACAGTAGAGGCCGAGATATCCTGGCTTTTAGTCTCGAGTATGGGCTTCAGCACCTATAACACAGCAGATCCTATATTTCCTATAATGCAACTCTTAACAGAATCTTTTGTTAGACCCTCTGTGTCTTTTCCCAGGTCAACTCCCAGGTCTTTCAAACTCCACACCTCCAGGCTTTCTGTTATAAAGCCCAACCCGAGATAACCCTGATGACTTTGTTAGGCCTTATTTTCTCAGACTTAAGAAAGCTCCCTCCAGAGTCACAGGAGGAGACTGTTTTCACTGGCTGAGTAGTATTCCCCGTGACGAGTAAACTGACTTTAATTCTCAAAGTCACTAAGGTTGCCTAAGGTTATTCCAGAAAAGATTTGACATCATGCATCCATTAGTGGATGAGGTGCAGTCTAGCACTAATTGAGCCATTAAAATAACAATTCTCCCTGCAGTGTAATTCCCAAAGGTGTGCTCTGCAAAGAGGGAAAGTGTTCCTAATGTCAGGCTGTCATTCAAGCTCTGTTATCAGCGGTTCCATGAGGCCCACCTGTGTATTCTGGCAGCTCCACCCTCCACCTCCACCTCCACCACTGCATGCACGCTTACACGCTTACACATCAAGGATAATGCCAGCTTTCACATCCAGGGCAGGGTAACTATCGGTTACCTTGCCAGCCAGCCCTGCCAAGCCCATAATGAGAGTCTGCATCAGTGGATGCAGTCACTGTCTTCAGCGATCCAGATGGGAGTTCACCGTTTATCGCTGCGTCATCATCTATTACCCAGTCATTACAGGCCAGCGAGCTATTTTCGTGATGCATGTTTTCACTGTGCACCTGTGAAAGTACACCCACCCCATTACAAACTTAGAGGCACACTGCTGTTTTTAAGACATGTAAATCCCAAAAAAGCCCCAGAGCCAGATCTGATAAAGACTTTAATGCTGTTGTCAGCTTTGGTGTAAACATGTGTTTGCTCACTGGAAACATGCGATGAGCGATATATCACTGTGTGGAATGTAATAATTCACAGTCCTGAGCAGATAATGTCATGTAGATGGCATGTTAGCTGACTTCACTTGACAGAAGGTTATATTTTCAGGGGTGATGTTTGTAAAAAAAAAAAATTGCCACTTGTTCAGTTTGATAACTGAACTCTGATAACATTTTGACATCCAATAATATTGTACTCATTCAGCTCAGTAAAAGTAAAGATGTGACGCAAACACACTGAACTGTTTCACTGGTATTAGCTGGGCCCTGACTAGCTGATGATGCACCTTTTGTAGGAAAAGTAAATCCAAGCAACTGTTACATAATAAAGGAAACACTCTAAACTTATTTTTCCACTGGCTGGTTTTCAAAATCATTCAGCTCCTGCTGGCACTCCAGGCAGATCATTTGCTTTATTACTTTTCTGAGAAACAATCCACAACGGAACTGTGAAAATGAATTGCCAACAATTCTTGAATTTACGGCCCATTTACGGTGTAACCGTGGCTGTCTAAGCTGGTCATATAGATCCTGTCATGGATGCAGGACGTCTGTGGAGAAAAGCTCAGCGTCGCGCACACTGGTGTGATGTGAGACAAAACAGACTGAAATGCAAACTGTGATCCTGGGCATACAGCTGGCAAGACTCAAAGCTCCGTAATTTGTGAAATAAATGTCTTTTTTAGAGTTTGTAGGCACAACTTAACAGTCAAAGCCTACTTCCTTTTCTCTTTAAAGTGAGACTATGTAACTTATGAAATTAAGAACACAGTCCTCCTCTTCCAAATGAAAAGTTGAATTCATAAGCAATAAAACACACCCTCGTTCAATTCAACACACTTTTTTTTGCTGCTACAGTCTTACTTGGTCTGGTATGACCAGTAGCTTATGGTGGCTAATATTAGTGTAAGGGCAAAATTTCTCTTTTCCTTTCTTACTAGATATGTTTAGTGTAAATAAATTTCTCTCTTTATGTCTCATATATATGTCTAGTGTGATAACTTGTTTTTCCCTGTTAATCAGTCTTAATTCTGTACACTCAGATCATTTCTGTTTTAGGTCATCTCTGTCGTAAGGTACATTGGTATCTTGGTTGGGTGTTGTGGCTGGAGGACAGATTGTTTGTATTCAGGGGAAAAGACAGCTGCAGTCTGGGGAACAGTCTGCCCTGGGTTTCCAGCCTTGGGCAGGAAAACTTAGCTGGAGACAGACTATCTTTGTTAGAGGTGATTCTGTACTGATATGTCTGTCTGTGTATTGTGAGGTTATAAGTATGTGACAGCATCTTCCCTTCTTTGTCAGACGCTTCATGTGCATTTTGGTGTATGATCTCTGTCCTTCAGCTGAATTGGATTGACTCTGTGTGTGCCCCCTTTCATTTACCTCTTTTATTCTTAGTTTCATTCTTTTCTTAATTAAATATACAAAAGACAACGGCTTGTTGAATCTTCATTTTATTTGCTCACTTCTCCAAAGGAAATACACAATTTCCACCACAATTAGCATGTTTGATAGATATTGCTATGTAACTGATATTACTGAGTTAGTTCGTGGACTTTATGACTCTGGTCTACTTGTGCTATTGTTACACTACATTTTAGCACTTTCTGTTATCCTGTAATTCTCTCTTGTGGCCACAGTGGCCGCTGGTTAGCGAATGTTACATAGGATAGCTTGAACTATTAGCCACTGAGTTGACCTCAAAGACTACTAGTTGCTGTCTGAATAACTCTTCAAATTATTCAATTATCTATCACATCTAACCTACTTTTTTAGTGCAACAGTAATTTAAAACAAAACTGATATGACCAAAATGTAAAATCCTTTGAATGGAGCTTTGTGTGCAGGAAGAAACAGCCAAGTTTCTTTCCCTGTGGACGTGCACTGATGTTATTCTGGATGACCTTTGAATCGCTCTGCTGACGCCAACACCTTTAAAAACTCTAGATAACCAAAAACTGGATAGCTGTACATTTCATCTATTCAGCAAAAACACTGAAGCTTAACTAATGATAATAAAGCAAAACAATATTCCCTTTCTGTATTTCTGTGAGGGAGCAAATGCTTCCTGGTGTTCATTCCACTAATGTAACCGTCACTGAATGCGTGTAATGTGATTCCTGTCATTTCCCTCATTCCTGACATTCCTACCCGATGTTTTTAACTTTGGAATTCACCTTGTCATCTGTGTTCAAGGTATCGAGCCCGAACTGACCAGCACTCACTCCCGTTCCTTCATCAGAGTCCAGGATAAGGTGATTACGTAGCTATTTCTGCTGTCAAAAAGTGGTTGTGATGTCCTTCAACTTTACCCTCATCCTTTTCACTAGTAGTTTATTTAATTTCCAAGATAATGCATCAAAAACGAATTGAATCTTTTTTTATTTGTTAGAAGTTTGTATGGTCAAACTATGGGGTGTTTTCAGTAGCAAAGGCTTTGTCCATGACTGGAACAATTTGTACTGATAAAACAGGAAGCACTTGAGGCCATACGTCACCTGTCAGCAGCCACATGCATTGAGGAGAATCTGATCCCGGGTCACAACAATATACTGACTTAGTGTCTAGCTATTAGCTGCTGTGTAGGAACATATTTCATGGTCGAGTGCAGACACTACTGAAGAGACGTCCATTGTGTGCTGGTTGTGTTTCATCCCTGTGTGTAATTGGCCCTCATTCACTCCCATTACCAACTTCACAGAGCAGGAAAGGTCAGACTGGAACTATCTGGGATGATTGCTGGCAGCTTTGCGGTCTTCTTACACATGTGCAAGGCGAGGAAGATGGAGCAAGGCATAAAAGGAAGCCCTGTCATGCCGTCTCACTTTCATCTGGTCCCTGCAGGTTTGCAGTTGTGACTGCGTCAACCAGACTGACGTTTAAAGTGCGGTTTTTCGCTGTGGCGTGTTCTCCAGACATGTGCTCAGCTCTAATTCCCATTTACGACTTCACTTCACTTTGAGAAAGTCCATTCAGCCACAATGGCTCCAAGATTCTCCCTAAACCTTTTGAATTTCTCAACAGATGGAGCAGATAAGGCAGCCTGGACCCTCACACTGATCATAATCTTTTTTATTTTTCTACTTCTCCTTGTGCTGCTGATGGTGCATAGCCTTTCAAGCCTATCAAAAATTAGACATACACTTATAAAATGCTCAGTAGCTTTACATCTAAAGCCATCCAAACTTGGGTTATTTTGGAAATGTATAATTTTCAACCAATGACTTGATCATATCAAAATGAAGGTAAATACCTGCAAAAGCGTAAATGAATGCTGAGGGGATTAGTTTCCGATGTAAGAGATCTGGCATTAAAGCCTGAGAATGCCTCAAAGTCATTTAGCCCTGTTAGTCATTTGGATATGCACAGGATCCAGAGGGATTGTGATAAACAGCTGCTGAAAAGCTTCAGCAGAGACCTGATCTCCATGCATTGTACCCATCTGTAAGTCAGATAGCACCTTGTGCCGATTCTTGGCTGCAAATGGAAGCTTTTCAAAATCACATATCCTGAGGCTAGGCCTTTAGAGATAGCAGGTCAGCCAGGATAAACACGCTAAGACAAAGCATTCCTACAGTGGGCTGGGCTCATGCAATCAAGAAAAGCAAGGACCTCAACAAATCAGCCATTTATAACCAAGACGCATCCAAAAACAGTCACACATATTTGTGTTTTTAAAATGTACAAGTCAATGTCTACATGAAGCTAAAAGGAACTCCAGCCAATGTTTGGTTTGAAATACAGCCTAAGCCATACTGAGCTGAAACGTGTACGCCTCACTGGGCTGCTTATTGTTGACCCACACACAGATGCTCCAAAAGACAGCTTTTGCTAAAAGTCATGATCTTGAGAACAGTTGGGATCTCGCAGCATCCTAAATCCCTCGCTTTGTCTACATGTCACCTCTCGCCTGCCAAAAGCTAAACAAATGAACAAAGCAGCACAAAAGCTCAGTGCAGGCACAGTGTGTTAGAGGCTGACAAGAAGCTCCAGTACAGCTGCCCGTTAATTCATGAGATGTGAACCACAACCTCTGGAGAAGTGTGTGTTCAAAGCACATGTTGATACATACACATGGGCATTGACATCCATACACACACACACACACACACACACACTGTAATACTATATATGCTTGTTGGCTGGCACAGTACCAGCATGTGCAATACATTCACATGAGGCATGTCTGAGCCTGGACTTAAATCATAGGACAAGGCTGACATGAGGTGAGGAATTTCAGCTTAAGTTACCTGGACAAAAAAGCTATACTCACACAGATGTTGAATTTTTGATGCCATTAAACTCAGCACAACAACTCCATCCTGTTAGTGTGGGAATTCTTTATTCTCTTTTTTAGGTTTTATCTGATCATGATCAAGAACAAAAATGACCAAAAAATAAAAATAAAAATAAAGTTAGAACCAGAACCAATTTCATGCTAACTTTTACTATAGTGGGAATGGCTGGACAAATGTGCCTTAAAATGTGATACAAGCAGCTTTTGAGCAAACCAAAAGCTGACACAAAACTACAACACAATAAGTTTTTTTGAATATGGCTTGGGCTAAGGATTGCATCCTTAAATGTCTTATTTCCATTTAGTTTGACTAATAGTATCCTGATTAATCTGTTATTGTCTAGGTGGGTAGCTGCAGACAGCTAAAGAGGAGACATTAAATCAGGTCTTCATAGGAAAAGACAAAAATGTTTCACTAAAGTTATAAATCTAGCCTCGCTGGGTCAGCCAGTGGAAATAAGCTGCTTGGAGAGAATACTGATGGACATTAAAAGCCTTTGGTATAAATCATTTTTATCATAAGCAAATTATTGTTCAGCTTTTAGCCCCTGGTGTGTGTTCTTGTGTGCGGAAATGTCTGCATGCATTTGCATATACAGTAAATGAGTGTGTACGTGTATAACGCACCACTTTCCATTCAAAGCCTTTTATACAGAGCCGACAGCACTGGACCTGAAACTGAAATTGTTTTTGGCAGGGCCGTGACTAAATGTTTGCACAATGTGCTGGGATTTTCCACTTAACAACAAAAACACAGGCCTGATTTTTATATAAACATCTCTCTTCAAGAACTGTAAGTTACTAAAGGTGGAGAATCATTTACAAAGTTGTGCAATCTGTCAGAGGAATAATACATCAATTATTAAAACATATTTTCATCAGGTATGTATTGTACACCAAACCTTACTCATACAGAATGTGCTGAGAGCATTTCATGTAATACATCACAAGTTTAAATAAACTTTTGAGCTTAGCTTTGTTTGAACTGTACCTGTGTGCTGTTGGCTTTACCAGGCCAACAATGTTTACATCCATCAATAATACAGTATTACGCGGTAAACCGTGTTAACGAATGCCTACAACACCGCGAGCTGCATGAGGAATCGCTCACTATTAGTGTGCTTCGACTTCGTGTGGGATTCTTGAATCTGTGGAGCCCAGCAGATGTTTTCCTCAGTCCATGAGTCTCAAACCACAGCTATATAAAGACAGTGTAATTACTGGACTGGTCTGAGAACAGCCTGCCATGCCCTTTCTCTGTCACACACACACACACACACACACACACACACAGATACACACAAACAAGCCACTATAGTATATATAGTTTAAGCACATATGGCTCACAAAGTTCAATCAAGTTTAAAGGAATGCTTTGAGATTTGGGGAAACACACAAATATGCTTTCTTGCTGAGAGTTAGATGAGAAGATTGCTAAGCTCATGTGTGTACGGTAAATATGAAGCTATAGCTTAGTAACGTACAGACTGGAAACAGGGGGAAGCCAAAAAACGACACGTTGAGTTATAACGTGATATAACGTGTTAATTATTGAGGTTTAGGTTCTTGCAGGCGGATTTTGTTAGGGTCAAACAGAGCCAGGCTAGCTGTCTCTCTGTTTGCAGTTTATGCTAAGCCAAGCTAAGTGTCTGCTGGCAGGAGCTTCATATTAATTGTACAGAAATGAGAGCGGTATCAATCTTCTCATCTAAATCTACGCAAGAAAACATACCATATTTCCCAAAATGTGGAACTATTCCTTTAAAAGGTCTGCGTCACAGTTATTGTCTGATTTGGACATTTTACTGTTGTTTTTGTTTTAATTATTGCTAATTTAAGAGATATTCTATTCATTTCAGCACATTGTATTAATCACTGCACTTTAATTAACTTCTTTAACTGTGAACACAGTCTGTATTATTTGCAGCAAGATGTTGAGCTATTTCAGGCTGCAGAGAAAACACACTCTGCTGTTATAAGCAGTTTACGGTCTATTATGAGACCACTGGCTGCAGAAGAGTGATGTGATGTTCAGAAAATGTTCCCACACTAGTGGTGTGCTGTGAAGGAACTTTTTTTTATGTATCACCTCAGCAGTTTTTGGTCGCCTCAAGGTGTTGTAAATTCATTCTCCCATTCTAAGGAGGATTACCAACTCCACTTGACTTTGAAGCTCGGAGATTTCCAAAACACGGTTTGACTTCAAGGCTTCTCTGTGAGTTGAGGGGATTTTAATGAGGGGATTTTCAGTTTGACCAGCTATGCAAGACTCCAGTCATAGATGGTCGGCTCCCGTAATCAGGCCATCTATCACACTTTTATACCTGGAGTGATTTACTGGCTCCTTCGCTCTCATGGGACAGATACTGCACAGCATTCAGGGGGTGCTGTGTTTTATTCTGCCTCACATACAGGAATGTGATGCACCCAAAGAGTGGGTGGGGTGCACATGCTAATATAGGGTGACACAGTCATTAGCACTGTTGACCTCAGGGTTGATCCCATTTGCGTGTGCTGATTGTTTCTACCCAGACGTTCAGTTCATGCAAATCAAGTGGACTTTTAATGTGGACTTTTGAATAGTGTGACATTTTGGAATAGTATGCTAGAGTTAGATGAAAGAATCAATACCACAAAATATTACCTGCTAGCTTTAGCTGCACATTTTTTCGGACAGACATGAGAATGGTATTAATCTTCTCATCTAACTTTTGGCAAGAAAGCAAATTAACGTATTATGTCAAAGTATTGCTTTAAGACAATGAATGAATTCATTAATTAATACACTACTGCTCTTTGTTTCTGCTCTCACTCTCTGTTAAGCCTTTCCCTTAAAAAACCTTCAACATTAAATGCTGACTGAATCATTAAACACCCTGAATTCAAGTCAGCTGACAAACTGAGCCCTACATCCACATCATGTGAGAGCAAAGCAGTAGTCGCCTCAGACCTGGCTTTCATTATCAGACGTTTTTGCCAAATGCACCACAACAAACACATGAAGATCACAGTTGAGTTGGCACGCAGCTGCGCTTTGATTGACGTCACCTAATGATGCATACTGTAGGTCCATGTGAAGCTCTGCTGTTAACTACCGCTATTGTATCATACCAGAAAATGGATGACAGATGCTGACATGAGCGTGAATGATACCACCTGTGGTTTGAAACTTTCCTTTCCTGTCTGTCTTGTTTCAGTGGAGGATGGAAAGGCCTTTGGTGTGTGAGCGAGCCAGTTTGTGACAGACAAGCGGAGACAGGTTAGAGGATTAAAGAGAGAAGGAAAGAGACGGACTGAGAAAGTGAGTAATGCACAGAAAATCATTCAATGCTGAATGAAGATTTATAAAAATAAAAATAAAATCTCAATAAATTAATGAGCAGACTGGCCTTTAAGTTGATTTGTTACTGATCATCTGATGGTTATCTTCATTTGTTTGTTTTTCATTTTAGCCACTTTTAAATAACACATTTTATTAATTTTAGCTTGTTTTTTTAATGTGCACATCCACCTCCGATACACACACACACACACACACACACACACACACACACACAAATTAACGGGTGGTTTTGTGTACTTTGTTTTTAATCATTGCAACCTAAACACAGGCAATAATGATAACAATGTTTTAAGCCAAAATTGGCTCCTTATCGCACATGGGAGAAGTTTGCCGGCTTTCTGCCAGAAAGCCATGTAATGTACTATGACGTGATGTACTACAGAGAGCAACACATGTAGTGAGGAGGTCAGGATGAATGAGTAGATTACGCTCCATACTTTCACCCAGCAGACTGCTGTTTGAGTCCTGTCTGAAACTTGACTTATTATTTTAACCCAAACCATGATCTTTTCACAAACCTGACCAAGTAGTTTTGGTGCCTAAACCTAACTAACCTGTGACAGTTTGGTTAGGTTTAGGAAAAGATCATGGTTTGGGTTAAAATAATAAGTCAACGTTGAACTACAGTTTGTACTTTTGGTGTCTAAACCTAACCAAACTGTGACCCTTTCACAACGTTAATCACATGTTAAAAAGGCTTTCTGACAGAAAGACTTTGAGGCAAACTTCTCCCACGTGCCTCTTTGTCAGGTGCAGACAACTCAGTTGCAAAAGCAGACTTCTTGCTGCAACTGGATACACACACACATGCAAGCCTGAATCAAGATAATACTGTATTAATAGTACATCACAAATAAGTATTGTATACAGGAAATCATTAAAGAAGTCAATCAACTATGGAAAAAGGAATCAAATAAGGTTAATGAATCCTTTGACAGCACAGAATAGGATAAACCGATGCTGTCTTAACTGCACTAAACAGGAGGTTTATATGAGATTTCTACATCTAGTCCCAGAGGGTTCCTAGTTTGAATAATGCATACATGGGAAATCATCATAACCATTACAATAGAAACTCTTACTTTAGGAAACAAAAGTCAAACATATTGAAAATATACCAAATCTGAGCTGGTACAGAATAAGTTACAGGATAAAAGTAACAAATATACCAATGAACTGAACTGAACTGAGGTGGATGGAAATGGACTGAAGCGGGAGAAAGAGAGCAACAGAGGAAGAGAGAGTGGCTGCATTTTGCTGTGGAGGGGTCGGGTCGTCACGGTCAGAGCAGAGAGAGAAGCGCTGCTCAGATCTGCTCAGAGGCTGACAGCTCTTTGACAGGGATAAGAGGACTGCCTGTAAATAATAGGGGTTCAGACCTGGGGCACCTTGCTCCTTCACAAAGTGCTCATTTCTCATCTATCAATCTTTCCCTCACTCTCTCTCTCTCTCTGTTGCCTACGGTGCCTAATTCTCACAGAGTTTTTCAGTGGTATTTTCACCAGACCAGTGACATGAGAGGGCCAGCATAACTGAAATAAAAGACATTTTCCATATGGCTGAATAGCAGCTTAAAGTGGAATCCTTTTGGCCCTCGTCTGCGCCATCTGAAAGAGAAACATTCAAATTTCCAGGAAAATGAAAGGAAAGCAAAGTAGCAGACTTTGAGATAGATGACATCATTGATTTAAACTGAACATCTGTGAGCCAGACACAGCCCCAGCCTTAACATAGGCACTGTAGGTAGGAGGTAGGCAACCTGCAGGGTATATTTATTCATTCTTTTAAAAACAAATGTTTGTTTCAACAAATTGTGTGCACCTTCACATGATTCTGAACGGCTACAGTTGAGTCATCTGAGGTAGAGGCGGTGTGGCTTTTAAGAGCGTAAAGATGAGATCAGATGAGATGAGGTGAAGAGGAGATGCTGTTAAATGGAACATCAGCGACTCTTTGGGGCTTGATTGGAGAGTAACAATCCCAAATCAACAACACTCATTAAAGATGCAGATTGCAATAAATACAATGCAATGAACAAAGCTGAAGAAGTGGCATCTTTGGCTCAGATTTTACAGTTATATCATGCATGGGGGCATCTAAACTGAACGTGCAACATGTGCAAGACCATCAGTCCACAATCAAGGCCACTGTGACAATGCGATCTAAATGGTGGTCTGTAAGAGGTGCAGTGTACACATTAATATTTCCCCATATATACTGTACATTTAACGAGCTATTGGTTGCTGTAATCGGAGGGAAGAGGACATTTTGCACTGAAAAGACAGTAACTTAAAATACCTACTTGATGTGAACAACTGAGACTGCAGAAGTCTCATATTAGCTTGATTTCTGAATGTATTTTTGCACAGCATGAGGACTGTGGATTCTGTCCCCCATCACTTACACTGACGTCCTGTCAGGAAAGGATCTCTCAGGGCCAGAATGGAGAGGAGAAATTATTAAAGCAACCGGTAACTCTGTTAATGTACATATTGGCATGTGTCCTTTAATCTTAAACGAAGCAACAGTAACTGAAGCGTCAAAGGGACCTCTGCCTGGCCCACAGTGTCTCTGGGTTTCCAGACACGCCCAAACCACCGGGACTGCCAGTGCTCTGAGGAGGAGGATCGGGTGAGAGTGGAGCGGAGGGAAAGAGGAGAAACCGTCCCCTGTCAGAAGTATGCGGGGCTCGTCCTTTCAGACCTTACGTCAGCCCGGACTCTTTAACAGGCTGTCAGCCCCGGTCCGGACTGCAGACGGAGGTGCGCCGAGATGACAGCGACGGGACGAGGATGTGTCACACCTGCGGAGAGCGGCGTGTTGAGTGTTTAAAACGGGACTAATTCTGGATTCGATGCATTTGCAGTTCCTCACCAGTGATGAGTTGGCTCTTGTTGTGGATTCTAACAGCAGCCGGGATTCAACAGGTGGGATGGAGGATAGATGTTTTTTTTAAAAACCCTTTTTAATGTGCAAGCTGCATGTTTATCTCACTTTCAGGGTGCAGAGGAGCAGTGAGGTGAATTAATATTATTCTGAAAATATGCATCTCTGTTTCCCATTTAATGATGTCAGTGTTCCTAGTTACACCATGAAAGGTTACTAGAAACTTCCTATGGGGACTTACAGTGTGTTTGCAGTGAGTTTTAGTGACTGAAATGAGTTGGCTATCCCTGTAGGAACTCTCATCATGAACGTGTTTTGATTCGCTGTTTTTTCTCCCTCTGATAACACATCCTTCCACGTGTTATTATAGGGTTTCCATTGTTACTCTTAAGGTTATCTGTAGATGTGGCCCCAAAAGATAAGTTTCTGCTGACTGAAAGTTTTCTTAACTTGAGGCAGGGTAAGCTTGATTGATTAGACTGACTGACCTGAACACCATTATTCCCTCTAAATGTGTCTGATATCTCTGAAGAGAAGTCTATTTGTTTTGTTTTGTTGTTTTTTTTGTTTTTTTTGTCTTCAATCATCCCGGGGTTAAACCTGCAGTGTGAGATGCTGGCAGCTGCCTCACTGCAGCTTCACTTTCCATCGTTTGTTATGATTTAGTGCCACCTCGTGGTTATATAGGAAACAGCTTTTTTAAATGGCTTCATTAATGATGTCCTGTGTCCCATATTTCCACAGTGCCCCATTATCTATCTGTCAGTCTGTGGATCAGCTTTTGGAAATTGGATGCTTGGGTAAAATAATAAAATACTGATTTGGAGTAAAAAAAAAAAAATTTACAGAAAACTGCAGTTTTCTTCTTAGTTTTGCTCAGAAATATGGACATGTAGTTTTAAAGCCATTTAGCAACTGGAAAAGTAATTAATGTAATAATTATTAAAATATACTAAGATATCCCTCAAACGTTGTGATACAATGTTGAATATTAAAATTAGGTCATAAACATTATATCATATGGGATGTTATTATAATTTTGGCTGATAATGTAATGTAATGTAGTAAAGCAATTTATCACATTCTTCTTGCGTTCATAGCCTCTTTTAAAGTTTGAGCATGTTTTAAACTGTTTAAAGCCACGTTGCCTCTCTTAAATGTCACAAGAAAGAAAGTACCTGAGTGACAGGTTGTCCATTGCCCCCTGGCTTTTTTTGGAAAAAGCTTTTTTTTTTTTTTCAGAGGTCATCTGATCTGATCTGACCAGACACTGACAGGAGGAAAAAGATCAAACCAGAAGGGAAGGAGGGTCATCAGCCCAAAACATGACAGCTATTTGAGGATGATATTGAGGAAAGAGATGACGATATTGAAGGGTTGTGTCACAAATATTTAAGCCTAAATTTGATCAAATCTGGATATTCTGAGATCAAATTATTTGAGCATCTTTCTCTGCTTGTATTCTTACTCAAGTTTTCTTAAATATCTGTTTCTCTAGTTCATTTAGAGACAGTTACTGTGATTAAATGCTTTTTAAATAAAATCATGCTGAATTTAGTTAGCAAAGATGAACGATTTCAGGATGATGATTGCATTAGGCCTACCCCATGTTTTCATAATTAGCTTATGAAACACCCCCTCTCTCTGCTCTCCTTTCTTTGTTACAGTGATGGACAGGTTTTGAGCTGTGTTTGTTTTGTTGTTGTTTTTTCCTCCTCTGTAAATTAGCCTGATAGCTGCGGGCTAAATTAACTCTTCTGAGGAATGGCTTAGTGGCACAGCCGTGATTAAAACTCATTTATCTGCATTAGCTTTCAACACTGTGCACAGCAGTTATTAATATGACCGTAATTCCACTGAAGTGCCGAGAACAAGCTCAGGGATGTGACACAGGGTACGGCTTGCATAAGATGATTAAGCATGTTTCCCCACAATTAATTGCAGATTAAGTGTGCATGCACGTATGTGTGTGTGTGTGTGTGTGTGTGTGTGTGTGTGTGTGTGTGTGTGCGTGTGCATGTGTGTCTTTCACGGATCAGAAGCTCCTTAGTAAAGTGCTGTGCTCTGCTGTTCCAAGCATATGATATTATGATTTATGAGCAGACAATATTGGACCTCCAATGCATTGTTTGCCACCCCATCTAGACCAGTCAACACTGTGGCAATTATGATGGACATGTTGTCAGCTACAGCTTCAGTGTGTCTCAGTCATAAAGATCCTTCACTGTTTTATTATTACTTCATGTGAGATGAATGAGAATGGACATATTCTGCATTTTTGCCCCCAAAAAATCCATCTAAATTTTAAGGACGTATTTTTTCTGAGAGTATTTTGTAGCAGAAATGTAATGTAACTTTTCTTTGCCTAAGAACCGGAGGCCGTCTTCTGGCGTTTTCTCAAGCACACCATGTCCTCAAAACAAGCAGATTTTAATTTTGTTGACAGAACGTTTCCTCTGCTGAGACTCGTGCATCCACGGTCCAAAACTAACCTCCAAGTGCTAGGCTGTTAATGTGGCTCATGTGGCCTGTTTCAGCGAGAACATCTGCTTTTAAGAGCTTCAGAGCTCTTTACGGTGTGATCTTGGCTTCACAGAGCAACTCGTAAGAGTCAAAACATTCTGAGGGGGAGACGTTGATTAAGTTTCATTGGCAGGATTTTGTAGCAGTTCAGCACAGTTGCAGATTTTAAATATGATGATGGAACACTTCCAGAGTGTTAAGCACATACAAGACTAGACGTTGTCATTGATTTAACAAGATTATCTCCGCTGGGTTTTTATAGTCTCATTTGATTTATTGCACAGCATGAGCAGACGTTAGCAGGCTGCCTTGTATTTCACCCATGTAGGCAGTGAAGCAGAGGTGTTTCTGAGACAGGCTTACCAAAGAGGGCTGGATATGAAAGAATTCAGGATTAAGGATATTAAGAATATTGCCTCGCCACAGGGGGTCAAATATCTTTCATGTACTAAAATGTGGCTTTTTGATTTTGCACAAACACAAAAAAAGAGCAGCTACTAAAGCCTAAGACTTTGTGTGAACAAAGCTAGTATTGTATTTTCAGTGTAATGAAGGTTCATTCATGGTGGTGTGGAGATGAATTCATTGCATAATGAGGAGGCAATTGGTCATACTGTAAACAAAAACACTATATGTTAGTGAAATGGCTACAAATGAGAATTGCACATTGTTGTTAAACTGCATTTACCTTTAAGAAAGTTGTTGTTGAGCCTCTCTTTTAGGTTTAATTTGTCCACTTTCCTCTCTCCAGGCCTACTCCCAGAATTCCACTGCCATGCCGCCTGGCACAGCTGTCACATCCCCAGCTGCGGACCTGTACAACCGGACGCAGTACTGCAAGTGGCCCTGCGAGTGTCCCAGGGTCACCCCTACCTGTCCGCCGGGCGTGAGCCTCCTCATGGACGGCTGTGACTGCTGCAAGACCTGTGCACGGCAGGTGGGCGAGGTGTGCAATGAGGCAGACACGTGCGACTACCACAAGGGACTGTACTGTGACTACAGCTCGGACAAGCCTAGGTACGAAAAAGGAGTGTGTGCATGTAAGTGTCACTCACCAGAAACCGACAAAACAAACAACAGTTTACACAAAGCAGGAACAGTTTTTGTTTATTTTGTGATGTGGTATTTTAGGTTCACAGTAACCAGATTGGATCTGAGTAGAGCAGGTGTTTGCTGCCATATCAACACTGCTAGTAACAACACAGGTGTCACTCGTTTGACCTGAATATTGTTGCATTTTAATGTTGTCTGCTTGATACCACAGGCAACTTCTGTGACTTTCGTTTGTTATTTTATTTGTTTGCAGTTGCATGAGGTATTTTGACAGAGATACAAAGACAACAGTTGCATGTCCACAAATGTGATGTGGATCATATTATAAACCACATATGGAAGTGACTAGTTGACATCAAAAGCCTTAATTCCACATGTTTTGGGGGTGTTTACACATGGGAAATAATATCCAACTCCTGGACATTAAAAAAAGCTTTTACTATTAATAATTGTCTTATTAAGCGTCATATGCCACAGACTTATCCCTAACCTTAACCCAAAGGTATGCTTAAATCTAATTTAGATGTTCCATATGTTTCACTTTTTACACTAGAATACATAATTTTGGGTTGTACATTACAATATAGTCACTTGTGTGAAAAAGGGAGGCAACGTTTGTGGTTCAAGCTGTAATAATGTGATCATAATACAATATGTTTGAAGCAGTAATTCAATAGATCTATTTTATTTTATCATTTAGAGCATCTTTGTCATTTTTGTGGATGCATTTAAGTTTTTGTTGGTGAAGTTCTTTTCTGTCTGTGAGTATTGCTGCTCATACTAATTACCCAGGTCTTTATTTACTCCCCACAAACTGTGGTGAAGAAAGGTCCATCTGACACTGATGTTTGGACAATCGCTAATGGAAAAAGTTTCATTAACTGGTTTGAGGTTAAGATATCAGCCTGCAAAAGAAAGTGTCAAACCAGAGCTTCCAAGTGTTTGCAGTTTTCCTGGCATGTCTCTATAATATATGACTGCTTGTCGTTCCTCTCTGCCAGATATGGTGGGAACAGGCTGTGAGCATGATGGTGTGATCTACCGTAACGGGCAGAGCTTCAAGCCCAGCTGTAAATACCAGTGTGTGTGTGTGAACGGTGCCATCGGCTGTGTGGCACTGTGCACAGAGTCCCAGCCTCCGCGGGTGTGGTGCCAAACCCCACGCCGGGTCAAAGTCCGGGGACAGTGCTGTGAGCAATGGATCTGTGATGAACCCAAAAGAGGGCGCAAGACGGCGCCACGACATGCAGTAGAGGGTAGGAGGCCTTGGATATATATATATATATATATATATATATATATATATATATATATACTGGGGGGCTGCAGTATATTCTGTTGCTTGGTGAAGTTGAGCTTTATCTTGCAAACTCTCCTTGAAGTCTTTTTTTTTTTGTTACAATTCCCAATAGCTCTGCCAAATCCCCTAATTTCCTTCCAGAACAGTTCACAGCTGAGTCTGAAAACATAAAGGCGAGCTAAATCAAAGGGAATGCTTCAAGTATTGTATGACACAAAAACTGGAGAATGCTAGGGAATAAACAAGGGAATTATTTTTTTTTTTTTTAAATCACTGGGCTTTTAGGGACTCTTTGTTATTCCGACACAGTCTCATAAGCGTGGCTATTTAACTAATTATTAGGTTGCAGAGGTTTTTTAAAGGACTGGAGGATATAGTTACTTTATACAGTACATATAGTTGGATGTATTGTACAGGTTAAAAAAAAGGTTGTAAGAGGCCAAAACTCCTCTATGGCCTCTTATTAACTTCATATGGTTTTAACTCTTTGGATATTTCTGATAATAAATTAGTGCTGATTTACATGTACATATTTTATAGAAGGAGGAGTTTATATATTGTTTTCAATAGTGGATGGATATGATTGGATTTGATAAGTAACATAGCTGAAGCTGTGTTTGAAATTGGCAGTCAAAAGTCTGTAGTTGTGTGTGTACAGTCTGTGGTCCTGGAGGATCGTGAGGTTTGGGTGTGTGTGTGTGTGTGTGCAGGGACAGACCAATCCTTTCCTGTGGAAGCCCTCACACTGTTTTTGGGTCACATCCAGTTTCCAGTCATTTAATGCAGCAGCGCTGAGGAGGGAATAATGTGAACGAAGATCTCTTTGTGTTGCATAAGGACACTAATCAGATCCAGATTACCTGGCAAACGCAACCTAAAGATTTAGATTAAAAACAGAGACAGTAGAAGGTTTAAACAGTTTTCAGGGCATTTGACTTTTCTTTGTTGTCAGTTTAAATCATTATGTTGACATCTTTTACATCATTTCATGCATTAGTTCTTTACATTTTATATAAGTTTTAATTTCCTTGGCATGACTCAATGTTTTAAATAAAAACAAGATGTACCAGTGTGAATCAAAAATGAACTGTGATATTTGTAGCAGTTTGTAGACATGATCTATTCACCCCACTTCTCTATGTTGATCCAGCTCCCCCGGCTGAGACCAGGAGCTGGCACAAGAACTGCATTACCCAGACTACCTCATGGAGCCCCTGCTCAAAGACCTGTGGCCGCGGCCTGTCCATGAGGATCTCTAATGCCAACGAGCAGTGTGAGCTGGTCAAAGAGTCTCGCCTTTGCAACCTGCGGCCCTGTGAGGTCGACATCACCAAACACATCAAGGTAGTAATTCTCTTTCATATCTTAAGCAGTCAAACAATGATTGCATGATAAAAACCATTGGTAGTTAAAAAGGCTCCCAGGCTTTACATCTTTCTATCCCCTTCCTCCATCAGCCGGGAAAGAAATGTCTGAACATCTACAGAGAAGAACAGCCGTCAAACCTCACCATCTCTGGCTGCACCAGCAAGAAGCAGTACAGGCCCAAATACTGCGGCGTGTGCACAGACGAGCGCTGCTGCATCCCCTACAAGTCCAAAACCATCGACGTAGATTTCGAGTGTCCTAACGGGACAGGATTCACCTGGAAGATGATGTGGGTCCAGGCCTGCTTCTGCAACCTCAGCTGCAAAAACCCCAACGACATCTTCGCCGAACTGGAGAGTTACTATGGTTACCCAGAAGTCATGAACTAACAAGTGTCAGTCATGTTCTCTGCCTGTGGGAGCATCCTGACTTGCTTCTGGCGTCTTTTTCTTGTTATTTGTAATGTGTATGACTATGAACAAGATTTTCTTATGTTTTTTTTTCCTATTGGAAAAATCTGTAAATATGACATTAATGCTCAAAAAGCATGTGTTTTTACAAATGAAAATAAAAAAAATATTCATCCTGTGTGTGAAATATTGAAGGCTTAATTTATTGATGTATCTTTTTGCATATGTTAAAACAGATGTAATGAACAGTCAAACATTGTCTGTCTATAAACTCACAAGTTAACTTAGATAATAAGGCTTTACTGTATATTTTCCTTTATATTTCATGAAATTGACTTTATGATGAATGTTAAAAAGGCAGAAATGGACTGAGATGCCAAAGACAGAGCCTTATTTTAGGACTACATGTTTAAATATGCAATAATGACAGGATCAGGGAAGATCAGTTACAAGTTTTTTATTGTCATTTTTTTAATAAATACAAACTGTTATGTCATTTTAATGCCTTTCTACAGCATTAGACGGTTGTGCATCGCATCTTTACAAAGCTGTGTTCTACAAAGCAAAATGTTGCTGTAGTGCAAGTAAAATACGGGAGTAGAAGGTGTCAGGTAAGTTTCTATGGCTATCCTCATGTTATCATGTGGACCTATCACTTCACTCACCCAAAAATCCACAACCACATAGGAGCATCACATCTAAAAAGTGAACAATTCCATGGCACATCTTTGTTCCATTGTCCTTGATTGCATAGAAATCATTATAAAAAAAAAGAAAACAAACTTTTTGTCTGAAGCCATGATCCATTAATAAAGCATACAATGTAATAGCTTTTGAATTTGTGTTTCAGAATGTGTTTTGATTAATGACAAAGCATAGTCACATTGGAATAAAAATGATCATTTGATTCCTGAAAAAATTTACCTGTTCACCAGTGAACAGATGTGTAATTGGTCAAATACCAGAGAATGTTTTGAAAAAAACTCAAGGATAAAGGACATTGGCAAGATGAAACAACATTATTTGCTGTATATACATGATATACTTGAAGTCTGTCCCTTAATTTAACAAAGTTCAATAGCAATTTGTGAGGCAAACTGCCATTTTTATTTATCCAGGTGCCCCCCCCATTCTCTCTCCACATCTACAAATCTGCTCCTACGTACAAACGACAACACGTCAAACATGGAAAATAAAGAATAAATGATCAAACAATTACAGTGAGAACAGAAAACAGTCATTTACAGTCAGGTATATTTGAGAAAGCTGTGTCAATATGGTAAAAATGGATAAAAACAGGGTGAGGGGATGCAGAAATGGAAATTAAAACAAATTTTTTTTATATATATGAGAGATTATGAGAGATACATGTACAAGCTGGTGTACTTGCAGCCACAGCTTTCTCCGACATTTGGTGTCCCCAGATGCTGCGTTGCCCCTAACTACACACTCACCTGACCAAGGAGCTCAGGAGCATTTTCTGTTGCGATATGTTTGAGTCCCTCAGAATGACATAACAGGCATACAGTTGACCCTGACCTCCCACTCAAAAGACATCATATTTTCAAAATGGGGCATCTCAGCTGCACTGAATAGTCTGCAGGTGAGTGTCCATTGTGCGTTTTTACAATTCCAGGAACGCTATCTTAAGTTTCCTTCTCCACATCGGTGTGTACGTGCATAGGAATGTGTGTGTCTGTGTGTCAGTTAGAGGCAGCGCAGCACAAACCGAAGGGACCTTGAGAGGTTTGGGTGTCTGTAGAGTGGAGGTTCACTTAGCAGGACACTTCGGTGGACTTGGGCACGGCTTGGTCCACGTTGCTGTTGGCCGTGCCGTCCATGGAGTCTGTGTGGGAGCGGCCGCGCTGGTTCTCGGTCGTGTGGCTGCGGCTGCGGCTGCCCTCGTTGGTGTGCGAGCGGGAGCGGTTTCCCTCGCTGGTGTGGGAGCGGGAGCGGTTGCCGTCGAAGGAGGTGACGCTGGAGCCGGAGGCGGTGCGGGAGCGGACCAGGCGGGTCATGCTGGCAGAGGGCACTGAGGGGAGAGGAGGAGGAGGAGGAGGAGGAGGATTTAGTAAATGCACTGCTTTGACTGAAGATTATTCAAGTGCTATTTACTCAAGTACATTTCTGAGGTTTCATGTTACTCTATACTTCTACTCCACAACATTTTAGAGGGACATATTGTACTTTTTACTCCACTGCATACATCTGAGAGCTACAGTTACTTGTTACTTTGCAGATTAAGATTTTACCTACAAAACCTATAAAGAGCATACAAAATGCTATTTATTGTTATACTTTAAATTAAACCACCCAACAGTATATAGCTAGAATCAGTTCCACTTTGACCAGCTACAATATTTAAATGCTGTTTCCATGTTTATGTATCAGCAATGACTATCCGGTGGTATAATATGTAACACCATAACTGTGACACAGGCCATTTTACCTGAATAGTGGGTATTTTTACTTTTAGAATTTAAGTAAATGTTACTGATAATATCTACGTACTGTTTCTTAAGTGCAGTTTTGAATGCAAGACTTTTACTCGAGTGGGACTGCTTTTACTTAAGTAACGAACCTGAATACGTCTTCCACTACTGTTCTCTGCGCACTCTGTAGTACAATAAACATGTTGAGTTCACCTTAGGCTGAGTTCAAGTTACACCTCAGTGAGCACACTGGTCATTTATTAACCAACACCAAGGGGTGAAGAGGAGAACTTGAACTGTGAGGCCAAACATCTTCATCTCACCACAAGGTGGCAGAAAACTCATCTTTTGCAGGCTGTTTCATGTCACCGAAGTAAAAAATACTGCATGTCTTGATTACTTACTGTATCCCATGCCCTGAATGAAGTACTTGAAAGCTTCTGTCAGTTTTCCAGGCTGCAGAGCAGGAAAACACAAGGAGGGAGATAATTAGTCTTCTTGTCATTAATTATCACACTTGTTTACATAACATCTCTCTCATCCAGCAGCTCACTGCTCAGGGTCTAATATGACAGCTGCTATGAGCAGGTGCTGCGCAGGTTGGAGGATTACAACCTGACAACTGTGCTTCATGTCTGCTACTTGTTAATGCTCTTAAGTGTAACCTTCTTATGCCATCCACCCGTCCATCTGACCCTCTGCGCCGATTATCCTGCCCTGCCCAGCCTGCGCTACAACATTAAACAGTGTCAAGCTTTTTCCTGTTTCTGTCACACAAACACAGACATACACACCTGGTCAACCTGGGGCATGCCTCCACAGTCAGCCATCTGGAGAGAGGAGGGAAAACACAAAAGAGGCCATTAGCTTGCCATTTAGCATGTTGGCGCTTGTACATTCGCACGGCGGTGGACACACGCCATTACCCCCCATTTCGCTTGACGTGTCCCATTTTGAACCCGCCAAACACCATGTCCCTGCTACCTCCAATCAGTGTTCCTCGAGACCCTGAACAGTTAACCCCAATAAATAGCACCCATTTTAGCTCTAACAGCCATTTGGGTTCAGTTGTGGATTAAAAAAGGTTGCCATAGGCCAACACAAGTAGGTCAGCTGCGGCAGATTGCGTCCTCAGAGGCGACGTGCGTATGCAGCTTTTCCTAACCCTGGTTAATATGTCACCAGGTAAATGCTGAGCCACTGGAATCTTATCAGCTGATGCGTTTCCATCAAGTCTATTATAATCTGAATGAGGATATGAGACAGAAGGTGGAGGGCCTTTACCTTCAGCAGAGTAGTCTTTGTTGGGTCCAGCTTGGTGTTGCACTCAACCTGTGGGTACAAAATAAACACATTTATTCAGCAATGTATCTTGTATGATTAGTGATCACATTTTGCAGGTTTAATATATCACTTAGCTATGGCTAAGATAATGCATTTAAAACAAGGTTTTCGCTGGTTATGGTTAATAAATGATAATAAATCAGTAATGCTGTTTGGGGGGTTTGGGGCGTCTCGCTGAGATAAAAGCAGTAACAGTCACACAAGTCTCTTAACTTCTACAGATTAAAACTACTCTGCGCCGCTTGATATCTGTTCCCAACTTTGTTCTCGCCTAAGTCATGTTGTCCTTAAGCGTTTAATCTTGCATATCTCTTCGGCTTAAACAGGTGACTGAAGTGAATGGAAAACACGTCCAGCACAAGTTAGCTGGGTTAACGGTGGCAGGAAGTCTAATCATTAGCATTAGAGCCTTGTTTTTAATGGCTGCGTGAACTCAACTCACCACAGCCTCCACAGCAGGAGAGCTGTCGCCAACCACCAGCAGAGAAGGGCACCTGGATAAAGAAAAAACACATTCAATTACAAATCAGCGTTGGTGAAATATTATATTTAACAAATTACGTGGATTAAATAAAATACGCAGCAGGCGATGTTTGATTGTTGCTTGATGACAACTTACTTGAGGGTTCTGACACTGCTTCCAGGGACCGGCCTCTCAATTTCCAGATCCCTCCGACTGAAAAGAGAGACATGTGTTACAAAATGAAATTTAAATTATTATTATTAATTAAAGATTCTAAAACCTGTTGCATCTTACGTTAAACTTTACTTAGTGTAATTTTAGCCCTTGAATGCCCAGTTAAAAATTCACTCTTCTACCTGTGAAACCAACATGTAGACTGACTTTTATGTGTTTTCTTTACCTTTCGTAGGACTTGACAAAGAGATGCAGGTTAAACTGGTTCATGTCGTTTAGGATGTGGTGGCGGTATGTTCCGATCAGGTCGTGGTTGTTGTGGATCTCCTCCTGTGGTGACCAAACACAAAATCTGTTTAACTTACTGAGACCTTAAGACCTAGAAAAGTGTGAAACCAGTGTAGTGAGATTTAGGTAAAAATCACTTTAAAAAACACTCAAAGAGAATTTGAATCTATACCTTTCCAAAGAGGTGGGAGATGATCATGTCAGGCACGGCATGAGTCCAGCCGCTGATCTGAAATTAGACATGAAAACTAAATTTAGCTTCAATGCAGCGTTAATCTCTTTGTTAGCTCTGACAGTCCAACATTCTCAGTTTCCAGTTAGCTTCTGATTATTTAAAATATCCTAAATGCGTCTATGTTTGAGCTATTAATGCAGGTTTGTGTGTGTGTTACCTTGTGTGCAGCCCAGTCCATCCATCCCTCAGCACACGGGTTGATGTTGATGAGCATGAGGCCCTCTACCATGTCCGGGAAGTCCAGCTAAAACACACACAACATGGAATTTGTGAGTTATTACTGTAACACACAATGCTGCATTTATCTAACATATGTGCAAAACCTGCCCAGTGTTTGGGGTATTTTATAATCTTCATGTGTTAGTCTCATTAAGGCATGTTTTGGATTAGTTTTTGGATTGGATTGGTTTTGGATCAGTTATTTTTATTATTATGTTATTTTCTTAATTTTATAATTGCATTTCTGTTTCATTCTAATTTTGTGGCACATTCTGTGTTACCTGTCTGTAACTCGTTGTTACCGCTGCTTATCTTGGCCCAGAGTGTTTTTAAAGTCTTTCTTGCTTAAATACATTTTAAATAAAAAATATATTGTGCAATGATGAACACTTGTTTTAGTTACAGAGAGGGCTGCAGCAAGGAGTTAAAAGTTGTATCTCTGTCAGCCATGTGTCAACAGAGCGAGACTTCCTACTGAGCACAGTGTTAGTGTTGAGCTGATCTGGAACATTCCTGAGGCTTTCATGGCTCAGCAGGCTCAAGCAATAAGCAGCGTTATATTGCCAAAATCAGCAAAAAGAAGAAACACATTAGCTGGCTCTGCTAATCCTAAAATGATTAAAACCCATAATTATTAAGCCTGATTGAGAGTTGAAGGGGGAAACCTACAGCGAATCTGGTCAGAATGTAGGCCCCGGCTCCGATGCCCATTCCAATGACACTCTTCAGCCTGCAGTCAAACATATACGGATACTGTTAGAACAACAGGTTAGAAAAAATCTTAAATGTGAGTGTAAACAGTAAGTGTGGGAACTGCAGCTCAACTTACCCAAAGTGCTTCAACACAAGCGGGAGGGTCTCGGAGAGTTGGTCCATAGAAGGGTACTCATATCTGGAAAACAAAGAACATATTGTTACAAACGTTTAGTTAAACATTTAACAATAACCACTATCTAACTGATCTATATTGCTCCTTGTTGCTGTATCAGCCTGTATCTGTGTTTCACTGTATGTTTCCATATCATGGTCAGTTCAGGTTAACATGAGGCAAAGTCCCACCATCAAAGCATAGATTAGGCTGAACAAGATAAACACCTGTCCCTACAAAACACTTGTCAAATTAGGTCGTCTTAAGTACATCCGCAGTGATCTACCTGTCGAGTTAAAGGTCACAGACTGCTTGACACACATTAAGTGCCTTGGGGGGATGTGTGTGTGTGTGTGTGTGTGTGTGTGTGTGTGTGTGTGTGTGTGTGTGTTTTGTGACTATGTGTGTGTTTGGCTCACCCAGTGGAAAAGGTGTTAGCTCCCTCATGCTGCCCAGGGGCATCAACGTGACACACAGCAAAGTGCTGCATGATCTCTGACATATCCTCATGGTTGAAGAGCGTGTTCCAGCAGGTTTTGTCTGACAAAAAGGAGGTGGAGGTGGATAAGTGATCCTCGGCTGATAAGCAGAAACGACCTCAAGTAAACTGGGAATAAGTGTAAGACTTGCAGGGTTTGTTTTTGTATAACATGCAGGTGTTGACACAGTCATAAAAATCTGTCAGTAAGCTTGGCAGAGTTTAAATACTGTAACATAATAGACTTAACTATATAGAGTTAGCTTGGTGAACCTAATCTGACCCCACATGGTACAGTAATTCAAAACACCCCAGGCTTTAGACACAACAGCAGACATTTATGACTGGACTAGGTGGAGCTGAATAAGGAGCCAGGCTTACGGTTCAGTCCAATGTCATGGATGGTGAGGATGACTGGTCTGTCACCCTTGGGAACCCCCTTCATTGTACAGTGGATTCGTCCATGAGGAGTCTCCACATCGTGCTCCTATAGGTGCAAAAAATAGGAACCAAACTTAGCATAAAATGTGGGGATAAAAAACAATTGAACAAAGTAAACATATCAAGGAATGCAGCAACAGAGTGACATGTCAAACCTGAATACACTTTCTACCCCTACCATCGCAATTAACCGCAGGATCTTCAGTTTGCAATGATGCATTCACAAAATGTTTCATGCCTCATCTAGTAACGCCATCAAAATATAATGCTTTTTTTCTGTCAATTTTTAAAACTACTCTCCAACCAAACTAAAAACAGCCAGACCATTTTAAAGATTGTCCTCTTATTAATTGTTCATTCCTTCCAATTAGCCACAACACTATTCTCTATTCAGCGTTGATACCTGTTCAACAACTCCATCAGCAGGCAGCACCACCAAACAAATCCACTGGAAACTACTCAGTTCAAACTGTTCAATAAAGCCTTTAATGTACTCACGCTGACTTCAATCTCAGCAACAATCATTTCCACATCAGAATCCTCCAGAACCATTTTTGCAGGAGAGGAGTTCAACGCTGCTCGCTACTGAAAAAGTGCAGTCGCTCCCTGAGCTATAGATCCAAATGTTGGTAAGCCTCTGAAGTTGTTTAGCCCTGCTCTGAGAGCTGCGTTTTATACCCCCGCTGCTTACCAGTTGGCCTAAGCTCCTGGCCTCCCATGGTGCCTTGCAGGCTGGTCAAAACAAGCTAACTCTAGATGAAGAGATCCCTAAATTGGATCAGCCAATGTCAGACAGAGGGGCATTGGCTACTGAGTTAACATGAGTAAGTATTGGTGTGTGATCAGTGGGAAAACATGTTGAATGAATGAGGGGGGAGAAAGCAGTATTATTCAGTGATATTTTGAGAAAACATTTCAAAACTAATGGCTGAAACTAAAATATTAGTTTTAGCAGTTAAGTGTCTCTCATGGCTAGAAAGAGCTAAACAAATACTTTTAATGACTGTCCTGATAAGTGTGTATTTGAAGAATTTTATTCCAAAACGAGATACACACTCTTGAGTGCAACTTCCTGTCTAAAAAATATTGCTCTCATATACTGGTGAATAAGTCTCTAATAACAATGTTATTAGAGAGAAGAAAACGCTTGCATACAGCCACAAATTTCTATATTTTCACCAAAATAACATTTTGAAATCAAACTGTTTCTGTGTAGCTTGAATCATTAAAAAAAACACAAATCTGCCCCATGGTGACCTGACCTCATTCTGGGTAAGGCTGAGCGCATCCCTCTACACAACAGGTTCCGACTAAGCTACCGGGGCAAAGGAAGGATTCTGCAAAGAAAAATAAGAACAGCCAGGTTTGGCAAGTCTTTTGTTCCTTCAGCAATTAGACTGTTAAATGAGAGGGGAAGTGTGAGTGTGTACATACATGTGTGTGTGTGTGTTAGGGGGATAGAAGGGGGGACTGCATATTGTTAATTGTTGTGTGTACTTCTGCACTTGACCACCCAAATTTCCCTGTCTGGGATAATAAAAGTTTACCTTGACCTGCAGGTCTGGCACACTGTACAAGATGACCTATTGGGGACTTTTCAAACCAGTTTTGACTGCATGGGATCTGCTCTGGAGGAACATCCAAGAAGGCGTATAACCTATTTACTGGACGTAATGTAAGGATTCACCTCGCTCCACCCACACCCTCCACCTCTACAGGACAAACCACACATAGGCGACACAGGCCAGATGATCCTGCAATGTGACGTGTGTACGTGTGTGTAAGTGCACACTTGTATTTGTGAATGCATGCATGTGCATCTATGAAACAGGGGAAAGGCGATGCATTTGCGTGCCAGTGTTTATGTATATGCATATATTATCAATGTCAGGAGTAAACCCCCAATATAATCATCCTCAACTAATCCTATGTCGCTAATTGTTGGAAGCTAACAGAGACCTGTAACCTCACACTCTCTGACCTCACAGACTGGAAAATGTGCTGGAGAGGAAAGTGAAAAGGCTGATGCACTGTAGCTGTGTTATCTTACAAATCCAGTCCAAAGTGTGTTTCATCACTTTCAGTAGCTGACTGAATCAGTGGAGGCCCAATTAGATTTCAGTCCTAATGAAATCACAGCGGACGAAAGCTCATCAGCAAGACAGATGAGCCCCTGCAACAACTATGTTGATTAGCGGCAGAGTATTTGTTCTTATCAACCACTAGATGGTACCAGACAAGCTAAAATAAGAAGATATAGGATAAAACCGTTGGTGTATACAACCAGGCATCATCTGTCAACACAAGCTTCAAATAATAAAGCTGGGAATACTAAATGCTGGATCTTATTTCTTGTGTCTGCGAACGTACCTTGATAACGAGCTGCTGCACAGCCTCTCTCAGGCCCTGCAAGGAAAGAACAGAGTAATGAAAATATAGAACTAATGCAATTACAATCTAATATCCTGAGGGCGTCGTCCTGTCACTGAATGTATTTTCACATCCATATGACTTTTGTCATATGAGTATAATAATAGGGACAAAGGACAACTGATCAATGATTGAACAGTATTCTTTGTAGAATTTGTGTTATAAGTGATGGGAGGGCGCTTAGGACAAAGGTCAGCAAACTACTCTCAGAACTTGTGGTGCACAGAAATGTTCACACAAACCTACTTAGGTCCACTCATTGAAGTGTAAAACCATTTTTGGAAGAACATAAGAAATGGACATTATTACAGAATGTGAGATTTTAGCATTTTGTAAGATATGACTTAGACATTCATATATTCACACTATGGCTGATATGGACATGATTGGAAAATGCTTTCTTTTTTCACTTTTGATAAAGAGGTTATACTTTCAGTCCCATTTATTTGTCTGTTTATTAGTTAGTTTCTAATGAACTGCTACACTTACTGGAAGAATTTCTATTACTAAGTGCTGTCTGAGTTCTTACTATTTGAAAGAACTATGACTCATAAATTCATATATCTACTGTAAGGCATTTCATGGTGTATTTTCCTTTGAAAATCCTTTTTTCACTATATAGTTTAACTAGTATATAGTTTAACCATATAGTATATAATTTCAATTACCAAAATAATGAATCTTCACAATATGTTTTATATTACTTTGATGGCTCACATTTTTTGACAAAACAATGTCAGAAGTTATAAGGGGGTTATACAGTAAGTCATTTATGATCATTTTCATGTATTTCTTTGTGAATGACACCTGTGGTATTCATTCATTCATTCTTATATGCAGCAATCAGATTAAACCACAGAGGTACTAATGAACCACACAAGCAACTTGTCAGGTATAAATCATGCAAAGCTGAGCGATATAGTATTCAAGGAGGTTAAAACACATTTCAGATTATTACTTTTAAACACTATTTGACTTGGCTCTGCTCCCAGTACATACCGGCAGTTCCCTGTCAACCAGCAGGGGTTTGGATTCAACAACCTGGATGTCATCCATTTCAAAGAGCTGCAGAGCCTGCAGGCCAGAGAGATCAGAAAAGTTAGTGAGTGATTAGTTCAGCCTGTGTTTCAGAGGTTGGCGAAAGGTAAGATGTGTGTGTGGAAAAAGTTTGTTTAAATATTTGGCATTCTTTTCAATGAACTAAGATCATCATCATTGATCATTGATGGATCTCAAACCTATTTAAAAAAGGTGTGGCAAAGGTTGGCGGGATATAGGAGGCTGGCATGCAGACAGTAAAAGGACAGATTGTTTGAACTTTGGGGAGGGGTGTGTTTCTTATCTACACAAAGCGAATAAAAAGAGACTACTTAAGACCCAAATACACACACACGTACAGACACAGGAACATGCAGAGACTGGAGCTGTGATATCCACTAACATGCGGACCACATAATGGGCCGAGCTACACCTTTGAACCGCCCACAGCAGAGACACAAAGGCAGACTGATGAGGAGACACACAGAGAGAAAGTCTCACAGACAACCTGAGTTGATTACCCACAGAACTGAAAATTGAAGCAGTCCGTCCCATGATAACAGTTTCAAGATTGGGAGCATATTTCAAATAAGAACACTAACGTCCTGTTCAACAAGAAATATTCTAGAGAAACAGAAAGAGGCTAAGAAAGGCAGGGAGAAAAAGAAAGAAAAGAAATAGGGAGCTTGAGGAGAAGCCAGGCGTCTGCTTGTGCTGTGGCTCATGATGCTGTGTTGGAGGAGAGCAGGCAGGCTGCGGCTCTGCATGCAAATCAAATTAGCCAGTTAAGAGGGCTCTTTGTCCACTGGCAGCGGGGGCTCCTGAGAGCCACGGTCCTGCCCTCCTCTCTCCCCCTTTTCACTGACCCACACACATACATACACAGGAAGCAACGGACACCCTGGTTCCCATCAATACATCCCAGCCTCTTTTCATCCCTCTGCTGGCTTTCTAGCTCTGTGCATTCTGTCACTCTGGAAGCGCTCTCTCTGTTTGTCTTGGTTTCTGCTTGGTTGCAGACTCTATGTTTGCCCCTTCCATCTGTTTTGTGCTCTCTGTCTTTCTGTTTGTCTTTGTATACAGCCACAGCAGGAAACGAATCAACATCAACCTACAGGGCTGCAGCGTGGCCGTCAGTGGTGGTCTTTTAGAGGAAGGGATTCATTACATTTCAAATGTGGAGACGAAGGTTGTCGCCCTGGACACACACACACACACGTACACACGTGCTCCTCTGACTGGGAGAAAAGAGACCGGACCCAGCCGGATCTCACAATAGCACAGAGGAAGAGGAGTATCAAACAACAGGTTCATTTTTCTGCTGAGGCCTTCAAAAACATGGCCGCCATCACACTGCGGGAGCTTTGTTGAAGAGGACAAGAAATCAGCCCCCGCTGAGATTCCACAGACATGCGAGAGAAGGCATGAAACAACTCGGGCCGTTTCAGATTTAAAAAACGGGAAAAATCAGTTGATACATCAATATGGGGGAATCCTTTAAGCCTATTTTGAAGCCTATTTGCAAACACAGCTACAAAAAACCAGCCCAGAGAGCTCATTAACAAACAGAGTGCAGACTTCCTCTGAATTTGGCCACCTGCCTGGCAGGGCGGCGGGCTGAGACTACTAGGTCACCTGCTGTTTACACCAGCGGTGTGCCTCGAACCGTTCGCCTTGCTGAGCTAATGTTTGACCTGGCGAGGAGGAGAGGAGGGAGGGAGGTGTGTTAGTTTAACCCCACAGGATCCTCATCCCAAGCAATGAGATGTGAGTGCCGCAGTCTGGACATTTCTTATGTAATGATTTATCAAATTAATTTCATAAATGTAGAGTCATGTATGTCAGTGATTGGCATGGAAAAAAACATTGCTACATTTTAAAAGATACATATAAATGATATGAAAACAAAGAATGAACAGAAGAGTTGTATGTTGTTTCTCAGATTTACAATATATCAAAAGGCAAGTGGTGTTTTTCTCACAGGGATTTTATGTTGCTGCTGCAGCAGGGGGCTTTCTTTAAACTGGCATCACTCCAGACTGGCTTGGTGTCAGTGGCAAGAGTCGCACATTGTCTTTAACCAAGTCAAACCAGTTCCTACATCCATATTCCCTACTGAAACTTGCTGGAGGGGGCTGTGAGGAAGAAAACAAACTATTCAGTGAAACAGCTTTGGCCTGGCAAAAGCGAGACTGTGTTATGCAATTGTGAACAGGAAACAGTGGGAGGATATAGGCTCGGGATGACCCGAAATGTGTTGCTCAAGATCAGCTGCAAGACAAAGAATACAAACTCGATACTTTTTAGTGAAATACTGGCCGGTACGGTTTCACTATTTCGGAAACAAGATTTGGAACTAAACATAATATGTTGACTGAAGGTTCCATGACAATATACGCTGCAATAAAGCCTTTACATGTCTATATTATTCTGCTCTTATCCATTCCTCTTTCAAGCTTTGACAATAACCATAATTCTCATGATTAGGTTTTATGTGTTGATTCCTGAAAAGTAGACTTTTTGGAAATCCAATGTTTTCACTTGACAGCGAGATAATGTGGTTTGAGCTTCAGAGGGAAAACAACAACAACAGCATCTCTGTTCGCTGAGCAAGAGAGAAACATATGTGCTGATTAGATTTGGACAGCGAGCCTCAATTCTAGAGAGCCAGAATCAAGGCCAGGCCATCCTTCCTCCATTGCCTCCATATAGTTTTAAATCCACGAGACTGCGGCATCCATCTGCAGAAACAATGATTGCTTCCCTAATCTTTGGGAACTTGCTTAATCTGTCAAATCCCTGGTTCTGAAATATCAGCACAGCAGCAGCAGGCCTGCTGGACTAAGCTGACACAGACCTACATTTTCACATAGTAAGAGATATCACAACGGGGGGGGGGGGGGGTCCATACAGTAAGTTGGTGAGTGGGGGTCAGGGTGCTTTCAGGGGAACACAGCTCAAAAACAACCATCAACACCATCACTGGTTCCAGCAGCTGCTGCTGTTTATTGTGAGATGTCTCCTCTTGTATCACCACAGCTCAACAGAGCTTCTGAGATCAGGTCCATCATCTTTCAGGCAGGACTGAAGACTGGATTTTGTGACATCTCTCAACATTAGAATTAGCTGGAAAAGTAAACACAGCCTGAAAAAAAGGTCAGGATGCAGTGTTGTTGCTTGTTTATAGCAACTGGTGGAGGATTTGGCAAATTGCCATTAAGTCCTTAATTTAATAAACAGCATTTGTCACATTTTGACGGCAGCCCCTCCTCATGCATGTTTTTGTTTGTTTTCTTAATATCAAGGCTAGAAAGCAAAGAGGATTTGTTATGCAGTTACTGCTACCATAATATCTGCAACATCCTGTGTGTGTGTGTGGTTTCAGTGTCACGTGTGAAAAGCATGTTACTCGCATTTTCCTCTACCTGTTTTCACACAGGAGTGCCCTCCATTACTCTATAAAATGCATGCCGCATTATTTTATAAATATACCAATACATATAAAATGCCCTCCCAAAAAGTACGTGTTCATGTAATAATGCATGTTTTGCATTTCCTTGATATGAAACCTAAACAAATTCCGAAATAGGCTACATGTGAAGTGTTTTGCTCTGTGCGTTGGCCTTTTCTATTATTTGTGGTCGAAAGAAGTTGGCACATGTTTCTTATATACCATTTTAGAATAAAGTATCCTTAATTTTAAAATCGTATTTCAGCGGAGTTGCACTATCGAAAAGGAACAACAACGTGCTCAGACATGCTGGGAAACTAACAGACAACTTTCTTATAAAATACTGAAAACAATAAAGTAAGTGAATTATCTGAAGCAGAAACCTACCTGTTGGTTTAACTTCTGATTGTCCTGAGGTGAACACTTGAACACTTGATGAACAAAAAAAAAACAACAACTTTTTTTCTCTCTCGCTCTTTTCAGACAGCGCAAATTGTTGCAGTAACAGAAGCGTCGCTTTGTTTATAACGTGCGGCGCAAGGCGGATGTTTGAGGGTATTTTATAAAGCCTTGGGGGTGTGCAGCCCGGCCCACTTTCCCTGCGGCTCTCTCTATTGGGCAACTGCAGCTGTGGGATTGATATCGCAGCTTTCCAGCGGTTGCATGATGAGGAAGCTGATGACTGCGACCCCCCCACCACCACCCCAATACTCTCTAAGTGTTACCAAACTGCCTGTGATACTTTATTACTGCTTTATTAATTTATTGTGTCTTCATAGTGACTTCCATTGCATTTCCAAGGACTCACATTTGCTTCTGTTTTTAAGTAATATTTATTATGGGGTGTGGTGGTTGTTTTTTTCACATGGGTGCTGCTGACAAAACAGTTGTGAGATGAGGTGTATCAAATTTCATTATTCTGTAGCACCCCTTTGTGTGTCACTGTGCTATCATTACACCTTCTGATGTGACACAACTCCTCAGCTCCTGCTCTCCGCTGTGAACTGACAGGGTGTGGACAGGAATCTTGGCAATGCTGCTTGTCTTTTTACATCAGTCTACTGTAAACTATAATTCATCTCACACTGACTGAGGACTAGAAGTCATAATGGTGTTTTTACACTCTGGCAATCCCAACAGCTGACATTTTTTAAGATGGCTGTATGAGGCTGAGGGGCTAGGAACGCAGCCAGGCCTGCAGCCTTGATGTGAGGCCAAACGGAGATAAGTCTGTACAAAGGGAAGCCCTTCCCTCTCCTTGGATCAAACCGCTTTTCCTACACTGCTATTGTCTAATCAAAGTTAGCTTGTCCTACAGATGCAATAATCAATACCACAACAGAGACAGTTTGTTCCTGTGTGAGCTGCTGTACACCTGTTACTTTGAGGGAAAGCATGAATGACGTTATCTGCTGTAATCCCCTCTACAAATGACTTCAGATGGATATCTAATCTGAAATAATTCCTGTGTTGAACGGCCTCTGTTTTGACACCTTTTAACAGCACACAGAGGTTTGTGTGTATAAATGCAGGCCTCTTATAAGCATGTTGTTTGTGATTCCAGATCCATTTGTTTCACTTGCCTGCTCTGCGTGGAAATTTCCACACCTGCAGGAGTCTGACTGTTACACTGTGAATCCGCCAATAAGTGCTAGTATTGGCAATGAGTGTGTGAAAGGTCCTTGTCAAGATACAATAGCCTCACTGTGAGCTTGTAATGTGAGGCCCTCGATAGGAACCCATCGCACAATAGGCGCATTGGAGGGGAAAAATATAACCACTATGCTAATTTCACTGCAAAAGAAAGAAAAAAAAGGGGGGGGGGGGCAATACTGATGGACAGAAGTCAAACTGAAATATGTGTACTTATCTGGCCATTAATAAAAACACTACAAAGTGAGCATCCATGTGAGTGAGATCACACATCTGACTCCTCCGTTCCTGTCCAGCTATCATTGTGAAACAAAAATTGCACTTGCTGGCTTGCCAACTGTGAGAGATTTAGTGCAGCATATGTGGGTTGCAGAGTGTCTCAATGCTTGATAAAACCAGTGGACTTTCACCTGGCTGATTGCAGAGTTTGTGGGAGCAGCTGGCAGCCTTTACAAGGCATATAAAACAAGGACGCAGCTCCCCAGGTCCTCAGGTATGGGCTTCACCCCTCCACCCATTATGTATATTGTAACTTCTTATTGATTTAGTCTTACTGTGTTGTCTTTTTTTCACTTTCTTGACTTCATTTTTTTAAAGTGCTGAAAGCTGTTGCTTAGTAATATTATGCAAGGTGATTTCTGGGAGCTTGTTGTTCAGTAAAGAGAATCATTAGATGAGGTGGTGTAAGGACGCGGCATGTAAGGCCTGTCATAAACAGAAAGACTAAAACAGGAATTTACTGTATAACTTCTGAATATTGCAATCTTCAAGGAACATCATAGCAAATTAGATGCTGATTTTTGTTCATTTGTCTTGTCCCTCTTTTCTTCTCCTTCTGCCTCTTCCACTGATACACTAGGCCTATACTATACATATAGGCATATACTATCTGAAACTATCTCCTGTCCTCTGTATCATCTCTCTGCTGTATGCCAGTCAGGGGTCACCCAGTTGAAGTGTGTTTGATCTCTAGTTCATGACCACAATGCCCTGCTGTTCACTGCAAACAGAGCAGATAATAAAAGACAGAATAGGAAGCACTGAAGGTCAAAGCTCAGCCATTTCACTGACTACTGCTGAATACAGCAAATGTATTTACACTATATGATTATTGGCTGCTTCCTGACATCTGCTTCATGTCTATTCAAGACACACGCCCCATCCCAGAGTCTTAGTGTGGCCCTCCTCTAAGGCAGATTCAACCACTCATGACAACCACAGTGATGCAACAGGCTTGTAACAAGAACGGGTGATTCAGACACACATGCCGTGAAATGTGTCTGAGGTCACGTATAGTAAAAAGTCTGTAAGGTGTCTGTTGACAGGGTCTGTCAACACTAATGTTGTGGCATTTACAGTATTTTTAGATCTCAGTGGTAAATCTACTCAAACTTTTTGCAAAATGAACAAAGAAGTTGAAAAGTTACTTTCCAAGGTTACCTGTGGTGTTAAGATAAATCATTACAAGCAGTTTGTGGCCCCGTTTTGTTGCTTGTTAAAACTCTCACGTGTGTCTGTTAAATATGAAGCTACAGCAAGCCGGTTATCTTAGCTTAGTATAAATGCTGCAAACAGGGGGAAACAGATGGCTTGGCTCTATCTGAAGGTACCTACCACCTCTAAAGCTCACTAATTAACACATTATATGTCATTTGTTTAACATGTATGAAAACCAAGGTATAAGCCAGGCTAGCTGTTTCACCTTTTGCAGTTAACAGACAGATTTGACAAAAGTATCGACCTTCTCATCTAACTTTCAGCAAGAAAGTAAAGAAGCGTATGTCCCAAAATGTCTGACTATTAAAAACTACCTTTAAAAACTAAAGAAAATGTCTCAAATATACATCCCATGTTTTCTATCACGTCTAATTTATTTATGCTTAACAGACGTATCTTGTTCCTTTCACAGATAATGATTATTGTAAACCACGTCAGCATGTTACGTAGATTTACTGACTAGCAGCCAACACCAAGGAGTGTTATGAATTCACGCAGCATGTAATTATTACACCTTATCATAGGTCAAAAGACAAACTGTGGATTTTTATTTGGTTGTAAAGTGAGTTTACTAGCAGTGGTGGTTTTCCTCAGCCTGAACTATATTCAATATGGTGCAGAAACTGCTATGATAAGACAGTCCTATTTTCTCTTGATGTTGATTAGGTTGTTACTGAGTGACCAACCAGGCTGGGTAAATGTTACTGATGTACAACAGTCATCATTAAACAGTAAAGCCTTAATAACAGTGTTTGTTTGGTCTGTGAAATCCTGGGGGCAAAGGAACAAACTGGACACCTACAAAATGTGTGCACTCTCTTTAGGACTTTACTGTTGACTGAATTTCTCCTCCTGTCCGATGCAGATGGTGTAATCTCAGAAAATATGTAAACCATGATAAAGAAAAGAAATCAGTCTTCATAATTGTTATCAGAGTTTTATATCTGTTGTTTTAATGAAAGCAGTTTAGTGTCACATAACCACACTGACAGTCAGCAGACACATTCTCAAAGCAGTGAGACAAACAAGTCTGTGTAATTATCAAAGACCATATGATAAAAAGGCATGAGCAACCTTCTGCCTTTTCTAGAAAAGGCAAAGGCACAAGACAAGTAACAAATCAAAGAGTGTTCTTTCATGTATTCACACTGCCTAACTGAATATAAATGATTATGTAAAATGCATTCAAGTGACAATCTGATGTGCATAGGTGTCCTTTAATGCTAATCCAAAACTCCATGAAAGGAGGATAAAAGTGAATAGTTGCCATCCAGCTATGCAAATGAAAGGGGGGTGTGGGGTGGGGGGGTTGGATGAATGACCAGCATGCATCTGACTGAGCGCATTCTGTGTTGCATAAGAAAAGAAGATAAACAAACAGTGAGTGGACGTGAGCTAACCTAATTCTCCCAGAGGCACAGTCACTGTTCATCAAGTTCTCTATCGGAGCGCTAATATCTTTATCACCAGCACCAATTTTAGACACAGTAAACATGCCAAGGCACAGTGGGTACTGATGACACAGACACACAAGAACAAAGCTGGAGTAGCACTCTCAGTGGGTTTTAACACAGTGCCATGTGCAGATCTGTACAACTCTGCTGTAGCTGTGTGCAGGCTTGGCACTGGTGCTCCCCAGGAATAGCTTAAATGAATACCGATGAGATGAACATTTAACCTGGTTACATTGGCAAAAAATTGATGCTGTTGTTTAATTGTACCTGTGACATTAAACCTGCTTACCTTCCATATGTGTCACTTTTTCATGCATGTGAAAATCCCACCTAATTACACAGTCATTTTTTCTGCATTTAAACCTGGCAGGAGCAACGCATTCCAGCCTACGCAGATAAAGTTGGACCGGTTACTAAAGTGGAAACTGCACCTAACCAGCCTCTGTTGTGATTCCTGAGGAAAATATGTGAGGTCAGGATGACAGGGTGTTAGCTGGTGGGTGAGGCTGCACCGTGTTAGATTCAAACTTAACTACAGCGATATGAGCTCAGTGGAATATCGACTGGACATTCAATCCACAACTTGGTTAAGTTCCTATCAAGTTGACTGGAATTATTGGAGCCCAGTAGTGAAATTAAAAACCTAATCCTGGTCATGGGCTTCTTCCTGGGTGTATTATAGGGTCTGTGTCCTGTGATATAGGCCTACAGAGGGAAAACTGATAACAGCCCCTGCTGTGTCGCAGGTGGGACCCTGTTTTCACTCGTCCTCCACAGAGGAAAATTAGTTGATGTACTGCGGAACAACAGGGTTTATATGTAAACAGTGGACACAGCTGTTTTGATTATTGGGGCGGGGACAAGGGGGGTGTCAGAAGAAATAGATAGAAGGGATGATGGTATGTGGTGGATGAGGGGAGAGGGGGCATCAGTAGAAATAAAGGTAACATGTCTGAATGTAAAAAAAATCCACTTTTAAAACCTGCAGTCTTGTTGTCTCCGTGAGGTTGTTTTTTTTACACTTCTGTTTTTGAACGGAATAAACAAATGAGATTAAACATGTTAATTAATGGCTTGAGAGGTGCTGGTAGGTGGATTTTGTTACCTTCAGACAGAGCCAGGGAGAGAGCTAGCTGTTTCCCCCTATTTCAAGTCTTTGTGCTAAGCTAAGCTAACCAGCTTCTGGCTGTACCCATATATTTAACGCACAGATATGAGAGTGCTATTGATGTTCTCATCTAACTCTCGGCATTAAAGCAAATTAACGTATTTCCCAAAATGTTTTAACCATTACTTTCAAATATATCTGAGGGGTTATAGAGAGAGGGCATGTGGGGCTTTGGAAGGAGACTATTGCATGGCTGCGTGTGTGTGAAGGATGTTTTGACTGAGCACGTGTCCTCAAAGTTACAGATTCATTCGCGGCCAAAGAAAACTTGCTGTAGATTAACTCAGTGCAGGCTAAACCACACTGTACTGCTCCAAAGAGTGAATCCTGTACCATATTTTCAATGATTGACAGTTTGTTTTGGGAAAATTTGGACACAGAATTCGTGCACTGTGGCATTCTGTTGCTTACTCAAGTTGCTGTTAATAGTTAGTGAATAATTAGTTGGTGACCCGGGCTATCTGCTGTTAATTATTCCTTATTAACCTTATAGTGAGAATAAACAAACCACACTCTTCAAAAGCAGGCAATATAACCCCACAATATCACTGTTGTAAATCAAAGGTTGCTCGTACACCGCCTGAGGACAAAACATTTTTAGTTCTGTTAATAAAAGTTATAAAAAAGTGCTATAAAGTGAAAAGCACTGTAAATTGCGATACTTAAAGGGGCCATCAATGTTTTTTCTACTGAGATGCCCCTTCTGAAAGATACATCAGAGAAAAATCATATGTGTAACATAAAGACAAAGATAAATATCCTATGTAGTACAATTAAGTATTTGAAGATGATGTTTCCCTTGATGGCACAATACCTGTGTGTAGATTTAAAAAAGAAAAAAGAAAAAGTGAACTTGAAATAGTTTTGGAGCAACTCACCGGCACTTTTCAAAGCAATTTCAAAGTTAACGCTGCAAGGGCTTACTCATTGTGTGTAATGCTGCCTTCAAGGGCGGTTGTAAATACTGCTTCTGTGATTAGACATACAATTCAAATAAGTAGGAAAAGGACAGTGGTGGAATAATTATTCAGATGTTTTACTTAAGAAAAAGCAATGCCACACTTTTAAAATACTCCATTACAAGTTAAAGGCCTGCATTCATAATATTTGATTAAAAGTACATCATTATTATTAGCAAAATGTAGGCCTACTAAGTATCAAAAGAAAAAGTACTCAATGCAGACAAATGCTCCATTTAATTGTTATATTATTGTATTTAATATTATTACTGCAGAGCCATTAATGTGTAAGTAGCTTTTTACTGTGATAGTTTGTCGAGGTGAAGCTGATTTGAACTCATTTATATACTTTTGCGTATTTTAATTGAAGACAATGCATCACATGCTTTGCGTCTAAAATTTTAATTTGTACTAGTAACTATAGCTGTCAGAAAAATGGAATTGAATACAAAGTACAATATTTCCCTCTGAGCACTGAACGCGGCACAGCCCCGCACGCTGAATGAACGGGCTGTAACGATGATACAGTAGTTTCAGGATGACAGAGCTGCTGTGGGCGGTTCAGGGCGTTGCCGGGACGAGGAAGACGGGGGAGACGAGCGCGACGTGACTGCCCCGATTGCTGTTTGTTGTGAACAGGACGTCAGCGTGGTGCTTGTTTATCCTCTTACTTCCGAGTGTCACACCTCTAGGACACCTACTTAATCAGAACATTACGGCATGAGTACAGGGAGTTCAGTGAGTCGATGTGCTGGATTTCAGGTTAAGAATGTATAATCTACTGTACCTTTAAGACAAATCAACACAGCATACCTGTAGTAGTTTATGCCTGTAATATTTCAGTGACACATGGTTTTACATTAAACTTACTTCATGGTATTTGTATTTCCCACGGTGTTACCAGTGGTGTAAAGAAACTAGGCTAAGTACATTACTTACAGGGTTAGGGTTACTGCATTCCCAAAGGTGTATGATCTAGCTTTTATTACAGTAAGTCAAATATTTTCTATGACAGCACAAAGCATGAGACATTAAGTAGTAATGACAGTAAGATGTTTTTTTCATTACTCGAGAGACTCCACTGTCACATGGGAGGAAAGGGCTAATTTTAGTGCATTTGTCCTCAGGGCAGCAGGCTCCCGTGGTGTCTCCTGACCTACATGTAACTGATTGGCCTGCACATACACAAGCGCACACACGCTCATACAATAGATCACGCTGGGAGGCGAGGGCCAAAGGCGATCAGGAAAATTCTAGTGCAACAGAGACTTTATTACTGTAACAGATCATCAAAAAACAGCATTTAAACGTCACTGTGCATGTGCTCGTGTTAGTGACCCAAAATTCCTATTTGAAAGGAGAGGGATATTTTGGATCAGGGGTGAGGGCTACCATCAGAACTGCAGTTGGGCTAAAGTTGGATTTTGGGTTAAGGATTTGTGAGAACAGAAAATAGAGTAACTTACACACACACACACACTCGTGCACAGGAAATCTGTGACATCCAGAGCAATACTGGCCCGTACAGCAAATACAGTGAGGATCCTCTGCACAATACAGCATTCGGGGGGATTAATGCTTGAACAGGTTTACACAATCAGTAAATACAAACCAGCAAACTGAAGTTAATCCTTCAACAGTAGACATACAGACAGACAAGCTCCAGTTTCCTCTGATTGTGCAATTAAAGGAAATTGTGTCAGCTCACTCTCATGGTATCATTTTCTCAACACTTCTATGAAATTCAGTTTGTCACAGTCACATCTGGAGCTTGTGAACATTCAACACAAAGCAGTCGCCGTGTCCAGCTATGGCCTTTTTCATCTTTGGACAGGACTTAATAAAATATCCCTAAAGATGCTTCTCTGGAGGATAAAAGGGGATGTGTACATGACACAAAAGCATAAGGAATAAAGTAGAGGAGATGAAAATGAGAAGCAGCGAAGAAAAAGGAAAGAAAAGAGTTTTTTGTCTCCCATCCCTCAGTGTGTCACTCAGTCACATGCTCAGCCATTCTGTCTGACTGCCAGGCTCTGCTCTGAGTGTAATCTCTGTTGACCAGTCAGCAGAGGGAGGGAGGAAAAGACAAAAAAAGATGGCGGGCAGGAGGGCAGCGTTGCAATCTAGGTCGTCCACCAGTAATCCCACGAGGTGGAAGTATGTCGTGGGCATGCGATGCCAAATGCTGAGCTCACCCAACTCCTCTTCCTTGCCCTCTGTCTGGCCAAGTTCTTGTCTCATGACAGAGCTCCCTGGGTTTGCCTTCGACTACAAGACTCACATGCTCTGATGTTATCTGCGAGACATTCCTGACCTTGATAAGGGCTGTCAGTTTGGGGGGATAAAATGAATAAGAATTAACATCTAAACTTGACCTCAGATCACTCAGTCTTTTGAGATAGTTGCTTCCCAACTCAAGAGCATTTCAAAATTGGAAACACACTGATTTATCAACAATTAGCTGTGGCGATTGAGATTTGACATGGTGGTGGGGAATTTCCACTGTATCATGTTTTAACATCTTTTGATTGAAATCTGTTGCCTCCAAGTTGAGCCTCAGACCCTTCAAACTCTCGCCGTTACATCAAATGTCTGACTTCTACGCTTGGAATAAGAAGAACTGGACACGTTAATGTGAACCTGTGGTTTGACTTGCTGGACAACATAACTGTGAATGTAGATACCTAAAAAGATAGAACCTAAAAAAGAAACTTCATATGTGCATCCTTCAGTCTGACAGGGTTTTATAAGTGTTCCTGGCTTCTCAGGTAATCCCTGGCAGGTGTACACTATTTCCTTACCACATGCTACCAAGCCTGTTTGTGAAGTTCACGTGTCTTGTGTTGAGTGAGTGGGACACAATCACCGCCTGTCTTCCCTGTGTTTATTACATCCCAGTAACAGCAAGATGTGTTGATGGAGAGCGAGAAACTCCCATTCTCATTTTGTTTTTTTTTCTCATATCTGCTGCCTTTGTATCCTGACTAAATCCTATATGACTGAATGGTAAACTAATGTGACTCCACCCCACACAGTGTAGAAATGGAGTGTTTGAAGCTGCATGATGCATTGTGTTGCACTGTGCATCAAAGTTACTGCATTTGCAAATCCATCCATCAGCCTTCACATTTAGTTAATGCACATTTGACCTTTACTGTGCACTTGTCTTGCTAAAAAGAAGAAACATTCCGCTCGCTTTCACAAAATCCTCAATAATCATGAAATGCCCACCTCCTGTTATAAGTAGACAAGTAACTTTCAACGTGAATTGTACTAAAAGTGTTCAGGTGGACTAAGTAGGTTAAGGGTCTGACAACGTATCTTGTGGCACAGATGTGCTGCAAATAGAAGAGCAAACAGATTTCATCTACTACATATTTGCTCAACTTAACCTTGCCACTGTGGTCAGTCAACTCTGTATTATGTCACCCACTAAATAGGGTGACTGTGGCCTCAGGGGAACAAGGTTTAAAGTTCAAATTCAACTACTGCAACAAACTTGCATGGTTAATCTGGTTTGTGGTTTTTGGTGCGTGTAATCATGGCGTATTAAATATCACATAAAATGTTGGACGGAAGTACCAGATTGCAGAAGAAACGCCTTTAATCGTTTTGAGTTTGATACAAAGGAGTGTGTTGACAATTATTGTATTTCAGGATAAACTTTGAAATACTACACTGCCCTCCAGTGGTCACATGCTGACCTCAAACACAAAAGACACCATGTAAAAAATGTCCTAGTGACCATATTACACACCGCTACTCTGTTGAACAAGATAATTCAAGTCTTTTAGCTCACCGAGCCTATAACAAGTAGAACTTCAAGAGATCTGAACGTCTACTTTTATCTACCAACAAAATAAAGCCACAAAGAAAAGAAATATGACAAAATGAGACACGAGACCATTTATAGGCCTTGTGTGATTTTAAGTGTGTGTCTGATTTTAAAGAGAGAAAAAAATATATCTCTGAAGTTTAAGTTCCACTGAAAAACATAAAACATATAAAAGTGCAGTTTGGAAGTAGGAAAAAAAAATTTACAAACGAAAATGGAGAGCATCATGGGTAAATGATGGTACAGAGTAAGTGATGTAACTGCTGTGTGGGCTGGTGAAATAAGGTGCAGCAAAGGCTCTTGTGTAGACAGGGAATGAGGGCTCAGTGCACACATGCATCCTCTTGATGGGCTTATAAATTTCATCAGAAGTGAGTCCATGGTGTGTGCTGCCCCCTGTTGAGCAGATGGGGGAACTTCCAGCTGAAGCTTGGAGGAGAGGCTCCTCAGAGTCCCAGCTGAAGCTCCTCTTTGTCTCAGCCGTGTGTCCGCGTGTGGGCCGAGGCTGCTGCTCCACTCTGACCGGCACACTGGACAGAGGAGAAGCTCTGGAGGCCCGAGCACAGGGACCGTCTCTCTTCAGGAGGGATTCGATGGAGAAAGGACTGCTGAACTTCACCTCACATCTGATCTGAACAGCCTTGCAGGCTGCAGGCTCAGGAGAGTGGAGAGCTGAGCGGCACTCTGATGGTCTGCTCGTGTTCTCCGTTTCCACTTTGGAGGCCAACTCAGGGAAGAGCTGCAGGATTCCTTTGAAGTGACGACGCACCATCTTTGCTGTGATCTGACTGGGGTCCAGTTTCCAGTAGTTTCTCTTACTGTCCAGTGAATCTGGAACCACTGGAACCTGAAAAATACAACACAGGCTTTTTAGAGACAGAGGTTAAGTTGTTCCTTTAATAAAATAATGAATATGTTCATTCAAAATATCAAAAGTTTTAGAATAAAATCTTACCTTGACAAAACATTTGTTGGTTGATAAACAGACTCTGATGTTGTTCTCAACAGATTTTCTGTCTTCAGAGATTAATGGTGCCAGCCTGTCCATCAACTGCAAAACATCAAGTTCAAACTAAATTAGAGGCTTTTGAAATGACAATTTGTATGTCATATGACATTATTCTTAAACATAGGTATTGTAACCAACTTGACTTTTTCTTACCTGAGTAAAAGTGAGCATCTTGCCCGGAGCGTCTTGGAGGACGACAGAGATCTTAGCCAGGTAGGTGGTGCTCTTCCTGAACAGACGCTGCTGAGAGCTGCTGGCTGGAACAAAGAGAGGCAGCTGAGCTCTGAGCTTCTCGGTCCTGTTCTGCATCTTGTTTGTTGGAGAGTCAGAGGAGTCAAGTCCCACACACAGAGTAGTGTGATCACAACCTCACTGAGTGCAGATGTGGACCTGAAGCGCTCAGCTCTGGATAAAAGTCCTGTTGGGACAATAGGACATTAGAGGGTGTGCACTGCAGGTTAATGGGGACCTTTTGAAAAGTAGATGAGCAATTACTGCTGGAGGTGGAGCCAGTGATCACAGTAATAGTATATTTCCAATCAGCATGTCTATATGGATCCTCTGAGACTCTGATCTGCCCCTTTGTTCTCAATAGCACTTGCATTTTTAGACTTTATATCCAAATGTTAAATAAGGAAATGTAAGTCTACATTTCGTTTTCATGCATACAAATATTAGAAACATGTATTTATTAGAAGGCCTTCTGAGGACTATACATTATACAGGAATATATTTTTAATAATTGGAAGAAGCTATCGACCAAATTAATGTGCAAACTAAGCCACAGTGGATCAACAAACTACTATACAAGGAATATACAAAGTATTGTGAACTTTTGAAGCTATAATGACATAATTTAAACAAAGCCAATACATTCTACAAACCTTCCATTTAAAATGATCAACATTAATGACTGTCATCAGTTTCAGAATATATTTCACTACTCAACTGTTGAATAGTCTTAAAAGTGAACTGACACTGAAGTTGTTTTGATGAGATGCAGGTCCATCTCAGTCAGCGCAGTTCTCACAGTGAAGTTGTTTTCACAACAGCAGACAAACCTCAACTGAGCTATCTGCAGGTGTGTGCTGTTCCTGCTCCAGTGTGTGATACTGTGGAAATTTTAACATCAGTAATTATCGCATAAACTTGAACAAAAGGTTACATCTTACATTTTGTTCAACCTTAATTCTAGAGACAATACAAACACGTTGTTTTCCAGCCTCTCAAAGGCTGGTCTGATAATACACAATACACAGCTGAGTGACGCTGACATTCCAATGAGCAATCCAATCACATTCCAGCAGTTTGCACGTCACTCATCGCTCCTTTAAAGTCAAACCCATTGCCTTTCGTCCAACATAATGACGAAGGTCATTTACATCAGTGATCCTCATTCAAATGCATTGACACATTACCTGTAAAACTTGACTCTGGTGGAGGGCTGTGAGTCTGCAGGTTTGCATTTTGACCCAACACAAGACCAGCTGATTTCACTTGTGTGTGATTGAAGCACGCACCACTCAGCTGCTCTTGGGTCTGTTCTGTTCCAAGGAGCAGGTTTAGGAAGGTATCTGGATAAACACTGGTGGACCTGGGTCAGTCCAGATTTTAGGGGGCTCCAGGTTTTGCTGAGGAAACATATGTCTAGCCTTCAGTTAGAATGTAAATGTCAGTATTACAATAGGAATGATAACAGAAACTGACCAACCCAGACACAGTCAGGGAGGTTTTGATGAATAGGTAATTTATGAGCCAGGACCTCAGAATATGAAATGTATGACTAGTGACTGGCGGTGTGGGGAAGTCTTCGGGATGGATCTACCATTGCCTCCGTGCTTGAAAGGCCCCCAGGGGACCCAATGAGAGATGATGAACGGAAAATATAAACAAACGGGCGTGCAGGTCAGGAAGGCATTTATAGATGTATGACAGGAATGAGGCTTGTTTGAGGTGTGGCCCTGCTCCTGAGCTTCAGCCAAAAAAAAGTTCTACCATTATTCTAAATATTCCCCTCAGAAATTACAATATGTATTAAGTGAATCAGCAGCCAAACAACAATCTATTAGAATAAAATAAGAACACCAGAGAAGCAAATCATTCATTGACATTTCAAGAGTTAGTTATTTATTGTTTAGACATTTAGTTTTCTTTTTAGAGATTTTATTTCCAGAACACTTATAAGATAATATGCTGACTTTGATTCTAAAATATATTACATTTCAATCTGATTAGAGTTGTTTGTTTGAAATATAAAAAACAGATTGCATTGCCATCTTGAATAATGTCAAACATTTTTACTGTGTGTTAGTGAAATGCTCCAATTGTCTGTTCAGTCAGTTGAATTGAATGTGAATGAAGCTCAGATGTGACTAAAGACATTCCCATTTACATTCCAGTCCAAACCATTGTGTTTGTTGTAATCACCCATTTAAACGGTTACATTCCAGTGATTATCTCCTCTTTCATTACAGCCTTTGTCTGTGAGAGTGATTTACTTGTTTGGGAAGGACAAAAGGAAATTAGCTTAATCTGCTAAATATGTATTATGTATTCTTTAAATCATCTCTGTAGAAAATATTAGAGAAAGTCAAAATATTGCTCTTGTTTATTAAAAAGAGAAATATAAGACCAATATTTGATAAAGAATGCCCAGCATCTTGCCAGTCATCTTAACTTGTCTGACACTAATTACAAAAGCAGCACCTTTTCTCAAGAAGGCATGCTGATGTGTCTGTGCTCATGAAGTGAAGCAGAGTCTGTCTGTGATGTGAGTCTGTTATAAGTCCTCATGATCTTGACTCTATGTAAAGGCACATCGGTGACCAAAACCTAGTGTTAACATTTATTCTTATCTGTGTTCAGGGTAGTCTGAAAATAAGATGCAGAGGCTTCAGATCCATCAGCAAAATAAATAAGGATAATGGCATTAAGACTGTTACCTTCTACACTTCATCGGACCCTAAGCTTGCTTCAAAGACAGTGTCAAAATCTTTGGATATTTAAACGTTTTCTTGTCAAATTCTCAGACAGAAAGCATGAGTTCTTGGTTAATAAATTCCAGTATACAATGAAAGAATGGGAATAAGACTTTTTTCACAAAATGTCCACTGGCAACCACCTCAGGTTGAGTACAATACTGACTGTGACGCTGACACTGTAATGGACTGGATTAAAAGAGAGTAGGTCTTTTATGTGAATATCAGTAAATTACACCTGGCAATATGCTGATTTGTCCATTCAGACATACAATAAATTATGTCACTGGAAATGTATATAAACTCTGTTTGTCTTTAATACTTTAAAAAACAATTATTTACGAAACGTAACAACATGAGCACAGGAACAATTCCAAATTTTTCCCCACCCATGCACCAGCACTACATCCACACTGCTAGACTGGAGGCAACTAAACACAGAATACAAAAAGCAAAAGACTGAGAAATCATTGTATGATTCATAAAAAAACATATTCACATGAATCCTCACCTCACCTTAATTGTTACATATAGCAACACTTAAAATATTAGATTCAGAATATCGGAATATAATACCATTCTGTAGAGAAGTGCCCTGAGCAGAAAATGCATTCAGAGACCCGTACATATTTCAATACTGATTTAGCAAGTCATCTGATTTCCAAATAGGGAATATACATTTACAACAACTTTGGACTTTGTGTTATTTAATTTTAAGGGAGTAATTGGAGAAATGTCTCCCCTAATGTGAACAAGGTCTCAGAGCATCCATATAGACATGTTGATTGGAAGTATACTATTACTGTGATCACTGGCTCCACCTCCAGCAGTAATTGCTCATCTACTTTTCAAAAGGTCCCCATTAACCTGCAGTGCACACCCTCTAATGTCCTATTGTCCCAACAGGACTTTTATCCAGAGCTGAGCGCTTCAGGTCCACATCTGCACTCAGTGAGGTTGTGATCACACTACTCTGTGTGTGGGACTTGACTCCTCTGACTCTCCAACAAACAAGATGCAGAACAGGACTGAGAAGCTCAGAGCGCAGCTGCCTCTCTTTGTTCCAGCCAGCAGCTCTCAGCAGCGTCTGTTCAGGAAGAGCACCACCTACCTGGCTAAGATCTCTGTCGTCCTCCAAGACGCTCCGGGCAAGATGCTCACTTTTACTCAGGTAAGAAAAAGTCAAGTTGGTTACAATACCTATGTTTAAGAATAATGTCATATGACATTCATATTGTCATTTCAAAAGCCTCTAATTTAATTTCAACTTGATGTTTTGCAGTTGATGGACAGGCTGGCACCATTAATCTCTGAAGACAGAAAATCTGTTGAGAACAACATCAGAGTCTGTTTATCAACCAACAAATGTTTTGTCAAGGTAAGATTTTATTCTAAAACTTTTGATATTTTGAATGAACATATTCATTATTTTATTAAAGGAACAACTTAACCTCTGTCTCTAAAAAGCCTGTGTTGTATTTTTCAGGTTCCAGTGGTTCCAGATTCACTGGACAGTAAGAGAAACTACTGGAAACTGGACCCCAGTCAGATCACAGCAAAGATGGTGCGTCGTCACTTCAAAGGAATCCTGCAGCTCTTCCCTGAGTTGGCCTCCAAAGTGGAAACGGAGAACACGAGCAGACCATCAGAGTGCCGCTCAGCTCTCCACTCTCCTGAGCCTGCAGCCTGCAAGGCTGTTCAGATCAGATGTGAGGTGAAGTTCAGCAGTCCTTTCTCCATCGAATCCCTCCTGAAGAGAGACGGTCCCTGTGCTCGGGCCTCCAGAGCTTCTCCTCTGTCCAGTGTGCCGGTCAGAGTGGAGCAGCAGCCTCGGCCCACACGCGGACACACGGCTGAGACAAAGAGGAGCTTCAGCTGGGACTCTGAGGAGCCTCTCCTCCAAGCTTCAGCTGGAAGTTCCCCCATCTGCTCAACAGGGGGCAGCACACACCATGGACTCACTTCTGATGAAATTTATAAGCCCATCAAGAGGATGCATGTGTGCACTGAGCCCTCATTCCCTGTCTACACAAGAGCCTTTGCTGCACCTTATTTCACCAGCCCACACAGCAGTTACATCACTTACTCTGTACCATCATTTACCCATGATGCTCTCTGTTTTTGGCTATAATGTGTTTTGTAGCTTTCTGGAGCATTTATATTTTCACTAAAAAACAAATGATATTTGTGTTGTTATTTCCCCAATAAGAATGCAAATTAATCTGCAAACACACCCACACATCTCTGGTAAAAAATTTCATTACCAGACTGACTACAGATAGAAACAATAAAATGCAAAGCAGATGATGTTTTTCATTGTCAGGCGTGAAAAGAATGACCTTTTCTAAATGAAAAACTCAAAACTTTTACAGTTGTATTATAGTCCAGTCCAGACAGCTCTTTGGTAAATATTTCAGTGATTGTTATCACTGGGCACATTTGGACAATTTAAAAACTTAAATCAGTTAAAACAAAATTTTGGGTTATCATGACATGAGTAAAGGGAGAAAATAATTGTCTTAGAAATATTAACTTTAGATCTATTTGACAGATAATGGATTTCCATATAATTTCTCTCTTATCTTACATCTAAAAAGAATATTTCTCTTGCTATTTCAGTGGTTAAATGATGCTCTCAGTCAAGTCAGAGCAGCCTTCCACCATACAATGAAAATATTATTGAAAAGTGAACTTCTATCCTCCTTAAATTGCTGTCATAAACAACTTCAAACGTTTTCTTGAGCATGTCTTGGTTAGCCCTCACTCTTATACAAGCACTGACATATTATTGAAGCCCCGTAGCCATGACTCCTGCTCCTAACAGTTTGGAGTTTTAGTTTTGCTATTGCACTCCCCCAAACTTGTACAAGAGTGTCAGCTAAATGTCACAAATGTACAATGTACGTCTGGATACTGTCCAACATCTGATGTTTGACCTTAGTTGATGAATAAATGTGAAAGCTCCTTTTGAGGATGGAACAGCTTTGAACCTGCCCTTTAGAGGAGTCTGTCAAGTTCCTTTTTTCTCCCTACACCCATTGAACAAGTCAAGTGCTTTCAGACTGCTTGTCTCAGTCATGCTGCTGAGAAGTTTCTGAAATACAGAACAACAGGAAAAACTACAGGAACCTTGACCACAGCAATCTTGAGGTCCACACTTCACAACAGTCTGCAATGACTGGAGGCGCAATGATGAGAAATGAAATAAAATGCCTTAAAATCAAGAGTTTTAGCTGAGATACTGACAGGGATGAGTTTTCCTTTAGGTGTATTGTACTTTGTATTGGCTCAATAAACTGCTGTCCAACATTTTTTGGTGGTATATAATGCTGTTGAAATCCTATTGGCTCAATAAAAAGCACTTTTATTGTATTTATTGGATGTTCCTTCTGTATCCCCAAAACAGTCTGTGTGTAACTAAGATTCTGGGAGCTGGTGAGGCTCAGGTGATGACACATTACTTGAGTTAATGGTAGTGACAAAGTTGAAGAGATTGAGGAAAGAGTGAGATTAACTGTAACATGACAAATGTGTTCACTACTGTGAACCCTTGAATTTTCTTATAAAGTCTGCCAAATACAAAGGGAACTGGGCCTCTAAATTAATTACTATTTGGTCAGATTCAAGTTCTTATAGCTACCATTACCAATATCAAATGCAGAGGCCACAATTCACAGCTTTCTTACATAGGCTTCAACCTTTACCACCGATCTAACAGGAGAGGGGCAATTTAAATGTATTAACGGACATATCAGTAACATTTTAGTTGACAAGATCAGATCCATTTCAATTACGTCCTCAGCTCAGTTTTTTGTATCTGTTGTGCTTCCGCCTCATTTTAAACTTGTGTATTACAGCACTGATATTTTATGAGTATCCAACTGATGTCACCATTTGAGTGCCGAGGATGTTGTAAGTTGAGTGGCAAAAACGTGAGAACTTTATACTTATCCTAAGTAATACTACTTGAATTGATGAGTTGACTTAATGTAAACAGTAAGACCATAAATTGTATAATTTCCCCTTCATACAGTGCAAGCTTGAAAACACAGACCTGTCTATCAAACAACAATCACTATATCACATGGATGCACAAAAGACACAGAGACAGAGACTAAATGAAATAAAATGCCACTTTATTGTTCAGCCGTGTCATAACCTTGTCTCCAAAATAAGCACAGCAGGACTACAACTGGTTCATCAGCCTAGCTACCCTTGATAGCACATAAAACTGGGTTTTATTAGACCACCAATGATAGCGTTAAAGACTTTTCTATCAGACATCCAATGATAGCATACAAAATAGTTGTTAACCTACCAGTGATACTGTATATAAAACACTTGTCTCTAGATTTATCCCCAACCCACCCTCAATTTCACCCATATCCCTCTTTAAAACATTTGTGACACTGACATATTTTATGCTTAAACAAGCACATATTAAGAATTCATAATTCTCCATTTTTGAGATTATAAAAAAAACTACACAATGTTACACTTTAAGTCAGAGTACAATTCAACTGATTATTAGTGTTCTACACATTCGGCCATAAACCAAAGGAACATTGTATAATATCACTATAACTTAACACTACATGTAATATACGTTTAAAAAAAAATTACAAATGATTAGCATTGAAGAGAAAATGAAGATGGCTAGTGCGAAGGCAAGCTGGGTCAGTACCATAACAGAGAATGAGTAATACAAAAAGAAATAAAAAAATAGAATAAGAAAAATAGAAACAAAAAACTGATAAGAATACAGGCAAGGCTAAAACATATGTGTTTCAAACTTTTAAGATCCACCTCATGTGCACTCATCCATTTAGGTAACCTGCTCCAAGACCTCCATTGTGTGATTCCACATCTCTCTGATACTTTAACCCCTGACCCCCAGCCCCCCTGCTTTCAACTTGCTTAAACATTCCTGTGGCAACCATCTTCTTCGTCTTCTTGTGTCAGGCACTTTCCAAGACCCCTTATTCCTCTCTTTACCTTCAACATCTCTACAGGCCAATCATAATGCTGATTCAGACAATACAGGCCAATCACAATGCAGGTTCTATCAGAATACAACTGCAAAAAGAGCACAGGACAACATTTTCAATCAGTGTTGCTATTTATATCATATATTGTTTTTACTGTAAAGTTGCAAGTAAAGTTTTCTGAGGAAGTCTGTCTTACCAATCCTACAGGTCGGTATCAAACCAGGCCAGCTGGTTGCTGTCCATCAGGTCCTGGGTGTGGCCAAGGTCTGGCAACGGATCAGTGTGGTGGCCCAGGTCGGGCAGAGTGTCAGTATGGTAGTCAGCACCTTCCATCATGGGGTCCAAAAGGGAGTCCTGGCCGTAGGCTGCTGGGTAGGCCCGGTAGGCTCCATCTGAAAAACAAAAAACAAAAAATGTACTTAAATGGTGGAAAAGGTTCCAATCGCACAGTGTAGGATGGATTTTGTTTTATTCTCAACAAATTCATAGTGATCAGTTGTCATGGCTTGGTGGCACCAAATGATGATATATAGGAGGGAAGAGGCAGGATGGCATACAATTAGTTTCATATTCCATGAGATATTTTGGGTTTTTAATGAACTTGTGGGTTTCTCCGCTGAAAAGAGACAAAAGCCTCATTGCAGAAATACCACTGTTTTGTTACACAACATTCAATGCAGTTACAAGGTATTTTTCTATCAATATTTAAAGGGAAATCACAAAATCAGATCAAATTACATAAACCAAAGGATGATAAAGTAAGGTGAAAAACAGAGCAGAGATGAAGCAGGTGCTCACCATCCTGCCTGTAAGCCAGAGGGTCTCCCTGAGCTCCCATATCCAGTCCCAGGTCTCCAGTCTATAAAAAGGCAAAACAGTGATGAGTAAAGCCTGACATGAGCCAGCCCACATGGAGGAATTGATGTCCCAATTCTATACTACATTACTAATTGTATGCAGTAAAATATACATTGAGTACATCATTTCATCACTTTCAGTGTGAAGACACTCAAAACCTGCTAAGAAGTACGTTGTACCTGACCATATTTGTTTGATTATTAATTTGTGTGTAATGCGTCTGTGCATGCATGCCTGTGTGTATGTGTACCTCATTCCAGGCCATAGGCTCAGTTCTGAACAAAGAGCTGGTCAGCTCCACTGACAGACGTTTCTTGTAGTCCTGGGGCTTGTCCTCAGACATGCGGAACAGGACAGCTGCAGCATAGGTTGCTACAGGAAACAATGTACAACAACAGAAGTCAAGTACATTGAGTGTATGCCAGTAGTCAGTGTATACAAGTACACTGACAATCGGAAATGTGTGCACAGTCTGTATATGTGCACGTATACTCACCAACGCCCTCATTACGGGAATGCAGGAGCTCGGTGAGAGGTGCAGTGGCTCCTTCAGCTTCGATTGCCTCAGCAGCTTCCTTGTCCTGAGCCAGTTCACACAGAACACCTGCTGCCACACGCTGGATGTTCTCCACTGGAGAATACAGCAACTGGAGACAGTGAATAGCAAAGAGAAAGATAAGATGTGTGATAAAGACAAAAGAGAGTCCGTGACATGCATGTAGTGGAAAAAAGAAATAGAGCGAGGGAGAGAGGAGAATCAAAGTTGCTAAGTACCAGATTTGGCATTTCCAAAACTAAACCATTTAATTGCTAGAATAAGTTTTAAAGAAAGACATTTACATTCAGCTAATGTGTGACGGTAGGAGTTTGTCTCCATAGTAAGATTTCACCAATGAGGGTTTAGGTTTACCTGGACAAAGAGTGGAATGGTGTTGAGCCCTCTGATGACAATTCTGTTGTGGACATCCCGGGCCAGGATGTGCAGAGCTCCTGTGCAGCCTTCCACTATTTCCTCCATACGCACACCCTCCTGTATGTGTTATAGTGGGGGGGGAAAGGTAATCAAATACACAAAAATTCAGTCCAAATAAAGAAAGCTTGCGGGGTCGTTGGCTTGGTTACACACCACAAACTGCTGCTGGTTGCCTCCCATGCTGGTGCGCCTCTGGGTGTCCTGGTGAGCCCTCACCAGCAGTTGGACCAGTCGGGGGATGGCTCCCTGCTCCCGCAGGGCACTGTGGTTGGCTGGGCAAAGAGCCAGGTTGCGGATGAGACCAACTGTGGCCTAGATAGGGGGGAAATTAAACATATTTTGGTTAGATGGAATTAAATTCTGTTGCTCATTGATATGCAAGGTTGATCCGAATTATGTTGTCAGTCTGGGAAAAATGTGTGGGTGATGCTAATGACCTTGATTAGTGGCCAGTGGGACGGAGGGTGCAGCAGTTTGACCACCACTGGCAGGCCGTAATGAAGGCGCACAGCATTCTGGGCCATCTCAGCATCCTGGTGGCGGGAGGTCAGGTGACGCAGGGCACAGACTGCTGGCTCTGTGATGTCCTCTCTGTCACCGGCCCTAAGCACTGTTCGCACCAGAGCCTCAATGCCTCCAACCTAACATATGATGAGATCAATCAGTGGACTACACGTCATTACAGTAAAAAAAAAAAAGTAAGACAGCAGACAAAGAATTTAAATAATGTTCAAAGGTTGATAATGTCAAGCGTCTTGGTTTCTTAGTCACAAAGATACATTTCCCAAAAGCTTTGAGTATCATACATACCTGGCAGACCATGAGTTTGTTACTATAGTTGTTGCAGGTCAGGTTGGAGAGGATGCCAGCAGCACATGTCACTACATTGATGTCATCACTGCCCAGCAGCTGGACCAGGGTCCCCAGGAGACCCTCCATTCCCTCCTAGAGAGAGCAAAGGATCGGTTGGAAGAGAGAAGAAAACAAATGAGGGAGGAGGAATGAATGCATTCCAAATAATATAGCATTTTGTTGTATCTAATATTTTATATTAAATGGTATTCTATGCATATGCAAGGAGTTAAACTGTTCAAACACAACTGGAGGATCCTGTATGTTGTATGCATGTAATTAAAAACATTTTTTATAGTATTGACGAAAAAAAAAAAAGAGCCCTGTGTATTGGTATTTTTTGTTATACACTATGTACATGAACCTGGGGCTCATGAGAAATTAGCATTTGTGACAGAGTGCGTGTTGTACCTGTTTAGTGGCAGCATCTGAAAGATTCCTCAGAGTCCAGAGGCAGTTCTGGACCAGACGCTGGCTGGGGTCTGTCAGGTGAAGCCCCAAGGCCTGCATGCCTCCTACACACACAAACCAGAGTACAACAAACAAATTCATTACATCAGAGGACTTTCACCCGAGTAGCAAACCACAACTACAAAATGTATCCAAAACCTGTAATAATGGCCACAGTTGTACTGCACTGAGTTAGACCAGAGCATTAATATTTATGTATTTATCACTGTATTGTGTTTCCATTCCATTTCTGTACCATGAGTATGTACGTACCAGCCTCTACGATGGCAGGCTTGTTGCTTGAGCAAACAGAGAGCACCTTGAGCACTCTGCTTGTGGTCCACAGCAGTTTCTCATATGTGAAGGTCCTCATTATGTTGACCAGTGCCTGGGGACCACCGCTGGCCAGAATGATCAGCTAAAACAAAGATGGGGTTATGTTTAGAATTGCTTGTGAGCAGACATGTGAAGGACTTAATGAATTAATGTAAATGCATGCATATATAAAAGTTGATGCTCCAATACCTTGCTTTCCTGGTTGCCATACGCCAGGATCTGCAGGCAGTCAGTAGTGATTGCCAGGAACTTGACATTGGTATTAGACAACAGGGCCACCATCTTCTGCAGTCCCCCAGCCAGGCGCACCGCCATCTTTGCCCCTTCCTGATGCAACAACAGGTTGTGGAGCGTGGTGATGGCATAGAACAACACACTGTCCACTGGCGAGCTGGAAAAATGCAAACAAAAAGAACAATCAGACAACTTTAACAGTCAAAAACACCTTTTAAAACTAGCATTTCAGATACAAATACAGTTACAAACACTGAAAATTCACACACAAAGTGAAAGGTTTTTCTTCACTGAGCGTAATGACATGACACAATCAGTATCCATCAAGATTAGGCCTAGCAGTTGACAGTAATTAAATCAGGCTTAAACACTGTACATTTGTTTGATGATAAATAATCAGCGCAGCAGGTCGCATTGTCAGGACAAAACAAATAACCCTACTGTATTTTGCTTAATCACAAGTGTTGGAGACAACTGGCTCAAGTCATCACAATCAGCTGAGGTATGTGAGCGCAGCCATGCTGTCAGGATCAACCCACATTTTACACAAAGTATTGGAATAAAATTAGATATTTAGTCCTCAGGAGAGCAATGTGTCTGGACACTAGGGCTGCAGCTATTGATTATTTTAGTAATCGAGTATTCTGCCGATTATTCCATCGATTAATCGGATAAGAGATACTTTTGCCTTATTAAAGAGCAATAGTAAATTCACAAAAGAGAAAAGAAGACAGGTCTCTTAAAATGAACAACTAATTGGTTTCCTTTTTAGAGAAATTATTTTTAATCTTTAAATTGCATATATGTCAAAACCAAACCCATTTCGTGCTTTAAGGTGCAAAACATTTTGCAAAATTCAAAAATTAAGTAATTTCAAATTACTTTAAAAAGGTAAACATACATTAACATTGCTTTTAAGTTGGTGCAACTTAACTTTCTGAACTACAATTTTAAACTTAACTACAGTTAAGAACGTACATTAGCCAGTCTTATGAACATGACATGAATAAAGCTCAGGCTTTCACAAACTGACTGCAGCAGTTTATTTGCTGGTTATTTTCTTTAGCAAAACATAGCTAACTTAGGAACATAATAACTAGCCACTATGTTTACGTTCTTAACTAGCCATTACATATAGCCATAATGAACTTACATTCTTCACTAGCCTTCATCTCAACTAGCAATCATATTGCTAAGTTAAATGCTAACGTTAACATTACCTTGTGTCGGGTCCGTTCTGTGGACTGCGTATACAAACTTTTGACACTTTCTGTCGTTTTCTCTGGCCTGTCCCTTCGCCTCGCTCCTCATTATTATCTCTACCTTTCTCCATTCTCCAGTCCGCACCATCAAATCACGTCTACTTTGCGTATCCACAACGTAAGCGCTCTGTGCGGCAGTAATAATCATCTGTGGAAACAGTGACCACTGAGCAGTATGGATTAAACGAAGCTTCGATGCAAAGAATTAGCATCGATGATTTTTAGTAATCGAGTTACTCGCGTTTCTCGAGGAATCGTTTCAGCCCTACTGGACACAAACTTTAGATTTTAGTTAACCTAAAATTGTTTAGCTGTAGTTACAGCACATAATGCAGACAATTTATACATATTTTGAACAAAGGGGAGAAGAAAAAAAAAAAAAAAAGATATCAGTTATCATTTTGAATGATTCATGCTGTGCACGTTTCACTGCTGAACAGACAAAAGACTAGCTTTTATGTTACAATCAGGAATTCTTGAAAACTGCCAAATGACGTTAAAGACCAACAATGAAACTTGGCAACTGCACATACCCACAGGAAAGCGTGCTGTCCGCAAATACTGACTTTCTGATCTGACCTGCTACTCACAACCACTGTGCAGACACCTGCAAATTACAGCTTGTACTTTGAAGCACTGTACCAGTGTGAAACGGTTTGCCGTTCTGTCCACATCTGCCCTAATAATCCAAGATTTAAAGAACAATTAATGTAAAATTTTAAGGAGCACTCAAAGTTCAAAAAAGAAAATCAATCACTGCAGATTTGATGGAAAGTTTAGAGTGACTTTATCATGTAAACCATCACTACACTTGAAAAAGATTACAATTTCTTCACTCAGGGTGGTTGGATAATCCAAATTGCTACCAGCATTCAAATCACTTGTTTGTAGTCTAATAACATCAGGCAGTTCATCATCCTCTCTCATGCTACTGTTCCATCCTGCATTTAAAGTGTGGTAATGTGATTCCAGGCGCAAATTCAAAACCCACATGACACCCAACAGGTCACAACTTGCCAGCCAGCTAACTGTTTTGGATGTGTGCTTTGGCTTTTAATGGAGAATACAAAGAGTAAAGTAAGGATGGAAGACATTTTATCAGTTTCAAATATGTCGCATTGTGGAATATTCTGTACTTTGGCAATGTAGCTGGTTGGTAAAGATTTGGATCAAAGTGATGAGTCAGTTTTGATTAAACACTGGTCGTCTTATACTTGCTGGTTTGTTATGATTGTTTTAAGATGTACTTCTGTGCATGTGATGGTTGGCTAACGCTGGGTGAAAAGCTATACGTGTTTTTCTTTATTCGCAGTTAACTCATTATTGATAGGCTCATAGCTGTTGCAGCAGAGTACATTGTTGCATTTTTAAACTGTGTCCTGCCTTCACCCATAGCAAAGAGAGAGAACAAGGATAGGTAAAGGGGGAGCGAGGGAGTGTGTGAGACACAAGTGTGAACACCTTTTAGTTAATTCGTGCCATTGTCGTATAGGCTTCAGTGATTAACGTTGCAGCCTTCTGGATATATTTAAGCCTAAAACGAATGAAAATGTTTTGTCAATTAGTGGCCAATGGGACGAAGTCAATGGTTATTGCCCGCAAATTAGTATTAGAGCCTGCCTTATAATACATTGCAGTATTGTATACCGACACAAATTTTAGCTGCAAAGACATCTTAAACTACCCTCTCATCAAAACCACTCCCTGCAGTGAGATTCCACTGCAAAAACCCCCAGCAAAAACCACTCTAAGACAGCTTCTCTGCATTCTTGTTGATAGCGTCGGACCACTTGGATGTGTGCACACTGATAATCTCCTGTCACTTATGCAGTAAAGAGCACCACAATTTCTCCAGTTTCCTACCCCAGCATCTTGACCAGGGCAGGGATGCCTCCAGACTTGAAGATTGCAAGGAGCCCCTCACGGTGGTGGGAAAGATTGTGCAAGGTGCCAGCAGAGCAACGAGCGGTTTCCACATCACCAGTGTTCTGCATGGCACGAACAACGGCCGAAACCATTTGTGGGGAACGCATCAGGGCGTGGCGCGATGCCTCCTTCTTTGACAACTGATGCACCATTACAGCTGCTTTATTCACGACAACCTAGGACAGAGACGATGTTTGTTAGGGACACATGGTCTAGGAAGGGATGTAAATGGCATTGCTAATAACTTGATATCACATGATACCATATGTTAGTCAGCCGGTACCATTACAGTGTTTTGAGTATGCTCATGTGAGAATTCACTTATTTTTACACGTACCTGGTCCTCATCGTTGAGCAGTTTGGTAAGCTCGGGGATGGCACGAGTGGCCAGCTCAGCATCATCTTGATAGTTAATGAGGTTGACCACAGCATGCTTCAGCATCTGAGAGGGCTCTGCCAGGCGCTGCACTGCCGTTGGGTGGGCAGCATCCAGCTGGGTAGGTGGGATCTGGATGCCCTCCTCCAAGGTCTCAGGGAACATGGCAGCACGCACACGCTGGGCCCTGGTCATGGCATACCCCTCAATGTCTGAAAGTAACGCAATATGACGAGTAATATCATGAGATTATAGAAATTTGTCAATCAGAGATTTTGCCATACCATTTATGCCTTAGTGGCAAATATCATGATACATATCAGTATCTTGTATACCTGTAGCCTCAGGAGTGAAGGGCTGGTTGAACTCCCAGTCGTAGAGGCTTGGATCATCCTCCTCAGCATCAGGGTTTCCTTTGCCGCTCAGAGATGGTGCTGTGGTGGTGACTCCAGACTGAATGCCTGAATCCAGGTAGGACTGCTGCTGCCACTGGCTCACTGCAGCCTTGCTGTCTCCCATTGCCATGTCCAACTCCATCAAATCAGCTACACAAAAGGGACAAAAATGTGAAACACAAGGAATGACAGATTAGGAGAAGAGTTATCTTTACTTCAAGAGTGATCTTAAATGTTTCAGTAATCTTATACGTAATTATTATAATATTCTTAATCTTGAGTTAATGGATATAGGAGATGTAGGAATTTAATAAAGGTGGAAGTTAGTTGTCAGGAAAATAAAGGACACATAAAATGATAGCGTGACAAAAAAAATAATCCTGTTTAAACAAATGGAACGAAAAACAAAGGAAAAGCGTGTGTTCCTCTATGCCCGATATCCTCAGGCACTAATCACAAGTTGAAGTATGTAAACATCAAATTCCTCTTCCAATCACGTTTTTGTTTCCTGAAGGTGAAACTCAGATGTAACAAAGGACGAATTATAATTACTTGGGATACCTGTGACATGCGCTCACCTAGCTCCAATTTTTCCAATTTCCACAGTGCCTCAAGGCTCACAGTAGTACATGCATTTCTGCAGAAAAGCTCTTATGTATGGACGCAAAAGATAAATTATGACCGACTGTGTTCACATCAACATAAAACTAATTCATGTGATAGTAAGTTTTTCATACTTACACTGGGTAGCCATTGTTCTTGCCTGCCCTCAGCCCGCACAGCAAATATGTCTGTGTAAAAAGGAAAAAAGTACACAGGGGGAAAATAAGACAACTCGCACTCAACCTCGAGTTCTTGTTCGCTAAAGCCAAACCTAATCGTGATGTTTACGCGTTTCTCCTGCGTGGTCTCAATCACAAAACCGCCGTCTTCCCCGCTACCTGTGCCAGCTCCCTCTGATTCACCCTCGTTTCACTTGCTAACGTAGCTACGAGGGGAAATGCCGAGCCTCCACCTCCAGCCGAGAGAGCAAAGCGGTGGGTATTTCCAGGCCAGCGTGAACACAATTCACCATTCAGCGGCAAAGAACATCAAAGGCATATTTCTCCCCCTCCCCCTACCACGGCCAAGTTCCGACCTCGCAGCTTGGGTTTCCAATGAGAGAAACTACCCCCTTCGCCCCGCGATCACTCCCATGACTCCTCATCTCATGGTGGGACCGACTACAAGCGTAACAAACCGCCTAATGAAAGCTAAAAAACCCCATATAGCTGTTTGAGTTACATTAATCATCAAACGTGTTTTGCAGACATGTAATTCAGGACCGGAGCGCTGGCGTGTATTAGCCGCCACTGCTAGCTAACAGGTTGGCTAGCTTACCTTGAAAGCTCGCTAAGCTAACCTAACGTGCCTAGCCACCTAGCTAACATAAACAAACACCGTTCGGGGCTTTACCCGCGATGTAAAATTGTTAAGACGTGTCCCGAGACGCAGCCGGCATTAGAAGTAATTATTGTTACAAATCAGTTCATTATTAGAACCGCGACTTTCACGCGAATCCTCCAAATGTTTAATTCTGGATTGATCAGCTTCGCTAACCAGGACGTATGGAAAGTAGATCCAACCTGCCGTGCCGCCAGCCGCACCAGAAAACCCCACCGGAGCCCCCTCCCCGGCCAAAGATGGTTTTCTTTGGTGAAGCAAACATTGACGTTCTGTAAATCCGCCGTATAACAGACGTAGTGACACACTGTCTTTACCAGAGTCGAGCGGCTCCTCCGTGGCTCTCGGCAGGAAGATTGTCTCCTTTCTCTCGGCTGAAAATAGGAAAACGGCTGCTAGGTGAACCACCCGTACAAGTCCGAACCACACCCGCTGTTGCGCCGCCGAAGATGTTGCTTCCGCCTGTGCGATCGAACATCAAGATGGCGAAGGAGAAAATACAGTATTCTGCCGCACTCGAAAAAATAGGGCGTCGTTTCAAATAAAGTTTTAGCATCGGAACTATTATCTTACAGTTATACTTACAGATATTGATATCGTTTTATGTTTAGACTAAGAGCAGTCGGCTGTTTCTGTTTGGAGATTTTTCACCCACGTAAATGAAAGATGTGTGATGCTTGCTGTAGTGGTGGGGAGGGCGAGGTGCATTCATTAGAGTGGAATGTGATTCATGAGCTGCTGTGATATGATAGAGGGGCTTAACATGCAGTTAACTCAGAGACACAAACATTTCCCGTAACAGAAGAACTATATCATTCATTCATTTATCTTATTCAATAAAGTAATGCTTTGCACACAGTTAAATTGGAACTTATTTTGCAAATGATAAACTGCAGTGGTTAAAGGAAGGGGGGGACAGCATAACAAAGCATGCAGTGGCCACAATGACTTGATGCTGTGGTTTAAATGGCATTTGATAATTTGTCTCTATAGTTGTTTTTGTCAGAGCATGAACTGCACAACTTGTGACAACTGTGAGTTCAGTCTATCACTAGCTGTTTGAAGGCTGACAGTAAAACTCAAGACATACTAGGTTATAGCTAGGCTACTTTGTGTGGCTTTAAAAGGTTTAAAAACATTGAATGTATTTATTCTTGACATTATATAACATTTCTTATGTATGCATTTCTGATTTCTTAGCTGTAATCAAATTGCAAAGCACATGCCTGCGTAACAATAGTCTGATATCTAACATCCACTTGCATTTAGTGTGCTTGTGCATCTACTTCAGCTTCTTAGCATTACATACACACAAGCGACACAACAATAACCTTGATTTGACCTATTATTATAGTTATATGAAAAAAATGTATGAATATGAAATGAAAACAATAAAAAGGGAAGGTGTCACACATAGTAAATTTTTGTTGTTGTTCATGTGTCTGACACGTGGGATATACTAGAAAAGGTCAAAGTCCAAAGTGTCATTGGGGAGCATGTTGTTACTACAAGAAATGGAAAAGGAAACTTATGATCCTTTGTTTTACCACAGTCAACTGGAAAATTTTGTATTCATATCGTCTCTCAAAGAGTGACAGAAATGTGTAGAAGGTTAATAAATTCAGTCACATGTCTGCAAGGGGTATAAATAATATCAGAGGACAGTAATAAGAAAGACCACATGCTACCAGAGAAAACGGAAGTCTGGCAATATATTTTTTTTTAGAAACGGCTTAAAATGAATCTGTCATAGGGTGCTGACATTTATTCCAGCTACTGATTATGGATTTTCATTATTTTCCACTTTTTTTGGTCAATATGTGGGACTAACATCGAACCCTCGGAATAAAACTATGAAGCTCATCCACTGTCTCCAACTGTGGCGGAGGGAGGAGCAAGTGTATGTCATTTACCCGAGTAATGACAAGTACAGCGTGATAAATAGAAAAGACAATGTAAAGCTCACTTCTTCTACAAATCACATACCCAGATTTATTTATGAAATAGAAATGCAGACCCTTTCCTACACGTATATTCATTTATTTGGCTGAATTAGTCACTCTTATTCCTAGCAATCAGTCATGCAAGTACACATTAGGTTTGAGATTATATCACTCCAGTCTTCTAATGATAATGGTCTGAATTGTATTGCATGTTTCTGCTTAGAGCTCATGAAAATACATACAGAATGAAGCTTTAAAGTAAGTTGCCCATAAACAATATTCTTAAGAAGCTATCAAGAGAAATTATTCAGATACAAGACACTGGAGGATTGTATAAATATACTGTACATAAATAATATAAATCAGCTCAGCCACCCTTCAGAGTGGTTAGAGATCAGAATCATTGAGACAGCAGCAGCCATAGTGCCTCCACAGGGTGGACAAAATAACAGAAACCACTTACAATGCAATATATTTACTCTTTCCTACTTTGCACTGAAACTGCTGCACAGCAACTTCCCTCGGGATAAATAAAGTTCTATCTTATCCCTGCAGTAAATACCTTAGTGGTGAGGCTCATAAATTTGACAGTTATTTTAGGGGACAGTAAGTAGGCCCTCACCAACACTGATTGAAAAACAGTTAATGGCCTCAAAATGGCAATTAAATCAATACATCCAAGAGTCAATAAAAACTGTAATTTAAGGAGTTTGTTTCTTTGTGCCCCCAAAGCACTGTAGAGGGGAAAAAAGTGCGTACAACACCATATGCTTGTTATATTTCAGCCTCTTATATGTCCATTTTCTGCCATTAGGATGATTTCTAAATAATTTCTAATCATTTCATTCTTTGAAAACAAGAAAATTCCAAAATTCTATGTCTTACAAAGTCGATCTAATTGAAGGAACTATAGTTTTTGTCCTTGGTAACAATTTTCCAGCACAAAATATATAACGTTTTATTCACAGTGAGGAGATGAGGAATGACTGGTAAAAAAAACAAACCCAAAGACAAGCCAGGTGGATGAATCCGAATAAATACACCTTTTATTTGACTGATTAACAGATCTGATTATACAAACGCCAACACAGAGCTCTGAAATAACAGGACCAATCAGCGAAACAATGACTGTACATTCTTGGTGAGACCCTCCCTTGTTCTGACCCCCTTGCCCACCCACCACCCTCACCCGCAGTAACTATGGAACTGAATCACTAGTGCTTTCTATCTGTACAAGTAAAGCTCAGCTACCCACCCCCTACTACCCTCTACCACCCTCCCTTTTCAGTGCACTGTCTGTAATCTACAGGTTTGAGCAGTATGTACCACAAGGGGAAGTTTAGCCAATTGTAGAACTGGGTGCAATGATGAACCTTAGGTGCCTTCTACACAGTACTAGTGCTTGGGCGTGAGCTTTGATTCTGAAGTATATTTTTTGTCATGTTTGGTGTGTGTAGTCTAGCAGACAGGGCTGCTGTAATAATAGTGTATGCCCTGTTTTAAGAGCTTGTAGTGTAATAGCATAGTAATGTTTTTTTGCCTTTTGGTTGAAATGCAAACAGCCAAAAATCTCTCGACATACAGGTCTAGGTTGAAGTAACTTCCTTAATTTTTTCTCTCTCTCTCTCACACACACACACACACAATCACACACACAATCACACACACAAATACTGGTATGTTTGTCCCTTCATCTTAATAAAAAAAAAAAAAAAAACAAGACCGTTGCAATTTTGTTTCAGGCATATTTTTTTTTGTTCTCAATCTCTTCCTCTGGCCAAGCGTGACTTGCCCCGCATACGTTAAACACACAACCATCCCTAGACTACCTAAGTGCAGTTTCTTCAACATGCGCCCTTCAGCAGTTCCTACAGTAAAAACACTAACGGTACCATCACAAGAAATGGATGGATAAAACACCCTCGCTTTCATTCTTGCAATCAATCTTTTTCAACCCACCTCTCACTTCGTCTCATTCCAACCTCCACACCCCAATTGGTCCCCCTTACTCATTTACTCTCATGTAACAGACAGCCTTGTATGTAACAGTGACAAATACTCGCCCTCTGCATAACAGCCAGGAAGAGAAGGGGGGTGGGGGTGGGTGAGTTCTTCTCCTTGAGGAGAAAGTGAAAGACGATGGGGAGGGAGAACTGTGTGTCCACCCCTCCTTTTCCCCTACGTCCCTCTTTCTCCCCGCATCGTTGTGATGGAGTGGAGGGAGGAGAGACAAGGGAGGTGGAAGATGACTGGGGTAGAGGGGGAGGGGGCAGGAGAGCAGGGTGAAGTGTGTTGGTCTTCATGTGTCCTGGCCGTCGGTGGCAGGGGTGTCATTGGCATTGGGCAAGTCCGAGTCAGTCTCCCGGCTGGATATGCGGTCCAGCTCCGCCTGTACGTCACCCAGGCCCAGCTTCGAACCTGCATCAAGTGTGGGTAGATACAAACAAACATACAAATTAGTACTAAATCACAGCAAAAAATAAAATAAAATCAAATAGTCAAACAAGCATTTTAGCCGGTGCAATAAAGAACAGTGTATTTTCATTGAGTGGTTAAGGCACAATGCAGTAAACACAAAGGCAATTGCACATGGTTAAAATAAGAGCTGGGTGAAATATTGAATATTAGCCAAACATTCGCAATAGTATGATTGAGATAATAATAACATGTCTTTAATTAGGCAATTTTCCCAATCCAATACTATAATCTCAGAAGACTGGACTGGTTTCAGTTCATTTGCTGGAGGAAGAGCAGCTGCAAGACTACTGCTGCCGTCTTTCAAAGTTAGTTAACAGAGGAAACAGAGGAGTGCATACTGTGATAGAGAGGTGCTAAAATAGTTGATTGGATGGTTTTCTGGAAATGTTTATTAATGTCATTCTGATGGTACTTAGAAAGTATGAAACTATTTGTTAACATCCGGGTTTACTGCAAAAATGTATGTTTAAATAATACAAATGTGATCATATTCTGCCTTTCCTCTTCATGCTTATCTTGTACAAACAGACCTTTAGTAATACTGAATGTATTTTCATTTATTTGCAGATTGGTTCTTATTGTACTAAATATGTCAAACATGCCTTTAGTGTAAAATTGTCCTTGTTGCAAGAGACAAATGCCCTGTTTATTAACCACTGCATGATAGGCCTGCAATTTAATCAGTACGCAGCGATCTTTCATTCAGGTTTCAATGTTGTAGTAGTACCAGTATGATCTACTCTATCGTTTTTTTTGTTTAAAACAAACCTAAGTGGAAAACAGATCTCAAATATTATTTTTCCCCACATCGTCCAGCCTTAGTTAGAATCATGTGCAATGTTTGTGGCAGATGTTAATTATGAGAAATGCAATGCAACATGCAAAAACATGTAGAGAAGAAGAATGGAGACAGGATGTTAGGAGGGGAAACATTAGGGGTGTAATCAGTCGGTCAAATAAAATGATCCTAGCATGACAGGCACCCCCCCCAAACAAATAGGTGAAAAGAAAAGAGTACAGCTTTGCTGGCCTTTCTGCTAGTGATTTTTACATATTCTGATACATAAGGGAGATCCAATTAAACTCCTCCCATGAGGTTTCCTTCCCACATGATTAAGACCCCTGAAACGCATATGGTGCAAAAATAATTCAACAGCCATGGGATCATCTTCTGAACCACACAACTTAAATTCTCAGATTGGATAGAACCTGACTTAACAAATACCTTCATATAATCTTATCTAATAATGTAAACAAACTAATTAACATAATTTATAGTCCACAGCCAAAGTTCGTGTGCGTTTGTACAAGTAGTAAGTGGGCGGTACAGGAAGCTTGATCCCGGCATTGTTCCTCCTTGGATGCTGGAGAAAGTTGGAGGCTCAGGGGAGGGAGGGAGGGGAGGGGGTCAAAGGAAAATATAGGAATGCTTCTGAACGACATACACAAGCAATAATAAATGAGGGATATCTCTCTCAAACACACCTTAACGTGGCCAGCATCCTCTGACTAGTACATACACACACACACACATTTTGAATGATGTTAACAGTGAGATTAACAGACTATGAGCATAGTTAAGAATGAAAAGACAGACACACAGAGCTACAGATAGGCATTAAGATGATAGGTGTTTGTTTGTGTCACTGGTAGATGTACTCAGACCCTTTCATTTCAAATCATTCCCTTTACCATGTGTTATGTTCGTGTCTGGAGTAGAGGACAGGACAGTGAAGAGGTGAGAAAATGGAAGGATGGCAGATGGGAGGTGAAAACCAAAAAGAAGCTGAGTGATGAGGAGTGACTGAAAATGGCAAAACACGACTGAATAAATTATCACTTTTTTTCTATCCACCAAAACCGGAGCATCATAACAACCTCTAATACGTAGTGTGTATCCTCACCTGACTTGCGTACTGTTCCTGGCGTGTTGTTACCGCCGCCAGGCGTCCCGGGCCCCCCTGTTCCTGCTTTCTTTGTCAGTAGACTGTTGAAGAAGTTGGCCAACACACCCTCACTGGTCTGACCTGCAGCATACAGGGATTAGAGTTAAAAACATGCGCACACGTTCAAAACCATGCTCTGACAGAGCAATAGTCATAAGTGGCTGTGTGCAGTGTTGAAATGCATGACGTACCCGACTGTGGCATGGCGTTTGCTACGTTGGCCGCTGCGGAGCGGTTACTCGTCCTGGGGGAACCGGTGGGTGCTCTACTGGTGGTGTCCTATGAACAACAACAGTTTATTTCACACATATTTATACTGGAGGGAGGTTATCTTATCAGCCAAAACTAGAAAAAAGGAGCACTCACGACTGGTCGGCCTGCTGTCACGGCGGGCTGTTTGGCGAGCAGCGACTGCAAATTTGAGCACAAAATGCACCCTCACTCCAATTAGTATTCAATTAACATATCAAGACCCTCAAGTCAGATTTAATTGGAGTACCCCCAAGCAGCAAAGCAAGTGGCATTGACACAACAGAAATGTTCTGACCTGCAGTTTTACCAGAAACACTTGGTCATCTTCTGCCTGAATCTCCTTTTCATGTACAATCTGGTGACAAGCAAGAAAAAATAAATCACTTTTTAAAAAGTCATTTTTTGCTTTCGGCCGTTCTTTACAGGTCTAGAATAGCTAATAAATTAGATTGGCTAAAACTCTCATGACCCCTGCAGGGATACTGGGTAAAGCTTAGTGCATTGGCTGTGAAAAATGATGTAGAAGGTAATGATACATAATATTACAGCAGTAATCAATCTGTTGCGCTCTAAGCTTAGCTTGCGTACGAGGATCTTTCCAAGTTTTTTTTTTTAGTGGGAGCCTGTACCTTTCTGACTGGCGGTTTGACTACTACGTCCTCAAAGCTGTCGTCTGCTTTTACTGTCTGGAAGTTCTCGTGAAGTATCGCAATCTTCTTCTCATTGTCCCAACCTGATGGACTGATAGAGCAGAGGAAGGGTTACAAACCAAATACAGGTGGCCCCACAGTCCTAGTATATACACACACACACACAAAAGCCAGGCTTACATGAAGACGGCATCTCTTTCCACCACTTGTGCCGGGCAGTGGAAGGGAAAGCCGTAGAGTCTGTGGACCAGATATTTGTACAGGATGTCCAGGTTTTTCATCTCCTTCACCGATGTGTAAACCAGAGACGCCCCGTCTGACATGACTGTCAAGGATACTTTCAACAACACCATTTCTAAATACAGGAGCAAAAATAAAACTAACACCACAGTGACAAAAAAACAACTAAATCTCTTAACAGGAACACTACAGAAAAACAGATTCTAGCTTTGACTAATTGCTACAAGTACACAGAAGATCTACGGCAGTGTGTGGTCTTGGCTCATTTTAAACACAATAACCCTTGAAAATGTAATACTGTTTGAACTCAGCATTGACTGGAGAAATGATTCTGAAAAACAAACAATTTCAAGCAATACTTCGTAATCTGTGACTTTTATCGAACTCTCTTTGCAACAAAGCAATAACAACAACAACAGTTCAGCTTATAGTGGCCAAAATACTGCAATAATAATACTGCTGGGAACTTGAGAACAGAGCACCTTGCATTGCCAGTCATTCAGCTGTATCACTATCCTTCATTGCTGAACAGCTAGACGTAAGGAGAGTACAGGCCAAAATGCCCTAACGAACACCTTAAATCTCAGGATCTGACAGGAAAATTGCAGAGTCAGTGGTATTGATCAACAGCCCCATTAAAACCCCTGCGTATACAGTACTGATCAATAGTTTCATTGTTTTCTGACACTATACGATTTTTGTTGGTGCACGTTTCAGCTCCCAGCAGCCAAGGGCAGAGACAATGTTTAGTGAAGGATACACTGCAGACAGAAATGTCTGATGTGAGACTGGATGAAGTCCAGGTGTTCGTCTCTGTAGTCATGCTCCTTCTCCAATGTGCTGATGGCGTCACACTGAGGACAGATAAGTAGGTGTCAGACAGAGGTGAATCTGTTTAAGCAGATGCAATGCAAAAAAATACAAAGACATTTCTATACTGAAATTATTAAACAATGCCTTTTCCGCAAGTTTCATGAGTCCCAGAATAAGGACATTTGTACAGAGGGCCATTAGATTTTAAGATAAAAGTAAAATATATTTCCACACATAAGTTATGTTTATAAGCCCGCAGTGAGTGTGTGTGTGTGTGTGTGTACCTTGGTGCAGACCACCACCACTGGTATTCCCAGGTTGTGTGTGAGTGTGTTGTCTCCTAACGGCAACAGCACGCTCTCCTCATCTTCACTCCTCCTCTGTGGGGTGCCATCCTCCCCACTGCCTGGCTCTGTGTACTCCTGGAACTGTTTTACAACTACACACACAACATTAAAAGTACACAAACCATGATAAACAAATAGTAAGACTCGGCAGGGGTTAGAACTTTAAACATGCAGTGTTTTTTTTACAAAGGCTTTGATAAAGAGGCTCCTTATCTAACAACTGTTTCCATACAGTCAGTGAAGAAACACTGACATATACTTTGTTTTCAACTTTATCTCCTAGTCAGCCTGACTGCTGTCAGTATGACTCACGTCTGTGCTCCAGCTCCCGCAGCGTTTCCGGGGCGACCCGGAGTTTATCGATGTGTTCCCTAGCGACGGCGGCCCACTTCTGAAGAGAGTCCAGGGCGTTCCATGGCCGTGACATGTCAAGAGTTATCAGCAGCAACGTGTTGCCGATTGAGTCCACTGGCACTGCTACTCCCTGCAGACCTTTGTGGTAAAGGTCTCCGTCTAACACCCAGGCATTACACCTAGTCTGGTCTACACAAACACACACACAGATTGAGATACATACATACTCCTATACAGCCACACTGCTGGATTACTTAAAAAAGACAAGACTACATGGACTTCAGACATTTATTGGTCTATGAATTGCAAGCAGTTGCTGGTTACCATCAATGTCGTCGTCATGGACACTGAAGTAGAGGTATTCCAGGCCACGCCCTTTCATGTACTCTTCAATCCCCTGTAGCTTTGCAACCAAGGTGGTCTTCCCCGAACCCACCTCACCTAAATACACACACAAAATCAGTAAATAACAGAATGATGGGCAGTAGTCCATGCCAGCATCCACTGCTATAGTTATCATAATATTGCAGTTTAGTACTCATAAATGCTTTCAGTATAAATAAGAGTGAGCAGGAATTAAAATTTGGCAAAAGCATGTTAAGTGGCAAACTAACTGAGGCCAGCCAACACACCACACTACTGCTGAAGGTGTACTATTTGTCCATGCATCCTGCTGTCCTCTACCTACACACCGCAGTGTTAATAACTATAGGTTAATAGGTAGGATATGCTGTACACCACACACTATCCAAAATTAGGATTGCAAAAAACTGCAAAAATATAGGGCTGCAATTAACGATCATTTTCATTATCAATTAATCTGCACATTACTTTCTTGATTCATTTATTAATCATTTGGTCTATAAAATGCCAGAAAATAGTGACAATTGCCTACCACAATTTCCTAAAGCCCAAATGTGACGTCTTGAAATTGCTTGTTTTGTCCAACCAACAGTCCAAAACCCAAATTTATTCAGTTTACTGTCACATAGGACAAAGAAAAGCATCAGATCTAAGCAACTGAGAAGCTGGAACTAGGACATGTTTGACATTTTTGCTTGAAAAATTACATTAACGATTAATTGATTAGTAAAATAGTTGCAGATATATTTTGTCTGTCAATCACCTAATTGATTAATCAACTAATTGTTTCAGATCTACACAAATAGATGTGCAGTACACATATACTGTAAACAATCCAATCCCCTTGACTAGAGCCACATAGCTTAATTATGTAGAGTTTTTGTGAAGGATCAACAGCCCTAATATACTGTATATGTATTGACAATGCACTGCATTTGTCCTGGCATTATTGCTAACCTAAGAGCTGACAGAATGACATTGTTATTGTTATTGTGTGCGTTATAAGGTCAAGGCTGCATCCATTCTTGCACTATGCCATATTGACTTAAACCGACAGGGGGACTCCATGCACCATAAAGCAGGGCTTGCTGATGTTGTCATGGATAGCCCGACAGACAAATGGCTTTACAACTACACTATACATCGGTAACCAACTCGCTGATTAGCTGGAATGAGTTGCAGGCTGCGGATTATCCCAGGCGGATGTGTAGAGTGTGTTTTGTGTGGTTGTGTGTGTGTGTGTGTGTGGCCAGCAGCGGGGCACGAGGACCGAGCGAGACAGGGAGGCACCCTTGTCTGCTTCAGTCACATAAAGCCGCGTGGCCCCGTTAAAAAAAAAAGAAGAAAAAACAAGAAACACGGGCTGATGGTTGTTCTCGTCCCTTCAGCATCATCTCCACCTAGCTGCTTCTAGCATCACTGGGTGCTACAATGACTTGCAGTGTTTCAAAGCGCGCGCGCGTGTGTGTGTGTGTGTGTGTGTGTGTGTGTGGGCGCTCAGTAAAATACACCTGTCTCTGTCTGCTAGCCGACGCACCCGCTACCAGGCTTGAAACACAAAAGCACCACCAGTCCGGAGCAAGCTGGCTTAGCTATCGAGCAGCGTTAAATCCACCAGACCGAGGAGATCTCCGGCTCCCCGGCTCCTCACGCTAACGATGCCCACTGGCTATCCGGGAGGCTGCAGACATACACAGATACCCACCCATGACCAGGACATTTTTCCCAGACGGTAGCTTTGATCTTGAATGGGTTGACACTTCACTCAGGATGGTGGACCTGCAGACAGAAGAGCCCCGTTACAACACGGCCGAACAACAGCCGGTGCTGCTGTGTCACCAGAGCCCAGTCAGTCTGGTGCTGATGCTAGCTAGCCTCGTTAGCAAACTAGCTGTCAAAACCATCCTCCTCCTCCCCCCCCCACAGCACAATGGACCCCTCAGCGCCCACAAACCCTGCTCACAATAACCCAGATTTAATAACACATCGCCCACCATAAGTCCTGCCCGTCGTCCTCCTCTGGGTTGGAGCTCTCCAGCGTGCTCTTAGGTCCGCTTGACGTGGAGGATAATAACGCACTCCTCCCTGAAGTCGCCATCTTCGCAGGGTTTGTAAACCGAGGAGAGCGCCCGGATGTAGCAGCTGCGTGCTAGCCTAGCCTGGTGCACCGCTCGCCGGGGCCGGGGCGTGGTCCGCCCGCACAAAGCTGGGGGTCCCTGCTCCAGACATGACAGTGATCTCATCCACAGAGTGGCAGGTCTGGACTGACCATACACGCCAAGTTATGTACAGGAAGAGAGTCTACAACTGAGTATATTAGGTTATTCATGTCGAGAATAAAACTGTGATAAAGAGGCTACAGCCTAATGTTGGTGTAAATTGAGACTGATACATAAATAATGAACCAAATGGTCTGGTGGTACAAAACCTAGGCGATGATGACAATTTTAGGCTATTATAAAATATTTTTCTACAGTGTATGCTGGTCCTGGCCGATTTATCAGAATAAATTATCAGGATAAATGGGCTTTCAAAACAGCCACACAAATCCGTTTTAGACAAAATATCCTCTTAAAATTGTTGCTTCCTAAATCAATGCCTTGATTTGTGAATAGTATGGCACCGGGCCTAAGCCTACAGGATAGAAATTAAGCTGTAATACTACGTAGGAATCGGATGCACTTCAAATCGACTGTTGTGACTATATAAGAAGTTGAGATAGAGAGCACCAGGCTTAGACAAGATAATATAAAACATCTATCCAAACAGTAATGCAGCCCCATTCAAACTTGTAACAGGCATGCATTTAAATACCAATACTAATTTAGTTTTGAATTGAAGTTTTGGAATAAACTTGTTTAAAAAAATCAATCAATAAATATTTATTTGTATAGCACCTTTCATACAGGTAAGTGCAATTCCAAGTAGCCTACTTTACAGGTGACTGATGAGCCGTACTAAGAACACTTACAGACCTATTATTATTTCGATTTTTTTCCTGCTTATTTCAGCTGCAAAATCGCCTCATACTCGGTGTTAAAACGTTTTAAATTCATCTGAACCAATGAATCCGGTGGGCACAGCGTGAACTTTAAATTAACTACCAAGTGGTCTCAGGTGTGCGGTCATCGCTTATTATAAAACCGCTGAAGCGCATCGCAGCCAATCAAAGCTGAGAACCGGAAAGTCTTCTCTTTTTTTAAGTGTCAGTTCACTGTAACAGCCACGAGATGGCGCTGGTACGCTGTGCTCGGAGGCTGCTGGTCCCTAGGTACGGTGCGCTCTCTGCGGCCCCCGATGGAGCCAGCAGATTACAAACTCCAGTTAAGTGGCGCACCGTCCTCCTCCTCCTCCCCATCTTTCACCCAGAGTAAACCCAGGCGCACGGAGCGCATCCTCACCGTGCTCGCCCTGTGGGAATTAGAAAGCAGTTCTGTTTGGCTGTCAGCGCCAAACCGGCCGAGCTCTGCAGTGTAGCCTATTGAGGAAAACATATAGACAAAGAGAGTGAGGAGAGGGAGATGGGTCCGGAGGCGGTGAGGTATCCGTGATTGTCAAGTAAACGGCGGTGAAGTTCTTCGGCTCCGCTCGGATCTTTTCTCCAGGTCGTTGAGGTGAGTTTTCTCTCTGCAGGAGATAGGAGCAGCCCGGATGGTGCATGTCTTACCCGGTGCATGAGAGGTGTATAGGCTATTCCAAACATTTCTCCTGGACATTTTTCTGTATTGTGCTGTAAGTGAAAGACATATGATGGCATCAGATGTTTATAGTCTGTTACAGCTGTAAGAAAACATCTGTTTTATATTTATTGTTTAACAGCTTGTGTGACTTTGTGGGTTTATCAATTATTCTGTATAATAAAATAGATCAGAAAACTATATGTTTTATTATCAGGCAACAAAATATTATTCGAAAGAAATCCACAGTGACTTGAGAGATTCTTGCTTTGAGAAAATACTGGAAAATACCTTGTCGCTACTCTTAGAAAGCCTCTGCTTTAATTTTATTCTGCTGGAGTGCTATAAGACAAGATAAGCCCTATGAGAGGGGAAGAGCCGCTTCGTTCTCTGTCCCTCTCTCTTGTCCTCTCTCCCCTCTGCTTCATTCACTCTCACTTGCCTGCCTTTCTCCAGCTTTTTCTCTCACTCTATCTCTCTAATCCCCCTCCTCACAACCTCTGTCTCCCTCACTCTCACTGGTACTCCCTCTCTGTGTCAGCTCTAATAACACTGTGAGTTCGCAACACCAGACTGCTTCACTTCTGATACTCCTCTCTGTCTTTTCTCAGACCCAGCCGCCTTTTATGTGTCCAGTCTTTGTGCTGAGGGTACTGCTGTCACCTGTCATGATTAATATTCCATACAGTTGCATAACATGCCACATAGTTCTTTAGCTTATGCTGCCTGTACTGTGGCTGGATGGTGATGTTACTCCTCTTTTTCTGATAATCAATATGTGACCGAGCAATTACACTGTACTCGAGTGTTGTGGACCTTCCTGTGGCTGAATCATTAATGTCACATCTGTCACGGTCACTTTACACACGTGCACATGTGAAGGTGAATGGTCACTCACACATACACGTTTACACACACACACACACAGTCAAGGGTCACGGCAATTGAGCTGATTGATTGTCACAGTTTGGAGAATAAGAGCTGACAGTGAGGAGCCTTGGAATGATTTTAAGCGATCTTACACCATCCCCGGCAATCAATCATCACCGTTCTGGTTTTTGTTTGGGGATTATTTTGATTTACACACACATTAAAAAGCACGCGAACCACTTTGTTACAAAGCGTTCCGCCTCTCATTCTGCAATTTTCACTTTTTTTGTTGGTGATGGTTGCTTCTGCAAACAGTAATACAGTGAAACATTGCAATTTTCTGCAGTCATATTTCTTGTTATCTGTTTGAAACATGCCCTGTGATTCTGAAGTTTAAATATTTGTACAGGTCGGGGAAAATGTTGTCAAATTTAGTAAAAGTACAGACCCTAATACTTAAACAATCTTCACCAATGCATTCACTTAGTATTACAGTACATAAATATGTAAATAAAGCAGTTGTCAGTCATGGCAAAACCAGAAGAAGCTATTTCAAGATCCTGTGACGAAGTGTGATATGAAAATTCATTGTCACCTCTGGCAATGTGCAACACATGTGACAGCTGGACCTTTGCTGTACTGTAAAGGCAGATCCTTCACACAGTTCTTATACCGTAGCTGTAGAAATCTTCCACATCCTCCGTCACTATATGTGTCATCTGCTGTCAACTGGAACAGACAGGCATCTGCTGCTTCCCGCACACACACACACACATACACATGCAGAAATGTACCACCATGCAGGGAGGTGGCACATACGGAAACACAAAAAACTACACGCCACCTACACACAGGTCTGCTGTAGCCTATGTCGCACACCTGCTCTGTGGCTCCGTCCACGTCTGTTTCTCTGTATACAGCCCGTTCAGTGTGCTTAGCTAAAAATAATCACCACCAGCCAACACACACAAGGAACATGAATTATGGAAGACACAGAGAGAGAGAGAGAGAGAGAGAGAGAGACATTCAGGTCAGAGTCAGACCCAGTTCTAAGAGCTTTGCTCCCTAAGGATGATACTACTAGACCACTGCATTAATATTCAGTTTGTACCATCTAGCACATCAGACCTGCGGTTATCCTTTAGTTCGGATTAACTGGACTTGAGGTTACCCAACTGGGGTTAGCCCAGTTCTCCATGTTCATGATGGGCAGGGAAAATGGGTCCATGCATTTTGAGATTAATTATACATGCAATGCAGTGTTTCCAATGTAATAGTAATAAATGTATAGCTTGGTTTAAGTATGTGTCAACTGCATCCTGCTTTAGAAATTGTAGGCTTTGAGTAAATAGCACATGTTGGGAGGTTATTAAAGTATTATTGATGATGCTACAATGTATTTTAAGTGCACTGCTGTAAACAGTTACTTTTCAATGAGAAGATCGATACCACTGTCATATTTCTTCCATTAAATATGAAGCTAGAGTCAGGAGATTGTTAGCTTAGCTTAGCATAAAGACTGGGAATAGGGGGGACAGCTAGCCTTGCTTTGTCTAAAGGTAACAAAATCCACCTAAAGCCCACAAAAACAAAGGTTTTTGTACGAAATAGATGAATGAGATATAACGCGTAAATCAATGAGCTTTTAAGGTGCTGGTAGGCGGATTTGTTTACATTTAGACAGAGCCTAATGCCTAAGATCTGCACACCCACACAGGTGTTATTAGTACATCTGGATAATTACATCTCTGGTCAGGTTGGAGGTGGGTGGAGTTATACTGGGAATGACTGGGAGGTCACAAGAGTCTGTGTACTGTTAAGAACTACAGTATAAAGGTGTATGTTATTCCAATCAAGCAGGTGCAACAAAACTAAAAGGAGAGTGAGGAAGCTGTCAGTCAAACTGAGTCTGCACAGGCCCACACAGCCCCAGGTCTGATTAAGCAGAATAACTGAAAACACCTGTGTGGGTGGTTGATGGCGGCGTAGGGCCTTTTAGATCGAGAGAGATATCCCTTGTAACACATTAAATATTATTGCCACACGTATGTGATATTGACCATAATTGCTGTATACAAAAACTGCTGTGAGATGTTTTCTGCCAACACATTTCCTGGATTGAAATGAATGTGTTACATAGTTTAATACTTGAAAGAATTAGCCAGATTGCGGTCGGTGTTGGAACACGAGATCTCTCACCTTGAACAAAGTGAAAAGCGGCAGATATTTCCAGCCTTTATTGTGATGATGGATCATTTTCTCGCAGCTTTATTGTAAAATGTGATATAAGCTCATTTCATGATTAACAATTCATTTCACATTATCAGGGGGGAAAACGTCTGTGTCACAGCGATTAGATGCTTGACAGTATTCTATTTAGGGACCGTGAACACTATACACTCTGTGGAAACCTGAGGAGAAACCCGGCGATTTGTTCTGGTTACTCAGCAGAGCATGCTGTATGTGTGCTCTGCTGAGTGTGTGTGTGTGTGTGTGTGTGTGTGTGTGTGTGTGTGTGTGTACATTTGTGTTTGTTTGTGCTGATCTATATACAGTGTACATACATCAAAATGCGTGTTAGCATTAACATGTGTAAATGCATAACTGTGTGTGTCTGTGTTCATACTGGACAGTATGTGTGCATTTGTGTGTATTTGGGGACCTTGTCTGATATTCGGTGGCTTCAGAGTCCTGACCTTGAACAGTTTGAGTGCTGTCTGCTTAGTCAGGCCCACTGCATCTGCTCATGTCAAAGCAAACAACAGTTCAAATGTACTGCAGTGCATGGGATTCTTTACTCTATCTATCTATCTATCTATCTATCTATCTATCTATCTATCTATCTATCTATCTATCTATCTATCTATCTATCTATCTATCTATCTATCTATCTATCTATCTATCCATCCATCCATCCATCCATCCATCTATCTATCTAGTAACCCTGTCTTTTATCCTCTCTCCTTCTCCTTTCAGTGTGTGATTGTGTGTTCAGCATGAGTAACATCTATGAGTCTGCAGAGGCCACGCTGGGCTTCATCAGCTCTCCATGCCTGACCAAAGTGGAGCTGAGAGTGGCCTGCCGGGGGATCTCGGACCGCGACGCTCTCTCCAAACCCGACCCTTGTGTGGTGCTGAAGATGCAGTCGCATGGGCAGTGGTTTGAGGTACAGTAATGAGGTGGGATGAAGGGATGAAGTCGGGGGAGGGGGGTGGGGGCAGGGTGAGTGTGTCTCCAGTTCAGAAGTGTCATTGCTCGTAACACTCATTCCCCCATTGTAAGACATTCTGAATAAGAGCTGTCATTTTCTCTGCGGTAGGAGTCCATAGAGCTCGTAGAACAGCCCATTGAACTAAGTGGGACTGATAAAAGTTCAACTATCCCCCAGTGATATAACGTTATTATGACTGTGAACCCTTTCACAAGCAATTTATCTCAAGGTCTGTAGGGCTTTTTTGCTTTTACTACAAAGTTGATAAAATCTTCAGTGTCACTTTCAATGAAAAGAAGTGTCGTCGACATGACTTTATTGTAGCTATTCAACATTATTTTCATAATCTACACCATTTGTCCATGACCTGATGTTCCAGTCAGACAGGGAACGTAAGTGTCTTCATCTGCTCTTCAGGTTCTGTTGCAAAGGGTTCTTTATGAATTTCTCTGTAGACAACACTTGAAGTTATTCAAGCACGTCATTGAATTCATGTTTGACTAAACGATTGTGTGTAATCAAGGACCTACGCTGTCGTTCGGAGCTGTGATTGTGTCGCTAACCTTCTCTCACTAAATTGCGGGTTATGTTTGGTTCTTATAAATTATGGATGCAAATTGTCACAGAAGGCAACAGAAATAATAACTTTTGTGGACTGGTGTATAGATTGTATTTATCTATCCAAATGATTTTGTCACCTTGAAATTAAAAGTGTGCTGGTTTTGTTTCTGTGCTCATCTTAGCTCTCCAAAACAAGTTGTCTGCCCCGATCATTTTGATATTAAAAAATAATGAGAGCACCACACTTCGATTTCCTGGAATCATGGGCAATTTTATTGGGCTCATTGTACACAGTAAAATGTCTCAAATAGATGGAGACATCATCTTCCTAGAATAGATTAGTAGATTAAATGTGAAGCACTTGAAAATGGAAGAGAAATGGAAAAATTATGTTGTTTTCTGCCAGTAAGTGTTCCACTTCCTCTCCTTTTATCTCCGAGGCCCAACCTGCTCTTTCAGGGACTTCAGATGGAATCTCCTGCTTTAAGAAACCTCTTATTCCCATTGAAGTCTCACCGTTGGCAGCAGCACATGTATTAGCTGAACCTTGTAAGAACACAGCATGAGGGAAAAGATAAATCTAGAGGAATTTCAGGAAGAAGTGGCTCTTCATCTATCTTTCTTTCTCTCTCCCTTATTTCTGGGAGAGACAGGCATGCTGAGTGCACTGTCTTCCTTTTTAAATATGTAGATACACACACCCACGCATGCACGCACATCCTCACACATACAGTGCTACAGTTAACCCACTCTAACAGATGCAGACGCGTACATGGATTCACACACGTCGCTCATTTACACAAACTGTCAGAGGCACGAGCCCCACACTACACCACACACGCACGCACGCACGTGCACACATACACGCACGCGCGCGCGCGTGCACACACACACACACACACACACACACACACACACGCACATTCTATTTCCACAGGGGCTCAAGATCAAGTGCTCAGAAAGTCGTGCAGCATTACTCTGTCTGTGGAGACTCTACAAAAAGCTACTTTGTTCAGTGAACTGGTGTGTGTGTGTGTGTGTGTGTGTGTGTATGTGTGTGTGTGTGTGTGAGAGAGAGAGAGAGAGAATTTGTGTGTATTTGTGTGTGTATGTGTTACATTAAGCCCCTTTGTGAGAGTGTGGGAATGGACAAATGTTATCACTGCCCATCAGATTCAGAGTCTCTTAATTGGATAATTGTTGAGAGAGATGAGAGAGAGCGTTGAAGCCACTGGGCTTATGTGTGTGTGTGTTTATGTGTTCATGATTCTTTTTGCTTTAATGAGATGCCAGCCTATTGAGGTAAGTGTCAGAAAAAGGGCAAATCTGTTTGTGTTTTTTGAGTCTGCTGGTGTGCCATTCACTTTTGTGTCTGCATGTGTGTGTGTGTGTGTGTGTGTTTGCGTGCCAAAGCAAAGGGTTATCAACAATGAAAGGGACCCAGTCGTTGCTGTTGGTGTTGGATAGGTTTTGTTGGCAGCGCTGAGACAGACTTTTGTTTGGCTTTCTATTCATTTCTGTGTCAGGCAGTTAGAGAGAAGAAAATGTGAGATCAATGTTGCAACTACAGTCGCTTCTCTGAGTAGTCAAACAGCCTGTGTGATTTTAGCCATCAAGAAAAATCCATATTCCCAATTCTCAAGTTGATAAGTGTAAACAATGTGGTAATGGCTATTTGGGGTAATTGCTGCAATGCTGAAAAGTCTGCTGAGGTTCATAATCAATGCGCAGTGGCAGTGTGTTGGATGTTGAATGAAATCTTCATACTTCAGTCCACTTTGGAAAGATCGTAAAAAACTCAATTTAAAGTGAAACTGCCAACAATAACAATACAGTAACAGTTTTATGAAACGCAACTTTCACAATATACGAATTGTGTAAAAATATTAATTTCTAAAGTTTGTACAACACAAGAATAATATAAGTTTTAGTTGTTTGTTATCAGATGTTTGACCAATATGTTTGAAACATATGGTTATAAAGTAGTTAATTAAGAGAGTTTACAGATGAATAAATTAATGTCAATAACTAAATAACATTATAAAACTGTTCATTAATTTACATTTAATTTGGCAATAAAAAAATAATAAAACAACAATAGACTAATTCATACAGAAATAAATAATGGAATTTAAAAAATAATTTGACAATATAGTTTTATTATTTTATTATTTGTTATAGCATTTTCACCTACCAGATGCTTTTCCATTTACCAACTGTGCTATCATTTATGTGATCCTCGGGGGTTCTTGCTGTGGCAAAACTCAGCCCTGGGATCTTTGAGAAAATTAAAACCCACAGAAATAGCAGTTGTCTTCTTTTGGATTGCAAAAATTCTTCGACGTACCAGGGTTAACCTGGAGTTGTGTGTGTGTGCCCATGCACTCCCGCCTCTGTGCATGTGCATGCACTTGTGTGTTTGCAGGTGGACCGCACAGAGGTGATTCGTAGCAGTAGCAGCCCAGTCTTCTCCAAGATCTTCCTGGTGGACTACTACTTTGAGGAGGTCCAGAGACTCCGCTTTGAACTTCATGACATCAGTTCTGGTAACAATGGCCTCCGTGATGCAGACTTCCTGGGAGCCATGGAGTGCACCTTGGGACAGGTCAGTGTGTCTTTTGACAGGTCAGAGAAAAAATAGCATGTTACACTCTTTGCTACTACTGTCTCCCTCCACTGTAAACTATCCAATAAAGCACACATCTCCTAGAAGTCAGGCTTATATGATTGAATATGAAACAGCATGCTAGGTAGGTCACTGCACAAGCTAAGTGGTGCGCGTGACTGAAGTATGGAGTTCATATGTGGTGCACATCTGAACACATGTTAAAGTGAGTTGACCATAAGAACCAGAAGTGCGTATGATGAGAGAATGCTTGTACAGGTGAATGCATGACAGGAGTGCATTTATGTGCATTAGTGAGTGCACTTGCAACCAGCACAAACCAGTATATCACATACAGTTGGTGTGTTTACCGGTGTAGAACATGCGAGTCTATGTCAGACCTACGCATGCATGATTGCAGCCTTCATGCTTTGAGTGTAACAATTACAGACTGGAGTGTATAGACCTTTGTAAAGAGCATTGAGCTTGTTGGGATATTAGACGTATGGATCAGTTAATGTGTACTTTCATTAGGGTGAGAGAGCAGCTTTAAGATTAGACTTAGACTTAACTTTAGCCGTGGATGGAATCCTAATGTGATCTTTTCACTTGAGGTCGGCTACTGTCACAATCTGCATTTACACTGAGCTTCGGTTGTCCTTGAGTCCTTAGTTACGTAAAGCCCTGAGGGTGCTTTAAACTGTGTTTTCAAAGCACTTATATTATGCATATGCTAATGCATATGGCCTTGTTTCTCACTTAATGGTGTTGTTGTCCCTCTTAATGATGTAGATGTAATCAATATTTAAAGATTTGCCTTATTTGTGTGCTTCATGAATATCAAAGAGCATTTAAGAAGAAAATTGTAATAGCTGTAGTACTCATTAACAAGTGGAGTAAGTTGATTTCAGGAAATTACCAGCTAAGTCACCCTGAGTAGAAGGAAATAGAGAGAAAGCAGAGAGGACAGAAGTCCAAAAAGTACTAAAGTGTTTACTTCCACTTCTCATTGTCAGAGACGCTATCAGCAACTTAAAGCTGGTGGATTTACAATAGTTGGCAGAGCTGAGATAACTGACATGGAAGAAGAGGATTTTGAAGGCTAGAGCCAGAGAGGTTTTCTGAAATGGGATAACATGCTGCCAACATTTTGTCTGGATCTAAACAGCATTCTAAATGTTGTGGCCTATCCAGAGCTTTGTTAAGAAAACGACAGCAGCATATCAGTGCTATATGAAAGCACCAGAGACACGTATGAGAATTTCAGTAAGCGTTAGTAACTGATCTGTTAATAGAAATCCATGTTGTGAAAACTGAGACCGATAACAGAAAAGTTGTGTTGAAATTAAGTGAGTGTTATATAATGCCATTTGTTGCATCACTGTGTTCATTTTGGATCTTTTATACGTGTACAGTAGCATCACCACGGGGAAAGGTAGCCAGAGGGAAGAAGGTCTATCACAGGTGCATTGTGTCAGCAATATCGTCACAGACAGCATGTAAAAGCATTTTCACAAGACATGTTGTCTTTAAAGTGGCTCTAATCAATAACTTCAACTTATACTGTATGTGATAAAGCCACAGAGAATTATCCCCCAACTCTGCAGTTCCCCTCAGCTCTAGAGAGCTTTATTGCGTCTTTCAGCTTAATGTTTTGATTAGCTGGTGAACGTATTTGAGCATTTGGTCGCTAAAGAAGATATTTTTCTCAGGAGTTGGTGGAGGCCAAAAATAGAGCTAAAAGAGAGTGAATGTTGGACTTACATTTGTTAGGTGGCCAGAAACACAACTCCAAATGAATGCTAATGTTGCTTTGTATGTGCTGGATGTGTAAATAGGCAATGGTTTGCTTACATGTTAGCCATATCAACTTAAAAGTAATATGTCAGCGTTGTGTTTACAAGCTTGCTTCTGCTGCCCCCAAGTGGCCAAAAAATAAATGATTGCAGATTTAAATAAAGCTGGAGGCAAAGAACATTTCCTCTGTTTTCCTTGTAATGATATTACATTTTAAAATGAAACATGTTTTATATCAGAACTGAACAGAAAAACCCACATACACTTTGATTTACACTGAATCTGAAATGACTCCCTGTCATTTGAAAGCATTGCCAGTACCACAGATCCCACTGAGAACAGTGCAGCCCGCTCTGCAGCTTTTTGCAGGTACTTTTAGCTCATTGTTTTGGTTTGTCTGTCTGTGTGGTTTACACCCAATGTGAACTTGCATTGTGAGCAGTCACTTATAGCTCGTATAGCACGAGGCCAGCACAAAATAGTAATAGGTGAAAAGAGTCGAAGAGCTGGCAGATCAAACCAGGAAAACCAGAGGAAATTACAGTTGACAGGTAGTGAGAAAGGTGACTCCACCATGCTGCTTTATGCCCACTGGATGTGTAGGTAAGCAGTTGTATGCTAACATTGGTGACAGCAGGGTGACACTAACAGGGCAAGCTGTCCCTCTGAGGGGAAACACTGGAACCATGTAAGCTGATTCTGTGGAGCCTGTGTTTCTGTTTGTTTCAGATCGTCTCTCAGAGGAAACTGATCAAAGCTCTGCTCAAACAGGGGAACACTGCTGGAAAGTCTTCCATAACGGTATGACACTGTTTCCAAAGTTTAGCCCAGCACAGTTAAACACACACACACGCACAAATCACATGCACCACCTCTTGCACTCAGACACTCTCAAGATAATTAATTTGATGATGTTGCCTGTTCAGTCTGTTCTGTTCCTCATTTCCATCTCATTTTCTCTCACCTCCTTCTTCTACCTCTCTGTCTGTCACTCTCTCTGCCTCCACCTCCCCCTCTTCTTCCCCTTTTTTTTCTCCTCTCGACCCCCTTGTAAAGGTGACAGCAGAGGAGTTGTCTGGTAATGACGATTACGTTGAACTCTGCTTCAGCGCTCGTAAGCTGGACGACAAGGTTTGTGTGATCGCATGTGCGCACTTTCAAAAAGATTGAAAATGTGTGCTTTTCCTTTAGATATGAGAGGAATTAATATTCAGAGATATGAGTTTGTGTGTGTGTGTGTGTGTGCTGTCAGGCAGGTGTGTGTGTGAAGAAATATGTGGGTGGAGGGCTGTGGGATTTGGTGGTGAAGCACCACACAATACACAGAAGTACAATCTGGCATTAGAGGAGGCCTGCTGAGATAGGTGGGCACCCCCCGCTCCCCCAATAACCCCCTCCTATCTCACCCACCCCACCACACACACAGATAACTATATTCATTTTCAGCCTCCACACGCACACGCATGCACATGGCCATGGATGACTAATCCAAACAAGTTGTGCCTTAGGGGAAAGATGGGAGAAAGCAGGGGAGGGGCGGATAAATTGGAGAGGACAGGAAAGGGATGGGTGGAAGAAACAAGAAAGAAAGGGAGAAAAATGGGGTGAAATAATGATTCTGTTAGTGTATGAATGATTTATGGTGATCAAAGGCAGTTCTGAGGCAATGCCATACATCCGTGTTTTCCCTCTGAAGGATTTCTTCAGCAAGTCAGACCCTTTCCTGGAGATTTTTAGAATAAATGATGATGGGACTGAGTCGCTCGTACACAGAACTGAGGTAATTACATGCACACACAAACACACGTACAGATGTATTATTTACTGCTTCAGACCTGTGATTAACAAAAACATCGATGTTTTGTGCACTGTACGTGGTAGACGGTCATGAACAACCTGAGCCCAGTTTGGAAATCCTTTAAAGTTTCCCTGAACACACTCTGCAGTGGTGACCCTGACAGGGAGCTAAAGGTGAGTCTGCAACTGTAACTATTTTCTGCAGGTCATAATAATGGCAACATAATTTCTGTTTAACCTTAAATATAATCGGCAACAATCTCAGTGTGAAAAACCTTGGCCACAGTTCCTTTCATTATTTAAGTTCCCCCAGGGAGACACAATGCACACTGAGAGGGAGAGGCCAAACACCTGAAGGCCTTTTTTTTGTGCAGCATACAAATGATGAGATTTGTAAAGCATACGCATTGCCAAAGTGCCACATACCCACAAGTATATAACTGAACCATGAGAGCGAGTCACAAAGCAGCCTTAATCATCTCCTTCCATTTTCTTCTCCAAGTCATGAGCTGAGTTCAGGTCATGTGCTGCCCCTCCTGATGTCACTGTGTTATTTAAAGAGCAGGACGGGTGTGAAAGAGCTCAGTGGTCGTCCTAAACTCTCACCTTTCCTTGCCAGAAAAGACGTGCGTGTGCGCATATGTGTGCGAAAGTGGTGGCTGCACATCAGCACCGAACAGTTATTCTTTCCCATGAATAAACATGAGCTTGTTCATTAAATATTCAGAGGCGTCTTAACTCTGCATGGCTCCTGACAGCAGGAGAAAGGGCTCACACACTCTCACACACACACACACACACACGTGCACGCCATCGGCTATGGTTTCCAGGGCTACCTGTTTGAAGCGTCAGAGCTATAGTGAGAAATGGCAGGGCAGAGATTTCTATTCAGACCAGTGCTTCCTTTTCACAGGGCTCTTAACTGACCAATGCATAAATGCATAACCCTCCTCTGCAGAGTCTGTCTGTCTCTCGCTTTGTATTTCTCCTTATTTGTTTCTCCACCTCTGTACTTTTCTGTCAGTCCCTTCCGTTGGTCTCTCTCTCCCTCCTCCGTCCAACAGTTAGTATTCAGCGAATGGAACGGAGGTCCTTCATTTTTTCATTACTCTCTTGCACGGCTCTCAGCAACTTGAAGTGGAAGCAAGGCTGCAAAAACGAGCGCTCGTTCCCTCACGCACAAGCATTACTGTCAAAAACACAGACACGCATACAACCCACAAATGATCACACACACACACACACAGACAAAAAAGGCACGCACTACTTCAGGTGGAGGCACTTGGCAGCTTAAGTGGGAGAAAGGAAATAAGGGGATTACTGCCGGTCGTTGTTGTTAATCAAGCGTTGTTGGATTGGTTGTGATCGCTAGTTGTTGGGGTGACCTCAGGCAAGAAGGTCACACAGCTCGAAAGCAAAATGACTCATTCACAGCCATTAAACCTTTGCGAAAGGTAGAAGCATTTTTCTGTGTGTGTGCATGTTAACGTGTGTCTCTATTGACCAACTTCATTGAATATTATTGATTGGACAATCTCTGTGGGACAGTGCAGATATTGGTGCCTTTTGCCATCTTTTGAAATGATAGGATTGTTTCTTTATGATGTGCTGAGCCTTGGCCCGCTGACCCGCACTCTTCACTGGTGATTGAGGCCATTTGTCTTGTCTAGTAGCTCCTTTGAGAGAAACAAACTATTACGCCTAAACACACACACACATACACACACACACACACACACACACACAAAGCTGTCTCTTAAGCCACGTCCCTCTCAGCATCCTCAGATTAATATTTCACCGCTCCATTGGCCCCCCCACCAACACTGCCTTATCAATCATTCAGCATGGCATTTCCCTGCATGCTATGAGTGTGTGTGTGTGTGTGTGTGTGTGTGTGTGTGTGTGTGTGTGTGTGTGTGTGTTTAGGTGACAGTGTTGCAGCTGCGCCCTAACTGAATGAACGTGTGCTCTTGTGTATGCGTGTCTCTTTGTGTCTGTTCCAGTGCACGGTTTGGGACTGGGACTCTAATGGAAAACACGACTTTATTGGGGAGTTTCAGACCACCTTTAAGGAGGTGAGAGCAGAGCAGGAGGGCAAACAGGTAAGCACACACATATGGGTGAAAAGAGTAACGACTGCACACTAACTCACCACAAATTTATCTCTATATCTTTAATATCCCCCGAGAAATTATACGAGTTGAAAGACACATATGCTTCTGTTAACATGCACTAACATAGGAGGACTCAGGCACCGGGCTGTGTTAGTCCTGTGTTAAAGCTCTCTGTGTTTTTGCCACATATGCAAAACATCATCCATAATAATAATACATTTGTGGTTGTTCTGTTTTTCAGTAGTCTTGTGTCTACATGTGATGTACGTGTAATTACGCTCCTCCCAATGTGTGTGTGTGTTTGCCCAGATTCAATGGGAGTGCATCAACCCTAAATACCAGATGAAGAAGAAGAATTACAGAAACTCTGGTGTTGTCATTCTCAACCACTGTAAGGTGAAGTAACACAATATCAGTCTCATATCCTTCTACTTCCTGCAATCCTGCAGTGTTCGAGTCTCGCAGGTCAAGTAGGGCTGCAAATAATGATTTATTCATTATTGATTAAAGTTGCCCTGTGGAGCTTTCTTATAAAGAAACAAAAGTTATGTTTATATTCAGTGTTTCTCACCAGAGCTCTGTGTGTTTCCGTGAAGTCTATCAAACATGTTGAATGCATGTATCTCCTCATTTAACATTTGCAAAGCAGATTGTTAAAATATGTGAAATCCTGCATTGCTTGCTAGCAGTCTCCTTCTTCCCTGCCTTTATTGGCACATTTCTACACTTCTTGGTGCATTTCCCCCACCAGCTGTAAATTATTGCAATAGTGTGAAACCAGTGGCAGGTATGTGAATCGCGTCGCCTGCGTCTTTGCATGCTTGTGCATCCTCAGACGCGACCCACTCGTAAAATCATTGCTCCATAGCTCTAATAGTGATAAAATAAACTCCACAGGGTACCTTGAATCTCTCACTTCATTGTTAAGTTGATTAGTTGTTTAAATGTCATATAACAGTGATGCCTGTCTAACTTTCCCAGAGTTCAAGGTGTTGTCTTCAAATTGCCTGTTTTGTCCAACTCACAGTCCAAAAATAAAGATATTAAATTTACAATAAAATAAAATGGAGACAAGCAGCAAATGCTCATATTTGAGAAGCTGGAAGCAGTAAATGTTTGGCATTTTTGCTTTCTATAACAAAAACAATTTATTGATTGTCCAAATTGTTATCGGTTAATATTGTGCTAACTAATCGAATAATTATTTCAGCACAAATGTCGAGCATCACCACACATCGACCACAGCTACATCCACCTCCTTCAGCTTTTATCATATCCGATCTTAAATCCATGTCATGGCCTAAATTTCAACATTTCCCCTGACAGATCATCAAAATGTATTCCTTCCTGGATTACATCATGGGAGGCTGCCAAATTCAGTTCACAGTAAGTTTTGTCACATGTGATCTCCTCAGTGTTTACAGCATATCTGTCTGTCCATGCCCGCTCATGTTGTGTGAGCATATGTGTGTGTGTCTGTTTCTGTGCCAGGTGGCCATAGACTTCACGGCGTCCAATGGGGATCCCAGAAACAGCTGCTCCCTCCACTACATCCACCCCTACCAGCCCAATGAGTACCTGAAAGCGCTGGTGGCTGTGGGGGAGATCTGCCAAGACTATGACAGGTAGGAGCCACTCCATCAGTCATCATTTAGCTAATGCCGACACATACACACACACACACACACACACACACACACACACACACACACACACACAAACACGTACACACACTAGATTTTCCCTCTGAGGACCAAATCTTCTGCACGAAGAGATTTCAACGTGTTTATCATGTAATGCTTTTGTCCATTATTTGTCCTTCCCACTGTACCGGTCTCTCTCTCTTTCTCCAGTGATAAAATGTTCCCTGCGTTTGGTTTTGGAGCACTGATACCACCTGACTTCAAGGTAGTACATTCAGGATGTGCATGTGTATGCGTGTTTGCAGTAGCAGGGGGAGTCCTGGCTACTTTAGATTTTCGATCTCTTTCGGAGGCACAGCTTGCTTTTGATCAACATGAAAAGAGAATGCATCTGTCAGCCTGCAAATTGGACCGAACATGTTGTGCTTGTGAGCGTTTGGTTTAACGTGGCGGTAAAAGGCTTTGTGCTCTCTGCCCCACATGAAGGTTTCCCACGATTTTGCCGTGAATTTTGATGAGGACAATCCTGAATGCGCTGGTGAGCTTTCAAACAAACAAACAAACACACACACACACACACACACACACACACACACAGACACTTGACTTCCTGACTCACAGAGAGGTTCACATTCATACATCACAGGACCAAAACAGTCCTATAGTATCACTGCTGCACGCCTCTCATCTCTCCCTCGCTGTCAGTCCCATATTTCTCCCTCTATATCTGTCCCCACCCTCAGTTTCTTCCTCTCACGCACAAAAATACACACAGGCATGCACACACACTTAAATACACACACATGCAGCTGGGAGATTTGTCACTATGCTGCAGGAAGTATTTCAGGCTCTAAGATACAGAGAAAAACAACACTAATCTGTATGTGTGAAATGGGCTTTTGCGCTCTTCTCCCCACATAGCTGCATTCCTGCCGCGAAAGGGTGTGTGTGTCGGCTTGTGTGGACTATAATGGGAATGCTTTTTGTAAAAATGCCCAGTCACCTTGGAGTGCAATCACATACGCAGAGTCTGATTTATTTTAGCAGATACTTTTGCAAGTACAAAAACTTTAACTTGGCGAGGTCAGTGCAGTGCAACATACAGACAGATAGACAGGAAGGCGAATAAACAAGCAGAACCTGTGTGTGTGTGTGTGTGTGTGTGTGTGTGTGTGTGTGTGTGTGTGTGTGTGTGTGTGTGTGTGTGTGTGTTTGTGTTGTAGGGATCCAGGGCGTGGTGGAGGCCTACCAGAATTGCCTCCCCAAGATCCAGCTGTACGGGCCCACCAACATCGCCCCAATCATCCAGAAAGTGGCCTCGTCTGCCTCCGAGGAGATGCACACCAAAGAGGCCATGGTGAGAGAGAGAATGAGAAAGTCTGGACCATTTTGTTCCTGTTGTTGTGACTGTTGGTGTTTGCACTGGCACAGGGGGTGACAAGGGAAAGACAAATAGCAACGAAAAGACAAAAAGTGAGATATCAGAGGCGGTAAAAGATGGGACTAAGAAGAGCAAAAAGAGAAAAGAGAGGAGAAGTGATTGATATTAATTTAATTCCAGTCACAAATTCCTTACTGCCTTAATGCTTCCCGCTTCTCTCTGGCTCTCTAGTGGAATAGAATGAGTTTTATTCAAATTAGCCCCTGACAAGAAGCCACTTTTAAAACATAAAATTCATCGAACGTCTGTTTCTCCCTCCCCATGTCCTCCTCCCTTCCACCCACAAATGTCTCCCCATCCACCACCATCCCTCCTCTCCCCGTCCCACCAGGAATACTTCATCCTGCTGATCCTGACAGACGGCGTCATCACCGACATGGCGGACACACGGGAGGCCATTGTGCACGCCTCCCACTTGCCCATGTCCGTCATCATCGTCGGCGTGGGCAACGCAGACTTCACAGACATGCAGATATTGGACGGGGACGACGGGATCCTGCGTTCACCAAAGGGCGAGCCCGTCCTCCGCGACATCGTGCAGTTCGTCCCCTTCAAGGACTTCAAACACGTGGGTGGCGGTTAAGAGGCGGGGTAAAGGGCGAGGGATAGAAGTCTTGAATTTCTGGAAAAGGCACAGAGCTTTGATAAATGCATTCCAGGCAGAAATTGTGACTAATTCTCCAGGGAGGTCAGGCAACATCAAGACATATACAAATGAGGCACTACATAAGAATGCAGCAGAATGGATATTTGCGCTGGATTTCTTTTTTGCTACTTCTTCACAGTCAGCATAACTATAGTGGATACCAAACTGTACTTTAAAACTTCAGAGCTTCCTCAAGCTGAGTAACAACATTAAAGGGCATAAGAAATGTGAGGTCATAAAAGAGTATCTAGTGATGAAATTTCACATCAGGGCCACAAACGTAAAACGAAGACTCTAAGTGGGGCTAAGTATCGCTTTAAATTTTCCAATACCGTTGCCAGAACAACACCTGAGGTTCTGCACTCAATGCTAAACCAGTTATGATATAGAGCAGTGGTAGGCAAACAGCAGCCAGTAAATCAATACTGCCCCCACAGCAAAATTATTTGGCCCCATAACAAAAGCTGAAAACAAAAGGTTTCACTTTTATAATTCACATCAGAACTTTTACATGAGTTTTCACAAATCTACAGCAGATAACAACATAAACACAAGGCTCATGTAAATCCCAATAAATATGGTGTCATAACCTGAAATAACCAGATGAATGACACGGACGAACCAATCAGCCTTACTTGGTCTGGACCAGTAGCTTGTGGTGGCTAATGTAACCCTTGATAGATATTGCTATGTAACTAATTATTAAGTCAGTTTGCTGACTTTATGACTCTTCTCTTCTTATGCTTTTGTTTTCACACTTTCTGTCATCCTGTAATGGCCACTTGCTGCTGTTCAGAAGGATAGCTTTAAATGGAAAAATAACCCCTTGAATTGAAACACAATTTTAATTCCACAGCTGTAGCCTAGGCCCTATTTGATGAGAGATTTGTGTCTCACAAACACAATTAGGTGGCACTTGAACAGAAATGGCATACTGAAGAATTTTTTTAAGGCAACAGCAGCATTTTTATTCAACCATAAATCAAGCAGCTCACTGTTTCTCTAGTCTGTACTGCAAAACAGAACATACATCAATATATGAGTAATTTTTTTGCCAAATGAGTATCAACATAAGCTGCTGTGACTGTTAGCTCTTACTTACAAATGGGAAAAATGGCATCTGCTGTTGGATACAATCCTAAAGCAAACCAATGCATCAAATTTAGTCTTAAATGAATAACTGTATAAGAAATAAAATAGCAAAACATATTGAAAACATATCGGCCTGTCTTTCCACCATGCCTGTAAAACATTGGCTCCCCAGTGAGCATGCTGGAAAAACCCATGGCCCATGGTTGAACTTAACTGCGTCATAATAAACAATATGTGATCATAATAAACAAGACTAAGAATCAGACCAAGCATTTGATTTCAATTTTCAAACCATGACAGATTTCAGTACTCGGTGCTTTATACTTATTGTTCGTCGTTAAGTGTCGAGCGTCAGGCCCAGTTATAAGATAAGGACACTGACAGCCAATTGCTTGGTCTGCCCCAAGTGCAACTGCATTTAAAAAGTTCTACTTCAACAGTGACTCAATCTGTGTGTGTGTGTGTGTGTGTGTGTGTGTGTGTGTGTGTGTGTGTGTGTGTGTGTGTGTGTGTGTGTGTGTGTTGGGTGGGTGGTAAGAAGTGCTGTATTCAGGGAGTAACAAGTGTGAATGTGTGGGCGTAATATGCTTGGTGTGCTCGTCAAAACACATCAGCTATCAGCTACGTATCTGCTCACTGTGTGTGTGTGTGTGTGTCTGTGTGGCACTGGTGGCATTCATTTTGCCTGGCTTTGACAGTCTGTTTGGCTGGGTCTGTTATGGTGAGTTTGGTCTGTGACAGGTTGAGAAATCAACCAATTACATCCCAGCTAAACAGGAAGAGAGGGGGGAGACCTCAGCAAACGTAGAAAGAAGTAGAAACATATTGTTTACCCAAAAGTAGAGACAGTAAGAGAGGAGAAGTGAAGAATAAATGTGGAGGAAACCGAAGAGGAAGGTGGAGGGAGAGAGATAGCGCCCGGTGGTGGTGGTGGTGTTGGAGGGGGGGTCAACAGGAGACCGGAGCTAAAGACAAAAGGGAGCGAGGGAGTGTGTGACAGAGGTGGAGAGGTGATTTTCTGCTCTGTCGTTTCTTTTCAGAAGGGATTAGCAGGACGGAGCTGCTCTGTGACAGGCAGAGTGGGGGATAACAGGTAGATAGGAGCAGAGGAGAGAGAGGAGGAGGGAGGGTGGAAATGAGAGGAGAGGGGTTGGGGTGGGTGCACTTTGATGATGCATTGTCTCGGGGAATTATGTGAGACGGAGTACGACAGACACTCTGACTTTGAGGATTCGGAAGTATGTGCGGTGTGGGAGCATTTGTGTGCAAGTGGCTGGTCTGTATGTGTGCGGAATTATGTCTGTGTTCATGTATGCGTAGGAATGTTTTTTCTCTTTTTTTCAGTACTGAATATAAGTATAATTCTTAGTGTTTGAGCATATCTCAATATATGATACATTTTCTGTACATTTAAAAGGAACAGTCAACTGTTTGTTCGGTACATTCACCATCACTCCTCAAGTCCTTTGATGGAATAAAACATTTAGCTTTTTATGAACTAATGAACAAAAACCTGCCTTGTTTTGAACTTGATAACAATGCATTCTTGACATCATCTTATGATTTTTGAGGGGGTTTTTTTTGTGACCAACTGTTTTTTTTTTAATGAATTTATTGCATATATATGACAAAAAAGCCAACAGGAGTAAAGTCATATACAGACACAAAGAAGTACAAACATAATTGTCCCAGTGTTGGACCACCTACCAACCCCCCTCCCATAACCCAAAATCCCATCTAAGCTTTTGCAGAAACTGGAGGACATAATAGATCAAAATACAATAAATAATATTATATAATATAACAGCTGAGATGATTATGACAATTCTTTAACTTTAACTAGAATAAACTGAAAGGCTAGAATGGTCTCAATTTTACAACATGCATCCTGGCTACAAATAGCTCTGATTAATAATGTCAAGAAACGTGTTAATCCATCAGGTTTTTCTACTTCAGTATGGAGGTTTCCAACATGAACAGTTTTTTTGGCTGCAGTAGTTCCTGCTAGGAAAATATACCGTTTCCATGAATATTTTGAAAGGGTTTCTTGAGCCTTAAGTTACCACAAACCTTTGTCAACCCACCAAAATTGGATTTGCAATTTTTCAAATAATAGCAACATTCATAGAGCAAACTTTCCATCATTAACCCATACAGCATAAACTGTACCAAGGTTTAATGTACATGATCATTTACTTTTGCATAGATTAAAGAGTGTGCTTTCATGCATTGTGTTTTTATGAATAGACAAGATCTGATGCTTTTTTCTCCTTGAGCACATATATAGAATCCAAGCTATGGTGCTAGAGGACAAAAAGGTGAAAGCAGGGATGTTTTGAGGTTGTCAAATAAGCTTGTCTGATCACATCAGCTTCACTGGTCTAGACCTTTGACAGCATCGGGCTCAAAAGTCAATTCTGGCATCCTAGCATCACGCATCGCTGGTGATGTGTGTGTGTGTGTATTTGTGACCTCTCTCCTCCTCTGTCTCTGTCTGTCTCCGTGTTTCCAGGCCTCCCCAGCCGCACTGGCGAAGAGTGTTTTGGCAGAAGTCCCTAACCAGGTGGTGGATTACTACAACGCTAAAGGCATCAAACCCAAGTGTATGTCGGACTACGAGTCCACAAGAACCTTCAGCCCCTGACAATGGAATACATGCAAACATACACCCAAATACACACACATATATATATCATATATATATACTTTATGTACTGTATAATACAAATACACATTCAAAAGCACAAGCACATATACACACGCAAACAAACATGTACACATAACCATACTACATACTACATACAGTAGTCTAGCTCAGAGAATTAGCTCGTTCTGGTGAAACAATTTGAACTACTCCATTGGTGACTATTGCATGTTTGGCCACAATGGCATCGCCTGGGAAATTATTACTATCTACTGTATATCTGAAAGATGTTTATAGAAATAAGAGCAGTCTTCTGAACCAGCATGCAGACTCAGACCATAGCCCGCCCAAAGAAATGACACTCCTACCTTATTTAGATAACTAGCAAGTAAAGACCAAAAGATCTGAGGGTAGAAAAGTCTAAATATGTGATTGCAAAGCCAGAAAATGATTAAAATTAGCATTGCAAATGTTATTTATAGGTATGGTAGCATCCCTGTTAGTGTACTGCATAAATGCATGCATAATTCAGCTCCTGCTAATATCCAATCTCCAGTAGCCGCTTGCTAGTTATGAAATAAAGTATCTCTGTCATTTGAGTGACATTCAGGGTTGTCTTGGGTGTTTTGGGTTCTTTTCTACAGATTTGTTTGAGATTTTGCTAAATGGAAACGAACAACATAATAATTGTAATAATTTCTTAATAACCTTCTTACATTGTAAAGGGTTTTGGGAGGATAGCAAAGCGTCTGTGGTAGGCACTCATCTGTGAGCTGAAAACTGTTTTTTCTCTATTCTGCATGTTGATTATAATAAAGACATTTTGGTTTTCTCACTTTAGAGTGATCTGATGTTTGTGTGTATGTGTGCTTGTATTAATCATGTTGTGGGGACACAAATATGTTCACACTCTCACAAAAGGGGGACTCTCCTGCCTTTTTGGGGACAAAAAGCTGATCACCACACGGTAAACCATTAAATCTTTGATTAAGACTTGGTTTTTGGGAAAGGTCAGAATTGGGGTTAGACATATAGTGATTATGGCCAATGATGTAAGGGTAAGTCTCTGAGGAATTAATGTAAAGCAATGTAATTTCCTAGGTGACAAAAACAACTTTGTGTGTGTGCAGTGTGGAGGTATAATCTAGAATAAAAAAGAAAGAGCAGGTGGCAGCCTGTTAGTTGATTTATTTTTCTCTTCCCCGTGAGCTTCTATCTCTCTGTTTGCCACTGAATATGCAGACAATTTGTATATGCAGACTTCCACTGAGATTTGATATCACGCATCTCTCTCTCTCTCTCTCGTGGGCAGTCCTGCCTTGTTGTTGAATGAACCAGCACTCCACAATACTTCAAACTGCGACGCACACAAACGACACTATCGGCTCCCAGACGCCTTCATCCACAACATGTCTCTTTCACTCCCAGACAGACATTAAAATGCCAGAATAAATTATTTCACTAATCTCCATATAGTTAATTAGGGCGAACCAAAGTTGGTGCTGTCCTGAGAGTACACTCCATACGTGCCTCAGTCTCTGACAGTCAGATCAGTATTCAACACATGAGCCTCCTGATATCTGTTTCAGATACCACCCACATCAGAAGAGTTACACTAAAAGAGCCTGAGAGGATCAGTTGTATAAAGGCTGGGAGAAACCACTTGAGCAAAAGTCTTACTGTACTGTACCTTCTAGGCTATTCTATTCTGTTCTGTTGAATTATAAAACCTCAATAAAACCTAACATCATTCTCTAACGCTATTATTTTTATGTTTAATACAACTAAATGAGACAATGATGCAATAATAATAATAATAATAATGAATTGTATATTGTTATAATTCAGGAGGCCATCAGAAAGGAGCCCCAAATCAATGGGACTTGTTTTACTTGATAAGTGCAAAAATAAAATACATTTATCGTGCTATCTTTCTCAGTAATGGAAATCTAAGCATCGACATCTCCATGACAACTGGGCAAACTCTGTCTGTTGACGAAGATCACGTAACATGATCGAAAGCGCCAGAACTACTAAATGGACCTTAAGGTGAAGCCGTTTTGTCAGTTACTGTTTCCAAAGTCAAAAAATGAACTTTGAAACTCGCCCTTCATTATCGCTTTTGTTGGGCTATTTGTATGAAGCCGTCGACAACATTAAGTTTTATATAAACACGTCAACATAAATACTGAGTTTAATATCTTTGTGGGTATTAGATTTAATAGGTTATAATTAATTATAAATTATAAATTATAACTGGTGTTGGTGCGGAACCTTTGGCATGAGCCTCAGTGCTGCGGAACTGTTTTGGTCAGGTGCCGGAAGTAGCCAGGGTGACATTTAGAACAGGACGAAAACGAAGGCATGGCTGTGAATATGTTGCGAAAACACGCGTCCTTCTAGTTTAAGTGTAGTTTTTTTTTGTATATTTATGTGTAAGCGTATATATTAAAGTGCGCGATGGCGGCGTGGAGCTGTCGGTTTCTTCTTCAGCGGGGAACTCGACTCGTTTCTCTCCGAGCAGCAGCTGAAAGGTAGCTAGTGCTAACCGGCTAGCCGTGCTAATGTAAAACTAGGTTGCTGGCGCCGTTTCACCCGAGCCCTTTATGTGCTGAGAAAATGGCTTGTTATAATTCTCCCAATAGAGATGTAAGGAAACGTTGAGATTAACACTGGTGTAAATGTTAAAGTAAATGTAAATGCGGCCACTCGCCACTTACTTCATGATTAATGTAGAGACAGTTGCAGATCCGGTCAGTGAAGTAACAAATGAGCAATGCGTCGATGGCCATCTGCGAGCAGACGTGGGCAGACTTTCCCACCAGGGTTCATTCAGTCCCGTGTGACTTTTTTATTTCTCTTTGCTCGTCATTAAGCAGTGACATTTACCTAAAACTGTCTGTGTGAGTGTTTGGGCCTGCTTGGTACTCGTCACCAGGGACGCTGCAGTGACTGAACTGACTCAGCAGAAGCAGTGGTTCGCTTTAAAATGACAGAGTAGCATGAGATCTGAAGCAGCAAGGCACATTTCACTGTAGGTTATGCAGTGAACGCGTAAGTTAGTGCTCGAATGATGATCCTCAGAAAATCAAGGAGCAACAGTTTTGATTATCAATCGTTTAATTCATTTAATTCGTTCAGGAAAAATGCCAATTCGGCTTCTCAAAGGTGAAAATGTGCTGCTTGTCTCTGTTTGGTATCATTGTAAACTGAATATGTTTGAGTTTGGGGCTGTTATTCAGACAAATCTATCCAAAGTCATGACCTTGGACTCTGGGAAATTGGGATGGGCATATTTAACTATTTTCTGACATTGTATTGACAGAAAAAAATCAATTGAAAAAAATTTGGAACATTAATCGACAAGGCACAGTGGTCTTTAGTTGCAGCCCTGAAATAAGTAGGTACTTTTGTATGCTACTTGGTACTCTCTTATTGATTGGACACAGTTGTGAGTTTGTGTCTGCCGATTTATGAGTCTAACTCTGGACGTAAGTGATGGTCTTCCTGGTAAATAACTGCACCTGATTCCCTGAATTTGTGTTCTTGCAGTCCTGCCCATTTGGTGGGTTGTGTTAGGACAGTAAAGACCACAACGTGGTTTGATGAACACCTCACAGAGGAGAACCAGGAGTACATGAGGAAGAGCGTGGCAGAGGAATACAGGAGACAAACAGCCGAAAAGCTCAACCCACTCAAAGATGAGCCCTGGCAGCGACATGGGTGGACAGAGGGTAGGTGTCACGATTAGTGAGAGCTGGGTACATCTTGAGTCCTCTTCCTGTTGGCTCGCACTTTAACAGTCTTTTCATCTCTTCCCAGGTAGCCGAAGAGTTGGGTTAGTAGCCGTGAAGTTGGGGATGGCTCCTATCTGGACGAAAACAGGAGAAAGACATGTAGTCACCATGTTACAGGTACCACACTGACACACACGCCTGTTGTGCTTGCTGTTGTGCCGTAGCTTTGCATCAAAACAGCAGCAGGCATTCTTCAGGAATGATTATGTGTGTTTGTGATTGTCGCCCATACTGAAATTACCAGCAGGTCAGAAAAGAAGTCAAATACATTGGATTGTTCTGTGGAGTGTTGGGGAAAAATAGCAAATACTGAACACCTGCAGGCTTTGGTTGTGTATTTGAAAAGCCTCAGTGTTCCTTAGCAAGCAAGTCCTCCCTTACAGCAAGGAGTAAAAAGGAGATATTTGATGTCAGGTTTATTCAGCTCACGCTTTAATCTCATCGACTCATCTGTCAGTGAAGTAAATTGAAAGCAAACCGTGGCCGTGTGTGTTCACTCTACTCTTTATTGATAATGACATACTGTAGTGGGTAGCATAACAAACTCCTATTTTAATTTCAGTAGAATGTCTGTCTATGTTAACAGTCAGACAATTTTACAATTTTGTCATCGCCTCCGCTTAATATCAGATTCAAGGCCATACAGAAACTTCCAACCCCAACTGCTGATTCACTTTTGTCACATTTAGACATTTATTTCTTTTCAGCTGATACAGGCACGGTCTGTGCTAGATGAAAAGTAGAACATTTAAATTTACTTTCTCGGTGAAAGTACTCCCACCACATTGGCATTCTGGTACACGTTCTATCTGAAGTGAAACTAAAAGTACGTCATAATGCAGTGAATAAATACAGCACAGGTTTGATTGTTGTTTTTGTAAAAAGACATTATATTTTACTCTTCTTTCCTCCTCTTCTGATGAAATGCCTGGGATGTCATCCTATTGTATTTGGCCAAAATATAGTGAGTGTCGGGGTGTGTGAGTTAGTGGCCCCATATTAAAATGTTTTACATTATACTTTCATCTAATTTCATATTTGTTCATGTTGTAGGTCAGGAGGAAGCAGGTCAATCAGACTATGACTATTGTTAACCCAGCCTGTGTGTTTTTCTGTTTTGTTTTGTTATTTCAGGTGCAGGACTGCCATGTAATAAAGCACCTGACCAAGGAAGACTATGATGGACACAGCGCCGCCCTCGTGGTGGGAGGGAAAAACGTATCACCATTCCATGTGAGAAATAGCTGTTAATATCATAAAAAATACGTGTTAACTGAAAAATTGGACGTGTTGACATTTTATGATGTTCCCTTAAAAATGTCTGGCAAGTGCTGTTATAATCACATTCTTGTAGCTGTCATTTGGTCCAATCTTTCAGGCTCAATTTTTCTTTAAAGCTAATTGATATTTTTATAACAACAGTGTGTCAAATGACAATGTGAACATAGTGGAGTAAAAGTAGAATTTAGGAAAACAAAAATATTACTTTTGATAAGAAATAACCCTATGAGGATAATCATAGACAGTTGAAATGCCCCTGCTTTGTTGAGGCCCAAGCAACGATAAGAGAGCTGATATGAAACATGAAAAAAGCTTGGTCTTCATTTACGTACCTGATACTGTTTTTGATGTGTTAGTGGATTGGACTTACTTAACAGCAGCCACTACGGCTACTGGTGACAGTTATGTGATAATGGTAAATGTTGAATTACTGTTTAGCATTTAGCTTAAAATGCTAAGCTACTGTAACAGTAGCACAAGTGGAGAAGAATCATACAGTCAGCAAACTGACTGACGGTTATACAGATAAATTCACCTAGAGTTTGCTAACATTAGCCACCATGAGCTACTGGTCATACCAGAGCAAGTAAGGCTGTAGCAGCAAAACTCCTGAGCCTGTTGAATTCAGCAGCGGTACATTTAATTTCTTCTGAAATGGCCTTTTCATTTGTAAAAGGCAGATTGTTTTATTCCTTCTCTCAAACTTTTCATAGTTTTGCTTTAAGCTAAATCAAATGCTTTGAAATGAGGTGGAAAAGTTTCTTTGAAAAAATTGAAATTTTGAAAAAGAAAAGAATGAAATGGTGCAGCAGTATTTATAATCAGCAGCTGTCCCGGCACAGAAATGTCATTTAATTATTGTGTGCTTATTTATTTTGTGCCTTCCAGTAGCATGGGAAATTGCCAACTTTACTCAACTTTAAAAACAGTAATTCACTCAGTTTTTTTGAACTTTCACAAAGCCTTTTTATTTGCTTCAGCAAAGCCCCGGCTGAGCGATGACATTACATCATGACATTTACATCACGATTTGGCCGACAGAAAAAAATGCAATGTCCCTTTTTGTTGTTATCATTTAATGGTAATTACATGAATCATAAATAGGGCTGAAACTGATGACTTGTTGTTTGAGAATGTCATATCTTATCATACCTGTCGCTGTGCTTTTAATACCTGCAGAGCAGCCACAACTCGTCAGCCAGTAACACATTTTTGCTCATTTTAGTTCTGGCCGCATTTCATAATCATGCAAAAAAATCAAATCATTGTGGCAGCTTTATGGAAACGTAACTGAATTTTGTCATTTTGCTGTAGCATCGAGCTCATATCAGGCCTCCCAGTTCTAAGACCTTTTATGAATACAGGAAATTATACTCATCCACTAACCATCAGTGACTATGTTTCATCTTAGGTGTCTAAATAAATGGGATCCAATAGATTTCATTGCTGCTGATGTCCCACTAACAATGACAGGCGCGCACACACATTTGAAAAGTGTCTTTCATGCTTGTAATAAACTCTTAAGGTCCCATCACTGCCTCAGTCTCCATATCAGAACTCGTAACACAAACACTGTAACCTGAGGTGACAGACAGCAACACTGGCTCTTCAGCTCACTGTGAACCTACACTACCTTCTCAAAAAGGGGCCGTTTAAAGATGTTATATTTAAGAAAATGACCCGTTAGTATGTATGAGGGGGAATTTGTCCTTTAAATGTTACATCCATCAAGCAGGGATGAATAAACCAAGGTGTAATTTATTCATTGAGTCTTGATAGATGCTTGATGTGCCGGTGTCAGGGTTTCGAATGTGAAGTTGTTTTGAATCCCTCTCACACAGCCACATTACTCTCCAGTCTGAGGCAGAGTTTGTCGGAGTGTGAAGCTTTGGCAGGCTGATTTTCCGTCAACAGAAGGGGAGAGAGAGAGAGTTTAGAGTGACTGGAGGGGCTGAGATGAGAGCGAGCTGAGTGAAAGCAAATGTCAGAGACACTCACTGCCAAGTGTGCGTGCGTATGCCTGTGTGTATGTGTGTTTGGCTGCCGTACAGTCATAACAGGCCCACGGTTCATTTTGAAATGCCAAAGTCCAACTGCTGCTCACTGCTCGTACTTGTTTTACCACTTTATTTCCCTTCTTTCATCGTTACATATTTTTCTCTCTTTCCATCACTCTGACTGACAGAGGTCTGAAGCGGAAATGGAGATGTTCAGGAATGCAGGAGTGCCTCCCAAACAGAAAGTCACGACATTTAAAGTCACAGATAACGCCCTCATCAAGCCAGGTACACACATCTATTAGCTTAGGATTAAAGCGATGCTCATTCACACTGTCCATGCCACATGCTGGACTCTTGATATCTTATGGTGGCCAGCAGAGCAAGTTTTGTACAAGTTTTGTAACGTAATCTTGTTTGTGGTGTGTTCAGGCACTCCTCTGTATGCAGCACATTTCCGTCCAGGCCAATATGTGGACGTCACAGCCAAATCGTAAGTTCTGCTCTGCCAGCATTCCCTCCTCACTGGCGTTCTCTCCTCTTGGCTTCTTTTCCTTCTTCTTGCCTTCTCTCAGCTCCAGCATCATGTTTTGAAGATAGATCAGTTATTGACTTAGCAGGAAAGTGCAAACCTCTCTTTCTATATCATTATCCTCTGAGGCAACAAGTCAACAATAAATGTAATCTGAAAATCAGAGTGTGCAAACATTCATTTTCTTGTGTTTGTGTGTAGCATTGGTAAGGGCTTTCAAGGCGTAATGAAGCGATATGGGTTCAAAGGTCAGCCAGCCACCCACGGCCAAACCAAAACTCACCGCAGACCAGGAGCGTCTGGACCTGGAGGGGTAAGACGCATACACACATACACACACATACTCATCTCTCATCCATGCCAGACATGAACAGTTGGCCTCCTATAATCCACATATTAATGTGAGCGTGTGTCGTTCATCATCTGCGTCTAGGATCCAGCCAAAGTTTTCAAAGGGAAAAAGATGCCCGGCATGATGGGCAACATCTACATCACAGCTTATGGACTGAAGGTACACACACTCGCAAGGACAGACGCACACTTTTTGAACTTGTTTGTCCTTGACTGCAATTTCAGTTCAATACTCTGTCATCAGCCTCCTCTCCATCTCTCTCTCTTCCAGATATGGAGGGTCAATACCAAGTATAATGTGCTGTATGTTAACGGCTCTGTCCCCGGCCACAGGAACTGCTTACTGAAGGTACAAATAATCATAAACGCACACATTCGGAGTGAAGAGTGAAGTCTAAGGTCAACCCCAGCATGCTTAGTGTTCTGACAAAGACGAGTGACCTTGCACCTGTAATACACCGTCACACCTGCAAGACAGTGTGATCTATCTTCACTGGCACTGTGCTGGTTCAGCAGTGTGTGTGTGCGCATGCATCTGTTTGTGTTTGTGTGTTTTTCTGTGAGCGCGCACTTCAATGATGTTAGTAATATCCACAGCATCCATCTCCATACTCAGCATGTTGTGTTCACCTTGTGTGTGTGTGTGTGTGTGTGTGTGTGTGCGCGCGCGCGGACAGCCTATTATCTGTTTTGCAGACAAGCGATAATGAATACAAATGTGCATTGCATTTCACTCAGCACACACACACACACACACTTAGGATTATATTATCCTAAAGGGTACACATGCAGGTTAATAATGTTTGTTCATTATTTTTTGGTTTTATTATTCTGTGCAGCCATAATGTCCCTATGTAAATGAGGAACAGCTATGTTTTATTGATTTAAAATTCAGACTAGGGATGCAACTAATCATTTTCATCTGTTGATAATTATTTTTATGGTTAACCATTTAATCATTTAGCCCAGGGATTCTCAGACCCAGGGACGGCCGCTGACCCCATGATTCACGTGGGAACGCTAAACAAACACTGATCTTGCTAACCTAAATATTTTGTGTTTGTTTCAATAAAGTTTTACTTGGCTTGTTTTATTAGTACTTTCTCCAATATTGTTTGTGATTGATTAAATGGAAGTTGTAATCCTTAAGATTTGGCAACACCTGTGGTTACCATGGTAATAGCAAGTGCGGTTTACAGCAAACATTCCTGGAGCAGCTACTTTTGTCAGAAATACAACAGAAGAGCAGCTCAGGATTGTTGTAATAGAAAGTCGGTGAATAATAATTGCAACCACGATCTGATTTCTGGCTGCACACGGCAGAAGGGCGCCGTAAAGGTGGTCACATTGCCGAGGAGTTGAAGGTGTGCAGCCTGTTGTCTTACAGCTCCTTCATGTTCCATTCCTCCCTTGCAAATATTAATGATCTGCTGAGAAACAGTGCTGAAAATGGCCGTCGTGTTTTTTTGCAGACGCATTTTTGATGAACGATCGCGGTCAGGGCTAACCTCTGTGACAAATACGTTGCGTTTCCAGTGGCTGCTTCACAATTAAAGCCACCCCGTGTTTCGCCACTTGGACGCTTTAAATGTGAGGCAGCAGCAGTCGGATATTCCATTTACGATGTAAAGAGTGAACAGTACATTAGTAAGGCTGATGTCAATGAGATAGAAGTGCGCTGGATTACATACATGCCTCGTTTTCCTGTGAATCCCTCATGTTTATCTGAATTCAACGCGAGAATGGCAGACTCTGCCACTACCAATAACTATATAAGGAGGTAATTACTCAGTGTAAATACATTGAATGGCTATTGCCAACCATAAATAGTATCAAAATAAGGGTTTGATTTCATTATACCTGTAAATCCGTTTATGTGGGGTGTGAGGGCATGAATGTTTTTTCTGCTTCTGAACGGGGGGCATGAAACAAAAAGTTTGAGAACTGCTGATTTGATCTAAAAACTTATAGAAAATGCCTTTAACACATTTTCTAGTGCCCAAGGTGACATTTCCAAAGACCTCGTTTTGTTCAAAAACCCAAAGATATTCTAATTAGAATGAAACAAAACACAGAAAATAAATAAATCCTCACAAATTGCAAATTTTTGGCATTTTTGCTTGATAAATGACTAATCCTAATGATTTTCAGAGCTGTTAGCAACTAGAAACACATTTTCTGTCACTTTATTATTTCATCACTAATTAATACAGTGTCCTCACAGCTATTCCAATAAATGTGTGTGTTTGTGTATGTGTTCAGCTAAGAGATACCATACTGCCAACCAGGAGCTCCACCCTGCTCAACCCTCCTTTCCCTACCTACTTCACCGAAGAGGAAGGCGACCTGGATGAAGACCTGTACGACGACAACTTGTTCATCCACACAGAGCCATCATTAGCACTGACCTGACCACACGCGCGCGCACACACACGTCACATTTTCACCTAAACCCACAAACTATGTCTGGATCCTGTAATAATAAAAATTCCTTTGAATGTCTTGAGCCCCTCTTGTTTTTTTGTTTTTTTTTGTGTGAGATACAACAGCACCGAGCTTGTCTGTTTGATCCAAACAGTTATTACGGTCCCTTTCCCCCGAAACCATGGTAACTGTAGGAGTGATGTCACTAGAGGATCCCCAAGCAGTGAGAGAGAGAGAGAGAAAAAGACAATGAAACAAAACAAGAGAGAGGCAGATATTGTGGAAAAATGTGCAATATCTATGCAGGACACAGGATTGGGGGGGGGGGGGTTGCAGAGAGGAGAGTGAAAGAGTGAGGGGAATACAGACAGAGGAGGGAAAGGGTATGTAGGTAGGGGTGGAGGAATGAATGGGGTAGAAGGCATGGGAGCAAATACAAAGGCGAAGAAACAAGCAGGGTGGGAGAGTTGAGTTGGTGAAGGTGTGGAGGGCGACCAAAGGGGGTGAAAAAGAGGCAGGGATGGCGGCTGACAAAGGTTGACATTTGTGCATAAGAGGATAAATGAGGACATTAATGTTGCAGAAGGAACTGCTGGGCTCTTAACTCTGTGTGTGTTTGTGTTCAGCAGTATTTAAATGAGAAAACGTCAAGCTGGGGATGCTGACAGATCCCCTCCCGCACCGTGTGGACCCCTCCTAGTCTTCTGGGGCAATAAATAATCAAATGAGAATCATGTCCATGTACAAAGTGTAAGACTCTTGTTTAGTGTAAATGTATCCTCAGAGGCCTGCACGTGATTCATCCCCTCTCTGTTGGTCTCTGCTCTATATCTGCCATGTAATTGACGGCAGCAAAAATAAAGGCTTCTGTTTGAAACACTGACAAGTGGCAGTGATGCCTCACAGGACGCCCTGCAACAAACTGCGGATGCACACACAGCATTGATGCCTTTTCCCTAATTGAAGCAGCACACAACCGGCAGACTCAGAAATGCGTAACACAGTAGTTGGCTGTCATTTAGATAAAAAAGATGTAAAGTGTTGATTCAGTTTGTGGCAAACAATGTCCTGCTCCATATAACATGCCACAGCTTGTAGGTCCATAAGGCAGCAGCAGGTTCTTTGAAATGGTAATGATATCGTTTGAAAGACCTGCTCTGTGGAGCCTGCACATCATCAGGCTCTTGTGGGGGTGGACGAGAAGGGAGTGAGGGTGAGGAGAAGGGGGGGGGGGGGGGTCGCTGCCTGTTAAAGCAGCAGAGCAGAAAGAGAAGAGAAGTCTAGCCTGGCGTGTGTGTGTCTGTGTGTGTGGTAGAAGACCAGTAGGTTAGTCAGTTTTCTATATGGTAATCCACCCATGAACCAATGACCTGATTCAAGAAAAGAGCACCTGAAAATTTCAAGTACAAGTATCTATAGAATGTGATAATGTGTTTAGAGGGATCAATAAATGTGCTTTGATATCAACTGATAGACTGGGACCACTGGTTCACCCCTCTGCAGTGCTTTCTAACTGACAAGGCCAAAACATTTAACCGACCTTCAGATTTACCTGCATGCTATTTTTGCTTCTTAATATGACTAATTGGGTCCCAACATGAGCACACAACGTTCTGCTGAAGATTTGGAGACGTTCTGTATTTTTTCCTTTCTTTCTGCTCTTCTCACTGGGACTGTTCTGTCACTTTGTCGCGGTGAAGAGTAAAGCCAGACCAAAGCAATGCATCGATGAAAGATGCTTGCCATTGCTAGGCAAGATTGCTATCTGTGTTGTCTTTATAAATTGTACAGTATTCAGATTCAGATGATTATGACAGAGAACCCCCTTTTGGACATTCTCCATGAATCGCATCAATCTCATCAAAGTTCTACAACTATTAAAAATGTTTAACAAAAAACTCTGGATTTACTGGCTATGTAAAACAGGAGGAAGGGCTCGTACCAGCAATGTGCTCATGAAGATTTTTGTCTTGACTAGGACTTGATTTCAGACTTGACAAGACTTGAGAATCGACTTGACCCAGAACACCTAAAAACAGCAGATGAGTTGTTGAGTGGTGGGAGCAAGAAACAATTTAAAGACAGACATGCCCAAGCAAGCCTCCGTGTGGCGGCCCACTGAAGTCACCGCTCAGTGGAAAACACACAAGTTTGCAAATCTAGATATTCAAGTGCTCCCATTAACCCTTTTTTCTCATATGTCAAGCTGTCTGATATCTGATCTCTAAATGCATTTGCATTCGCTAATTGAAGAGCCGGCCAAGTTTTGGCTGAATCAAAACGTTTTGGGGAAATTACTTGGAGTGTCTGAGTGAAGGTCGGCCTGCGAGTTTGACCCCAGTCTGACATGATGGATCTACTGCGCTTCTTCTGCTGGCTCAACACATGAGAGATCTGATTTCCATTAGTAAGAAGGACATACACACACACACACAGCCTCTCTCTCCTATTGCTTTTCACACACACCGACTGTCTCTGTCTCTCTCACTAACACACACACACACACACACACACACACACATTCTTTTATTGCCTCCTTAGCAAGCAAAGATTCTGCGGCAAAGACTCGTCAGCACTTATGTTGCTACTTCCTTGCCAAGTTTACACAAAAAGTGTTGAACTGACCTGCATCTCAACGCACCCACCCACACACACACACAGATCAGCATGTGTGTGTTTGTGTGTTCCTTGCAATATGAATTATTGAGTGTGTTATTTGAGGGACAGCTGGCTCTTGAACACATTAACTCTGTCAGTCAGACAGTCAGTCGTAAGTCGAACAGTGATGGAGAGAAGAGGGAAATGAGAGAGAGTTAATGCAATTTCACACTGACTTCGGTATCAGTAGGCAATGATATTATGAAGTGTTTATATAAGCTCTCGAGTCAATTAACACGAGGAACAAATTGAATTAATCTTTTCACCAGAAAGAGAACATTAAGTTATTTTTATTAGACTGAATACAATCGCAGTCTGCAGATAGAGTGACATTTGAAGTTCATAATAGAGTCACTTGTGAATTGATTGTTCTGACTCAAGTTCTTGCACCGCATCATGCATTGCATAATGTCACCTTACTCAGCGAGAAAAAGCTGCATGAGTGACTCAAATCCTTAAATCATGTACATACATTTCTTCAAGCTTTCACAGCTTGATGGAGAGATAGTGATTCCTAAGTATAGATATTTGTATGTATGTTTATTATAATTTAATCCAATAAGAGGCATTTTCAGGACTAAATGGGGAAAGGGAGAAGAGCCCTGCCAGTAATTTCACATGCACGGCTGTCACCGCACATCCCTCTAAGCCTCACTGCAGGTGGTCCTGCTGTGGCGAGCCCCTCCCAGTTGTGCACACCTGCGTCTCGTGTGTGTGTGTGTGCGTTGGTAAATTTGGGTTCCTTCCTTCCAGCACCACTGGGTGAGAGCAGGGTGCAGCCTTTGGCTCCCCACCTATCTCTCCACAGGTGTTCCTATCCTGCCCTCAGATATGTGTGTGTGTGTGTGTGTGTGTGTGTGTGTGTGTGTGTGTGTGTGTGTGTGTGTGTGTGTGTGTGTGTGTGCACTGTGCCTCTACTCATTTGACCTTAGAAAAGCGGCCGTTCTCATTACCTTACATTGTCTCATTCTGTCTCTCACTCTTTCCCCCCAATTAAAGCCCACCTCGGATCCGAGACATCTCTATGGTAGCAAGTAGTAGGAAAGAAAAAGTAGAGTTGGCATGTGAATAGGGAACAAGGAGAAGGGAACATGTTCATAGTTGTGTTTACATGTTTACTAAACACACTCAGGCCTTTGACTCACACTTCTCAGATGTAGCTAAGGGGGTCATTACACCATTAGATGTTCAAAATGTCTGCAATCATCCTTTAACGTTCACAGCACCGTCATGTACTGTAAAAGCGAGCACTATTTTGCGGGTTTAAATGAGCCGTGTTGTGACTGGGAGGTAAATGTCAGCGGTTTTCAGCCGGAAACCTTCGCCACAAGAATGTGACCACGGGATATCGAGTAAATCAATATGGAACCCAGGAGAGGAGGCTAACAGAGGGGGGTTAAGAGAGAGGGATGTTACTGCAGGTGAAAAACAAAATGACAGCAGCAAAAGGAGGAGAAGCAGGAGAGAGGATGAGGAAGAGGAGACTGAGGGTGTTTCTGAGAGGAGTTAACTCCTCTTCCTGTCTGACCTTTGACACTCGAGGAGCAGGTTAATCTGTGACATTATCCCTGTGTGTGTGAGTGTGTGTGTGTGTGTGTGTGTATGTGTGTGTTTAAATCACAAATATATGATTCATTTTTTTAAAATGGCTGATTTCTAAACCAGCTGGGCACTGTAGTTTTTAGCAAACGTTACTCAAACAGGAGCAAATTGTGCATTTATTGGGGACTATTTTCAGCTGCAGATTAATACACATTTGGTGTATTAGCGAGTATTTATGGCAGCAGGATGGTGTATGTGGGATTGACTCAAAAGAAACTACAATGCCCATGTTCATCGTTTTTGGAGGACAATGGCGCTCTATGGCACAGAGAACTAAGATATATCAGACTATTTGGATCAATTCTTTTTTGGTTTTGGTGTTTTTGTGGGATTGTTGACAATAATAAGAATATAAAATATCACCAGACTTCAGTTCACCTTAATCACACAAACATAAATATATAAAACATAGTGGTATCTGTTTACAGTTTTATTTGTTGAGTTTTAGAGGTATGTGCTGCCCAGACTTCTGTCACAACTCCAACATAAATTAGATGAATAGAATTTTGTTTGTGTTGCTCAAAGCATCAAAAAATTACGTTTGACCAAATCCAGACAAATAAAAAACAAAATTATTTGCATGGTTTGGGTGAAGTGACCCTTTACGATGTCGTTTCTCAAAAAGTACACACTCTTCTCTTGCTCACACCCACGCACGCACCTTAAAGTGATGACATTTCTTACTCCTGAATAGAAAGCCATTTAGCCTGACTCACAGAGAGGAGCGGACACAAAAGCAACAACACAAAGAGAGAGGGAGGCAGACAGTGAGTAGGGGGGTCCCTTAATATTGTGGAGAGTAAAATACATTAAAAAGCATAATTTCTTGAAAACCAAATATGAATAAATACAGAGTTAGTCTATCTATTGAGGGTGAACAACAGATACATTAACTCAGACTATCCAGAGTCTATGAATTATTGCAGTCTGTATTTTACATTAGGCATGACCTTCTCTTTGCTGCTGAAAGCAAACAAACTGATGAACCAAAGCTTTGTCAAAAATGATTAAAAATCAAATTGTGTTTTGTGTGAAAATGAAGTCAATTCACTGCACTGTGTGGGTATTCCACTAATTATAAAAACCTTCATCTGCTATGAAGGTATCTCAGGAGACGTATGTGTGTGTGTGTGTGTGTGTGTGTGTGTGTGTGTGTGTGTGTGTGTGTGTGTGTGTGTGTGTGTGTGTGTGTGTGTGTGTGGGTATATTACAGACAGAAGGGAGGGCAGAGTGGGAGCAAGTGAGAGAAAATGACATCTGTTTTGGGTCAGCAAAAATACTTTATAGCGTTACATGAAGAGGCAGTAATGAAGCTGCCAACAGGCAATGCATTCAAGTAGTTCACACACACACACACACACACACACACACACACACAGACACACAGACACACTCACACACACACCTGAGCACTATCCCAGCTCTCATCTCCTCCCCTGCAAAGCTTTAAATACACCTGAGATCATCAGAGATCATCCGGATATCTACATGATAACAATATCAATTATCACAGCATCTTGTTGAATCAGCACACATTCCCTCAGTCGACACAGAGTGAATGCTAATGAAGATGCAGATCAGCGGTTTCAAAGTGCCAGCGGGTCTTACGTTTCTGTATCTACAGTAGCAGTGCACGCCCGACTGCGGGGCAACGGTGCCGCTCAGTGGTTCATACAGGAGCTGCACACACACACACACACACACACACACACAGAGAGAGAGAGAGAGAGAGAGAAGTGGGGAGTGTATAGAAAGGTATTTTTCTTAAGAGCATGTGTAAGGTTGTGTTTCTGCATACAAAATGCTGATTTAGTGTTTGTGAGGAGAACAGAAAAGATCTGTGGCAAATCTCTCAGCTCAGCTGGTCACAAAAGGAGCTGTGAACGTTTATGAAACCCAGCACATTTACTAATAAATTGTTGTTAAATGTATTTTTCATGAACATTTTTGTGGATGATCTCACCTTTGTTCCAAATATCCTATTGGTCAGGCCGAGCCCGAGGGGTTATTTTAAAGTAGTCTTTGTTCAAGCAGACTGTAATGCTTCAACATCTGGCTGTGATCTGTGGCAACTGACCTCTTTATAGTACAAAACCTGGATGGTGAAAAAAGATCTCTGATTACTCCTTTGACGTGCACTCTAATCAAGTCGTGCAGAGAAATCATCACTAGATTGACCCCCAAACGTACACCCCGCTAAGATAATAGTACCAGAGTTTGCAGACAGACGCTTTAGTGTGTTGCTGAACTGCAAGATTCTTCACTGAGGACAAAAAGCCTTTTACTGGCAGCAAGAATGTGGTATCTTCTGTACTTTTGCTCTGTTTCAAACTATTAATCCTCTACAATGATCTACTGTACCTGAGATCAGGGCAGTAAAAGCATCATATATCATTTTTATATTCAAAACTAATTTTTAACTCCTTTTAGTGTCTTTTGGTGATTATTTTAGTATTTGTAGGTTCATTTTGTAGTTTATCTGTCTGGTTCATTTTACTGTCTTCCACTCTTCTCACTTTTTCTTCTTTTCTGTAAAGCATCGAGGCTATTAAAGAGTAACTTAACACCAGACTGAAAAGCAGTGTTTTTCAAGCCTGTTTCACTTTATATAGTTGGTGTGGCCAGAAGTGTCCTCTGTTGCATCTGTAACCACACCCAACATTGATGTCACTGTGTACTGAGACACCCTGGAGAACACTTCTACATCACTGCAGCAAGGTGAAGAGGTTAGACCACTGGAGGTCAGCAAGACCAAGATTTTCAGCTGGTGTTAAGTTACTCTTGATGTTATTTCAATAGTTATTCACCTTTAACCAACAACCTTATTTGGGTATTGTTCCACAAGAATCAACTGCTTTTTAACGTTGCTAAATTTAGTATGTTATTTCTTCTACCGTACTTGAATCAACATGTATTGCATGCACTTTCATGCACCCATATAGAAACACGATTTCCATAAAAACTTAATTATATTTTCAAGTGAAACTATTTTAATTTCAGGGTCAGGGATCTTCTGTGTCCTTGTAGAAGAAATTCAGGGGCATTTCTCGATGCTTCAACAGCTAAAAAAAACCTGACAACTGAGGACATACTGAGGACACTGTAAGCACCTTGCAGGTGGAGCAGGACAGGAGAGCTCTTCAGTGGTGCTGAGTGTCACCGAGAGATACAGACACTCCACTTTAAAACCTGTCAATTACTCTTTAGGACAGCAGGAAGGATAACTTCACCTTCAACTGATCCATCTGGAACGATCCAGATGCTTTTCATCCAGGAAAAAGTCAGAGAACAAAAGAGCTGAGCCACTGCAGCCTACAGCTGTTAACCACCGTGGAGGAGGAGGTCACATTGTGGGGAATATGTTAGATGTTTAATTTGAATTGCCTAAAGAAAAGTGCCTGCTGCCAGAGATGAGCAGATTCAGGTCCTGAACACCAAAGAGGATAAAAGCAGTGCCCCTCACATTATGAATAATACAGTAACAACATGAGAAAAAGTGCAAGAGAAACTAGCAGCATATAAAGGGGTTCAAAGGGAATAACAAGTTCTCTCTATCTTCTATGTCTGAACTCGATGTTGTTTAGTCATTATCTGTTGGTGAGTGTGTTTTATCTGTCATGTTCAGACTGAATTTGATTGCATGTTTTTTTCTGCTACAGCATACATATCTGCTCTGTAAATCCAATGTGCTCAGAACATAAAAGGTAGAAATGTATATTTTATGTTTGGTTTTATGATAGAGTCGGGTCATTTAACAACACTTTTTGCTGTTCTGAAGGTATTTTCAAAAACTTCAAAGACATTTCTAACTGCCTGGATGAAAAAAAAAAATACTCCGTCTGTTGCACGGTGAAAAATATTTTTAACTGGGAAGTTGTACCTCTTTTTTCTAATCCAAGAAAAGATGGTAGCCGGATATCACACGTCTTTACATAATTTATACAGTGCAAACCAAAATTTCAAAATGTTATTATCACTTATATGTGTCTTTAATGACACATATAAGTGCATTACTTTTCAAATAATGCATCACTATTGTTCTTGTGTTGTACAAAGGAGTGAAATAATGGAGGAGAGGCACAAACCTCTTTCTTATCAAACCCACAGACATGAACACACGTCTTGTCCTGCACTTTAGCTTGTTGAATGAGCGACCAAACACACACGTTCACACGGGAAAAATGCACTAATAGCTAATTAACTAGTCAGCTGCAGCACATTAAACAACTTAAAAACTTTCCTGCTGATGTCCTTTTTGGTCAATTTAGATGTTGCGTAGATTCTCACTCTTCAATACCACTGCTAACTAAACACTGTTTGTCCTGTTTGTATCTTTGTTTCCCTGCTGCTCTGCCTGTCAACTCACCTGTCAATCAAACTTGGACACCAGCACACCTCTTCAAAGGCTGAGAGAAAAATAGGATAAAAAATAGGATTTCTGATATTGCCAGAACAACTTTTTTTCCCCTTTCATTTAATAACATGGGATAAACTATCAACAATAAATCAATATGACATTGTTTTTGAGCCTTACTTGGTCTGGTAGGACCAGTAGCTTATGGTAATAATGTAAGCTTTAGATACATATTGCTGTGTAACTGGTGTTACCGAATCAGTTTGCTGACTTTATTACTCTTCTCTACTTATGTTACTGTTGAACTATTTAGCATTTAACATTGTCTGGTACCGTAAATGTCACTTGTGGCCAGAGTGGCTGCTGTTCAGCAAACGGTACATAGTCTTTCTGTCAGTAGATATGGCTGGTAATGTGGAGCAGTGTTTCTCAAACTGCACGGCACACACAGGAATATGGAGACACACATACATATAACGTATATATCATTTATAGCAGTAAATGCGAACACAAGCACACACGGATGCCCGTACATTATTCCACTGATGATTTTAAACCTGTACCTGGAGCTCCAGAATTACTGTTCATGTTGCAGTGTTTGCTGTGTCCACAGGGGGGCGGCAGAGTCCCTCATATTTTTTGACATGCAGCTTGGCAACACTAGAGGAAAATCCTCTCTTCTTTTAGCCTTGCTGTCTCGTTTACTCTTTGTCACCTTTGTTCCTCTTAGCTCTCTCCATCTTTAGAACACAATACTGCACGCTTTGTTGTATTATCTATTTATTGAGGATTAGAAACATGAAAAACATACCAAAAAAGCCTGTGAAAACATGAAATAATCTTACACACTGAATAGCAAAACTTTATATAAACCACTGATAACACTAAGGCTAATGTAGCAGATCTCTATGAGACCTTTATGAACTATTTCCTCAGCAGTCGCTGACGTTGGCACCATGCTAGGAGAGCGTGTTCACATGTAGTGGTTCATTTTGTGCTTGTGTGAGCAGTAACCTGAGCTTTGAGAAGTTGTTATTTACATCAAGGTGTGAATGCTTGGCTGCAGTGACTATGCAGTGTTTTATGGGTGCATCCGTGTCTGAGTTTGAGACAGTGTGGTGTATGCGGAGTTGTCCCAGTTCTAGTTTTCTGGCTCCATGGACCAAGACCAGGTGATGTGCTCGTCCACTGGGTATAAATGTGGGGAGGCAGGTTGCAAAGATGGATGACAGATGGATGGATAAATGATCTATAAATCACTAATGAAGGAGTTAGAGCCATGATGGACACACCGCTGGATGGATTAGATTATGACAGATGTTTGTGCATTTGAATGTATGGATGGCAGGCTGGTTGGAGGCCCGGTCAGGAGAGTGGTGGCAGGGACCGGGTGCTGACCGGGCTGAACTTCACCCTGGATGGTGATGGAGGAGGTTGGGTGAGGTGGGGGGAGGAGGGAGATGGACGAATGTATCCACTCTGGTACCCTCTCCCAGTCCCTGAGCACTCTGAGCCAGGAGCTTGCGACCGACCTCTGGGCCTGCGTAACTGAGGCGGGGTGGAGGAGGAGGTGGGCATGCATTTGTACTGGGAGGGAGAGTGGTGAGAGGTGGGGGAAGAATAGAACCCAGGCGCAGAGTGACGACTGGGTGATGGGTGGCGACCGGGTGAGTGGTGACGGCCAGGTGAGGAGTGTCTCCCGGACAAGGGTTCACGGTTACTGGGTGGGTGTTTGGGTGATTTGGGTGACTTAGGCACCTTGGGCGACTTGGGTGTCTTGGGTGTTTTGGGCGATTTGGGCATGGCATGAGAAGATGAGTAGGAGTTGACGCTGTGAGTGGGAGGGGCATGGTTGGAAGAGGCGGAGTCTCCATTGTTGGCAACCTTGTAGAGGAAGACATCATACTGAAGGGGCGGGCTGGTCTCTGTGTGGAGCTTGGCGTCTTTGGGGAGGAGCACTTCCAGCCCAATAGTGACTCCATCCTGATGTGGAAATATGGTAAGTAGAGAAGGATGCAACAATGTAGGGACAGTCACAGAGGCAAAAATAATTGAAATAAAAACATACAAAGAAATACAGGCATGAATGAATTATGAGACAATGGGCCCCTGGGCACAGACACAACATCTTAAATCTGCTCTTAGCCACTTGGGGGCAGTGGAAACAAGCTGTGAACACAACACTGACTGTCACTTTTAAGTTAATATGAAAAACTTGTTAGCAAACGGTTACCTATTTACACATCCAGCAGATATGGAGCAACATTCATTTGGAGTCGTGTTTGTTGCCACCTGGCGAGTCCAACATTCACTCTCTTTAGCTGCTAAATGCACCACTCTGTTCACCAGCTAGCCACTAACTTTGGTAGGCAGACAAACGTTGGTAGTGGGTTTTTAGAGCTTTTTAGCTGAAAACAGCTGCCTGCTGTGACCAAAAACAATCCTATGAGAGCGGTGAGAGTGAAAAGAGCTGGAGAACCAAAACAATGAGCTGAAAAATGGTATAAAGCTCTATATACCTGAGGGGAGCTTCAGAATCGGGTGATAATTCTCTGTGGGTTCGTCACTACAAACAACCCCTTTCACGTACAAGTAGTCATGTGATTCATTGTTAATATAAAAATATTGATTATAGCCATTTTAACTGTAACTCTGATGTTCTGATGTTGAAAACAGTTCCTGAACTTCAATATTTTGTTCATGCTGGACATATCCTCACTGACACACCTCTACACAGACATCATACAAAATACTGTACAAAATGTTACAGGAAACCATTTTAAAGAAACCTGTAATACTGATTATATTTTCTTAAAGCAAAGTTACAAATTTTAAAATCAGGATAAAATAATGTGATCAGGACATCTCTACTTTTTACTGTGTTCTGTGACTTTCCAACAAGACATGATAATTACAGTAACAGAGACTCTGGGTTTGGCGCGCCTTGGCCTGTGCCTGGTAGGCACATTCAGTAATCTATCCATGGATATGACAGATGACAAGTATAAATGATCAGCATTAGACATGGAGAAATGAAACAGGACCACAAATGATAAATATTTAAGAATATATAAAAATAAAAAAAAGTTATAATAATAATAATAATTATTGAAATTGTGAGTTTGAATAGAAATGATCATGGTCCACAAGTGTGAACACGTGTAAAATGCGAGTGTTACAGTAAAGATTAAAGGTGAAGTTGGATTTGTGCAACAAAGCAAATATTGTGTAGTAAAAAGTACAGACAAAGGAATACAAAAAGAAAGCTCAGAACAGATATTTCAACAATCATGTCTGTTTCTTATTAATAAAAACTCAAAGACAGGAGGGTCATTAAACTAGCTTCTATTCATTCTGGAGAGCTGTCTGTGGTGCTGAATGGGCACACAGTCACCTCTGTTCGTGTGGTGTAATCTGTGAGCAGCCTACTGTAGCACAAAAGCAGGGTCAGCCGTGCATTCAGTTATTATTAGCATGGGAGCAGTTGGGCAGTAGTTAGCTTCATCATGAGCAGACATGCAGAGAAAGAGAAACAGAGAGAGAGAGACTGGAGGGAAAGTAGAGCTCATAGCAACACACAGGGACAAGCTGGATAAAATTAAAAAGATTTATTCCAACAACTGTGAACTATAATCCTCCATGTATACCCAAAAAAGTACAAAAGAACCTCAAGTACATTAAAGTATTATAAATCACATTGAAAACCAAGACACAGCGTGTGTAATATATGTATATAGATTCAAATATCAACTCCAAGCAATTACTTTGACCTCATGTAATCTAGACATATCCATTTATTAGCAATGTCAAACATGAATATTTCGCAAATACACATTCACTTGTTTTCCACTTACTTCTTTTGCAAATATTACGTTTTCAGACACTTTTTGTTGATAACACCAATGCATGCGGGCAGAAAGAGACAGTAAGGCGGGGCAGGCAGAGGTGAAGGGAGGGTTTGGGGAAACAGGAGAGGAGACAATGAAGGAGCAAGAGTTCATTGGCCAAAGGCCAAGGCAGGGCATCAGTAGAGAGGAAAGTCAGTCATTAGTTGGTCCAAGCCAAAGATTTTAGTCCAGCGTAAGAGGCGGACAGAGGAAAGAAAGGAGGCAGCGGTGCCACTATATGATCAGCATTGGCATGGCAGCCTTGTAAACAGGACTATTGTGCTTCTCAAGTTGTATCCTTAAATTCATGTTGTGCTTATTTTTGACATTAGGCCTGATTGGACTGTTTAAAATACACAGTATGCACTTTGCAAGGTGTAAACAATGTTAGCCTATAACAATGTTGTTGTTGTTGTTGTTTGTGTGTGCATTAAATATTTTGGTCTGATTCTCCAGCAGCACACTTTGCCAGATGGTGCTATTATACCAGGTTGTTCTGGTGCATGTTTACCTCAGCGTTCTCCTCTGTGCTGTTAGGGGTGTGGTCGTGGACGACGGAGGTTGGGCGGTTGTTCTCGTGTTTGGGGGAATGAGAGTTGAGGATGTTCATTGACCCCTCTTCCTTGGGTTGTGGGGACTTTGCTGGGTCCTCCTGCTTCTGAGGCTCATCCTGTGGGGACAGTTTGTGACAAACACACCTCGTTACACACAAACGCAGGACACATAAGACACAGGTAAGTAGATGTTCTGCAACCTTAAAGTGCATCAGCTCCTCCATGTTTGTATGTCTGGGTGTGTGTGCACCTGCAGGAAAGTCTGTATGGAGCTTTAAATGCTTTTCTGCGTGTCCAAGCTGTTCAGTAATGTCCAAAGAAAAAATCTCCCAGAAAGGATCCTTTCTGAACTGATACGGGTCACTGTATGGACTGATACTGGACCTGTATGCTTATAATCATACCTAAGAATTAAAAATAAATACCAATCGGACCACTGACATTTAAAACACTGCATTGCAGGCCATGTGTCTGCAGGGCTTTTTAGCCTCCAGACCTGACATTTAGAGCATCCGGGAGTCACAGAAACTCATCTATAACCTCTGCACTGAAATGCCAGTAGAGCTCTGAGAGCGGTGGCTTATATTTAAAAAAAGCAAGTCACAATTTGTTCACTTGATTTAGCCCAGCCACGTATGGGTAATGGAGTGAAAATTAATGCATGATTTATATGAAGATCTATCCGTGTGTGCTTGTGTTTGCAGAGCGCATCTGTATTAAATGCAGTAGATGCATGCAATTATCAGTGAGAGAGCTGTGTCTGTGTACATCTGGATGTGTCAGTTTGTAAATGTTTAAGCCATCGATTGATTGGCATTTCACAGACATATGAAGGTCATAGGCACAGCAGGCAGTAAGTAGGGCACCATCGATCAGTTGCACTGGCTACTGCTGGACAAAACTCGCTGAATTCCCTTTCGCACCAGAGACAACAAGTTCAAAAAGCTTAAAGTCATGGGAGCAAAATGCCTTTGTTCTGTTGATCTCATAGACTTTATACGCTGTCTATGGTTTATATCCGCCTCCATTAACAAGATTCTCCATTGTTTATTGCATCAGTAACGTTATGTGTTGGCTTAGTAACCCAGTAGTGTGAGTATGATTGATGAATACCAAACAGGGGCACACATAAAACTGCCTGCAACAACACACACACACACACACACACACACACACACACAAACATGGATAGAAATTAATGCATCGATGCAAACACATTCATATTCAAAGAAACACACACATGCTGCTACAGAATGAAATTCACTTTATAGTAGCACTACATGTACAACCTTTGGGTATAAAGAGGGAAACCTGCTGCACTGGGACCTAAAATGGCTGTCTGTCTGAGCTTTATGGCCACAAGAGCGAAGCGAGCAGTTAAAACAAAATGGAGGCTCGGTTTCCTCTTTGAGCCCCTCAGGAAGCTGCAAAGGCACAGGTAAGAGAGGAAGCAAATGTGGGAACGTGCTATTTGCGACTACATAACACCTCTGAACAACTGGTTGCAGGAGGCCTTGCAGGAGGTGATTAATCATTTCACCTACAGTGTACATGGTATATAGCTGATACAAGATCAGATGCAGGTAGAGTTTGTAGAAGTGAGGTTTGCAGCAAAAAGGAGCACAGTGGGTAAGTTCGAAGCAAAGTTGGGGAGGGAAACTGCTGCAGGCAATGTGGGCGTTTCTGCTCTGCTTACCTGGAAATGGTTATAAGGGTTTCTGGGTTTATATTCCCAGGTATAGCTGGTTGTTGGTGGCCTCTGAGTGTGAAAAGCATTAAACACACACATACTGTACATTCACAAGTGTAGCTGGAAACCCCAATGAGAAGTTACTGACTTAAGAGGGCGCCAAGGTGAGTTAGATGTGTGCATAACACTACAAGCTTAAGTTAGTAGTTGGGTGTTAGTACTGTGGATCAGAACGTAGATCAGATGGCCATGCACAGAGACAGAGAGAGAGACAAACCCAGACAGACACAAAAATCAAATCACTATGTAAGCTGGCAGAGAGAAAACATAGGAGAGGACATCATGAGCAAAGAGGAAAATAGATGGAGGTTATAACAGACAGACGAGGAGAAGACAAAGAAGAATGGAAGGAGAGAAAAAGGAGAATCAACGTGAGGAGAGTTGGGGCGTACCTGACAGATAATGTTGTCATAGTACGCCAGGTTGTGAGTGTGAGCTTGGGGAGCGAGCGGAGGGGTGTCACACAGTTTCCTTACGTTTGGCTGCGAGCCGTCGGCTGTTGTGGAAACTGAGAGGCCGTCCGTCTGTGGCTCGGTGCTCTGTGGGCGGTACTTACTGCAGGGCAGCAGAGGGAGGGCAAAGAGAGAGAGATTTGTGTGATAAATATTTGTCCTTTTTTTTTTTTTTTTAGCTTTCTGTGCATTTGTATCTCTTGTGGTTTGTATTTTCCTACATTGCACTGCACAGTGTGAGACTGGGATTAAAACCTCTGATAGACACACACACATCACACATAAAAATAAATCATCACAGTCTAAAAAATGTAAATAATTCAGTGGATACTAAAGGGAATAAGATCAACTCTAAAGACTAATTTGATTTGATTAGATGGATTCTTCTCACTGTTCACTGCTTGTTCCACACTTGTCTACATCTCCATTTAGCTCCATTGTCCCCACTCTCCCTCACTTTCTCTCTTGCTGTTCCTATGCTCTCTTCATCATTTGATTTCAACATGCTTTATCAGCCGTCAGGTTGACACGCACACACACACACACACCTGCGTTTGCGAAGGCGCTTGTTCTCATTCTTGAGGCGGTGCAGCCTCTTGGCAAAGAACACGATGATCATGACGAGGAGAATGAGCACCAGGGAGGCCATGCCCACCACCACGCACATCACCTGGAACTCTGTGACTGCCCAATCACAGCGCGTGCCTTTGTTCCAGATGTAGTCCTGCACATTGCACCTGGATGCAAAGCGGCACAAGCGATATAGGCCTCTTTAATCAATGTAACACTCTGAGTCATTTTTGTGGTCAGAAAAGCACTGAACATCAACTTTCCTCTCTCCTGACCTGCTGTATAAAAAGCCAAGAGGTTTAATAAGAGAGTGTGTACTCACTGCACTAGTGTATTTACCATATTTATAGCCACAGCATGTAAGCCAGAGTAAAGAGTGTAAAATGGTACTCAGAGCTGATGACATGGTGTCCTGAGGTCTGTCCAGCAAAGCAGGGATTCATCCTGCAGCCTAGCCTTTAATGAGATCAAAGGATCAGGAATATGTGCGTGCATGTGTGTGTGTGTGTGTGTGTGTGTGTGTATCTTTTCCATATTCCTGTCTTCCTCCGTGCAATTGCATGCAACTGTTTGAACGTGTGTTTGAAGTGTGTCCGCATGAGTGAGTGTATGTATGTGTGTGTGTGCTATTACTCAGCAGGTATGCTGAGATGAGCAACAGTTTACCTCCAAGCTTACACTGACGCTGCTGGACAGGACAGATGGTGCTATCTAGGCGTGGTGTATGTGCATGAGTGTGTGTGTGTGTGTGTGTGTGTGTGTGTGTGTGTGTCTTTGAATGTGTGTGTATGTGCACGAGGAGTGTGTGTGTGTGTTTATTTATGTGTGTCCCTCCCTGACCTTACTGTATTGTCATCTTCCTGATACTTTCTATCGATGCATACTGTGTGTGTCTACATCAGCTGTCATCAGCCTATGAGCACACACACACACACTCTTTACCCCCTGCCCCAAAAACTGAGCTAATCCTCTGGCGACCCTGCTGTGATCTTGACGAACTCTAATGACACATTAAGCCAACCTTCCATCTATGTGTGTGTCTGTGTTTGCAGTGTCTGTACGCTTGTCTGAAGTGTCCTAAATCTTTTCTTTTGTGTTGTAGGGGGAACATATTGGAAATCATCCCAACAGGAAAAATTAAAAAGGGGAATTTTTTAGCGCCTAACACCGCCCCCCCCCCCCCCCCAAACACCCCTGCTGCCACTCACATACTGTACATACGCATGTGTACCAGTTTTCCTCTACAAAGTCACTGCCTGTTTGACATTTCCTCATTCTTCATTACTAAACATGATGAATGTTTGTGTTTTTCTCACCTGCAGAAGGCTCCCATTCCTGCCACCACGGTGCACACTCCTCCATTGAAGCAGAAATTGGGTTCAATGTCACACTGAGACACACACACCCCAGGCCCAGAGCGCACAAAGCCCAGCCTGCAGCCGTCAGTGCCCATGGCGCCACCTAAGCCTAAGCCATCACCCTTGTCTGGCCCTGGCATGGGAGGAGCTGGTAAGGAGGGTCTGCTATCCACGTTAGGCCTCACGTTGTCAGGAACAGCAGGAGAACCAGCCAAGAGCGGATTCTCGTCCTCCATGTCAGCCGGGGGTGAAACGGTGGGCTCAGGTTCAGGGGTCGTATCTAATGCCGAGAGGTCATCATCAGGGGACAGGTAGTCGTAAAAGTCAGAAAGTGTCCATGCAGTAGGGTCTCCCCCTTTTTGCTTCTGGGGTTTTGGGGCTTTGGCCAAATCCAGAGCAACATCAGAGGGCACAATATCCGGCGCAGGGCTGTGAAACTCCACGGTGATGACGTCATCGGACAGTGGGTTTCCAGGCTGGTCTGGACCCGCCCCTCCGGCAGTAAGCTCCTCCCCCACAGGTGGGTCCTCCTCTACGAAGTCTAGGTGGGTGTGTTTATGAGAATGGTGATGTTTGGTGGAGCTAAGTGGGAGTTTAGCCCCGAGCCCGAGCCCTGCTCCGATCAGGTGCTCCCTCTCCGCCGAGTCATCACTGAGCACCATCCTGGTGTTCAAGGCCTCCTTGTTGACAGATGATTGGTTGTGGTGATGATGGCGCCTAGCCAGCGAATGCCTCCCTGTCAGTCAGACACAAAAAGGCATTAAAGAGGCAATCCAGCAATTTAGCATTGCATTCCATAAAGTTAGGGGACTCGCAAGAGTCAAATTAAACAAAGAATGGTCAAAACCTGACCTTTAGTCATGGGCCAAGCTCCAAAAACACTTGATGCTACGCTTCACGTAATTTAACTCGATTGTGTCTTTTTTTCAGACCCTATCTGCCTGGTTTACACCCATGTCTTTAAAGCAATGGTTCGACATTTTGGGGAAATACGATCTAAGATGTAAGATCAATACCACTCTCATATCTGTCCCTTCAATATGAAGCTACAGCCAGATGCCTGTTAGCTTCGTTCATTATTAAGTCTGACTCTGTCCAAAAGTAACTAAATCCACCCACAAGCACTTCTAAAGCTCACCTAATCTGTACAAAGATCGATAAAAAATGACATGTTGCAGTGTAATGGGGGGTTATGTGTCAGACTATTTCTTGGTTAGCAGCAGTAACTTCCTGAAGTCTTGTTGTCACTGTGAGGTTGCCTGGTAATGAGTGGAGCCTCAGAAGTTATTCCCCTTGACCAAGAAAAACTCCATATAACTCCCTGTAAAACCACAACTTGTCATTTTAACACTTTTTGTACAGATTAAAGAAACAAGATATAATAGTTAACACAAAATGGCGTTAATTAGTGAGCTTTAGAGGTGCTGGTTGGTAGATTTAGTTACCTTTGGGCTGAGCCAGGCTAGCTGTTTCCCCCTATCTCCAGTCTAAATTAAGCTGATGGACAGATATGACTGTGGTATCAATCTTCTCATCTAACTCTCAACAAGAAAGCGCATTTTCTAAAATGTTGAACCACTGTATAACACAAGCTTTCCATAAAAAATGTGTAGTCCCCAAGCCCAGGCTGAGCGATAACCTTGATGACATCACCAGGGTTTGCAAAGCTCCTCCAGAGCCACTGAATACATCATACAGCTGTTTTCACAGGACAGGTAAACTGACTTCTATGTGTAAAATCGATTGCTTCCCCCTTTAACATAATCTTATTGTCAACACTGCATCAGTGACAGAGCACAGTGGAAGTTATTTTCTGTGATCTCGTCTAAATGAAAACGACAAAAGGATAAACAAAGACTTGTATACACACATATAACATTTTTGAGGGGAACTGGAGCTAATCCCAAGTTACCGGCTGTGTTTTGTTTGATAAAGACTGTGGCCCAAGGATGAGGCATTAATCATTTAAATGTATCCCTACAGTATTCTGTAGAGATGACTTAATGCTGTACCAGGCTAGTTTTCTAGAAGAACACTGTTATGTCACCATATCCTTCACCGTAAATTCAGCTGAATTTGACAAAACACAATACAATAAAAATATGCAACATGCATAAAATCTGTTTTCATGAGAGAGCTGATTTGTGGAAAAGTGTGGCTCAGCAAATTCCCCGCTGTGGTTCACGTTGAAGAGGTAAGTGATCAATTGTCAACGAAACAAGAGCTGAAGATTGCCGTGTAATCAGACCGTGGCGATGTAGGATTAAGTACATTGAGTGGCTAATGTGCTCTGGTGACCGAGACTGGGTGAGGATTAGATTAGGATTTAGAGCAATAGGTTAGAGGCTGACTGGTCAGGCACTTCTCCTGTACTTGGAAATCTGCAGAGAAAGATGCACACACACATAGTCACAGAGGCCAAAGAGAGAGGACAGAGAGGGACAAATGGACAGGAATTCTTAAAACCTATTAACATGCAGCAGGCCACCAATAGGCCAGCCATTACAAACTCGTGCTGTGTAGCCAGACATTGTTCAAGCCCACAGAACTCTTTTAAATTCAAGTGGAGATCCAAAAGTTTCCAAAAATACCAAACCTGTTGGGCTGAATTTTGGGGAAGAATGGTGTAGCCATAAAAACACAGAGTCTTGGGTTTGTATATTCAACTCAGTGTAAACATCATATGGCTTCAATCAAGAGTTGGAAGCTGATAAAGAATATGCACTATACACCGCGCGACAGTGTGGAATAAATTGATTTTAAAGGAGTAGTTTGACATTTTGGACCATCCATCTGGAAAATACGCTTATTTGCTTTCTTGCTGAAAGTTAGATGAGAAGATTGATACCACTCTCATGTCTGTATGCTAAATGTGAAGATACCGCCAGCAGCCAGTTAACTTAGCTTAGCTTGGCACAAAGACTGGAAACAGGGAGAAACAGTTAGCCTGGCTCTGTCCAAAGGTAACAAAATCCACTTACCAGCACCTCTAAAGATAATTTCTGAACTTCAGAGGTGCTGGTAAGTGGATTTTGTTACCTTTGGACACAGCCGGTTTAGCTGTTTCCAGTCTTTTTGCTAAGCTGAGCGCTAAGCTAACTGGTATCAATTTTCTGATCTAACTCAAAAAAGCGGATATGTGCATTTCCCAAAAAGCCAAACTATATCTTTATGGGGAAACCAAAGGGGACAAGAAAGAAAGAAAGAAAGAAGACCCTGCTGTTGCACAGTTTTGGGAATGTTTTTCTTGCACTGGAGAAAATGTTCCCACAGCTGACTGAATGTTAAGAACCCACTTCTTCACACTTTTCCACTGGCCTGGTACATGTGCACAAACGGCCAAACTCAATCAAAATACTTGGCTGGACGGCTTCTCTCCCACTGCCGCCCTGAAATCACCGTGTCCAATGAGATCACTGCTTTCAGTGTCTGGCACTTCATTCAGAGCTAATACTAAAACCATCTGAACGTGCCTTGAGTCACGAAGACTAGTGGTGGCTCAGGAACCATGAGATTCACCTCACAAACACACAGACACACACACACAGACACACACACACACCGCAGTTGCCATGGTGAAATGTAAAGAGGTGCCATGTTGAAAGGAGGAGCGGAGCGAGGGAGTTGCAGTGGAAACAGAGAATCCAGTGTTCGCTCCCACTCTCTCTTGTTTTTCAATCAATCAGCCAGCCAGTCAGTAAGTGTTGATATGCCAACTCCATCTCTGGGAAGACTGAGGTGGAATGAACTCGAATGCTTCCCAGTTTGTGAAAGAGATAGACATGCTCCACCAGTTAAAACTGATTACAGAATAGATTCAGATTTCATTTAAAGGTCCAATTTGCCAATTTGTTCGCTGTCGAGACTTAGATGCAGCATCCTGTTAGCAGCTGGCAGTCTCATGGCGATTACAAGAGAAGAAGGGAACATGAAGAGATTACAACAGCAAGACGTGCAAATTGAATGCGCGAGCCCCTGCTTAGCAATCTGATTTCCGTCTGGTGTGTGATTTGTGCCTTTGACTGCTGCTCAGATCTTCACCTCTGGCATCACGCTGAGCATGTCACCATGGTAACAAGTTTTACCTGATGTCAGGTGATTCGCTAGAGTGCAGATTTCCCAGCAGCCTTTCACCTTACCAGCAGGCCTTCTTTGTAATTACCCACATTCACACACATAAACCTGTTCGTGGACGCTTAACAACTATACGAGAAAGACGTTTACTACAACTACTATATCCACAGTCAGCACCCAGTCAGTGGTGGATCCAGTTAACACACAGAACACAACTACAACATGCAATGTAAATTCAAAATCACTAACTATTTTTACAGTCAAACTGCGCTGATTGTAAAACGTTGCACTGTTGTCCAGCTGCACTGAGTGCATCTCTTATTTGTTTTTGACACCTTTGATTGGTCAACTTGCGACATCCACCCATTAACCTGTGTGCATTTTAGTTTTCCTAAACTATAAATAGTATTCTTCCTCCGCTTCTGTGTGTTTGTGTGTGTGTGTGTGTGTGTGTGTGTGTGTGTGTGTGTGTGTGTGTGTGTGTGTGTGTGTGTGTGTGTGTGTGTGTGAATAAAAGGGAGCCATGGAGATGCTGATGATCTGATCTATTGTGACATATCATGAGCTTTCTGGGGCTACAGGGCAGATGGACCTCACAGTATGCATTCACTCAGACAGTGGACACACAAACACACACTCACATGGCAGCGCACCCAAGAGTCTGGATTTGATCCATATTGCTTTACATGGCTATCAAGGACAATCTGTGTTTCTGTATGTTTGTGTGTAGCCTATGCGTGGATTGATTTATTGGTTTGATATAGAACTGAAATTATTGGCCTTTTACTTGACTTGACAAACAAGCACTTTGAAGATGTCAACTTGGGCTTTAGGAAATTATGATGGGCATTTCCCCCATATTTTCTGACATTTTATAGGCCAAACAATAAGCTGATTAGTCTAGAAAATAATGACAATACTCTAATTTTGTATGATCATTTATTACCACAGGCTTGCTATGAAAGCAAAAGTATGTGCATTAGCTGCGAGAGACACAGTGTCACAGTGTTAACGCCTGGTTACACATTGAGGGTGCGAGATGCGGCGAGAGAAGGGGGGGGAGTGTGTGTGTGTGTGTGTGTGGGGGGGGGGGGGGGGGTACAGTGGCGGCGCGTGCCCACGTGAACCCCGGCGACCCTCTGCGTGCACGAGCCGCCCTGTTGCTGGGCAGCGGCAGCAGCGCATCATTTCTACATTTCCAAGATTTTACACCGTTTCCGCGCGCGCGTGTGTGTGCGCCAGACAGAGAGCACAGACAGGTTGTGTCAGATTTTCCTTCCCACACTGCCTGTCTCCGTGTCTCAAGGGATGGACAGTAGCCTAAATGAGAAGGCGAAGGGGGGGCAGTGGTGTATCGGGCCCGGTTGTCTCGGGCTTCCCCTGAATGTCTGGAGGAATTCAGTCCTTTCAGCGCGGTGAATAGGCCTCCTGTAGCCTGGCCACGGTGCACCTAATCCCGCCTTTGTCTGGGCCACGCACCGCCGCGGCGAGTCGCAGCTGCAGTAGCCTACTGAACTGTCAAATGTCTCTGTCTCTCTCTGATCACCCACAGGCCTATCTTCCTTCTTTATACAGATGTGCAATACTAGAGCATATAACATCCAGAACAAGCAAGTTACCTTTAGTTACAGGAGGGAGAGTTTTCCCCATCACACTCACAATGGACATGAGATTGGCCGGACCATGGTCACCACAGTCAGTGGTTCAAGTGTCATTATATGATCAATACAGCAGCTCTCAGCATGAGAGACAGAAATGATCAGATTATACCATTGGATTTGTAGGCTAAGAACAGCATAGGGATTGACTGACATATTTTTTAATGCAATTTTATGTGTAAAAATGAGCCACTGCCAAAATGCAATAAATCATTAATGCATTTAAAATATTAGTGTCCATACAAAGCAGAATTCAAAATCGATCAATGCTCAGCAGGTTACCATCAATAGACTTAAAGACTCAGTGCTGACAATAAAAAGATGGTTGAATATCAATGCTCAAATTTTATATGACAGTTGCATCCCCATGCCGCATACATGGACAATTGGTCAGTCATTTTCCATATCATGAGCCAGTGCAGGTGTGATTTGATTCACTCACGTGCACGCTTTCTTGCACAAACACACGCACATATAGCCTACACACACACACACAGGGTGGGACTCCGGTAGTGCAGCGGACTTACCGTGAGCAGACAGGGGGATGATGACCATTGTGATGGTCAGCAGCACCTGCCAGGTCCCCAAACGACTGTCAGCGCGCGCCATACCGTGGGCTATCCTTTAGACACACTGATGCAGACTGTGATCCCGTTCCTCGTTGTACCGGTCAGATTGTGGGGCTGTATGATAATCCTCACAGCGGAGCCTCCAAAGTTCAGATCTTGCCCGTTTTCGCCATGTCGCCGTTATCCTCCCCCGACGTTTGGCCTCCCTCGCCGCTGCTGTGTGGGTGCGTGTCTCTGAACCGTTTAACGGCTTGGGTTCGGTTCCATTGTACCGAGCGGGTGCCCTCTCCTCCACACCTTTAGCGCGCGCGTGTCACTCGCGCGCTTTGGGGTCCGTCGGCAGCAGCACCGCGGGGAGCTGTAGTAGTAATGCGCGCCACAGGCGGAGGGTCTGCAGAAGAGATTTTAATGAGCCGGCTTCGTCGCTGCCTGCCTGCATGCATGCATGCATGCGGTCGGTTAAGCCTTTCCCTTTGGCTACGGCGTGCGCGCACAGTGCGTTTGGGTGTCAAAGTGCCAGCACACACACACACACACACGCAGACACACACCCGAGTAAATGCTCGTCAGTGTCCAGCCTCAGTCTGCTGATGTAGAATGAGGCTGAGTGGGGGATTTAAGCAGCGTCTGTTGTCACTGGAAGTCAATATGCTCCATTTTACACCCCAGCTGATGTGTGTGAACATTATGTCCAAGAGTCTCTCTCTCTCTCTCTCTCTCTCTCTCTCTCTCTGGGAGGTGTTTATATGTCAGGGGGTTATTTGGGTGCATGTTGCCTTTGGCCAGCCAAGAGAGGTGTGTGTGTATGTGTGTACATGTATGTGTGTGCATGGTGGGTGCATAATCCTCTTACTGTTATATTGTGATATAGGCTCCAGAGTCAGACAATGGCATCTGCTGCTGTATCACTCCCACCACCACAACACACACACATTGCCCTGACCACTACCCCCCACCCCCTTTCCATAGGCCTGCCACCATTTAATATGCTTTCTCCCTAATTTCCATTATTTTCTCACACACACACATCACTTTTCACACTGCCTTTGCACCACTACATTTGACTTTCTTATATCACCCTAAATGCCATAATAGAATTTCTTCCAAATACATTTATGTAATCACTGCTCTGTGACACTAATCCATTTTCCTGTTTCTCTGTCTCCTTTGCTGTCACAAACAGCTAACAAAATGGCCTGCAGAGGGCTGACTACCCACTCTCCTCCTAAATGAGATTATGTCAAATACATTATGAAATAATTAAGACCAAATGCTCTGTTCCTAGAGAAACAAATGCAGTTTCCCTCATTACTCATTGAATCGGGAGTGAATTGATCCCAGCCCCTGCTGTGTGCAGCGTCCTGCTGTTCCCCATCAATTATCCTCCAAAAAACACCAAATCTAAACTGAGTCCATATACCTCAAATCCCCTCTCTCAACGACGGAAGAGTGGGATTCTGTATGAGAAGGAGCTGGCAGAGTGAGAGAGGGTAAGGTAGAGAAAGGGACAGCCACAAGAGGGGGAGAGAGAGAGAGAGAGGGTGTGTGTGATGGGCAGGCTTGGGCGAACGTTGAAGAGAGGGAGCTGGAGAGTGGTGGAGATGGAGAAACAGAAAAATGTTCACTGATGCACTGCCAAACAGAGCAGAACGAAATTGCATCCGCACACTGCCTACCCCCCTTCCCCTCACACACACACACACACACACACACACATATCTACCATGATAAATACACACAAGCACGTACATCCTATATCTTTCAACTCTCACTTTTGATTGAATTCATTCCATTATTTGCCTTTTTACAGGCAGGATAGGTTAGTTTTCAGACTGTATGGGGACAAAAGAGAATTGTTTTTTGTGTGCAGGATGAACAGATGGTACTGAGAACCAGAATGGGAGAATAGCACACCTTAGCCGACGCCAAGCTCTGTGCATGTGTTTGTGCATGTTGTGCTCAGGCCACGTTGGTTTTTCCATCCTGTTCCTGTGTTGAACAGTGAGGGGTGGACAGGATGTCCAGATCCCCTCCAGTGCGTCCCCTGTGTGTGTCATTGAGTGTGTGTCCAATGTTGCCCGCATCCACTTTAGGGCAAACAAGAGGCTGCTTATTAAACTATATCTACATCCATAAAGCCTACAATATGTATGGCTAACAATGAGCAGGTAGCAGAGTGTGGTCTTTTCAGAGCAGCAGAGTCTCTTTTCATCATCCACTGTAGGCTGGAAGCTCATCTCTTGAATCAAACTCTTTTCTACCGTTGTTCTCCTTATAGCTCTGAAGAACAGCATACACTAAATGCTTAATGTGTAAAACTTAAAACTGTGATTCACTTAGTTGTATAACTGTCTGTGTTGATCATTTTAGTGTGCATCAATGTCTGTATATTTCTTTTTTTTTCTTTGCATATAGAAATATGTAAAGAGTTCATCTGAGTGTTTTTATCTCCACTCATGAAAGTAAATTACTTCTTTATTCAAAATTCACTCAAATAGTACCACAGTAGAAGCTCTTCTTCCTGTTGTTAAAACACCTCTTGGGTTTTTGAAAGATCGCCAGGGACTTTTGTTTTAGAAACAAATGCTTAGCTCTGTGATTTCAATGTAATGACATTATATGGGAAGCAGAAACAGGAACAACGGGGAGGATGGCAGGGTCATTGCCATGTGAGCCCCACTGAAGAGCCTCTGGAGGCTGGTGTTGTCCTGTCCAGTGATAGGGTGTTTCTGACTCTGACTGGGTGGTTCTGTAGCTGAGGCTGGTTGGTTGGAGTCTCTCTCTTGATTTGCCTGCTCCATGTTTGCTTTTCCTACCCACATCTCTCGGTTTCAGGGCAAGATTTCATCTTACTCGTTATTTTTGTTAGCTGGACTAAAAGTCGAACCTTGAATCTTGTTCCTGTCCTCATTTTAACTCAAATTTTATGTTGATGCATGGTGCTGAGAGTTAGGAGAGCAGAGACACCTGAGGTGGAAAACCTATGAATTTTACATGTCAGTATGTGAGTTTAGAGACTGTAAATTGACCTGAAGTTTATTCTGTGTGACTCATAAGATTCACAATGTGAGATGATAACAGGGGGGTCTCAGTCTGATACATAGATACGGAAAATAAACTCAACTCCCCTTTACAGAGGGAGCAGTGCTGCCACTAGGAGGTGACAAAGCTTATGAGTGTGTGCACACAAGCATGTTTTACAGACCACGGCAATGAAGCAGAACACTGAGCACAAGTACAGTTTGCTGTGCACTTTATGTGAAGTGGTGGTCATTCCACTGTATATATGTATGTGTATACTGTCTCCCTCTCCGGGTAGGCCTACTCATTAACCCGGTTAGGTTAATTGACGACTCTTAATTGCCCGTAGAGAGTGACTGTGAGCGTGAATGTTTGTCTGTCTTTATTTGTCAGCGTGATTGACTGCCGACCAGTCCTGGGTGTACCCTTTCGCCCATTGTCATTATTTTTATCTTGAATGAGTAAGAATGAAACTGAAAGAGTCATTGCTCCAGTGTTTTTCCACCTTGGCACAGCAATAATAAACTGTAAGCCTACAACATTTTACAAGAAATATAACTTAAAATATATCAAAATAAATACGTAGATTGTACAGAACAAATGTAGGCTATACTTTTCGTGTATTAAAAACCTGTAAACCTTTCAGATGCTCATAACATTGGATAACAACAGGACAAACGGGAAAACAAGAGCTACTCATTCTTCAGACTTTTACTTGTATTGAGTATTTCTACACTGTGGTATTGCTACTTTCACTTAAGTAAAATATCTAAGTACCACTGTTAAAAACTGGAAAATGGCAGACGTATGTTACCAACTTGGCTCAAGCTTGTAACAAAAGTGGGACTCCACAACACAAAACTGTTCAATGCCAAATCAGTTTATTTAGTCATTTAACCAAAACTGCTGTGGGGTGTGGAGGTGTAAAACATCAGTGGTGCAAGGCATGTATGGATGAGTGTAAGTGTATGTAGAGTGTTGTCTAAAAGTGCAAGCCAAAGCAACCTAAAGGGCTGCTGAGACCAGGGGGAAGTGGAAGGCATCCAAGTGAGAGAGAGAGAGTGGCCTGGGAGAGCAGGCTTTTGTAACCTTACCCACTCCCCACTCTCAGGTGCAGCCACTTCTCTGACAAAAAGAGAACAGGGCCAAGCAGCACAGGAAGCCAGGAGGGTGGGCCGTCACACTAGCATACTCAATTCTTGTGTGTGGGAAATGAGCTGAAGCTCTTCAGGAAACTGCAGGGGAAGGGTGGAAAACCATGAAACCGAAACACCACACTTCACGTTCACTCTGAAAGAGGCAGCTGCTTCCAGGAACATGCTGTTAATAGACAGATAAGATATCGAAGATGACTGTCGTTATGTAAGTCATTTTACCTTCATCTAGGTGATAGGGTTGTGTTTGTATAGGTGGTTGAGTGATAAACAGACAAAGAGTGTATTTTTTAAGAAGCATTAATGGGTGGGTTGCCAATAAAACAGTGCTTACATTGGATATCCAAGCAAACAAAGTAATATTCTCATGAGATACAAGCTTTGATTTAATAACTGTTACATCATTCTAGTGTTGTGCTTTAATGTTATTTCATGGTCTCATTTTAACTGAATTGGCAGTGTTTGAGTCTCTGTGAGCCTGCACATGGACACAGTTATTTGCCAACATGCTGATGTTTAGCAGGTATAATGTTTAATTTAGTACAAAACACAAAGTACAGTTGAGGCTGATGTGAATATCATTGGTTTTGCAGGTATTTGGTCGTACACTGAAAGTACAAATTAAAAATATGACCTGATGGTGGGGTTAGAAAGATAAAAAAAAAATTAGAGGATCATCAAATTTATTGCAATTCATCCTGAGGGGAATAATGTCCGTACCAAATGTCATGGCATAAATAAAATGAAATACTGTCATGCTGCACTGAGTGAGTGGGGATACTGACTGTTTCTCTCTCCTATTTTAGAGGAACCGTTGTTTGTTTGGGATGTACGGGCATTGCTGTATCCACCACTGGTTTGGTGATAATAGCAGTTGCGGTGGTAGTGGTAGTGGCGGTGATAATGGCAGCGGTAGTGCGGAACTCTTACAAGGTAACTGATTCAACAGTCTCTCCAAAAGAAGTGAATAAACTGCACTATATTTAAATATGAGTTTCAAGTGTCAATAATTATTTTCTTTCTTTTTTAAGAGAACATGAAGAATAAAGAAGAAGAAGAAAAGAAGAACTGACTGACTCTTGAGTTAAATGCAAAAGCATTGATGGAATCAGAACTCTGCAATAAAAACAAAGATGGCAGACAATCTGTGGTTCTGAAGTCCATTTTTGTGTTGACATTTATTCTAACTAAGTTTGCAGATACTTCACTGTTGGCTACATTTTAAACATTTTGAACACATCATTGAAGCTATGGTACTGATACAATTTAGCTTTAATGCAAACTGGAGTTGGTGCTCACAGATGACACTCCTGTGTGTGTGTGTGTGTGTGTGTGTGTGTGTGTGTGTGTGTGTGTGTGTGTGTTTGTTTTAGCTTCAGTTACCTCAGGCTGACATACAGACATTCAGTTACTATTACAGTACCTAGCTGAAGATATTTCATGATTTTGGTTGCTATGAGTTTCAAAACTCCCATCCCCCATCTCCTCTTGAAAAGTACCATCTGAGGGAAAGAACAAAAAAAGTGCGTGCATGCAGATGGGTATCTTATCTTTGTAATCAGACACCTGAAACATCCTGTGTCATTTCCTGTGTAAACATGCGTGTGTGCACTGGAGTGCACACACGCATGTTTTACAGACCATGGAAATGAAGCAGTGATCACAAGTGTCACTGGAGCATTATAAGCACATTGTGACTGCATGATAGGTCATGTAATCAGAGGATAATAAAACATAACACCAAGTGAGATAGAGTAGTATTCTGAGATTTACCAGCAAATTGTTTCAAGGCAACAGTGTGCACAGAATGGTGACTTTATTTTATTTTTACAAACAGGACATCATGAACAACAGAACTTTCAGTCAAGACTGGCCATTTGATGATTATCCTTATCTTGAATGAGTAAGAATGAAACTGAGAGTGTCATTGCATATCAGTGTTTTTCCATCATCACACAGACATCAGGCTGCACACTGTAAGCTAACAGCATTTACTTCTAACATATCAAAATTGTTACAACCCCTCCCCTTTCTGCCTGCAGCTGATTGCTCTCTTCCTGCAGGAGCTTGCAGTCAGAGAGGGTCGTTGGGGTGATTGCGTGGCACCTGTGTGGGCCTTCACCAAGGCTATATTACCTGCCTGGTATCATTCCCCCCTCCTAGGATCCACGCTGTCCAGGTTTTGGTTTGGTTTCCCATTTTGCTGCCTACAACACTTGCACAAACATACATTGTTCACTCACCCATACATTCCACTCACTACTGATGCTCTTACTTTCCACACCTCATGCCTTCCTTATAAATAGTTCTGTTTGTTTATTTCTAATAAAATCATTAATTGCCACTTTGATCTGACTTTGTCAGATCTTTGTCACATGCGTTGAAATTTGTAAATTTGAAATATTAGCATGGTTTTTCTTCCCTTTTTTTGTTGTCATTTCCCAGGAAAAATAAAGCTTTTACATTTGGAGGTGTCACATCGGTGAAAGCAGCAAATGTAGTAAGTCCATCTCTAAGTTGTGACACCAACAATAACAGTCTCGTTGCTCTTCCTTGGAATCTACTTTCTGACTAAGAGCTTTCAACAATTAAGTTCCCCCTGCTTACACACACTTTTGATTTCCTCATTAAAGTATAGGATCTGGTTAGCGTAACATTACAGAGGACACTGTCTCACTGCTAGGACACCTTGTTGACCCAGTTGTTAATTTCATAGCCTGAGATATTTATAAAGCAAGATAAAAACTTTGTCTATTTTAAACTCATCTTTAATTAATTACTCTTCCTGTTTTTCCAGAGGTATCACCAAGATGGCCATTGGAGTGATCGCACAGAAACTAAGCTGGCGTGTGGATACAGTGCTTTTGTAATATTCATACGTGGCCTTATGTCTGTCTAGTTCATTTACCTTCACTGTAAAAATCTGACATTCTGACTAGTTTGTTTAACCAGAGTAACACAATGTGTCTTAGAAAAATGCCACACGACTACGTATGATTTCATTAAAAACTAATTAATGCAAGTGGATTCCCTCAGTGTGCTTAATGAACAGGCAAGTATTCCAAACTTTTTGTACTTTCAGGGTACAAACTCCACACTCTCAGAGGGGCACAGGGGAATGAAAAGTTGTAATTTTAATGTTGTGTAACTGCTGGGCACACAAACACACACACAATGAAACCAGTTGGACTAGAACACAAGATATGTTTTAGTTTCATGTAAAACAACTTTAATGAGTTGAGTTCAATCTTCAGATTTCTCAACTCTGACGTCAGAGAACAAATATTTCACAGATATAAGACGGACTGAGCCGTTGACCAAATACACATCAACTGTGTCTATGTGCTTGTGTGTCTTTCAGTCTATAAACATGTGACTACTGAAGAGTTACAGACTTCCATTTCTTAACAGTTGTTCCTGAACATTAATGCCAGTGTTACATCTTTATGTGTGTTGTGGTTGAAGGAGGACTGGTGTGTGAGCGCGTCTTGTTTTCTGGTCAGTTTAGCTGTGACTGGGAGCTGGAGGGCCTGGCTGAGCTGGTGCTATCCCGTCAGGCTGCGAGGACGGGTCTGAGACAGTAACAGAGGAAGTTAGTGTCATCACGCCCACAGAATCAGAATACGCTTAAAATAGCACGAAACAGCATTTTGAACCTCTGGCAGCAGTAAAGAATACTCACACATGCCATTGGGAGCTCCTGGGTGTCGAGGGGCCATTGCCTGAGCATTTCCTGCACCAGGCATCATCCGGTTGGGCATGGACTGGCCTGGGGGAGGAGGCAGGGCTAAAATACAACGAGAGAACTTCAGATGTTAAAGCGTAGGAACAAACAACGATTAACAGATCAGAAATAAAGAGCGTAGTGACACTGGATGCATCTTACTGCGTGAAAACATGTGGTTTTGTTTTGTCGTTTCTTAGACGATGTTTGCGTTTTGGTTTGTGTGTGTTGTGATGTGTGTGTGTGTGTGTGTGTGGTCAGACCTGAATGCTGCACTGTGTATCCCAGCTGCCCCTGCTGCTCCCTCTGCTGGCGAACCTTCATCTCTGCCTGTTTCAGCTGCTCCGTGTGGAACGTCTGCCTCTCTGACAGGAGCTGCTGCCGCTGCTGCTCCAGCTGCATGATGCACACACATACACACACAGACTTAATGACAGTATTAATGACATCGGCTGGTTTCCAGACATGTTACTGTTGCTTCTGGATGTAAACAAAATAACAAACAAATGTCAGAAACCAGCCAATATGGCTTTTTGACATTTTACATTTTGGGAATTTAATTTACAAACCACAGAGATGATGAATAGGAAGAAAGTTTCATCGTTCTGGGTTTGGACTATGGCGGATATTATATTTACTCACCGCCTCCTTCTCACGGTCCATGATGGTCTCCAGCTCCTCAAAGTGCCTCAGCTTGATCTCCAGCTTCTTCATCTGGGTCTCCACCAGCAGAGCTACCAGGGACTTGATCTTCCTCTCTTCTACTGCCGCCAAGTGCTGCAAATACATGAAGCAAAGATGGAGGAAGTTAGAAGAGGACGAAGTTAGAAGAAAAGAGACATAATATATGAGTAAGGAACTAGGTGGTAAGTGCACGACAGTTAAGAAGGAAAGAAAAAAAAGGTTGTGGATGTAAAGATAAAAGAAGGAAAACACTGAGGAAGAAGAGAAGAGATAAGAGGTGAGAGGAGACTAGAATAAATTGGGTGCGACAGCGTGGCAAGGAGGCAGAGAGAAAATAAATTAAGAGACTGAAAGGAAGAAAACTACCAAATCAATCATCAGCAACTAGGGGTGGGACGACAATTCATCTATCGTGACAGAAAAACATTTAATGTGCTCACACTGCCACAGGTTTATATTATTGATAGATCTATCTTTATCACACAGTAGCTTGCCATGATTGTAGGTGGGAACATCTCATTGCCACACAGCAGACAAAGAGACACATTGAGACCTTACGTACAACTGATTTACTTCATCGCAACATACATGGTGGCCTTTTCTGTTTAAGAAAAATACGCTTATTTGCTTTCTTGCCAAGAGTTAGATGAGAAGATTGATCCCACTCTTACATTTGTCCGGTACATATAAGGCTACATCTAGCAGCCGGTTAGCTTAACTTAGCACAATAACTGGAAACGGGGGGAAACAGCTAGCCTAGCTCTGTAACAAAATCCACTTACTTAATTAACACATCATATTTCGGTTGTTTAATTAATGCAAAAACTGAAGTTGATTACAGTCTTGAGGGTAAGCTAATCTAATGGGTCGCTGGCTGTAGCTTCAACCATCCAATCAGTCAGAAGAAAGTAAATCTAGCCAGAATTTAAAAGAAATTCCATCTTAATAACAATCAAGTATGAACATGACAGTGGTTTACACCTTTTCATCTAACTCTCAGCAAGAAAGCGAATAAGCTAATTTCCCAAAATGTTGAACTATTCCTATAGGGGTAGCCATTTTTGTTGTAAAATGGACATTTAATTTTAAAAACACTTTCTTGTACGTTTCTGTTAAGTAAACAAGAAGAGTAAAAACTGTGGAAAACCACTGGCAGATCTGTTTTTCAGATTAGATTACTTGTCATTTATATTATTTGTCAGCCAACCCAAGCAACTGGTAACTGTCTTGTTGGGACATCTGATTTGGATAACAGCTAAAACTTATGAGTAGATGTTAGCCAAAACCAAATGTTAAGGATAACTGAGCTGCCATTTATACATAGCTACAACTCGTATAGCTTTGTGTTGAGACTGGGCAAGACAAAGACACTTCACTGGGTTACTATGAACCACAAATTAGGAATCAAACCCACTTTACAGGATCATTTCTTTTTTTAATTTTAAACCTGCATTACAGACTCAAGTATATGTGCAAAGCCAGGTCTTAAAAGTGGTCCAAGATGGTGCGTGTCTTGGTTGCTAGGAGACCTGTGACACAACTGAAAAAAAAAGCCTCTTCTATGTACATTCCCGTGATTGGTCCGCTTCGAAGTGGAAGGGGCGGGCTTTACCTTCGCCTTTGTGGCAGCTGAGGCCAGAGCAGCTGCTGCTGCCGTGGCAACGCTGCCCTCCACCAGATCCTGCTCCATCACTCTCCCCTCATCCCCGTCTCCCTCCCGCCGCTCTACGCTCTCGTCGTCATCTCCCCTTCCTGGATCAGAGAGAGAATTTCTTTAATGTAGACAGCCATACACATATACAGTAAATACATATAAAGACACATACTGTACGTATTTTCATACCATCTCTCTCCTCTGCAAGTATATTTTCAGCATTTTCTCTTTTGACTCGTTCTTCCTCCACCTTAGCCCCACTGGGTTCCACCTTGAGCCCATCTGCCCTTAAAGGAACCTGATACAGATCCAAATGTACACACACACACACACACACACCCAAGGTAAGCCACAAAAATCATCATCATCAGCAGATACAATAAAACTCTGTTATTGAGCTCTCATTGCTGTTTCACCTGATGGGAGGTGGAGTTTGTCTCAATTTTTTCTGCATCCATCAATTCTGAAGGACAGTGGAAGACAGAATAAGAGATGCATTGTAGACAGCATAGAGAAACAGATTCGTGTGTGTGTTGCAGTCTTACCTGTTTTGTCGGGCTGGTTGGACGTTTCAGAGATCTTATCCACTGAGTCCTCCTGCACTCTGGAAAACTCCTCTGAAGACAAAGATGTAGAATCACTACACACACACTGTACATACAGTATACTATCTCAGAACCATAACCTAGCCTACACACAAATGAACACTCCTCTCTCTGTCCTCTCACCCAGTGCCGCCTTAGCTGCGGATGACGCCACCCGTGGGTCCACCACGGAGGCCAGGAAGGCCACGGTGCTCATGACTGGGTTTTCTGATTGGCTGAAAGGCACGGGCTGATACGCCAGTGGGCCGAGGGAGGCCGAGGAGTCTTCTAGGTAAGGGTCTTCAATCGGCAGACGAAGGAAGTGGAGGATACACTCGTCCTGCGTTCTGGAGCCCACATGCTCAGATACTTTGTTCCAGTCGTCTCTGTAGACCTCTAAGGCCTGAGAGAGACACAGGAGAGAGCCAAAGAGGAAGCAGGGAAGGCTGAGAACAAGTTGCAAAACCTCAGGGGTTATGTAAAAAATTCTCATAAATCAAATATAACAATTTCCCTCTTTACAAAGGCCATGAGTCACGTGTAAGAGCTATGATAGAAAGCCAAAAACTCAAGTGATTATCTTACCTCTAATAGCAAGAGCGTCTCTTGCTCTGTCCATTCCCTTCCTGCACTCGCTCCTTTAGTCTGAGAAAGGTGTTGTGAGAATCATTTAAACATAATTCCAATAACAACTTTTTAAGCACTAAATTACAGAAATTGTTAAAATGAGAGACTAGTAAAAAAAAATATATATATATATATATATATATATATATATATATATATATATATATCAACAAATTCATGTAAAATTAGGTAAGTGCGCGAAACAGGATTAAAACTATTGGGGGTTTAAAAACAGATGTCATTTTCAGTATGTCTGCACTGTTACTGTGTGAGACCTTAGGGTGTTTCTTGGTGTAGATGTCGCTGCGCAGACCGAAGTTCTGGCAGTCTGAAGGCTTCTCTCTGCTCTTTTCTGGGAAATACAACATGTGCTGCGAGGCTGACACCTGCAAGAGGGAGAGTTTATCAGGATGCATTTCAGATGATACAAACGTGTGTTTCAAATACATCTGTTGTCAAGGGTTTTACCTGCAGGGGTTTGTGTTGCAGGGGGGCCAGCCCGGATGGTGTGTCAGCCAGTACGTTGAAATGAGGGGTGGGTGGGGGTCCCATGGGGAGGGGTCTGCTCTCTGCATCCACCTGGTAGTTAATCAAACCCCACTGCTCCAAAAATGCATGAACCCTGGACACATGGAATATTTTTCTTTATACTCATTCACTTGTGTTTCAGCACCTCAGATGGAAATATGCATATACACTCACAAATCAGCATGTGTGCCATGTTGTAATTAAAAATAAAAGCTGCTTTCAAACTGCAGACCCATTAAGTACACCACATACCGCATGTTCCTTCCCACCATTAACAGATTTAATTCGTTAACACAATCATATTTCAGAACACCCACATGCTACACCTAATTTAGCAGATGCAGCAGACATAGCATGCTAGCAAACACCCACACACTAAATTATACCTCATGACAGCACAGACGTCTCCAGTGAGGTTGCGCCTGCATGACGTTGAACTGAGGTATTCCTGGGGGTTGAGCCGGTATGTGTCGATCATGAAGTTACGGTACGCCAGGTAGCTGCAGTGTACAGGAAGGATCATGTGTTTGGTGACGACACCTCCATCGTCTGATGAGACTTGAAGAGTAAAGTCTGAATGTCAGTACTCACATTTCTGGTGATTTGGACTTGTTCTTCCCATTGAAGAATTCAGGCAATGAACGTTTCTCTATCGAGTGAATGCTGAAATACATGGATAGAAAGGTTTTTTGGGGGTTCGGCTGTAAAGTTGGGTATGTACTAAAGTAAGATAAGTTGTGAGTAATAGTCAATGTCACAACAAGAGTGTAAGTGCATGCATGTATTTATTCACCTGTTGTAATTGAACCAAGACGTGTAGCTTGGTATAATGATATGATGGGTTTGTTCTGTGATGTTGTCCTCTCCTTCTGACAGGCGAGGTATCTCCACCCTCCCCTCCTCATCTTCCTGGACACACACATACACACAGAGTACATTTATTAAAACTGAAATAAGGCACTAATTGATACACACTACCCAACCCTCCTGCAAATACAAACACTTTGATTGAGAAAAATTACATCATATTTACCCTTCCTGGGAAATCATCCTCCTGTTCATCTGAAAAAGAAAAAGGAGAGGTAGGGTGAAAACTCAAGGTGCATACACACAAACAAAAGACCAACTGTTTTTCATAATTTTTAATGTTTCAAACAGGAAGGAACATTTCTCCTTAAACATTAGACATAGCACGTGTCAACCTACCCAGATCAGCCATGGTCCCTCCTTTGACAGGAGTATTCTCACTGTCTTTCTTCAGGTTGACTACAAGAGAGGGAGACAAATTAAAAATGATTTAGAGAAGAAATGCTACTTTACGGAATACCTATATGTGACAATATCCTAGTCACTGTTTTTTTTTAGTGTTTTACCAATCTTAGGTAGTATAACCTCCTCCATGTTAGGAACAGGGGTAGGGTCCTCCATGTCTTTGGTCAAATCCTCTTCTGGCTCTTCCTCCTGTTGCCCACGCCTTCTCCTGTGCACACACAAGAAAATCAATGCAGAGACTGCACACTGAAATGCCAAACCAAATGTAAACCCTCCTGTTTGGTTAAAACTTTTGTTTCTTACCCCTTCTTTCCTTTCTTCCTGCCTTCAGATGAGGGAGGAGAGGGGGAACGTCTTCTCTTTTTGGAGGGGGTGGATTTGGAGTCCTGCAACAGAAGGCAGAGAGTGAATAACTGAGAAAGCAAGAGTTTAAGCGTCATTAACTGAAACATCACAGATCAAGACTCTTCACATTTTAAAAATGAAAGTCTCCTCCTCCATCTTCTACCAGGAAACTGTAAGATCTGTGTATTAATAATTGAGAACACCTTTCCCTTCACAAGCCCTCCAGAGCGCCTACAGCTTCGAACAAACCTGGTCGTCCCGGAGGTGAATGCGCTGGCGGAGAATGATTGGTACGTTCCTCTCATCCACACAGTAGTCTTCCTCATTCATCCACTCGTTGAAAACATCTGTGTCCAGAACCCAGCCAGCATGGACCTGGAGCACAAACAACCACACAAAATGAGTATTAATGTGTTGCAATGCTGGTGTGTGTCATCAAGTGTCCAAAGTGGACCAGATCATATCCAAAACGCCAGTAAAATTGACAGTTAAATAAAAAGGCTTTATCTGTCAAGTTACTTATTGAGTCTTTGAGATAATATCATATAAAAGCCTCCATTTTTTTAATATAGAGTCTTTGGTCTGTTCCTGTTCTAAATCTTTGTCCCTGCTGACTACCATACTCTCTCTCACTGTGAGCAAACTGAAGAAAAAATAAAAAAGTTAATTTTCTGACACTATGTTTAACTCAATGTAATCTCATGTTGTGAAGTGTAAAATATATAATGTATAGCTTGATATTGTAAATGTAGCTGAAAACCGTGTTATGTAATCAAGTGTATAGAGTAGAGATAGCATTGGGGGTTGTTTTCTGTATGTGTGCTGCTGTACTAACCCGCCACGTCTTTTCCGAATGTGGCGGCTCTTCAACCTCTCCTTCAACATCACTTGAGGACAGCCAACTGTCATAACTGTTGAAAAGTGACAAAAGAATAGGTAAGTATTCTGTTTGTGTACGAGCATCTGTGTGTGTGTGTGTGTGTGAGTGTGTGTGTGCTTGTGCCATTACCTGTCAGGGTGCATGCCCCAGTGTACCAAGACATGTTTGTCTTTCCGCATGACAGGACGCATCCATTCATCTGAAAATAGATGTGTATGAAGAAATGTATCAAATTTAAGACGAACCAGGCATTTAAAAAGATAACAAACACACATACATGCACAAACTTTAACTGACCTTCGTCTGTAGAAGCCGGTGAGGGGTATATGTGGTGACTGGCGAGCGTTCGGTCAGCAGTGAGTGTACCCTGTGGAAGGACAAACCGTGAACCAGTGGCACTGAAATGTAACTGCATTATCAGAGCTACACTGGGTTTCATATTCTCACTACTTTTTAAATCAGCCAGATCTGTCTCAATATACTTCATATACAAATGTTCTCTTTCATCAGTCCGTCTAACCGTCTGTCCGCTTGACTCTTTAACTCTCTTCTGCAGCACTTTACCTGGTGTTTGGTGATAATATCGGTAAGTCTGCTAGCCAGCTCCTGATCCAGCGTAGGGTCCAGATATAGCACAGGCAGTGACATACAGTTGTTCTGTAGACACACAAGTACACGTTCATCAGTGGTGTGCCCTTGGTGGGCGGATGTGTGTGTGTATTTATGTGTGTGTCTCTGTCACCTGGATCAGCGCTCTTTCAATAGTACCAAACATCTCAACATTCCTTTCAGTTCTGGATGGATTCTGCAAGTCAAACCTCCGCCTGAAAAAGGAGGGAAGGGAAAAGACATGATGAGGAAGAATACTGTCGTGAAAAGACAAAAGACACAGAGAGGCCTGCAACTCACCAGCCTTGCTCAGCCTTGAACTTGTAGGCAGTGCCAAGAATGTGGCAAAGTCCACCCCCTGGTCGCAGGTCCAGGAAGCACTGTGCCTGCAGAGAAATGGTCAAATCAAGTCTGTTTTGTGGTTTGTTTTCTTTTGCAAGTTTTAATCCCATTTTGCCAGATTTTCTTTCACTGTTCTCTTTCCCCTTTCTAAGGAGGACCGCAATTCAAAGAAGCTTTGAGATTTATTGTGTTTATCCTCTGTTATTCTAATTATATGCCAGGACTGGGTGATTGCAGTATTGTATTGTGTATCTATCCAATTACCAGTATATTTCTTTATATCTTGTCATACCATTGTATAGGGATCTCAACCCGTGTAAAAACACAAGAAGAATCAACATAAATCACAATATTTTGAGATTTTGGAGACCGCTAACAACCAAAGGATGAGGTAATTATGAAAGAAAGACAGCGAGAGAGACTCACGGGCAGTTTGGTGAGAGCAGGACCGGGGACCTGTCTGCCAAAGGCATCCTCCTGGAACTGAAGAAGCTGCAGGGTCACTGCAGCCAGAGCCTGACACGATGGGGCATCCACCAGCACATACTGACAGACACACATTTTGATGCGATTACTGTGAGGATAATGTTTCAGTATCGTACTTTAACGCGCCCTGCTGCATTTTACCGAGTCTCACCAACTTAACTATCGTATTTGGTCTGATTAACCGCTTGGATTTGGCAACATTTGCACTTTTTTTTCATTTCATTGTTAAATTAAACAGATACTGCACTCCTTCATTTTTATCACAGATATCTCGCTAGCCAGTGTAAACGTAACGCAATCCAGCACTGAGACGCGTGTTTACAGTCTGAGCCACTGAATTGCTAGCAGGGGGCGGCTAGCTTCCCAGCTAGCTACCTTTTTGTAGTGCTTCCCGATCCACTGTCGCACCACCTCCAGCTGGGCTAAAGTATCCGGACTCTCCCAGAGCCTAGCGGACGGACTGCTGTCTTTTTTCCGGTGTGCGGATGTTCCGGAGCTGGCTTGGCTTGTCCCGGGACTGCCAAGGTTTGTTCCTCCGGACATTTTAGCCATAATAAAACGAGATTAATCTCAAACAGGAGAACAAAACTGGCTAGCGCGCTCGCTAGCTTTTGCGTTCTCACTTCCTCTCGCGGGACACGGCGCGATTGTTGCCGTTCAGCGTAAATGTTTTTCATTTTTAATGTTTAACTGTCTTTCGTTTTCATGTGTTTTTTTTTAATTTAATTGTGCGCTTTTTTTTTTGATTCAACATTACATGTTTAAAATACGCAAATGTTTTATTTTACGTACTACAGAATACACATCTTTGTTACAAACCTGGACTTTTACTTTGAAGTATAACATTACAAAGAAATAACTGCGCAAGACATGTAAACAGAAGTGAAGTGACGGTTAGTAGCAACTCATATTCTACCTTTCGAATAATTGTTTGAAAGTGCACTTATAATACCGTCAAATCACTTGCCCACGGTTTATATGAGTTGTTTTGTTACAGTAATTTCCGTTGTGTCATAATTTTCCAAGTAACAGTCACAGTGTCTTTTAGGAAAAACAAGCTCCTGTCCAGCTGACTGTCTGCTCAGCACTGGCAGCGAGTTTGTTACGATTCTTTTCCGTCGCTTTCTATATCTGGGTATCTGCAAAACCTCCACACACGCTCAGACCAACCAGGCACTGTAAACTACTCAGCAGCCCTGTGAGTAACTCATTCATCTTCTCACTCAAGGTTTTTCTAGGCGCTGAGATCCTATGGGTGTCCATGGTCTGACCACGTATGTGGAGGGGAACAGAAACTTCCTCCAAGATGTGAAGTTCAGGGACAGTCGCCTGGTTATTGATGGCTGCAGTTTGTATTTCCGCCTCTACTTTAACCACGGTTTGGACCAGCAGCATGGAGGGGACTATGATGCTTTCGCTTGCCTGCTCACCCAGTTCCTCTCTACACTGGCAGCCTGTAACATCCAGCCATTTGTGGTACTGGATGGAGGTAAGGATGCTTTCAGTCAGATACAGGGGTCCTATCTCAGCAGTGGTAATTGGGAGTTTTTTCCCCATTTGGTTAAAATTACATCTTCCCTAAAGTCCTACATGTCATAACATAGATCTTTAACTGTGCTAATGTTTGTTAAAATTAATTAATTAATTAATTTGAACCTGCACATAGTCTATGTTTGTCTGCAGTTATAACACCCACAAAAATTTAATTTCTGCCTTTTTTGTGTGTTGTTATAAGGGATTGACCCCAGTGAAAAGAAGTTTCCCACTTTGCGGCAGCGTCTGCAGTCCAAGATAAGGGAAGCGGACAGTCTCTCTCATGGCCGCAATGGCTCTGTTCTCCCCATCCTCACGAGAGACGTCTTCATTCAGGTCCTCATCCAGAGAGGAGTCCCACTGGTCCAGTGTCCAGCTGAGGCTGACTGGGAAATTGCATGTTTGGCTCACCAGTGGAACTGCCCCGTTCTGACCAATGACAGTGACTTTTATATCTTTGACCTGCCAGGTGTGGGTAGATACAGGATTTTTCTAACTGTACTTTAAAGATCTAAACAGATATCTTGCTAGATTTTGCTGTTACATATTGTTTATGTGCTTTGTTTTCTTATCTTAGGTGGTTACCTGCCACTCCATTTTTTCCAGTGGACCAACCTTAACGGTAAAGCCTCTCACCGCTACATCTCGGCTCGGTGCTACACCACTAACGGGTTGTGTCGCTGGTTTGGGGGCATGAACCAGGAGTTGCTACCCTTATGTGCCGTCCTGACCGGTAATGACTATGGCGCTCCAAAAGATGCTGAAACACTCCTGGGTCTGTTGGATGTGAATGCATTAGGGAGAGGTGGTGGCAGGGGTAAAGGTAGAGCACCCACTTCCCGCATTGAGGGCCTCCTCCTCTGGCTGTCCTCGTTTTCAAGTCCGGCTGAGGCCCTGGAGGAGGTGAGCAGGCTAATGGGGGAGAAAGGCAGAGATGGAAGCGGTAGGGGCAAGAGAGGACAGACGGGTGGGCTCAGTTCACAGCTGTGGGCAGGTATGCAGGAGTACCGCATCACTCCTCAAAGCTCTCTGGCTCACTGGTTCTCTGGAGCTAAGGCAGCTCCTGGAGGGCGGTCATCTGGGCTCACACAGCTGCCAGAGTGCCTGTCACTGGCTGCAGCACAGGGACTGCTGGCTCCCTTGGTGGTCGATGCTCTGGTGATGCGCAGGGTCCTGCTCATCCCACAGGTGGAGAACAGCAAGCTAGCCAGCAGCCACTGTATTGCCAGAACCATACGCCAGGCTGTGTATGGGATATTACTGCAGGGAGGTCAAGATGTCCAAGCACGGGATATGAGGGTACAAGAAAACATCAGCCAAGGTACAAGAGGTGGAAGAGGGCGAGGGGGAAGGGGGCGGGGAGGTGGTCAGGTTGGTGGAGGTAGGGATGTAATTGTAGGATTTAGCACTGAACATGCAGCCGTAGCAGCTACAGTGCAGGTTCAGGGCTCTAGTGCCCCAGTGTGTGTAGAGGAGTATGACCGTCTGGATCTGAACTTGAAGAAAAACCAAGTAGAGGCCCATTCACCCAGAACCCCCCTACGTCTGGATACACTTGGCCAGGTAAACATCACAACAAAAATGATGTATGCCTCCAATAGCAACAATTTTGGTTCATATCATCTGGGAATTTACAGTTTTTAAAAGAAATTCTTCATGTGATTTCCCAATGTTGTCTCTTAATTTTATCCAGGCTCCTGTGGCAGTTCGTCTTGGTGTCCTGTTAGAAGTCTTGGGGATGAAGGAGTCTGCCCTGGCTCCTGTTCCTCTCCACCTGAGGCTGGCTGTCGCAGTGACGGGCTTCTGGCTGCGAGAGGCCATACCAACACCCTCCCAGCCCCAGCTCCAGGCTTTGGTGCTGGGCATGGTTTATGGAGAGCTGTCCTGGAACAATCAGCCTGGAGCTACCCACTACCAACATGCCGGTTAGTTGTGTTGTACCTTTTGTATTGTTCCACAAGGTTACAAACACTAAAATGTATCTCAGTAACAAGGCAAACAGTGATCTATTTTTAATGATCTAAAATCTGTTGCTGCTTTGTATCACCCTAGTCCCACAGATAAACTGGGCTGTGGAGCGCAATGTATTGGCAGGGTTGGATCGACAACGCGTGAGGCCAGGGGAGAGACGGGGCTTGGATGTCGGAGTGGCTCACAGTTTCAGCCAATGGCAGGCCTGCCTCTGGAGTGCACTGTGTCTCAATCAGCTACTGCTGCTGCCACTGCCTCAACCCCACCTATCATGGTAAGGCACAGAGACATGAGAGAGGAGAGATATTACAGTTTGCATTTTCCACCCATGAGAACTAGAGCTGCAGCTAATGACTATTTTCATTATCGATTAATCTGTCAATTATTTCTGTGATCGTAAACTGTCAGAAAGTAGTGAAAAATGCCCATCACAATTTGTCAAAAACCCAAGGTGACCTCATCTAATTGCTTGTTTTGTCCAACCAACAGTCCATTAGATTGTTCAGACATTCAAAATACTATCAGATAAAACAGAGAAAGGTTGGAATTATTCACATTTTATAATCTGGAACCGACAAAATTTGGCATTTTTTGCTTTAAACGACACCATGACAGTCAAATCAATATACTTAAAAGGTCTTTCACCCAAATTACAAGAAACTTTTCTCACCTAGTGGGATCTGGTCATGCAGATAGTTTCAGTTTTATTTGCAGAGGTTTTGAGATAACTGTCTTTTGAGATTTCTGCTGCCACGCCAATACAATAGACGTTGAGAGAATTTTGTTTGTGGTGCTCAAAACATTTAAATTACACGAAAGCAACTGGGACATCGTTTCTAAAAATTTGAAAATATCTGCAGATACCATCATGGGTAATTTGGCTGCCTCCCTCTGTGTGTGCGCGTCTCAGGTTGTTCAGCGGTACCTTGGTGCATGGCCTTATCAGGTATCTGAAAGGGGGCCGAGCTGCTGAGTCCTTCCTAGCCTGGGGTTCCTTTTCCGGACAACTCTACCTCTCCCTGCTGGACGCCGTGAGGAACTGCAGCTCCAAAGCCCATCCCTCCTCTTCTGCAGCAGGGAGGAGGAAGAGAGGCGGTAGCCGGGGAAGGAGAGGAAGAGGCGGAGGTGGGAGAGGAGCAAGGGGAGGGGGGAGAGGGACTGGGGAGTTAAACAACAGGTTTGCTTTCCTGATGAGCGAGGAAGAGTATGATGATTGATGAGGAGGCAGAGAAAAATGAACAGATCGATTACAGAACTTGGTAGGGGCCAAATGAGGGAGGACATTCCAGTGTTTTATTAAACACACTTGGGTGATGCTACAAATAGTCATTGTCAAGTGAGGAACTACACGTCTTAATGTTTATCACTGAGCATCAGCCTTTGTAATTGCATTGCACTAATTTAACCTTTCTCAGTAATATTTACCAGCCGTCTCAAATCAAGTGATGTCAGTTTTTCCAAAGCCCACGCTTGCCATATTTTAGCACATTTAAGAGAGCTTTTATTAATGTAATGTCACTGTAATTAATGGAACTGTTTTAAATCTGATAGTTTTATTCAGTTACATCAACACAAGATTTTAACAGTGAATGTAGAGATGTCTTATTTTATCATCTCTGTTGAACAGCTAGTTGTATGGCAGCTAATGTCATCGTAATGAGCTTATGTCTTATGTCATTTCAGTGTTTTCCTTAATACTCATAAATTTGGTGCTCGAGTTTACTCATCTTTCCATGTTAAACTATTTTAATCAAACTCATCGTGTTTTTAAATGATCACATTCAGCATCAGTTTTTACATGTAACCACATAGCTGAGAATAAAATGTTTACTCATTCTTTATAAAGTCCACTTTAAGTTACAGTGCGTCACCAAGGCACTCTTATTAAATATATACATAACACAACCAAGACTCAACTAGTCAGAAATCCAGTATATCTACACTCTGTTACAGCACGTAATTCACAAGCTACAAAAACAACATTACAAAGTTAAAAAGGAAAAGGACAAAGAAATCAATCAAAATCTTTTTTGGTTTCTGGTTTCTAAACCAGTCTGAGAATCCAACCTAACAACCCTCTCTCATTAAAAGTCACCATGTCCCCTTAAACATACATTTGTGGATAGTGTCCCACTGGCACGTAAACATTAGGACCTACAATTCTGGCACAGCTAAAAGAAAAAAATGAGGAATGTGGCTACTGGACATAGTTAAAGAACATGACCAGTTTGCTGCCTAAATACACACATGAATATTCACATTAGTATGAGCTGTCAGGGCATAACAAGGCAGGCCTTGCCTTTTGTAAATCAGCTCCCCAGTCGACTGGAGGCCTAACGCAGTAACTGTCACAACTTCATATACACTGAATCTTCCTATTGTCCTATGAGGACGATGAGGTGGAGGCAGCTGAAGAGGCAGTGGATGCAGCGTGTGACTGAGAGTCTATGAGGTCCATGTCTTCGTCTTCGTTGACTCCACATGTGTCGACCACGCAGATCAGGCAGCTGGTGACGGGAAACGCTCGCACCTTGCTGCAAGTCACCCACCTGAACACACAAGAAAAGTGATTTAGAGACAGCATGGAACAGGAACAAAGATCAAAAATTTTAGTAATTAGATTCAGAGTTTAAACAAGCTATTATTTATTTTTTGAGGATTCCCAGTGTGCCCATTAGTGACAGATTTCAGCATCATTATTTTGTATATATATGTATACGTCTAGTAAGGATATTGGTGGCACATGCACCAATTACATCTAATAGTAATGAATACCTGGCTAAAATAACAACCCAAAACAATTTAATGAATCAAAAACAGCTGGATCAAAATCATTTGTATTGACCAAACAAACAGGACAAATGTCAAGGCAGTGGTTATGTTTCTTTAATGAACTTTAAAGTGTTCCCACCACTGCCCACATATCAGTGACATATAGATGTCTATTATTTTGTTTTATTTTAGTGATTTAGTTAATACACCAACCTGTCAGTATCAGTGTGGTACTCCAGGACGTGTCCGAGCCGCCCCACACCTTGGAACCCTGCCAGCACATAGATGACATCACCGACCGCTGCACACTTCACCGTTACACCTCGCCACGGCATCACTGAAGCAGCGCGCCACTCGTTACTGGCAATGTCGTAGTACTCCACCGAGTCCAGTCCACCTAGAAAAAAAAACAAACCCACACACACAGTATCATACAGAGGCAGCTGGTACTACCATATGCTACAGCTGCTATGTTCAATCATATTATTACAGTACTATTCATTCTTCATATAGTAATATCCATTTTTTTTGTACCCAGTGGCCCCTGTCCTCCAACAGCATAGATCCTGTTGTTGACCACCGCCAGCCCATGGTTCTTCCTGGCCTCTCTCATCCCACACAACTCCCTCCATCTGAGAAAAGAAAGATGGAGAGTGTAACTCAGAACACAGACAATTGTAGCAGTGCAACACAACATTACCTTTGTGTGTATGTGCATATGATTATTGCCATGTAAAAAAACGTTGAAACTCCAGTTATGACCTTTATGTTGATGAAAATCTCCCTGCTAATTTGTGAAGAAATGTCCACGACCTCTTGGTCTGATAAAAGCCTTTCTTGAGACGTTTTGGGGATACACGGTTTTCACCAAACAACATTGATATGAATATACAGAGTGGTAAATAATAAGGAAAATTCCTCACATTGTCTTACATCCATAAACACTGAACAAACCAGTGGCAAAAAACAACTCCCATATCATCCTTTTGGTTGTGCAGTTCTGAGTGGTATGTTTGTGTGACTCACTGTTGAGTGTTGGGGTCGTAAACCTCACAGTTGTTGAGGACCCTGCCGGATACATTGTTGCCCACCGTTCCTCCGCAGACGTAGATGAGTCCGTTTGCCTCCACTGAGCCGTGGCTGCAGCGGGCCAGCAGCATGCTGGTTTTCACCTGCCACGACTCTGTTCTTGTGTCGTAGCATTCGAAAAGGTCGAGGGCAGAGCTGCCTGCAGACACACACATATGTTACATAACACCATGATTACATGCTTTCAGAAGTGGGTGGTCTTTGCTCCATGAAGGATCATTTTCCCTAAGACTTGTAAATCATAATGGAGGTATAAACCACACCAAACTTCAAACTTAATTTAACCATCCCACTCAGTAGATACACAAACCTCCCCAATCCCACCTCCCAAGTTCCCCCCTTCCACCTCCCTGTGCTCACCCACTTCCGACCCCCCGGATGTGTAAATCTTGCCCTGGGCGGCGCAGGCAGCCAGGCTGTCGCGAGGCGTAGGCGGACCCAGCTTGGAGTACCAGCTGTCCTTCAGGACATTATAGCAGTCCATGCGCTTGATGGGGAAGAGCTGTGAGCCACCCAGGATGTAGACCACATTGTCCCAGAAGACGGCCGTGGCGTCCCGGCGCTTCTCGAAGGGGCAGCGGATGTCTGTCCAGGTGGAGTCCTGCATGAAAGGCCAGACTGATGCTAAAACACTGGTAAATATGATTTCAATAGACTAAACAATACAAAACTACAGCTATAGTATTTGTTTCTGCAATATGTGATCAGATTAATATGAACTGTACTGCAAAGCCCAAGAGGTCACATACATTTTTTCAACTGAAAGCTAATATTGGAGTTCTGAAATTTCTATTAAATTTCAAAGACTGTGGGTAAAATCTGGTTGCATGTGGAGCCTGGTACCTTGGGGTTGAAGTAGCGGCAGGATTGAGGCTGCGAGCCTCCAAACAGAGCGATGCGGTAGTCGTGCTTCTTGCGTCGCGGTCGGCTGCTCTCTCCCAGATCCTCCCGATCCTCCAGGGACAGCAGGTGGTAGCGCATCCCACCTGGGACAAAAGCACAGGCTGTTTCATGTTTTGTTTTGTGTGTGTGTGTAATAGTGTCAACCCAGCAGATCTTGGCACTAATGCAGTTTTAACATCAACTTGCTCTCATGAATCTAAATGATCTAAAATTGATAATGTAGGTAAAATGTATATAAATAGTCTAGTCGAGTATAATGCAGATAGTTTCCTCATTACACCCATTGAATATAGTACACTCATTAGGGTTTGTGTGTATGTGTTTCTATCTCTCCTCCTGCTCACTGATGACCATCTTGAGGCACTGTGGGTTGTCCTGGATGAGGGGCTCAGCTTGCACCGTCTTGGAGAGGAAGGTTTTGGAGACCAGCGGAAAACGAACGCACCCCAACACCTCCACCATGTACTGTTGTCTGTTACAGACGTCGTACTTCAGCCAGCGCACTGCTGCGTCATAAATCTAAACACAAATGCAACACGTGGAAACATACAGGTTACAGGGGGAATTGTTTTTAGCCAAAGCCATCATTCAAGCTTTGTCTTGATGTGATGAAACCTCGGTGATCCAAGTTGTAAAAAGAAGTACTTATGATTTGCACATTTTACTTCACGAAAAATTGTTAGGGACTTATTGTCTTGCTACATCCCCGAACTTAGGCACCCAAGTGAAATAATAGTCAAAGAATGTGTGCATGTTGTACCTGGGCCTCGGCACGGACAGTGAGTTTGTCCTGGTGCAGTAGGTGTGTGAGCTGTGTAACGTCCAGTTGCAGGAACTCATCCAGTTTGTAGACTTCAGTGAAGTGGAGCTGGAAGAAGTCCTCTGCTGCTGCCTTCAGCTCAGGACAGTCCATACAGTCCGACAGGGCGGAAATACCTGCAGGGGGACAGGACAAGGATCAGTCAATCTAATGGTGTTACATGATTGGCAGGCCTGACCCAAACACATGAGGGAAAATACCCTGGTTGTTTAATAATTTTATTTATTTGTGTATTTAGCAGGGACAATGGACAGCCACTGATTGCCCAGTTTTATCTGGATAGCTACATTTCATCAGGAGTCCCTGGGCAGGCAAATCCACATAAGAATTATGGCATCAAATGTTATAATTCAAACAAGCTAAATTGATGCAGGTGACTCAATAAATTAAGAATCAAAGGGCTCCATTGTGGGGTAAAAGCAAGTGAGTTAAGACTTAACCTTGCTTGTGTTTCTGTTCTTACCAAGGCAATTTGTTGCATCAATCTGTCCTTTGAGGAACTCCACACACATCTTCTTCACAGGCTCAATCTGGTACTGGTTGGCTGCATCCAGCAACGACTGGACGTTACTGCTGTTCACTGAGATCCTGGCACACACACATACACACTTTACTACTGAAGAGGTGTTTCTGATGACATTATGTGAAAGTAACATTTAGAAGAGTACGGTCTAATCTTCTGTAAAGTTTAGCAGCTTTTCTTAGCAATTATGATTAGCATCAGCATGCCACAGTATTATATGTAAATTTTGAGTTGCACTGTATGCATACTCCTATATGTCACCATTTATGCTCCACTTTTAGCCACGATTCTTACCGAGCTGTGTAGATAAATTCAATCAACAGCTCAATGATCTCAGGCTCGGCACTCCTGAGCTCCACCTCATGGGACATCGACTCCATCATTCTGGCTAGAGGTGAGGAAACAGAGAGGTGGACTTCACAGAAAATCGAAACATACCAACAATACATGGCAGAATGAAATGTTTTTCCTGCAATGCTTGGCAACAGTTTAGGGAGCACTGCATAATTAATCATGCGTAATCCTATATATCATGATTTTGGTTTATATTAAGTTAATCTTTGTATATTGTGTCTAGTCTAAAATGGTCATCATATTGAGAAAAGTGCATTATCTTTTTCATTAAATTATCAAGACTGGTAATCAAGACATAATAATTACTCATGATCACAATATATAAATACAGGACTGGGATTTTACCTGTAGTCCTAAATTATAGGACTTTGCTACTTAATCAACTTTCAGTGCTAAAACGGTACAGATTTTGATACTTAATAATAAAAAGGTGCTTATTTATAGGCATTTTTGCAACACATCTCTGCATCTGTGACCTCCCAAAATATAATGTTCTATTAGAAATCACACTAGCCCTATGGCAGCAGAGGCAATTTTCTCACTGTTGTGGTCCACCTGGGCTCAATCCATTTTTCACTCTACTCCCGTCTGGGTGCAGATACAGGACACTCAGATGGGAAAAGGCACATTTTAGCAGAAGCTTTGTCCCCTCTGCCATAGCTCGCTAATCACAAGAACACACTATATTTGTCTGTACAAACGTATTTATGTTTATTCTTGTCATGCTGTTGTATGTAAATGTATATTTGTTCTGGAGGCACACATAATGCACTCTGTCTGTCTGTCCTGTCCATGTTTTTTGTGTCTGCACTTACTGGTGAACATGAGGCTGAAGAAGTGGCTGGCAGCAGCCAACACTACTCTGTGGGCCGGAAAGTGTTTCCCCTGAACCACCAGGGTCACATCACAGAGAGTACCCTGAAGGAAACACACACACACACACACACACACACACAGTTAGAAAGTATCAGGACAAGGAAGGACACACACACATACAGTAAATCCCTCCTGCTCTGGTCCTGTTGTTTTGTATTTTCTCTGCGCACACACCTGTTTCCTCAGGTTGTTCATGACTCCCATGATGCTGGACAGCTGCCTGTACTCCTCTTTGGTGGCACTCTTCCTCTCGCTCTTCTTCTTGGAGCTTGACGCCTTCTCTGGAGAGGCCACCCCCGTCATTGTCAGCCTGATTAATGTAATCTGTTCAGTTAAATTAAGTGACAACACTGCCAGCAGTGTGCAGCTGCAGTCTCTTTGTTGTCCCTCAGCAACTGACAGTTTGCTTGCGAGCAGCAGCCAGCAGCTTGTTGTGATTTTATGTAATAAAAAACGGCAGCTTCTCCTTGAAAACTCGTAGACAGAAACTCATAAAGATGAACTTACTGTCAGGTGTTGAGATGGTAATAAAACAGGTAAGCTACAACCATTAGCTGGGGTTATGGTTTCCCTCTTCTTCTGCGGTTTCTGCTCTTGTTGGGCACACTCGCGCTCGCCCTCTACCGACAGACAGATGACGAGTTACACATTAAGCTGCAGGATTGCGAAACTGATTTATCTTTTAACGCAGTTTGCAGACCTACAGAATACGTTTTGGCATTCAGACCAAAATCAGTTTAGTAGTTTGAATCATTTGGAATAGCAAATTTCAGATTGAATTATGTCAATAGCCAAGGAATTGATCCAGCTAATGGCAACAGCAGAGCTTTGTTTACATCGCTTCCACCTATCTGTCGCCTTCATATCTGTACAGTATCTAGAAAACAAAACCAGGAAGACAGGTTTTTCATGAGCCCCGTGACGTTGACGTCATGTGGAATGCGGACTAGATATGTACTGTCAGAAATAATTGACCTGAAAACTAATTGAGAGGCACCAGAGCTGCAGAAAATGCTCCGTCTCCTCTGCTGTGTCTGCTTCTCCAGGGAAAACTCCGGCAGCGAGGTATGTGTTTACACTACTGAGTTTTGTGTAAATGTTAACGATATTATATGAAGTGGCTTCATTCGAGTTCAGGCGAGAAACTTGATCACAGTTTTGCTTCAGTGAGATCAGCTACCGGATTAACCCATTACTAGCAGCCTAATTTAATGTAAAAACGGCGAGGACTACACCCACCATAAGGCTTTAATGTATTTGAATCATAGCCTACTATACAGTTGTCACAGAAAAAAGGTCCCTCCATTGCCATGGTGTCTCAGAAGACAAAAACAATTAAACTAACTAAATCACTATAATTTTATTGTTTTGTCACAAATACAAAGTTCAGTGATACAACAGAACCTTAAAGTATAATAAGGTCTCCATAAAGGCAGTATAAACCACATGAAATATTGTTTGTTTGAGAGGTGAAACATGAACACTGGGTTGGTGCGCTGAGTTTATGACAAAGTAATTACATGCGTCCAGGTGAACATGTTTTTTTTTTCTGGAAAGTGCCAGTAATATTAAAAATTCTATGTAAAGAAAGCAACTCTGTTATTTCAGAGGCAGCCACTCCTGCACCCTGCACCATCTGACCTGAATGGAGCTGGATCAGCCAGGCAGACCCGGCCAGCTCACAGTGGTACATCATCTCTCTAAATGTTTATGTGTCCGTCTCTCAAACCTGTACACTTGCATAAAATGATGGATGAATTCGACGTACATGTGTTTGTTTTTTGTGTTTCTCTGTGTGTGTGCCTGTTCTGTGACAGATGCCCCGACTGTGCAGCGGATTGGCAGGCTGGTGATGAGGCGGATGTGTGTGCCAGAGTTGGACCAGAGGTTTTCTGACATGGCGGATGCCTTTAACGAACAGCAGGAGCGTTATGAGGCCATGGTCCAACATATCAGCAACCTGCGACAGAGCTACGGCGGTAACCACAATGATACCCTGGCTTTAGCCGAATGTGTGGGGATGATCAGAGACAAACATGGTAAGTGACACACTCAGAGCTCCCTGCCAACTACAGGCAATGTGATGGCAGGTTTCCTTGCCTCAATTTTCTGATTCTTTTGTTTCTCTGTTTCATCTCCATCTCTCTCCACTTCCAGAGGCCAAATACAGGATCTCCCTTATGTTGAAGGGCTATGACTTCTCCCTCAATGTAGTTCCTGTGCGGTCAAAGGGCAAAAGTGAGGAGGAACCACTGCCTCCACATCTGCGATTGGCTCAGGATGAATTGAAGGGCATTTCTGAGAGCGCCAAGGCCACCATCTCAAAGGGTACCACACTGCAAGAGTTGATTGGCTGGCTGCTCCGCAGCAAGGATCAAATGGCTGAGCAAGTGAAGGCGGCTGCAGCAACTTACCAGGAGCAAGGAAGACTGAATAAGAACCTGGAGGAGAACGTGAAGGAAGTGAGGAGGGCGAAGGAGTTGTCACTGGGATACAGACAACGGGCCGGGGAAGTCTTCACTGAGGCTGCAGAGATAGCAGGAACTTATCCATAGTTCATGCACATTTTAAATACTTTATTTGAATCCACCAATTGCAATACAAGTATACAGGATTCAAATATGTACAGAGGTTATACACACTCTTTGGCAATTATGGGTAGAAAAAACACTAAAACTTGCCAATTGCAACCTACTAACAGTCAGTTCGTTAACATGCACATATTGTCTGCGTAAAGACTGACAGTATTTTCCTGGATGGGTGTAATTTTACCAGCTACCATTAGGGGGCATTGCAGACTGACTTTACTATTTTAACAGTTGCTCTTCAATTCATATTCCTTAGATTTTGTTTCTCGGAAATTGCACTATGGATAAAGATTCCCTAAATTCCTGAATCAGGTACGAAAATAATAAATGTGTTACTTTTTTAAAATTTTTTTTAGAATTTTGAACCTGATTCGACACTTACATTTTTGCAAAACTTTGCCATGAGCAATGATTGTTCTTTGGCTTGCCAACTGCACTGGATAATACATTTCTTCTATAATGCAGTAGAGGACAGGACAGGACACCTATAGCAGCAATGGGAATTGGACCAGAGGTTTGTAGTGACTATTGTAACTTTCAGAGGGAGATTTGCTGCTTATTATCCACAAAAGCCCATGCATTTATTAACTGATTGAAAACTGCAGCTTTCCATCTGCTATTAATGTGAAAGCAAACAAACACATGGTCATATGCCATCTTGATAATTAATTTTGGAAAATCCATTGTTCCAGAGGTCATTGTCAAGTGGTCATGCATTATTTATCCGAGGGAGACAGTTTTAGAGTACCGGTTTCGCCTTAAGCTTTACAGATTAATTTGGCAAGTGTTCAGGATGTGGCGGGTAAAAACCTGAGTTGTTCATCCCTAAATGAAAAAGTCTGTGAAATAAAACAAGTAAACTGATAATATTTGATTAAAAAAAAAAATTGCATGTACACGCAACCTATATTAATATATTAATTATGTTCTTCATGACTTTGATTATGTCCCGTGTTAGTGCGACAAAATGCTTAAAAAATTGTAACTGATTATGTTCATAATTTAAAAATATATTTTAATTAAACGAATCAAAGGCAATTACTGACTAAACATCAATCAACTGCATTTCATATGCTGCAATATAATGAATTATTCTTAAATGCTATCATATGTCAATTGTCAATTAATTACTTATTTAAGTGATTAGTCATTAATTTAAAAACATCTTTGGTAGATCACTGCTGTCAAAGAGCAGTGACAGCGACAACCTACAGTGATCGTGGAAATTATTAACGTGGAGCCGAGCTCTAATTCGATTGGACACTGCATTTGGGGGGGGGCGCGGCAGTTTGATCATATACTGCTCACTCATTGGCTCAGACGCCTGTCACTCCGCGGAGACCGCGCTCCCTTGTCTAAGGTAGTCTGAGTGGAGAAAGTAACGAAGATGGAAGGAGCTGATGTAGGTGAATTATTGAGGACGTTTATGGGGTAGCGAAGTGATAGCCGTTTACTCGTCTTGTCGGAACGATAGAGGACAGCGACGCCGGGAAATTGACAGATAGCATGCCAGTAAGTAAACGGTAACTTCCCCAGTTTGCTTGGTGTCGCGCCTTAGCCGAGCTAGCGAACTAACTAGCAAGCTAATCTGTAAGCAGCCGTGGTGACAGCTCGAAGTCATCCAGCAAGCCGAGATAGAGAGTGTGTGGCAGCGGGGACGACGACTTACAGTCTCCGGCTGACAGTGGTTAACAAATACACTGAAGTATATGGCAGGGAAAGCTAATGTTTGCCACTGAGCGACCGGTGCCTCGAGACAGAACTGCACGTTGTTTAAACGCAAGCTGTCGTTGTGCCAAACTAGCCGGTTGGCAGTGCCTCGGGTCAGGTACAGTTTGAGTCAAATTATCTAGATAACATGACATAAAACAGCAGTCAAGATGGGAGGACTTCCCAACAGGTCAAGCGAACGAGGTTCTCTTTGCAGCCGTTTTGCTGCTGTAGTAGATCAAGTCACATGTGTCACAGAAACAGACTTTGTACCTGACTTGATCCTGTTTTGTAACAGCTGTGGGTGTGTGCGCGGTCTGTCAGGACCTTGTTAAGACTCCTCAGGTGATTCCTCTCTCTGTGTGTGTGTGTGTGTGTGTGTGTGTGTGTGTGTGTGTGTGTTTGTGCGCACCAGTTTGGCAGGGGAAGAGACACCACTGCAGACTGGTATGGTAGTTACTGCGTTGTTAGGGTTTTTCTAATAGCTGTCGTGTGATGCAGCTTTCCTCCATATCACTCAGTTAGTTCAGGGGTCTCCCTTCTGAGAGGGACTAGTGTGTGAAGCTTTGCCGCAGAGCCCCATGGCAGTCCTGCTGTATGAAATGAACTCCACCACCACTACACATACTGTCAAAAGTTGAAATATGTTTGTTTTACATTCTGTGTCCTTCACAAGGGCTGTGCTTCTGGTGGTGTGCCAGCTATTGTTTAAATAAGATTCTGTTTGCAGCTTAGTTCACAGGCTGTCCATTGCTTTTCATACTGTGTATATATACATATGTGTGTGTTTGCCTCTGTCATTAGGGAGAGAGAGGGTGGGTGATTGTGCACCGTTGGAGTGTGTGTGCATGTGTAAAAAGTGTGTGCAGGATTGTTAATGTGTGGCATCCATGGCTGCTGGTGTCTCAGGCGTCTTAATGCTTTTTGACAGTGGAGCCCTGCAGGTCATGGAGCGAGAAGATCGTGCGGGCTCTGCTGTCATCCAGCATCACAGCTAGAGTCACCCATGCCTGCGGTTTCATGAAATATCCGGACAATTTGAGCAATGAAAACAGTTGCAATCCCTCCGTCTTTCATTTAATTCTGCACCAAATTCTGCATACACAAGCATGTTGATTTTTCCAGCAAAAGTATATATTTTTTTGTAGGCATAGATACTAGTAGATGTAGCATACTTTTAATGCCATGAAAATCAAGATAATTATCTGCACCAAAAGTGGTATTTGAATGTGAAATTCTAATTCTGAACATTAATAGATTATGAGAGACTAACTGTGACAAGAAAAGCTGAGAGAAAAAGGGGAGATAAAAGAGCGTTAAAATTGAAAAATCAGTGATGTTAATCACTGGTCTCTTCAGGCTCAGTTGCTGCAGGAAGACAGGGAATTGAAGGGGCGAGGAGAGGGACGAAGATGCATCACTGGCTTAGAGGCAACGGAGGAAAGAGCGTAGGCTGCTATAAGAGGATTCCTCCCTGGCAGATCTCTCTATCTGTCTTCCTCAGCAGCAAAAAACACACACAAACCACAGACTGTTGTCATGTCTACTTAGCTACAGGCAGTCCTCTGCTGCTACATACATGTGTGCCAATGAGAGAGAAAACGGAAGCAGAAAAGCAGAACCCCCCCGTCTTCCTCCAAGCTGTACCCAACCTGCTATTGAAGAAGACCTTGGGGGAGAGCAAGGTGGGAGGCAATGATGCAACAGGGTTAACCGCAGGCCAAGATAGTCCAAATAAAGAAGATAGCACTAGACCGGCATGAAAAAGATGTGATGTAAACTGAAGAGAGATGTCAAAACAAAATGTTGAAATGGACAAACGGTGTAAACAGCTCTTAGCAGGGCCGGTAAACAGGAGGTCAGATCAAGCTGTGAGCTCTGGGCATGTTAGAGGCTCTGCCCTTTATGACCACCGTTATATAACCCTGCCTCACCTTTACTTGGACACCCCACAGCTCCTCAAAATAGTTCCTTAACGGCTTTTGCTTCCATTCAAGTTGAAACAAGTTTGAAGTCACCGGTCCAGCTTGTTGACAGTTGACAACTGACCTAGTTTTGAGATTTTGGGTGGAGGCATGTTAGCTACAGTTCCTGGTTCCTGGACATTGATTACAGTTAAACAGTTAATTAGTGGTTTGGGTGTGTCTGTCAGCGGAGGAGACTTTAGCTAGTTTAGGTTAATTTCAGCTTATTTGATCTACTTTACAACTCTTCATCTCCCTGTAGCTTTAATTCGTTGAGGGCTTAGTAATGTGGGTGTCATTGTCATTAGCCTAACCGGCAGTTTGTGTGGCTTGCACCCTGCACCACAGGAAAAAGCAGCTGGGGCAGCTCTGTCGCTCTCAAAACCACCCCCTTCGCCTCTCTCTCTCTGCTTCCTTTCTTCCCTCCATTCAAGCCTTCAATCTTATTGGCCCACTCACTTCCTGGAAAAAAAGAAGGTTCCAAAGCATATGTGTAATAGGAAATGAGGTAATCAGCAGGGAGGGTTGTGTATGTCTGTGGGTGTGGGTGTGGGTGTCCCCCTAATTCATTCTCGCTTGGGCTCTCTTCCATTCTCTCTCCGCCAGCTTTCCCACACAGGTATGTTCTCACTTCACCACTGAGCACTGGAGGACACTCTGTGTTTTGTTAGTGCTGATTGCCTGTGGTTTTTATACTGACCCATGTGAAGTAGTGTGTGTGTGTGGTGTGTTTGCCTCAGGTGTTTTGTAGTAACTCTGTGAGGACATGCAAGCACACTTACAACAAGGATTAGCAATATAAACTCAAAGGAATCCTGTTTGTGCTGGAAGAAGTCTTCAGAAGGAGGAGTGAAAAATAAGCTCATTTAGACTGCCAGCCCAGTGTGTGTGTGTGTGTGTTTAAGACAGAGGCGTGGGTGTAAATTCAGAAGGAACGAGCTGTCAACTTTAGCTAGCTCACAGGAACAGGTTTTGTCAAAATCAGACATTTGAATAAACACACTTGCACACACACACACACACTTGTGCAATGCATGACACATTCTCTGTCACTCCTTGGCAAGTGGTTCCACGAAAGCTTTGCGTTGGTGAAAAACTCAGTAAGCCACAGCTAGGCTGCTAAACGCATTGGTTAGATCTGTTTCTTGAGCCTGTTTGGATCACAGAGAGGTGTGTGTGTGTTTCAATATCTGTCCTTATCTCATGTGTTTCCCAGAGGTTGCCTCTGCAGCACACATTGAAACCTAATGATCTCTCCTCTTCTATGGACCGTACTCCCTCTCTCCTCTTGGGTTATCCTTCCCTTGGGTTGTCATACATTCCTTTTATCCCTCCCTCTATTCATTTAGCCATTGATCTCTGCTGTGTTCATCCTCCTGCACTGCTTATTTGTCCCTCTCCAGCATTTATCATGCATTTACTTGTTCTTCACTCATTGATTTGTTACTGGCTTGTTAAGCCTGCTCAGCCACTTGTCCTTAACACTGGTTTATTCATGTGTGTGTTTTTGCTGTTCAGTGTGGTTGAGCTGCACAGAAGAAGCTCACTGGCTGCTGCATCATTTGTAGTGTAGTGTGTGTGTGTGTGTGTGTGCGCTCTCTAGCTTATATTGATTTGTCATGATCTGTGAGTCCATGATGACATAGAGATGGCTAACAGTTAGCCAGACTAAGACAGAAGACAAACATCTGCCTAATAGCATAATTACGCACTATAGTGTACTCCCAGGGCAATTAGTTTTCTATTTTCCTCCACCAGTTGCTCATGCCTGTCTGCAGTATGTCAATAAAACCTAGAAATCTTTGAGATACAGCGTTATGTGCTGTCTGTACCACTGTCTCTTGTGGTTTGAACACAGTTTCAGATTGAATCATCACCATTTTCAAGGGTGAGTAGCCCCAATTATGCATTTTTAGTCTGTTCATCTCAACTAAAATTATCTCAATATTAGAGCTAGAACAAATATCTGGTTAAGCAATTAGTGGATAGACAGAAATTTAATCAGAAACTATTTTGGTAATACATTTTATCGTTTCATTTATCAAGCTAAAACATTCTCTGGTTCCAGCTTCGCCAGTGTGATATTTTGCTGCTTTTCTAAGTGTTATATCGCTCTTGAATAATAATGAATAACTTTGGGGTTTGGACAAAACAAGGTATCTGAAGAGGTCAACTTTGGCTCCATGAAATTAAAAAGTTTCACTATTTTCTAACATTTTATAGACAAACCAATTTTTATCAATTCATCACAGACATAATCAACAGATTATCAATTGTGAAAATAATAGTTAGTGGCAGTCTTACACAAAACATACCACATTATACTGTATCTTGCTAACTGTTGGAACAAGAAGAAAATCTTCATACCTCATTAAAACATTAAAATGGCTAAAATAACTTGACAATGCATGTTGATGATAGATGGGTGTCATTTCTTTGTTATTGTTGCTGCTAGGACTGTAAAATGATTTGTCAATTAATCAATTATTTCTTTAAGGGCACATTAATCTGCAACAATTCTGACAATCAATTAATTGTTTAGGTTATCTTAAAAACAGAATATCTGTATGATTCAGACTGTGTGTTGGACAGTACAAACAAGCAATTTGATGGCTTCACCTTGGGCTGAAGGAAATTATGATGGGCATTTTTCACTACATTCTGACATTTAATAGACCAAATAAAATACTCAGCAGAGTGAAACTAATCCTTAGTTGCTACCTTTGGCTTGCATGTTTGAAAAAGTTTTTAACTTTCAGCATATTTGACTTTTACCTTGTAAAGTTGACTCGTTCAGGTTTATTTTGTCAAAATCTCAATCACTGAATACCTTTTAATGTTTTGTGATTCCTTTGCACTCTTCACTTGTTTTGTTTTTGATTTTTACATGTATGTTACATGTACTGCATGTGTCATGTTTACATGATTAAAATTATTTTCAAAATGCACATTGATTTACAGCTGCATCCCATTCTTGGCTTGCTGATGAGGTAGGAGGCAAATATATTATACAGGTAGGCTGATTTTTAGTCTTCAACTATCTTTTTCTGGATACAGATGATGCAGATGATACAGATGACATGCCCCAGACGTCAGCGTGGACACAGTCTCTGTATGAGGAGATCCTGTCCTCTTACAAGACTGACTCATCCACCCTCTAATCACAGCCTTTTATGTTGGCATTCTGTGAGTCTGCCATTAAAACGCACATGCTGGCTTTAGATATCACTGTCCTCCTTGTTGTCTTCACCAGCGTGAAAGAACAGAACAACAGACCGCCACAAAGGACTAATTTCTCTAAATGGAGGCTATTCTGCTTTATAATCCTTCCCCATTTCATGAGTCACTGGCTCCCCTCCCCCCTTGTCATTCCTGTCATTGGTACAGTCCATAAATAGATACCTGGCTGCCATGGAGGGACCAAGCACCAGAATAATACAGAATAAAGCATTTGGATGTGTGAAAGACAGATTAGGGAGCAGAGAAGACGGGGAGAGAGAAATGATGTCGTGTGGGAGGATGAGCGGAGGGACAGAGGGAGCAAAGCAGAGACGGGGAAAGGAAGAGATGAAAATCAACCATAAACTTATTTTTTTATTATTGCCACACATTCATTACACATGTATAAACAGATATATTGTGACATTTATATGCATGTGAGAAGGTTTTTTGATAATCATGGTGATTGAAAATCAGGCTTATAATCTTCTGAATCTGCTCTATTTCTTTGAATTCACTTCCAGAATACGTTTAATATATTTTCTTTCACAGCCAGAAAGGTTAATACTTTTTAAGGGGAGATTGTGTGTCTGTTATCCACTAAGTGAAGTGTTGGAAGTAGATGAGTTTCATAAGGTGGAATTATGCCACCTTCTGCTCATATTTGAGCACATGTTTCTGCATGACAAGTGTGCACATAGAAGGACTTCTTCCTCCCTCTTTCTTTTTCTCAGACTCTGTTACCAGACATACCAAACATGGACTTTGTTTCTGCATTTCTGCCTTGTGTTCACAGTTTCAGAGTGCAGACACGACATACCCCACAGTGAAAACAGACTGCTAGTGGACAACAGATAATCCATCAGAGATGCATAGAGACGGTGTCCTCCTCCTCAGCTGAAAGCATATGTCTCGGTGACAGTCGCAATGCAGAGTTGCCTAAGGTGACCCCACTACATGGAAAGACTAGGACTACTGATTATTTTAATTATCAGTCAGTCTCTCTGTTTGTTTCAGTTAATTGATTGAGTTCAGTTTACAATGATATGAAACAAGAAAAAAGCAGAAAACCGTTAGGCTACATTTGAGAAGCTGGAACCAGTAAATACTTGGCATTTTTAGCCAATCGTCTCTAGGGGTGGCCATGTTGGTCGGTCTAGCACTGGATGGATTGCTATGAAATTTTGTGAAGACATTCTTGGTCCCCAGAGGATGAATCCTAGTCACTTTGCCACAATTAGTGCTAATTAGCAAATATTAGCATGTTAACACGCTAAACTAAGATTTGTTAGAATATAGCTCACAGAGCTACTGGCATGACTTGTTGTTTAGTAAATGACCTAAACAAGCACTAGGGAAGACTGATCTATTATTGATTTACACTGATTATTCATCATTTATATTCACATTGATCAACATTGACAATCAAAACAATAGATACCAGGTACAGCATCACCAAACTCAACTCACCAGGCAGTAGAAAAAGGCACTGTATCATTATTGCCATGGGTTTGCCCACATTCCCACAACATGCCTATGTTAGCATTGTGTTCTGGCATTACAGAAAGTTTTGTAACTATTACAGACATATACACACACAGAGAGAAAGACCTTATCCTTTGGGCTACATATATAACGTTTTTAATAGAAGATTTAAGGCATAACTGAGTTACGTCTATGGCGCCGTTGCATTTCAAAACGGCTAGATTGAACATGTGCTATGATAGCATTTCCTTTATGTCTGAATTGAACAGCCATCCAAACAAATACTGTTCCGTGTCATCATCATCCCCACATTGTAGTAAATATTTTGAAATGTGCTTAAAAATCCCATCTTTTCCCATTTTTTTCTGATATTTTTCTGTTGCTCTTTCTGACTATATTTCTGTCTTCCACTTTCTCCCTTCTGATTGCAGGACAGTAGTGTCAGATAGGAAGCAGCAGATGCTTTATTAAAACACACACACACACAGAATTAAAATGACATTAAGAGCAAAAGAAACACTGTCCAGAGAATAAGCGAGAGAAGACAGGCTAGCATTAAAGGTTCAGTAGGAAAGAAGCTACATGCATACAAGTTGAGTGCCTGGAAGAGAAAAGAGAGAAGTTAAGATTCAGACAGCGTAAGTGCTGTGAGTGTGATAGATAGCAAGGGATATCAAAAATAACGAAAAGTGATGGAGGTAGAGATGGAGGGAGCAGAGCATTCATTTCACCATGAGTAAATGTTAGGTAAAGCAGGTAAGCGCCTCTTTTTCTATCTCTGTTTAAAGACATCCAAACTGTACAGCCTGTTCAACAAGCATCTAAATTCTGCTGTGCCACATTTTTTTCCCCTCTCATCAGTGCTTCAACAGTGAAGCCAGCCAGGCTTCTCTGTGTGGGTGTGATTTTTCGATTTGCGAGCCTGTGTTGAGAATAGGTTAGGTACTTGCTGCAGAGGTGTGTGTCTGGAGAGGAATGAGAGGGAAACAGGCGAGCGAGCGAGGGAAGGAGAGACTTATGCTTCTTTAGAGTGTTGAATTGGTGCCTGGAGCATGTACAGTCACTATTCACCACTGCACATGGCATTGTTTGCTGTTTGTAATAGAATATGTTTATCAGGATTACTAATAATAGAAACCTGGCAAACGTGGCAAGAGCCCCGTTCAAGCTGTGTGTTTATATAATTATATAATAATTAAGCAGTGCATGTGTTTATACAGTATTTCTTTCTCTCTTAGGTAGAGGTGACTCCACTGCAGATGAGGGAACATGTTGGCTATGGACCAAGGAGTGGTGGAGGAATGGCTGTCAGAATTTAAGGTATTGCTTTACTGTGTATGTGTCTTCCACACACATAAACAGACACACTCTTTGAAGTGCTTCGTTCCCAGAGAATTTCATGCTACTACTCAAACATGAGCACTCACCGCAACGTGACTGTAGTAATAATAATAATAATAATAATAGTAAAAAAAATAAAAAAGCAGAAGAGATTTTCCTGTGTGAGCAGATGAGGACCAACCTGTTGTCTCCTCTCAGTGAAGTTGACCTTCAAATGCAGCCAAATCAGTTCTTTAGACACTATCACTGCTTGCCTCTATAAGCTTTAGTACACAGAACAGACACAAAACAGAATGTATTGCTATGTTGCTTATACTTGCCAGTTCACTCTTAATGATATCAATTAATTTACTTGTAATCGTAATATTGGGCAGAATTCTTGCCTTAAAAGGATATCTGTGTGTTTTGGACTTGATATGAATCAATAGGCAGTGAGTGTCAAGTTTAAACAGATCAAATTTAGATTACATCAACAAATGTTTGATCAGTCAGTACTCACTTCCCAACTTGTCATGCTGTGTGTTTATTTTTAGAATATTCATAAGTCAGTTAGTGTTACAAACTTCAACTGTTTGTGTGTGTTTCAGACCCTCCCTGACAGTGCTGTGTCCAACTATGCCGCCTCCCTAAAAGACAAAGGTGCCCTGGTCCCCTCACTCTACAAGGTCATCCGGGAGAACTACAGTGATGTATGGACACACTTTAATATTTTTATTCACGTAAACATTAGCTATCGTAAATACCACAGACAACATTTATTACAGTTGCAGTGACAGTTGTTGTCTCCTGATTTTTGTAGACTCATATTATGAGTGTAACCATGTGCCCATGTTTTTGTTTTTCTGTCCTACCCAGTTGCTGGAGCCAGTGTGTCACCAGTTGTTTGAGTTTTACCGGAGTGGTGAGCCGCAGCTGCAGCGTTTCACACTACAGTTCCTGCCAGAGCTCCTGTGGAGCCTCTTGTCCGTCAGCGCAGCCAGAGACCCCCACACCTCCGGCTGCATCGAGGCCCTGCTGCTGGGCATTTACAACCTGGTAGGGGAGCGGAAGAAGGTGGCGGTTGCAGTGTGTGTGTGTGTGCGCGCATTTAAATTTTCAAAACCACATTCTTATGTCACAGCTGATCTGTTTTATTATCAGAAGAGGAGAGCTGCTCTTGTTAATAACAATAAATTATTTCCAGTGTGATAAGGGCAAGGTAAGGAAAGACATGAGCAAAAAGTCCTTGATCCTTAGCAAGTGGGCGTAATCATGCAGTTCCAGAAGCAGGAGACTTAACCACTCAACTATTTCTAGGATCTGCGTCATGTGTTTTGAAAGATTACTTTATGCCCTTCCTGCCTAAGTTAGACCGCTATGCACGGAGTGTGGCAGGAAAGATGGTTTAGAAATAGGGGAATTGAAACACAATGACTTTGCAAATACACAGTATGGATGGGTTGCACCTTACAAATGCCCTCAAACTTACCACAGAGAGCAATTATTAAAGTGTGTGGAGTCCTATTTTCATCCATTTTGGCTCTTGAAGTTCTATCAGCAAAGTGCAGTGTCCCCTAACTTCCTCTCTGAATAGCAGAATAGGTCAGCTGTCACTCAGCACACTGGCTGGCTCCCAATAATTTATTTGACATTAACATGCACACAGGGGACACCAAAACCCCAGGGTTCGTGCGCGTGTGTTCACACAATATACACGCAAATAAGCAAACACACATACACCAGCAGATTGAGTGGGGAAACGGAGACCCTGAGGTCCACACACAAACACCCACACATAACAGATGAGTGTGCTCGAAGAGATAAGCACACACTCTTTAGAGGTTTCGGGCATGCACCTAAAAAAGCTTTTGTTTTCCGTTGTTTTCTCGCCCACATAAACATTTTCTCATTGTCTTCCTGTCTTTCTATTTCACAGGAAATAGTTGATAAAGATGGACAAAGTAAAATATTATCTTTTACTGTCCCTTCCCTTTCCAAACCCTCAGTCTACCATGAGGTGAGAAACACACACAGACGCACACAAATCTTTTAATTTGCTTTTGCAGAGATGTTCAGTTTAAAAACTTTATCTTGATCTCCCCACCTCCAGCCTTCAGCCATTGGCTCCATTGCCCTTACAGAAGGGGCTCTAGCCAATCACGGGCTGACCAGGGTGGTGTACAGCGGGCCACATCTACAGAGAGAGACCTTTACAGCACAGAACAGGTAAGAGGCTTGATGGGTGCACTTGTTTTAAAGTCTGCTGGGATGGTGGTGATGTGTCAGCAGGGTGGAGATTGCACTCGTTTTAAAAAGGGCTTTCCTGGTAGCAGGCTGCCAGTCTTCCTGCTTAGAAATGGCAGCAAACACCAGCCAACAACCAAAATAGAAACACACATGAAGGAGGATGAACAATCTGAGAAAGAAGCACTGAGGAGTTCATTCATTTCTTCTGTTGTTACAGTATTAGGCTATTTAAATTGTATTTACTAACACAGTTATCAGTTGTCTCAAAAAGTTAAATGCACTTTGAATAACTCGTATGACTAGTGACATTTGACAGTCATGTGAATGCTGATCATACATTTGTACCCACATACATTTCCAAACTGATGAGATTCCATTCTTGAAGGATTTGAGTTGATGTTTTGAAAGAGACGATATTAAGTAAACTGGGGCGGCGAGTCTCACCTTTCACTGAGGAGAATCCAGACAAACGAACAACAAGCCTCCTTAAATTATAAGTAGTCATATTGTTGTCAGGCTGCATGATTTCTGCCAGGATGTGTGCAAACTTAATACAACAGTCCATGAAACTCAGATACTGTTTTTGATACAGTCAAGATAAGTTGGGACATAAATCCATCAGAGATTTTTTTAACTTTCAGCTGAAATTTCAAGTGAAATTTAGTGTGACAGTCTCATTAAATATGGTAGTGTACCTTTAAAACTGCGTCTAGTTTTAGTGACTCCTGTCCTCACTTATGTAATGATAGAGAGTTTAACTGCTGCCAGGGCCAATTATTCTATGCATGGTGTACTAGCGTCAGTGATGGCCCATGGCAGTTGTCTTTGCTTTGTTGCATTTGAAGTTGTTATATCGCTGTTAGGGTTTCTTAAATCATTGTAATGAGGCCACACTGCAGCCAAACTCTGAAGGTCGTGGTGGTCTGACTTGAACGTCCTTTTTTCAGTACTGTTTTTTTTTTTATACCGTTTCAGACTGACTTGATATATTATTTAAAATAGGTGATGGATATTTTGTTTTCAATTTATGTGACCAAACAAGTCTGGCTGCTTTTTAAGGTCATGCAGAGATACTTTGATCTTAATCTCGTCAATGAAACATTAGTTGTTGGAAGTTACTGGCCTGGGTATCTTTAATAGAGCATGCTGTATTTTTCACTTACTGTAATTTTAAAAGGGGAACTCTGCTGATTTTTACATATCAGAGTCTGTTGACAGGTCTTAAGGGAGTACTTCTTCATTTGTGTACAAAGTTGTATAACGCAATTTGTGGGTTCAGAGGGAGCTGCGCGAAATCTGATAAATTGCCTCAAGTGATGTCACTTGAGTCAGGTCGGGTTGGGGCTGAAGACTACAAGTTTTGAAAATGGGGAAAAAAATCTGGGGTGTGGACTTAGAAAGAAGTGAGCTTTCCAGACTTCTAGCTTGATACACCCGAATCAGCAGCTTTTGGCAGTTGAGTTGCATTGTGGGTAATGTAGGTGCTAAGTTTTGACAAGGAAGAATGCTTGGAATAATAAAGACGATATCTCTGGTTCTCCTGGGAGTGGAGTACTCCTTTAAAGAACCCCCAATGTATCTGATGGTTTCAAATTATCTTTTGTAAGCTTTCAGTCTCTTTTTTTTGTGGTGTTTTTTTAATCTACAGAATGGGTGGAAGCGTAACTGTGTCTGTGAATTTCTGATCTAATATGTTTCAATTTTAGCTTTATGTCATGTTGTAATGTAGTTGGACATAAGGCATGCTATTTGAAGGGTATGTTTGTTTTGTTAAGATTTGAGGTGCTGACCTTTCTGCTGCTGTGCTACAACGCTGCTCTCAGCTACATGACTGCCACCTCCCTCCAGTCCCTCTGTCAGCTCAGCTCCAGGTAAAACACAGACACACACACACACACACACACACACACACACACACACACACACACAAGCAAGCTAATTGACCTTTGTGTCATTGTCTTGATTGTTGATTTTTTTTTTTTTTAGGAGGCTATTTCTGAACACACACACACACACACACACACACACACACACACACACACACACACACAGGGGATATTTTGCAAGCACTTGCTTATCTGATCCTCTTATAGACTTTGCTTCCAGGGAGAGCCAAGATACCGCTATTCGGCACACATCCCAGCTCGGTGATGTTGGTAATCTGCCCACTGCAGTTGAGCATTGCTCTGATAAGCACAGAGCTAAAGAGAAGTCATCAGCTTTGCTTTCCCCTAGACAGTTTGCTGTGTGTCGGCTGTGTACAGTATGTAGCAGCTCCTATGGCTTCAAAAGCATAGGTGCAATCTCAGTTTTAGCTGAATCCTCTTTGTTGCAACTTGTATGATGTTTGGAAATAATATTCGATCTACAGTTAATGCTCAGAAATGATTCAGTACTTTTAAATCTTGTGGCATAATGTAGTAAACCATTAATAATTCATTATGTAGCATGCATTGTATTCAGTGTGTGTGTATTTGCTTATTGTTGAGTTTGTTATCAGCTCACCACAGGGAAGTAAATTGCCTTAATGGAGCTGCAGCCAAGTGGCTCAGTGGAGTGGTCTGCTTCCCTGTTTCACTGATACATTTGTGCTTTTTGTGATTGTGCTTTTATTGGTTATTCTCCAGGGTGTGTATATGCGGTTACCCACGGCAACAAATGCGACGCTACAAAGGCATTAGCACACGGCTGACAGTCACGTCAGAGTTCCTGGTTCAGCTCATCACAGGGATACACTACGCCTTGTGAGTGTACACACACGCACGCCTGCACAAACAGCCAGACCAATGCAGCACACACTCACTGATCAGCTTTAACTTTTCATGTCTTATTTCTATAAGTGGAATTGTTTTTCTTATTCTTTCTTTCTTCTTTCTCCATGTGTCCTATCTTTATGACAGTAATTGATTTTGTTCTAATTGTGTTTTAGCATACCTGTTTAAAAGAGTTTGGACTGTGACAATCACTGAGCCTGTACACTTTGCATTTTGGGTATAAACCAGTTTACATTGCTGTGTCTGCTTGACATCTTTATCACAATATAACATAAGCTGTTGGCATCAAAACTCAACCAATATCTATAGTTCTACTCATTTGAATATGTACAGTATGACTGTCTCAGCTCTGATCTGATCATCAAGCTGTTAAAGGGGCCCTGTGGAGTTTTCTGGTAAACAAACAAAAGTTATGTTTACATTCAGTGTTACCCAACAAAACGCGTTATGTTTATCCTTGAGGTCTAGCAAATATGTTGTGTGCATTTCCCTCCTCAAAACATTTGCAAAGGCGATTTTTAAAAGTATTTTAAATCCAGCATTGTTTACACCCTTGTTTACTGCTAGTATTCTTCTTCCCCTTTTTTGTTGGCACATTGCTGCACTATTCCAGTGATCAACAGGTGGTGGTAACTGGAATAGTGTGACACCATTGGCAGGACTGTGTATCACGTCACCTGCACGTGTGTGCATGAGAGAAACAAAATGGGGAGACACTCATAGATTAACAGCTCCATAGCACTACTAGAGGTCTGAAACTCCACAGGGAACCTTTAATCTGTATCTTAGACTCATATACTGTGTGTATTTACATGTTTATGTGTTTGTGTTTGTGCCTGTGTGTAGGTGTAATGGGGAAGTTGAACTGGGATCCAAAGCACTGGATGACGTTCTGTATCGGGCCCAGCTAGAGTTGTTCCCTGAAGCTCTATTGGTGGGTACAATCATGTTTTTCTACTACTATCACGTTTCCCTCCTCTGTGTGTTTTTAGACCTGGTGTGTGCATGTGCACGTGTGTGTGTGTGTGTGTCAGAGAGCAAGCATGTGATTTAGACGCACATGCTCTCCTGTGGTTTTGATTCATGTACAGCACACTATGCTGTATTGTGTTGGTCTCTGTGTGTGTCAGAGACTGCAGGCAGAGTGTAATCCCACTAGATTATTTACATGCTTTCCACTCTTCTCCGATAAGCTGTAATCCTTGAGGCCCAGGGAGTAGAGGATTGAACCTAAGCTCACAGTATTACTACACAAGTCAAGGTGTACTCCTCCACAACAATCAAAACACACGACCTTTGGATTCACATTAATAAGAATGGTGTTGGGGTTTAAAAAGACATTTTGTGGAAGGGTTAAAATATCAGCATTTTGTCGAGTGTGTTTTATTTCTGTTTACTTGTTACAGTGGAACACACCAGGTGGCTGTTAGCTTAGCATATCTTCGTGACGTGACTCATGAGAGCAATGTGTTGCAGCCTCACAGACAAAAGACGTGTTGTGTTGTGTTGTGATTATGATGCCTTCGACCTCATGTTACGTACTCAACTGTTACATGATCATTAGTGCCACTTTTTTGGAATTTTCCAGCGAGAACAGAGGTTATTATAGAAACACTTGTGTGAATTAGTATTATATAGGGCAAAACACAAAGCCTTTTTGTTTTTCTTATATCACTAGTCTGAGTAACTAAGTCAGTTTGTGCTAAGCTTTTAGGTTTATCCCTGTGCAAAATGGGATTATTGATCAGATCTTATTGGTTTGGTCATCTGATCTGAACTTCAGTCTGACTTAAGAGCAAAACACATCTTAGTGGTATCAGAAATGCTGCTCTTACAGGCATTGTGTACTGGACCAGTCCCTTTACACTTGGATATTTTTGGGATGATCTGCCTGTGTCTGTCCTTGTGATGGGATGGGACAGAGAAATGTTTTTTTCCATAGTTGTACTGTAGTTGCTCTACTATGTTTTGTGCCCAACAGGCAAAGCTGAAACAGACACTTTTTGTAATTATTAGTTTGCCAAAATGAAATGTATAGCACTGACAGTTCATACTTTGTAACATGCAGCAGTTGATGTCTAGAAAATGATAAAAAGCTCCAAAACCAAAAGTGTTCTTTCTTAAAAACCCTTAATATTGCAGTATACCGCAAATTGTTGTGTTGCAGTAATTCATGCATCAGCTTTAAAATCTTACCAATAAAATATTTTTTTTTTTTATGTAATCGGTATCTTTTCACATTTTTTATATTAACGAGACCTGATGAGCAGTTGTCAATGGCTTGACTGAAATGAAAACAGCTGCCTAAAACAGTCTTCTCCTCTGATTTCATCTAAGGTTATGCCAGATGTCTAAGATGGATTCTTCCTCAGTTTGTAAAATTGAAAATGTAAATATAAGCTCACAACTTGTAGAGTGGCTACCAATTTCCAAATGACCTACTCTCTTAGAATTTGATATACATGGCTGTGTGGATATTGCACAAGAAATTGCAACCAGATCTTAGTATGGACCTGATGAAGATACATAGTGATTTCAGGTGTAAATTTAATTTGCATTCAGATACAATCTGGCCTTGAGACACAGTTATAAAGGGGAATCTAAACATGTGCATTGACTTTTTTAGTCAGTGTTTTTTTTTTTAATGAACCACATCTAAGCTGTACAGCATCAGTTCATTTTTTTTTTTTTTTACTTGAAAAACCGTTTCCTCCACACATCTTCTGATTTTTGCCTCGTAAATTTTAAATACCAGTTATCATATCATATAGCTCCACACAACTCTGAGTTAGCAGTAATTGTTGTGGTGTCCACACTGGTTTGTCAGAAGTTGCACAACAGACAACAAGTGGGCCTGTAGTAGAACGCAGAGACAAAATTAACAGGATTACCAGCAGGTGACATTTGAATAAAAGGTGTTGGGCCAGTTGCTAACCTGTCAGTGAGCCAGTGCAGTTCCTCACTGGCCGAGGGCCACTGGGCAATCCTTCTGTGAATGTTTGTGGATGTGTGCTTCTTCTCACCCTCAGGTGGGTAATGCCATCAAGTCGTCACTGCACGGCGCAGCGCTGAAGAGCAACAACAAGGAGGGTGCACGGAGTATCCAGGTGGAGATCACACCCACCTCCTCCAGGATCTCCCGAAATGCTGTCACCTCCCTCTCTATCAGAGGACACCGCTGGAAGAGACACGGTGAGACTCGTACACAGGGAAAAATGCAGGTTGAGGTGTAGGGGCACAACTGTGGGAGTTCAAGTCGCTGAAACACAAGTTCTCACATGCACTCTTTCACATTTTTCTTTAAACATTTTGTAATCACATTTTTATCGGGCAATAAATAATAGAATTGTTTGACTGAAGAACAAACCCATGCCAAAGGAGAGAGCAAGAGGTTTAGATCTCTTCATTGTTCACTCACCCCACCATTTCATGTCCTACAGTCACTGTGTACATAAGTTTTGTTGTCGTCCTTCAGTCCCGAAGCTCAAAGCACCCTTCTTCAGCTTGCTATCTAGTGCTGTCTACCTCCTTTTTAGAATCACCTCATTCAAAACCATGACTTCCTGTCTGATCTGTTAGGATTTGCCCAAGTTGGTGGCAATACAGAGAGAGACGAGCATTCACAGTTGGAGAGCAGTCAGTGAAAAAGAGAAGGATGCAGCCAGACAGAGAGATTCAACACAGCACATGAACCTAATTTGACAGAAACAGGAAACCAGAGAGTAGGTTGTGTATTAATAGAATAATATAGATGAGTTGCAATGTGTACACTTTTGTACTGAATATGTGCCAAAAAAACTTCATAGTAGTTAGATAACCGTAGAACAAAGGAGACTTTGACTTTTATTAGAGTTCATGATGACAATCTGTGTGTGGTTTAGAATTAAGAGAGGGCCGCTCTCTTTTCCCAGAGTACAGATAAGGCAGGTAAATTACAGCCTTCAGCTAGTTTAATGAGTAGCTTTCATCTTGAGCCTAAAACCCCTTTTTCATCTCATGGATCCTGCTCATTGGTGCCCGTATCAGAGCCACTGTGAGCAGATGATGGAGGAAAATACCATAAAATAATTTATGTGTAGGAATGAGTGGTGACCCAGCATGAAATGTGTTTCCATTCAAATATTGTGTTCATATTCATCTCCATATAGCATGTATTTTGACCATGTGTTATGTTCTGATCACTATGATTTTTGTCTTTTTATTTTTCTGCCATTACATTGATTACCTCTGTGTGTCTTGTGTTACTGTGGTCGTGTGTACCTGTGCACATGGCTGTCTTTTTGTTTTTCATGTTTGTGTGCATGATACGTGTCTGTCTGTCCGTGTGTGTGTCTGTCCGTGTGTGTGTGTGTGTGTGTGTGTGTGTGTGTGTGTGTGTGTGTGTGTGTGTGTGTGTGTGTATTGTTCCACTACCCCCCCATGCTCCCCCCCACCAGAGTCCCAGGAGGTGAGTGTAGACAGTGAGGCTACGCTGGGGGGTGCTGCCATCCCCGAGATCAGTGTGACAGGTGTGAGCGGTGAGCGAATGCCCAATGGAGACTCCCTGCGGCCACGCCCTGACGGCCGCGCCCAGCCCGACTGCGACACGTTGGGCGCCGTCTCCGAGGTCAGCCCGGACCCCCGAGGTCATGACTCTGGCACGCGGGGTCAGGAGGTCAGGAGGCAGAAGTCTGTGAGGAGAATGGTGGAGAATGAGGGTTCTGGGTCGGCCTCCACAGGGAGGAGCCAGTACTAAGGTCCTGCCCCTCCTTCCCCCTGCCCCACTCCTGGGGTAACCTAGGTAACCGTGTGTGGGGGCGTGGTCTGAAAAGCTGCATGATGACTTCACCCTTTACCCTTTTGCGCTGGGCTCCACCACCCTCTCTTCGCCTAATTGCACTATTCCTCTCATCTGTCTATCCAACGTCATTCATTGATTTACTCTCTCCTTTGTGGCTAAAGCTTCCTCATTAAGATCTCCTGCTGAAATTCCTTTAAAATCAAATTAATTACTTAAGATCTAACTGAATAACAGATCAATAACCTAATAAAATAAATAATGAAATGTGCTTGGCTGAATCACACAATCAAAATAATGTAATGTGTTTATGTTGAGTGGATCCTATTAAAAGCAGAACATCAGTTAAACAAGAAGCATAAACAACAGGTACAACAGGAGCTTTATGAACATTAAATGTGACACATACTGTAGATATAAAACTGCAAACACTTTTGCTAGCTGTATCTCGTTTAGTAAGTCACTCTAACGCCTGAGAGCAGGTCACTGATAACAAAAAGACCTTGAATCATATAGCCCAGATATCATATCTCTGTTAGCAGTGCCAGTACCAGGACATTGTACTCTTACGATGCTGTTTAGGAGTCTAACTCCTGTGTTTTTACTGGAGGGATCAGTAAGCTTGTGGGTCTCTTATAGCACACCTTGGAACGCCTCGACACATTACCCCTGGGTTGCACCTGGAGACAGATTACTTCCTTCTGACTGGTAGCTAGGAGCTGAGGAGAGATAGGCAGGTCTTGAATTATTTGAAGCAACAGCTGCTCACAATGTTAAATCCAGACTTGAATCTGATCACTCCTGACCTGTTTCTGAGCAGGTGAAATCTGACCATGCAAGATTTTGACATGACCTGCCCATCTGTCTGTTTACCAGCTGTTTACAGGTGTCCTGTTACAGTGATAGCATCAGATCAAACGTGTGTATTTGTGCATATGCGGGTGGTTGGCCACTCACACAGGTGTGGATGCATGCCTTGCAGAAAGCAGGAAAGTTCTGTGTGTGTGTGTCTTTAGAGTTAGTGAAGAGGAACAGATACATTTAGGATTTACTTATTTATGCCTTTGTTTGCCTTCCTCTACTTTCCCTTTTGTGGTCTTTCCTAGGCTTATGCTCTTAGACTCTCCTGCCTTTGGGACAAAACATGCACTCCTCTGCCAATAAACCACTGACTGTTGTCTCACAGCGCTGCTGGTTACCCTAACCCGTGTCCTGGGCTGGAATACACAACTTGTATTGACTCATGTCAGGTGGCGAGATGTTAGCTGAGGTTACAGTGTGAAGGCGCCACCTGCTGGACAGTGATAGAGCTTCTCTGTCATGCAGCCCAACACAAAGCTCGATGTCATCACATAGGACCCCACATGCAAAACATTTAATACGTAATATATTGTTTTTCAACCAAGTATCTTAATAATTTGATTGGATCAGATGGGCTGGATGACAGATGAGGTGGTTAATTTTTCCTCTACATGCTCCTGTTTTTCATTTCAGTTCTTGTTTTGTCTCCCTCTGTCTGTTTGTCTCACAGACGCAGTGGATCTGGGTTCCCCGGATGAGCTGATGGATATTTCGGAGGTGGATGAAGGGGTGTGGCCAGGCGGGGTCGGGCCTGACATGACTCCACCCACCATCACTATCAGCAACAGCGTCACCACGTTGAACCTGGGGGCCAAGGCCATGAAGAAGTGTCGGCTCGGCGGGCGCACCAGCAAGGACAAGGACAAGGAGGCGGGCCCTCTAACAATGGGCCGGGCCGCCAGCGAGAACACAGAGCTGTCTGTCAAGCGACTGATGCTCACTTCCAGCCAATCAGTGCCCAAGGCAGGAGCTCTCACCAGCCTGACGCGCACTGCCAGCGCTGTCTTCTCCCGCTCCTTCGAGCAGGTGGCCAGCGGCAATGCCCCTCCCTCCAGCAACCACACCGCCTCCGAAGCCGGCCGCTATTCATGCAGCCTGCAGGAGGAAGGGATGGGGTACTTGAGTCCAGCGCCAAACCACACACAGCGCTCTCCGAGCATCAGCGTGCACCTTGGCTCTGACCTTTGAACCCTTTGTGACTCCTGACTACCTGAACCCTCGCCTCTGATCCTGTGACCCTGTACCTGTGACCTGGAACTCCAAGCCATGCCAACTGCAACGGACCACAAACACATGAACAAACACTCCCGCTGGTTCCCTCGTCACTCCATTTTAACGTCTCTGGTTCTCTGTGCTGTAAACCAGCCTGCTGCCCTCCTCCATTCAGACATCCAGAGGCCCGTCAGCTCCCCCTGCAGAGTCTCCTCTGGGCCTGATGGAGGCAGGATGTCAGGGATACCAATTCCAGCATCACTGATTTCTAGTAGTGCACTGTTGCCGTGAAGTCGTGCCAGGACAAAACGGCACTCAATCGCAGAGCAGCCTGTCGTAAATGGGTGCACTTAAAACTCATTACTAAAAAAACTGTGTGGAAACGTATTTGGAAAGTATTTTAATTGGCATTTGTTGCCCTGCATGGCTTTTCCATACATCCATCCTGACCTTGCCCAGGTTTGTCGGAGGGCACTTATGAGTATGTGTGAGCATGCTTGAGTGTGTGTGTACTGTATGTGTGTATGTGCAAGTGTTTTTAGAATAAAGGCTGCTGATTGATACAATGAACAAGGTGTGATTCTCCAAGTTGAAACAAGTGTTTCTACTACTTTTAAAAAAAATAATAGTTCCCTTCCCATAGCAATACAAATCTCTCCATCTTTTGGGAAGATTACCCAAACTCCCTCCATTCAAACTAGTTACAGCTGTGCTTCTTAAAAGAAAATCTGCATTCTTCCCTTAAAACATCAGGAAAACGACCACTAAATAATCAACCAGTATAAGAATCGGTTCTTTGTGTTTACAATTGCACAGTATTGTCATCATGATGGAGAAGCAATATTTGTGTCCTTCCCTCTCGCTCTTCTAGCACTTTCCTGAATTGCTGTGTATTTGATGGCAAAAAGAAAAAATCCAACTTTTGACAAATGATGATGGGTGTGTATGATTTGTTAAGTATTGAATTTTGCACTTGAAAGCGCAAGCAAGTTGTGTTTTCAACTTTGGTATTTTCTTATGATGAACAAGAGAGGTTTGACTCTCAACTGTGGTATTGTCCTGTGAGAGAGAGATGCTTTGCTCAGTACAGGTTTCTACGCCTCTTGCATCTAGCCGTTGATCCAAAAAAGTTTTTAAACCCACACAGACTTCAAGTCCACCTACTTGCACAGAGGTAAACAAATCTGATACCTCTGAGTAAAGATGTTAAAGCTCAAAAGGCCAAAACTGTAACTGAACCTATTCCTGTGTGTTCTGCAGTGGGAAGGCGTGCGGGGGGCAACAAGGCATCTTTCCTCTCTTTTGATCCACCCACCATTCCAGCTGTTTGTAGTACTGTGGTGATGTATTTCCTGTGTCCCTCCTTGTTGTTCACATCATCATCATCATCATCACCACGTCACAAGACATGGTGATATTCTCTTGTACCAAAAAAGGAATTAAACTCCACCCATCTGCTACATTTGATGTCCTAAATCAAGCGTTCATGCTGCCCCACCCTCAAGCAAAAACTGTGTTCTGTTGTCTGTGTACTAGAGCTGTCGAGTGTCCATTGCTTGGTGGGACAATAACAATCATCGTGTTTCTGTATGTGAGTTTACAGAATGTGAAGGGGTAAGCTCTTGTTGTACATCATACTGTTGTACTAAAGTTGGTTTATATTGGCCTTTCTATGTCTGAAGATAACTCACTGCTACAACTTCTGGGAATAAAGTGTTTCTATATTTCACTTGTGTGCTCAGTTATACGTTTCTTTCTCTGCATCACCAACATTACAGTGATAAATTCAGAATCTACTTCAAATCATAAAATTAAGTTAACATTTTTTTTATATAGACCATGTAAGACTGAATACACTATCTGTTAAATGTTCAGGTTGCCTAAACACTGCATGTATCTACAGCTGGAAACCATATTCTATCTAAACTGGCTATGAGAAATTAGTTTGTGTGGCCAATCTAAATGCTATTAAGCATTATAATCTCTGCAACTATACAGATGTTTAGCTCTACCTATTGAGAAAGGTGTTTAATAGTATAATTACAACAGTGTAAGAGGCTTAGTTGGGATAATTAATTTGGGGTAAAACTTCCACAGTTATAAAAGATATTAAAAAGGCACAATCTTCAATTCTTTGAACTTATGTATTATACACTTGAAATTTCTAGATTAAACATAAACCTCAGGTATGTACTTTTTCAAAATTAACGACGATTTTAAATTAACTTTTTTTGGGGGGATTTTATTAACTTTAGTGCTTTTGTAAAATTAATCAGTGGTCTAATATTAATAACGACGTCTGTAAATACATTGTTTGGCCAAAATAATTAATTGTTTTAAATGTCTACTATTAAAACTCCCAGTTTTATATCGTAATAATTTAAAAGAGATGAGTGACGGTCCCTTTCAGATGTTTTTGAATTTTGAAATGATTCCCAAAACATTCTCGCGTACGTAAAAGTGAAACACGGGTAAATCTAATTTATAATTTTGTAATGAGTGCTTCTAGCTTTCGGAAAGATGGGAAGAGTTTGAACCGGTTTGAACTGAACATTAGCTTTATGGCATTTATACACTAAGTTCTGTATGTGAACTGCAGCAGTTACACGTGTGGCCACAGGGTGGCGGCCTGTGACAGTGGACCATGGACGTGATTTATCACGCAGTGGACTACGTCGGTTAACAACCGGGTCCTCTAACGTCAACTTCCTCTTGCCGTGTCCTTGGTAGCAGCAGCATCATCCTCGCTGTTCGGGATCGACACATGGCTAAACTGAGCAAAGAGACCAAACAGCGGCTGCAGCAGCTGTTCCAGTGCGGCCAGTTTGTCATCCGATGGGGTTTTATCCCAACCGTGCTGTACCTCGGTCAGTATCCGAACGAGAACCGGGGGACACGGCAGGTTGAGGAGACATGCCTCGCTAACGTTAGCCAGTTAGCTTAGCACACTATCCTTCAGCTATGAGCTAGTATACGTTGCTTTTCTGGGTGGGCGGGCGCGATGTAGCTATAACGTTGAACTAATATAGCCAATGATTGGCACCTTTTTATAGGAACAACGTATTAAAAAAACTAAAAAAACAAGGTTGCCAGTCCCAATTTTGTTTAATTAGCAATAACTGCATTGGTTCTGTGGCATTCAGGTTTAGCATGTATGGGTCTTAAGGGGTTAAATTGCCCCTTCTGGAGAAGTAATGAAGCGCATGCAATGTAATACATGGTGATGTTTAATGGGTATAGAAGTCATATTTACTTGCGTGAACTGGTGAATCAGTGCAGTACACGATGAAACTGTCCACCATCTCCTTAGTGGCACCCTAACTGGTGATTATTTAAGGTTTTCAGAAAGAGCACTAGTGTGTGAGAGGGAGAGATATTTTTGAACGATGGTTAAGGACAGTGCAAGTTCCCATCTGCTTGGATTTAAAAAAAAAAAAGAAATGTTGCAAACTGCTGACCTGGAAGTACTTGAGCAATAAGTCCTGGCTAGTTGGTTTAAAACCATTCCTCTTGTAAGTCCACGTGCCAGTGCACATGTATTTTAGTGCCAAATACCTGGTTGCGGTTTGGAGTAGAAATGGGGAAGTTAAGACTTTTGCTTGTGACCTCACAGCAGGCGGAGTTGCCCTCTATAAGTGAATCTTCTCTAACTTCAGCATTTTGGAAACACCAATGCTGATGTCATACTTTCTCCCCTCTCATTTTTACTCCCTTTCTTTAGCCTTGTTTTATTTATTTATTTATTTTTTTTTTTTTACATGCTTTTCTCTCTTGCAACTCATTTACCTCTTAAGGGCATAATTTGGCACGTCATTTGTTGCTCTCGTGTTACCACCACCTGAATAACGCTGCATATGTCAGGCAGTCGTGATCTGATGGCTTTGAAACAACTAGTCGGTTAAATCATTATTAATCGGTGTTAAAAATCGATAAATGTACAAAATAAAAACGCCAAACTATTTCATGTTTCAGCTTTTTAGATGTGAGGATTTGAAGATTTTGACTAGCTGATATGTTAAAATGAATGGGCGATTGTCCTTTTTTCTGACATTTTATAGACTAAATGAATTGATAAATTAAAAAAACTCAAAATCAGCTGCAGGGATAGATTAAGGGCGTAGTAAGTTGAGGCTATATTTAGTCTTCTAGGAATCTCTCGTCTTTTTCTTAAGAACCAGTTGCATCTTGAATGACCTATGAATGAAGCTAGAAAAAATATTGGGGAAATTAATGTTTTCCTTTCTCTCTCTCTGTGTGTGTGTGTGTGAGGTGGAGGCAGTTAGTCATTTCAGATGGCCCTTTCACTTTTCCACAAAAATGAGTTCTGCTGATGTCCGCTTTCTGATGCAATGATCAGCTGATCAGACTGGGGTGTACTGCAAGGGGCGAACTGTAATCTGCTGACAAACTGTAGTGACACATGGTGAAACACTTGCTGTATCATCAAGTAGCAAAAGGATACACCTAATTGTCAGCGGAGTCATTTTTAACTACACAGACATTTTTATAAATTGAATTGTAAAAATGTGTTTTACTCCCAGCTGGGGGCCATGCTGTATATTTTATATGCCGGTTGATTTTCTATACTAGCTTGCAGCTATCCATAAAAAGTTCTTCAGTATGAACTAGATTCTGTTTTCGCTGTGTCACACATTTCCTGTGCTCTTTAATCAAATGTAAACCAGTATGCTTCAATTTGTCTTTATGGTTTCGCTTTGCAGGTTTCAAACGAGGAGCAGATCCAGGAATGCCTGAACCAACAGTCTTGAGGTAAGGGCAAGATGGTGTGAGAGTGGTGCTTGTGTGTCAAATCATAATATGTGATTTCTGAAGCAGGAAACGGGACCGTGTGAAATGTGATGCTAAAAAGAAGTTTTCACACCTGTGCACCGCAGGGACTTTTTTTCCTTTAGTCATGGAATAGTTGGCCTAACTGTCAACTCGTCATACACTGTTTCGATAACTGGCAGCAAAGTGAAATCTGTATTTGTACATGTTGTGGTGTATTTATTAAGATGGTGGAGACTGTGACAAAAATGAAAAACCTGATAATTGAATTTGACATGATTTCAGTCAAATTGTGGTCGTTATTTTCCTTTATTTGGGATCGACAATTATTCAGCTGCACGTTTAGCATCTTATCAAGATGTTTGCTATTTTCTGGCTGTTTATTTTTAGCTTACATAGAAAAACAAGACACTTCCACTTTCAGCAAGACATCTGCAAACTACTCTCCCCAGCGAAGAATTCTACATCTTAATTGCAAAAAAAAGAAGCCCCAGCAAGATAAGAAATGAAAACAGTTACCAAAGATCTCTGACGTAAAGCCAGAGAAAACACTGGATATTGTACAATCCAGTCATCATCCTGCTCTCCCTCTCCAGCCAGAGCCATAGGTTAGTCATTCTGACATACAACTACAGTCATTCTTGTAATAACACCAACGATGGCATCAACCTGTGTCACACAAACATTTATATTCACAAAGTGCGTCCGAGATATCATACAAGAATCCTCATTTTCTCCTCCTACTGTGTACATCAGGTTTTGCACGACATCTCTTTAATTGATTGAAGTCTATGTCTTTAAATATCCTCCATGTTAAAGGAATTACACATTTGGCTTCTAAAAAACAAAGATCAACTAGTTCACATTTACTTCATTTTACTTAAAAATCTTCATGATAATGATAGAAATGTAATAAACACAGTTTTTTTTTTCTTCTGCAGGAACTACTCTGTTAATTTACAAATTAGTTTAATTTCTCTCCTAAACACTTGGAGCTTCTGACACCTGTAAATCCTGAGCTAGCTGTTTTTAGCTGTAGTTGCTGGAGCTGTAGTAAGCATGCTAAATAAACTGAATTTAATACTTGTTACAATTACTAACTGGAAATGAAAATCACAATACATTTAATACCATACCACATATGTAATGTGGCAGGTTAGAGTCCTTGATGTATACTATCTTGTTTCATAGGCGTTCGGTGATTTGTGTTGGTGTATCATCACTGAAAGTTTAAAAAATATATTTAAAAGATTATAATAACCTTTTCAGTGATGATACGTCAGCACTTGGGCTCTATAAGTGAACTGTGGAGTTTCAGGAGTCTAGTTGAACCTTTTTTATTTTTATTTTCTCTAGTTTGCTATGGGGCTAAGGAAGGTCTCCACACAGCCAGTCCCCTCCCCTCATCGAGACCATGTGACCTACCCGTCATTGGAAATCCAGGAAATGGACATTATTTTTCACTTCCCTCTCCATAAATTATACTGTCCAATGTCCGAGAAGAAAAGAATGAGTGTTATCTGCGCCCATACTGTTTATGGCCACATATACAGTACATGTATGGAGGGTGTCGCCTACATGGATAGAAGATATTTGGATTAACAGGCTGGAATCAAGACTTTGTCCCTGAAAATATGTGGTCTTGACTTGGACTATCTGTCGGTATTTTGTTGGGAATGTGTGACAGTGATGTTTAGATATACAATTCATTCCGTGTTTTTCCTCTTTTTATTTGTAATTTAAAATTTCTGAAAATAAATCCACACAGAAATGTCACTCTCGTTTTTATATTACCAGGAGCAGTGGTGGAATGTAACCAAGTCCATTTACTCAAATTAAGATTTTTGCACACAAAACATATAAAGAGCTTATTAAACAGATTATACAAGTACAGCTGAAACGATTACTTGATTGACTGACTGATTAATTGATAGACAGGAAATGAATTGGCAACTATTTTGATAATTTAAGTTATTTTTTATGCAAAAACATTTCATGTTTCCTGCTTCTTCAATGTGAGGATTTGATACTTTTTAATCATTTTAATTTATTAAATTTACAAACCAAGCATTGTGAATGTGTCACTTTGGGCTCTGGGTAATTGTGACGGCATTTCTCACTATGTCCAGAATTTTTACAAACCAAACAGTCCATTAATGGAGATAATAATCAGCAGATTATAATGAAAGTAATCATTAGTTTCAGTCTGATACAAAATAGTTAAAAATGAGCTCCATCTCACCCTACTACAACAGTAAAATCCTGCTTTTACATTAATGCATGGGTAATAATAATCTAATGATTTAATATATAATAGTATGACAGTCACAGGGTACTTAAATACTAACGAAGTATTTTACTTCCTCCGCCACTGGCCAGGAGTCATGTTGATGCTTAATCTTCAGAAGCCAAAACTGAGTTGATTGTAAAGAGTCGTGTAGAAAAATTCAGAATCTGATTGTTATGTTTAAGTGATTTGTTAAGGTGTTTTAATGTTTGGAATTCCACACAGAACTCTATAAAATAATATAAATAATGAGTCATAGATCACTGCTCATAACACATTTTGGTTTCATCTGCTTTGACAGACTTTGATAGTCATATTTTCCAGTCTCCACAGAACAGACATACGGAAGGACACTGATTAAAATCTGCAAGTGTCATTTACGGTTTGTAGGGGGAAAAAAACAGTTACAAAATGTGTCGATGTAATTTGTGATAAATGTTGGAATGAAGGAACTTGTTTCTTATCTGCAAATTGATTTATTTTTTTATTTCTGCATTTCTACAGAACTTTCCTTCCAGTCACTAATTGGTCATGTTGCGTTCAAAACACAGCTCATTGCATTGTAATTACATTAACAGCAAATTCAGTTTAACAATAATAGTTGTAAATAAATAACAGTTAATGGTACTGCAAATATAAAATCATTGTTTACAAAAATAGATGAAATTATTTCTTTTCCTAACAATGCTGTTCAAGTAGTAATGTCACAATCAAGAAATGAATCTAACACTAAAATCACTATCAAGTATAAATACCGTTTTTTGTGCAAGAAACCCACAATCATGGATTTTCCGATGACTAATAAATAACACTTTTTACCAAATATAAATAGGTTAAATAAGTTGCATGGTAGTGGGTGATTCAAGCCATGAGGCTTGATATACACAATCATAGATTACTATAAACGTACCATAACTGCAGTACACATAGTACACTCAGAGCTTGCACTTTCATGATTTCCCCCTTAATATCCAATTTCCTGAGGTATTCCTTAACAAGTGATTCTTAAACTTTCATCTTTTTGACTTTTGGCAATAGAAAGTGATGGGTGCCATGCTCCTGTTGGCCATACTTGCTCTGGCCATCTCCTTTTTATTAATTACTCTTTTGCAGTCGACAAGGAACATGGGGAGCTCGCGCAGGATGCTGTGTGCGGTCATCTTTCTTTGGAAAGGGTCGGGGTTCTCGAGGTCCTTCAGCAGCTTGTTCTCCTGGCTGCTGGTCAGTGCCGTGACCTGTTCAGGGTTCCTCATCTGTGGGGCAGAAGTGACAGCGGTATAATTGGACTAAGCAGTGCTGTATTGTAAAAATAAACCTAGGATGTAATCCAACCCATTACAAAGTCATTTACAATAAGACATGATCAAAAATGGAAGACAAAATTTGACTTTTACGCAACCAGTGGTGGAATATAACTAAGTACATTTACTCAAGTACTGAGCTTAAGTACAATTTTGAGGTACTTTGCTTGGGTATTTCCACTACATTTCTGAAGGAAATAATGTAATTTTTACTCAACTACATTCATTTGCCATCTATAGTTACTTTGCAGGTTACATACAAAACATTTGAGCAGTTTATTAAAACATAAAGCACTGCCATTGTTAAACTACCCAACAGTACATAAAGTAAAATTAGTTCCACCTTTGCCAGCTACAACAGTAAATCACAACTTGCATATTAATGCATTAGTAATGATAATCCAATTGTGTAATATATAACACGGACAAGGGGGAGGAATATTACTTGTAAGAGTATTTTTACATGGTATTGCTACTTTTACTTCAGTAAAGGATCTAAATACTTCTTCCACCACTGGCTATAACAACGATGATGAAAAAGCGAGCCAGATGAAAAGCAATCAGGCTACATAAAGACCAGGTCAGCAACACAGCTACAAATTGAAAGATTATTTTTAGTTTTGCATCTCAGACCCACCTTTTGTTTGATCGTGTTGATCAGGAGGCCGCTGAAATATCTGACATTTTTGGGGATCTGGCTGCTGGGGCACTCCTTCTCCACATACTTGAGAAGAACTGTGTAAACAAGCAGGCCCTCGGCCATCCTGTGGAGACAAGCCTCCTGGAGAGAGGAAAGAAGATCACTGTCAGTGGTCAAAGCAACCCCATCACCCAGTTTCTTTTATCAGCGTAACAGGACGACAAAGGAGGAGACATGGCTACCTTGCTGAAGTTGGTCAGAGGGCACTTTGGTGGAAGTGAGGAGATTTTTTTGAGTCCCAGAGAAATATATGTCACCTGATTTTGGAATTCAGCTTCAAACTGATAGAGGGGAAATGGTAAAAGAAACATGATGGAGATCAGGAGTGCAGTTTATTTAACACATGCTCAGAACCATCAGCCCCACTCTAATTTGAAATGTTAATCAGTAAAACTTGATAAAGATGTTACAGATGTAAGCAACTGCCAAAAAAAAAAAAAAAAAATTCAGTGAAATTCCTGGAAGATAAAGCACTTACCTCGTTCTGATGGGGTTTGGTTGCACCAAGGAGCGAGTTCCAGTTCAGGCAGGCGTTCTCTATGTCATAGGGCATCTCCTCCTCCTCCTCACCTGAGGGGTCACCTTCCGGGCTGTCGGTGGGCGCGTCTTCAACTGGAGCTCCGGGTGCGCACTGCAGGAGAGCTGCCAGAATCACTGCAGAGAGCAAGTACGCGTCTGTGCGGGGAGGAAAAGCGTGAATGACTGAATGAATGAAAAGAGGAAGAAGCAATGGAAACGTTAACACCACAGGCTGCAAATCTTACTGAGTTTAGAGGGCATGTTGCGCTGCTCTGGAGCACTTGTTGAGTTTCCTCTGATGCTGAGAGCTGCCAGGCCCAGAAGGAGTTACTTTGTCTTTGCGATGGGCTGTCATTTTATATTCTTCAGACTGGAGGGATTTCCCAATACCTCCCTGCAACAGCCACGGAATTAAAAGTTTACGTCAAGCATCCGGTCCGGCATCCGTCGGTGGTTGATGGTGATTTTGATGAAGATGGCAGGAGTGTCCATCTTCAAAATGACCAGCGAGAGCAGGAATTTAATGTACAAGATGCTTTGATTCTTTCCTAGTTCAAATTAAAGGATGAAATGCTCCACAAGTAATTATTTCAATAATTGGAAGAATAACAAAGCACGTTTCAAATACACACAAACGTACGCACGCACACACACACACACGCACGCACGCACATGAACAGTCAGCATTGGCATAATTGTGAAAAAAAAAATCCCTATGATATTTTAAGCCATATAATTTAAAGGGAAAATCCACGCAAAACCGTACATTTGCATAACAGCATCCCAATTGCCTGTGGTGGTAAAAGCAGTATGACAATATCCGGTAACGAGAAGTCAAATTCACGGTGGATTTTTAATTTGAATTACACACTGAGGGATGAGTTGCCTATCCAGGACAACTGTCTGGAGTATTTACATGAGAATTTCCTTCCCAGTATTAGCAACACTTGTGTAATGTAAGACGTTCTTCCCCTCACACGACCAGCTGAAATGATGATGAAATATCTGTCACAGTGTGCTATCAAATAGGTATTTATATTACTTTTATATTATTTAAGTTTAATTAGTGCATGAAATTAGTGATTCTCTTGTTGTTTCTTTACAGTGATGTGTGTCATGTTCCTTTTCCAATATTAGTCATGATACTACATGTTTCCGTGTATGAGTTTGATAGTTGATCTGTTCAGGGTGTTAGCACTTTTGAAAGTCATATCCTGATCACACAGCCTGTAAGATCATATCTTAATACTAATTGATTTGAATATGACGATCCTTCGGCCTGATGGAGGTTCAAATATGGTTTCTTAGGCACTTTTTCCAAGTTCGTACGCATGACTTATGCTTGACCTTGCCACTACAAAATGTTTTAAAGAATCCAATAAAATTACCAGTTTGTACATTTTTACACTGTAAAATGAGAAGGCTTTCAAGGCAATTATTTTCAATAAAAGTCATTTTAAGTTTCCTTGAGTTCTTCTAAAGTAAAATTTATTAGCACACTAGCCCGTATTTATTGAAGGCTTTGTACTTTTAACCATCCACTTGAGCGCCTGGAGTTGGATTTTATATGCAACATCCTACCAATGGATGAGGGCTTTTTGTCTATTAAAATGACTTCTTTCCCCCTCTACCACCACCAGTTTGTAGTGGGGAGCACCTATGGGTGGTGCGTGCCCCAGTGAGGTGAGGACACCACCCACTGGGGCACTCCTGTTATAATTATTTTTCTTGACATTTTTACTTCTGTTAAAGGGGCACCACACATTTTACATAATTATCTGTCAATTTACTGCTTAGCCTGTGACAACAGTTGTCCTCTGTGGCTCTGAAGCTTCGTCAAGTCTGAAAAAAATTGCTAAGGTGACATCAATTGAGAAATCTTGGGTTTAATAAAGACTATACATTTTAAAAAGAAAGCCATGGTGCTTTTGTTATGTTTTCCTAGACAGATCATGTGACACCTTTCACAAAATACATGCTTGGGGCACCACAAGGCACAATTCTAAGCCCACTGATATTCTCCCATTATAAATGCTTCCACTCACTATCTGTAAAATGTATGATAACAGCCAGGAGCCAACCGACCTATCTATGATCTCTCTAAATGTTCATGACTGTCTAATTTTCCACAGTCACTCTGTCAAACAAGATATTTCTAAAACTGTTTTTCTTTTGCTGCATTAATGGTAAGGCTCGGTTGGTCGGTCGGTCCACCACTTTGGTCCAGACTTAAATATCTCAAAAACTGTTCAATTGATTGCCATGAAATTTTGTACAGGTATTCATGGTCCCCAGAGGACAAATTGTTATAACTTTGATGATCCTCTAACTTTTCCTCTGGTGCCACCATGAGGTTGATATTTGTAGTTTTGAGTGAATGTCTCAACAACTGTTGGATGGATTGCTTTGAATCCATCCTTGAAATTTGGTTCACTCATTCATGTTTCTCTCAGGATGAACTGCAATAACTTTGATGATCTCTGAACTTTTCATGTAGTGCCATCGTTAGGTCAAATACGTTAACTTGTCCAATACTTTTAAGGACTAAATCGTCCCATCAGTCTCAGCTGTACTTTGTGTTTAGCGCTAATTAGCAAATGTTAGCATGCTAACACACTTAAGTAAGATGTTGAACATGGTAAACAACATATATATGTTCATCATGTTAGCATTGTCACTGTGAGCTCTTTAGCGTGCTGAAATTAGCATTTAGCCCAAAGCACCGCTGTGCCCACGTACAGCCTCACAGAGCTGCTAGCATGGCTGTAGATGACGCATACGTTTTATCTTCTCCATATTGTCTGATTCAGTGCAGGGTGCAAACGTTAGTCCAAAATGCCAAGATTTGATTACTTCTACTACTTCCCAGCTCCTGCCTGAATCTTGACTATAAACTGTGAATACTGTATGACTGTAGTAGCCTAGATAACAGCTATCTGGTTCTCCTCACACACACTCCAAGTTCAGGCCAGATACTATTTTTAGGTGGTTTTGACAAGACTTGATGTATAACATGAGCTATCACTGTACCATTTACCACCATGCACCCACTGATCGCTAGGCACTGACTACTTTCTGCATGTGACCCAGAGAGCAGCAGAAGGGTTTCTCATCAACCTCCCTTTCCTGGAATGCTCTAATTGCTGTGATAACAGACATTAATCCTCTAATGTCTTTTCATTCCCATTCAAACCCTATTTATTTTCACTATCATGGGACCAACTGTTGTCTTATATTCCAGAAGTGACTCAGTTTAGGGATAGCTCACAATAGTTTGGGTTCCTGTACTTTGGTATTAGTGCAAGTACAATGTCTGTGCATTTTCTGACTTCTTTCATTTCAAGTTGTAAGATATAGCTATAGATATATAAGCGTTTGTGATCCTCAACCGTTTTTGTCATTTGTGTAGCAGCTCCTTTCACTGAGGCAGGGGAGGAGGATTCCTTTCTGTGCTTCTTCCATTTCCCTCCTCCCCGTGAGGTTGTATACAGTAGGAGTATTCCTTGTTGCCATTGAGGATGTAAAATTGGTGTTTTGATTTTCATTTCCAGTGTTAATATGCAAAAATAAGAAGACTACATCTGAGTCTGTAAACGTGCAAAAATGTGATTTAACTTTGAGTTCTTCATGAGTTCAGCTTCCATGATTAAAAAAAAAAAAAGTCGATATCCAGGATTTTCTATAGTACGTCATCATCCTGTGAAACTTGGCTGGGATATGATGCTCATAACTTTGCCAAAATATTATCCCAACCTGGATATGAGCTTTGCGCTTCACATGTATTGTATGCCAATTACTCACACACATTGCTTTTTTTTCACCTGAAAGAGAATGAATCGAGAATGAGGTGAGTACCAAAGATGTCATCTTAATAATCAGCTCCAGATACCTCATTTCCCTTTTCCTTAAACATTCAAAGAAAACCAACTCTACCAACTTTCAGTTATGTTTTCACAACTTTATTTCTTTCTTCACATTATCCTTTCAAATACTACTTACTTGCAACTACCTTCCATTCAACTCAGCATGGCAACATATGTGATCATTAGTGCTTTACTCCACAGGCTCTGTGAGATGCTTTGTAATCAAAATATTTTATTCTTTATAATTCCCCCCTGCTACTATTTTTGATGTGTAACTTTCCCTCCTGTCATTTGGGATTACTCATGGGGAATCAAACTTGAGAACTCCCAAATTGGGTAAAAGAAATCAGTAGTATCCTGCATATTCATTGATGCTTGATCTGCTCTATGGAGGATGTTGTAAGATCGGGTTTGTGTCCACTTTTGATTGGGGGGTGTTTTGGTACTTTCAGTGGACAATTTGAGACTTGAGAATAGCTCAGTGGTTGCGGGGCGGCGTCTGAGGTTAATGGGAAGTGCCGATCCTGGACATTTTCCACACCGCTGAAGAGCTCAAGACACACTTTCAGTTTGCTCTGTGGACATGCAAAGTTTTGACTTATACACCTATTCTAATTTTGAATCTTTAATACAATGAGGAGCATTCATGAATTTAATTTATGTGTGATTATTGTGCTTGGTTTTTTTGTTTGGGAGAAAAGTCTGGTGAGCTGGAAGAAGTAGCTCTGACTCTCATTTCTGCTGTTTTGTTTGTGTGACCAAAGTAATTTATTGTTTACCACAAAAGACAGCAGTATGTGTGTGTGTCTGTGTGTGTAAAGTTTGCACTTCTCTGTTTTGCTACTTTGCATTTTAAAAGGGGCTTAACACTAAGCAGCTTGGAGGGAATGCACATTATGATTTACCGCAAGACTGGTGCTCTCAGAAAACATAAAGAAATCTGTTCCACACTTTCTTACAAATTGAAAATATCTGTCATCTGCTATATTTATAAAATAATGATTCAAACAAAACAAAGTAGTTTTTATTTTACATAATCATGCATTAAAAGGATGTAGAACTTTCAAATACAGCAGTACAGAAGATGTGTTTCAAAGATCACAAAGCAGTCCACAAAACAATCTCACCTAAGGGTCAAATTAATAGCTGTTCTGAGCTTCCAGTCAGATCACATGCTCTTTATCAGCAGATGATCAAGTAATGAAGATCATGTGAAATGATCGAAAGCTCCAGATCAACTGCTAAATGGACCCTGAGATGAGATTGTTTGGCCAAATATGGAAGATGTACAGTATAAATTCCAGGTTGCATTAGGATAAGAAGGGCAGCCTGGTGGGCAGCAGTCCAAACCTAACTGCTTAATGAGGCCTTTGTATGTCACTGACATAAGTTATATTACAGCTGTTTGTTTTTGATCTTTTAGCAACTAACACAAGATATTGTCTAAAGCAATCTGGTTCTAAATGCCTGTACTGAAATATTTCACTTGAATAATATCATCCAGCAAACAACATCTAAAGGCCTTTAGCGAAGCTGTTTGGGGCCGGACTGTACTATCCCAGTGCTGTATAACTGTATAACACACTGCCGTGATTTTAACAAACCTAGTCATTTTTAGCCAAGGCAAGGCAGACCTGAAATGATCACATCATCTGAAGGCCAGTAAACTCTATCAAGCTAACATCTTTGCAATATAAAGAACAGTTTCTGCATCTAGGAAAAAAAAGAACAAATAACATTCTACATACACTATTTTTTGAACTTTGTAGCATTTGCAGTATGACCCACTCAACAATAAGCAGTGGGTGTCACCCTTATCGCCTTATCGCCATTAAGAATCATAATGAATTGTCAGAGGTTTTGAGAAGCTTGCTTAATTTTCCTCTTCTCTCATTTTCTAGTTTTCTTCAGTAGAAAAAATTAGTTAGGGGGAAAGGGCACAGAACAAGTGAGCCTCCCTGCTGAGGCAGACAGCTGCATGCATCATGATGTACATTGAACATTATTCAGCATTAGTCCAATACCAGCTGGCTTCCTCTTACTCTGCAGTTTTTATTCCTCTCATGCTTCTACTGAAATTCTTATGACTAAGAAAGGGAGGGAAACCTTTATGGTTTTAACTCTCCAACCCTCCGCCAGGGTTTGTGTGTCTGCATGTGCAAATACATTAAGTAGTCACGTATCTTCACTTGTCTGTATTTGCCTTCATCAGTTATATCAGAGATAATATTGCCTATAGTCATGTATTTCCAATATCCTACATGTATGGTAAAGGAAAGGGTGAGATCCATTAAACGTCCCGCTTGGTATTTCCATTTAACCTCCAATGTCTTCAAAGACAACCCCATCTTAATTTCACTCAGGAGAGACTTCAGAGAGACTGGTGGAAGATGGCTGAAGATCTGGATGTGATGAGGAGGGGACTTTTTATGAGCTCAACCTGGACACTGAACGTGGTGAACTGGAGGTGAACAGGGTGGAGGAGGCTCGCAAAGTTTGACAGCAGCAAGATGATTGGTTGATGGAGATTGTAGCAAAATCTGGTTGGATAAGTGAGAGAGTAAACTCCCATAATCAGCTGATTAAGAGAAGCAGGGAGAGAGACAGAGAGAGAGGGAGACGTGAATGAATGAGGAATACCTATAGTCTTCCTGATTGAACTTACGCTGAGCTTCATTACACCCTGAAAACGGAAAAAAAATCTAGCGTCTAAATTAGATCCTCTTTATGTTCTTTCATTTTTATCAATGAAACTCAAATTCAGGGAAACTCAGTTCACTTTTTCTGTTGTGTTAGTTGCACATTGTGCAAAAATGATCTAACCAGTGTCAACCAATGTATATGTACCATTGGCAGTTTTGTCCTCACTCATTGTCCTACATCATATTTGTCTGTATAGATGTGCTCTACTATATGCAGTGTCACAAATCTCACGCAATATAGTACAGTGTGTTATTATGTACAAAAAACGCGTGATACAAAGCTAACACACAACATTTCATTACATCTTTGTAAAATAATCCTCCCAAACAATATACACAAACATTTTATGATCATATAGACAAAGTGGGGCTGGTAGTATGGATCAAGTCTATCACAGTTTATGCAATTTTATTTAACAATATCAATATACACCATGATATTGTACAGTACATTTTCTAGGAATTCGATTGAGAAACCATTTATACTAATAACCAGATGGGAATGTCTGTTTTTAGCTAATACAGTGACCCTGACAAAACCTGACAAAACAAGGTATTTCACCACGTTGATGTAAAAATCCTGAAATTCCAATATTGGGGTCTGGCAGTTGCCCACCTCGCCTGGTTGGTAATCCAACTTTGGTCATTAGACTTGGCCAGATATAGAAATTATATAATATATGTATAGCCTTGAGAAGTAGCAGATGTAATGGACTGGATGTCCAGCTGATGGACTAAATAATTACATAGATAATCAAAGCAACAGGTTGGCCTTTTCAATAGAAATATTACTTTAATTCCTACTTTTAATATATAATGAATTCATTTGTCTTCTTTTGGTTCCTGTTCATAATACATTTGCCTAATTAGTATGTTGGGATTGCAATGCAAAAAATACGCTGTGTAATCTTCCAGAAATCAAAACTGAACATGATGTGGAATCATTAAAAAAATATGGGGGCTGGATGATTGAATCCCAAAGTGTTTTGCAAAAGTTTCCCACAGGACCAAAACAGTGCTTTTGTTTTTTGTTTTCTGTGCTCAGAGAAACCTTTTCAGATAAAAGACTGAGTGCTGCATGTGAGCACTGACTTCTCTCTAAGCTCTCCACTCCCACCTGCACCCAGGTGTTCTCTCCTGCACTACAGTGTCTGATCTTTGACACCCGGAATTGTGCAAAGCCTGCACCCCCGGCCACATGAATTTGAAATCACTAGAGTATTCAAGGTTTGCACTGAACAATGTGATGGCTGACGAGGTTGAAATAAAGTCTGACATTGAACTTCTGCTCAGTCTGCAGTTCACCACGGTCACTGCTAGATGGCAATCACGCAGCATTTATGATGAGAGGTACGTTCAGTCCTCTCTGAAAGGGTGACATCCTGAGGCAGTAGCATAGAAAGGAATGATCTGTGCTTTGCAAATGCACTACAGCAATAATATATGACCCTCACATTGGACAGAAATTGCTTGAGGGCCTCTGGGGACATGGAAGTGTGTGTTTGGATTTGAGTTTGAGTATAGGTTCATACGAGTCTGAGTATGATGTACGTGTATAAATTACTGTGGAGTATGTGAAGTATTTCTCATCTAATGGCTTTTTAATTGTCTCAGAAGGAATGGATCACCCTGAAGTCCTTTAAGAGTTTCTTCTCCATTATGTTTGAAAGCAAAAGCTTTGGAGTCTCATCTCATATGTTGGCCCCAGTGCAGTGTTTGACTTCATACACTAAAATGTCCATGTCAGTGTTTTGAAGCTGTAAACTGACCCTATGCCCAGACTGAGTTAAACAAGTCCCAGCCATGCTAGTGGCTCTGTGAGGCTAACGTCAGTGTGCTAACACGCCCATAATGACAATGCTAATGCTGATGTTTAGAAGGTATATCACTAGAAATGTTGACCATCTTAGTTTAGCGTGTTAGCAGGCTAACATTTGCTAATTAGCAATTAAACACAAAATACAGCCGAGGCTGAGGGAATGTCATTTAGTTTTGCAGATATTTGGTCATAAAACAGTATCGGACAAATTAAAATTTCCACTTGATGATCATACTGTGGGGGACACGGATATCTGTGAACATTTTTACGGAAATATTTCAGTCTGGGCCAAAGTGGTGGACCGACCAGCTAGCTAACAAGGCTAAAAAGTATTTATTTAACATCTGTCATGCACTTAAGGGCAGTGCAGTTACCTGAAGGTGCACAGAACAGTTTCAGCTCTTTCATGGAGTCTTGCTTCTGTTCTTTTATACATGACCTTACCTGTCATATTGTGTTATAGTTTCTTGTTCATTTTAATATGACAGTCCGCTCCTCACTTCTCTTTCCCTTCTGATTCTGCTCCGTCTTCTTGTCTGCTCTCAGTTTCTCCTTTCCTGTCTTTTCATCACTTGCCAGCTGGTTTCTCACCCCTTTCACTCCCATCCCTCCTCCCATCCTTCACTTCCCTTTGTGCCTATTTCTCAGGCCACTGTGTTCTTGCCTCTTCTTCTCTCTCCCTTCCTCTGGCACTTCTTCCTCCTTCTTCCATAGACGGGGAGCTCCGTAAGAGACGAGAGGAACCGTATCTCCGCTCAGTTCGCCACAGGCACTCCTCAATATTTAATCAAGAGTGCATTTGTTTGAAGAGAGCTCTGAATATGTGTGTGTGAGTGAGCGATAAAGAGAGATGCCTGACCATGTGTGTGGGGATGCTGTATTTGTATGCAGGAGAGAGGCAGAAGAAAAAAGATAGTGTGTATATTTGCGTGTGTGGTGACAGTTTTGGGATGAAAGGCTTTCTCCAGTCCTATGGTAATTGGTTTACTATCTCTCTCTCTCATTCTCCCTGCTTCGGCCCTCCAGTTCCTCTCGCTCCTTCTTCCCCCATCTCCTTCTTTACTCCACTTCCCCTCCCCCTATAATCCATTCTTCTCCCTGTGCATCATCATGTAACCCTGGTGTGCTGTATAGTACTGTATGTGCACTTCTATGTAGGGCTCATTCATTCAAATGCTGTACAATCAGGTTTATTTGATTTTGCTGTGTGTGCATATGTGACTGTGTGTGTATCAGCGGCTGGCCTCGGTGGTCCCCAGGGACCGCAGAGCAGCACATTTCATCATCCTCTAAGCCCAAAGTCCCCTTCTCTTCTTTTGCTTCTTCAGCAATTCAGCAAACTGAGTCTTTTCCTTATTTCCTTCTTTCACTTTCAGGCGGCCGCCGGTGCTACGAGTCTAAATACAAATTTTGCTGCTTTTTTTCAGATGTATTGTAGAGCTATTGGAGTTACTAGTAATGTACTGTATGCTAACTACAACCTGAGTCCTTTGACAATTAGCTGCTGGACTTCTGTGGAGAGAGAATGCTGATTATCATACTTCTCCTCAGTTTTGTCCAATGTGACACAAGTACACAATGCGGACTGTACGATGCCACTTTGCAGGAATTATGTTAAAATGTCCAGTGGCTTCAGTGGCATCTTTGGCAGTATTACACTCCTCCTCACAGCTGACCGTAGTTTCACTGCTTCTCCTTCGGCGCTGTCCACCAAATCTCAGGAGGCAGCTATCCGAACGATGATCTGAAAAAGGACTGATGGGCTTGGGCTCTCAGTAACTGTGTTTAGCTGTCCTTTAGCACTTTGGCAGATTATGGCACAGACATGGGATTTTTTTTCTGCTGCTGAGTAGATCACAAACACAAACATCTAAAAGCCTTGCATTCAAAACAAGCATTCTTCCACAGAGAAATAGTTTAACTAACTGACGTCAATCACTATAGAGGCTTTTTTTTTTAAACTATGACTTTGATTGTTACTGATTTAGTTGTGAGTATTTGATGTTATAAAGAAATACTTTTTAAAGTTTTCAGGAGCTTTAACAGCTATCATCTCTGTACCCACTGCACTTTCTTCACATGGATTTCAAAACAAAGTAGACAAAAACTTGACATGCTTATGTCTGCATTGTTGCAACAGGGCACAGATCTGTTCTCATCGTTTTCATCAGTGTTGTCCCTAACATTGTGTTCCAGTAGCCAATCACAAAATACAGCAGTTGCCGCTAACATGCTTTTCTATATATATTGTGAGATGTCTGCATGACTTCAAAACTTGATTTAAGAAACTACTGTCATTCTTGGTTCAACGGTAAGCATTATGTCACCCTCAATTAAATCAGTTGTACACTGAAACAAAGTGATCACAGGCAGAGTTGAAGTGTCAGTGGAGAGTGAAACTTGGTGCATGTTTACCTTGATCCTGTATGGACTTTCAGATTTTATTAGTGTGTAGTGTCAGTATTGCCATAGGAGAGGTGACACTGACAACCCAAGTATGGAGAGCAATGGAGACAGCGGAGAAAACGTTATTGTGCGTCTGTTTTGAGTATTACAGAGCACATCACTGTTCCTTTCCCTCATTTGAGTCTGGATTCAGCACCAAACTTGAGTTTAACATGTTAATAGATTAAATGTTACAGCTAGCTTTTGATGTAAACACAATAAAAGTTTTTCCTCACGTGTGTGTGTGTGTGTGTTATTCAGCTGCCACACAGTATGCTGGCCCATTACCTCTGACAGCGATGGTGTTGGTATAATCTGAGTCCCTGAAAGGGGCCAATTATCCCAGATTACAAGTCCTATCAGGAAAGCAGACTCGACATCCGAGTTATACAACTGAACCCACCACACTCAAGCTGAACTCTGCTCAGATTTATGTCTTCTGGAGTATCAGACTCCAATCCTCTTGGATCTACTGAATTCAAATTAATTCTCTTTCAGATCATATTCACTTGAAATTAATCGAATTTAATGCACTCTGAGCAGCTTCCCAAGAGGGCCGAGTTCTTTTTCAAGGCATACAGTGAATTTCTCTTAAGAATAAGAGCTTATTATTATAATGCCAGGAAAGTGCACCCATTTTATTGCTGGATTCAGATTCAAAATAAGAACAGTTTTGTTGTCCATGTGATGTAAATTAAAAAAAACATTTTGGATACATTATATAGGCTATAACAGCCAACTTGCTTGTATAGGATACCACGTTCCTGCACAAACCTAGACCCAGTTTGTGCCTCATGTGCTAACATTACATTCAAGTTACAGAGCTAAGTATCTGAAATATAAAGTAATATAAATCTTTGAAAAACCCAAAATCTAATTTTATAATGCTTACTGCTGTTGTGATGAATAAATATTTTGTCCACGACACAATAAAAAGGACTTTTAGCTCATTTTCCAAGTGGTGAATCTATTTCATATGTCAGGTAAAGTGAAGAACATTGATTATCTCGTTACAATGGCACCTGTCAGTGGGTGGTATATATTAGGCAGCAAGTGAACATTTTGTCCTCGAAGTTGATGTATTGGAAGCAGGAAAAATGGGCAAGCGTAAGGATGTGAGTGACTTTGACAAGGGCCAAATTGTGATGGCTAGATGACTGGGTCAGAGCATCTCCAAAACTGCAGCTCTTGTGGGGTGTTCCCGGTCTGCAGCGGTCAGTACCTACCAAAAGTGGTCCAAGGAAGGAAAACCGGTGAACCGGCGACAGGGTCATGGGCGGCCAAGGTTCACTGATGCACGTGGGGAGCGAAGGCTGGCCCGTGTGGTCCGATCCAACAGAAGAGCTACTGTAGCTCAAATTGCTGAAAAAGTTAATGCTGGTTCTGATAGAAAGGTGTCAGAACACACAGTGCATCGCTGCGTAGCCGCAGACCGGTCAGGGTGCCCATGCTGACCCCTGTCCACCACCGAAAGCGCCTACAATGGGCACGTGAGCATCAGAACTCATCTGAGGGAGTTGTTGCTCAAACGACTCAAACGTAATGTTCATAGAACCCAACTGATATTTGGATTTTTGATTCTTAACATAAACGCATAACATAAACAAACGCTGTTGATAAGGATCCCCCTAAATTTGCCTTTTAGACATGTAACGAAATATAAGCTCATCAGTGCTCTCTGCTGGACAAACGTAATGGTGGGATCAGGGATTCACTTTGAAAAGAGGGTGTGAGTGTCCGTCGTGCTCAGTGTTCATTAATTAATGCTTCAATGGCAAAATAAGTTTTAAAATCCATCAGTGGTGCAGTTTATTACCTGACAACACACTTCTTCTCTTGCGCAGCAGGTGCCAAACATGAGTGATAAAAATACCCTGCTAAAGGCACACACTGGGGCTAGTTTAAACCTTCAGTATAACATGTTATACAAACATACACCACCTCTAAGGAAGAGGAAAGAGTTTAAAAGTACCTTCTGATGGTGACTATTAGCATTACGGAAATGTATAGGGTGGGGAACCACATGAGAGACCCAGTGTCTCATCTTCAGCGACCCACAGCATGGAGGGGTTGAGAGAGACCCTCTCATGTTTCAGCTCACCTGCCCTCTGCCCCAGGTTAAACTGGAATGCAAAGCTCCAGGCTCCACAGCATTCTCACACGGCCAGGGACAAAACACAGCTCCAAACCTGAAAAATAGGGCTTTGCCATGTACCACACACGATACACTCTGTGGCTGCTCTTTGTTTACCTATGGAAATTTGAGCCAGGTAATGTGGCGACGTACCCAGTGCCCTCTGCTTCTTTTCCTCCACCCCAGACTATTATGTTTAGCACTGCGTTACATTTACAACGCATGACATTAATAAAAATGTAAATGTTACTGAAATGTCAACTGCACCAGAGCAATAGTTACAATGTGATGGTTTTAAATGTTCCTCGCTTTTATCCTTTGTCAGACTGGTCCGAGAATGAATGGTGGAAGTGATGCAATGTTTCTATTCACCTGTGACCCCCCCCCCCCCCCCCTCCACCCCTCCACCCCACACCCCAACCTACTAGTACTGAGGAGTAGGACGCGCGAGCCATTGGGTGGAGCAGCAGCGCGGCGTGCTGCGGAATACATTCAGTAGGTCGTTAACGCTGCGCGCAGTTTGGTTGCAGATGCAGGTCGCTGAGCGGGAGCGGGAGCGGGAGGCGGGGGGAAATGGCGAACGGGCGCGGGCGGCGGTGCGCCTCGTGAGGATACAGTAGACACCCGGAGCGGAGGCAGGCGGCAGGTCGAGGACGGACAGGAGAAGGAAACGAGCCATGGAGGACTCTGAGCCCGCAGAGGACGGCTTGCTCGCGGGCTTGCGTTGGAACCGGAGCGCACGGGACCAGGCTCAGCTCAAACACAAAATCCGGGATCTGCCAGGGCTACTCAAGCACGGGCTGCACCTGCGGAAGAAGAGCGTGAGTACTTCAGACCGACCGCTGAGTGACTGACTGACTGACTGTCTGTCCGTCCTTCTGTGTTTCATGTTTGATGAACGTTAGCAACGGCTGACGGTTTTATCTTTTCAACCGTGTGTTGTTGTTGTTTTTCTCTACGCCGCTCTGTGCTGTGAGGCTGTTTCGTAACCCCGTCACGACTCAGGTGTTTTCATTTTGTTACAATCATTACTGTCGCAGAGGCAGTGTGAGTGTGTGCGTGTGTGTGCTACATCCATAATAACCAATTGCTGTTGGACATCATACCTTCACACTCCGGTAGTCAAGGCAACACCCCCCCCCCAACAGATTCACTACACACGCACCTACTTACATACACTAAGAAATACACGCACTTATATATATATATATACACAAATCTGTGTGCAGCCACACAACTAACGATTACTTTCATTATTGATTAATCTCTCAATAGTTGTAACTGATTAATTGTTTAGTCTATAAAATGTGCCATCACAAGTTCTGAAGGTGAAGGTGATGTATGAAATGTCTTGTTTTTTTCCATCCAACCATCCACGACTCAAAGATATTCAGTTTAAAAATGATATAAAACAGAGAAAACTCACATCTGAGAAGCTGGAACCAGCAAATATTTGACATTTTGTGTTTGATTAAATGACTTAAACGATGAATTGATTATGATAATTGTTGCGAATCAATTTTCTGTTAATCAACTAATCAGTTATCAGCTCTATAATCTCTGTCTTTTATCTGTATTATAACATTCCCAGTCCAAATGGAGCACATTTGTAGATCACACGTCTAAAATGCATCTCTTGGGTCCTCTGGTTCTGTTTTGTGATGATTGGTCTACTAAGCAGTAAATGAGTGTGACTCGGTGTGCCCTGATGTGGAATGAACACACCTGACAAGCCAAATATCTGCTCAAAGTGTCAGCTCCACTCGTCTTCATCATCGGCGGCCCACAGAGGGAATCGGGGACAGAGTGCCAGTCCCACTGGTGCCAAATGTGCTAAAGATATGCAATTGCAAATATGCACTTTGGACTGAGGACATAAACCGTTTCTATCATGTTACATCTTGTCGTTTTAAGTGGTGTTTACATTTTGAGGCTGCTCAGTGTTCCTACCTGTTTGATTGATGCGATTAAATTCTCTTGTGGTAACAAATCAACATAGGAAATCCTTTTAATGAATTTCAGAACAGAATATGCAAATATGAAAGTTGAGTCCAGACAAAAACGTTATAATATTAAACCATAAAGAATGGATGAATGAATGGATTACTTCAATAGCAGACTGTGTACCGCATCATCTTTGTGCGGTACATGCACAAAGATGATGCGGTACATGCAGTTTTCCTTCCCCTGTCTTCATCTAACTTAGTGTGTGTGGGTGAGTGTGATGAGGCGTAGGTAAGTAGTGTAAAGGTATGGCTGTTCTGTGCAGACTGGTTCTCTCTAGACACTGGCAGTTGGCTATGCTTCACCTGGCACATTCTCTCTCTCTCTCACACTCACACACACACACACACACACACACACACGCACACAATCAAACAGACTCACACTTGTTTGTATATGCACATGTAAAATCTCCAAAAAGATTGCGAGAGAGGAACTACCGTGAATTGTTTTTGCACTGCGCTACAATAGCACTCCAAATTGGAAATGCTCAAAAGAAAATGTTGACCTGATCTCAAATCACAGCATCTCTCACAGGTGGACACCTCAGATCACCTTTTCCCCCTTTTTTTTTTTTTTTTTGTTGATCCATGCAGACTCTTGAGCTATTTATTTGTTCTAATAATCAGGGCCTCGAAAAGTGCAAAACATCTGACATAAGCAGTTTTTCCACATTAGCTCGTGCTTCTTTGATGTCTGTTGTGTTGTACAGAGCCATCTGTCGCCTTTGGTTCCAGCCTGCAACAGCCTCACCTTTTCTTACATTATTCTCTGTTGTGACTTGCTCTGGTATTCAATTATTAGTCCTTTATTGGCTACAATATGACAGGAACAGAGGGATTTGCTTAGAGGAAAACTGACATTTCAACTTTCACTACACTTGCCAAGGTGCTCTGTGCAGTAGCCACGCTGTAAAAGGTTACAACGGGGAAAACCTGGCTAGTTCTCCTTCCTCCTCATCCAAAGAGTTGACCACAGCTCAGTCAGCTCAGCCAAAGTAACTTACATAGTATGTGCAGTGGACTTCACATTTTATGCTATAAAACATATGAACCCACTGGTGAGGAAAACGTAGCAGAGCAAGTCACAGGCTCAGGCTGCCGTTGCTTTAGCTGGCCAGCAGCACCGCTAGCTGGGCTGGAAAGACAGATGCTGACTGGTGGAGTTTTTTGCTGTTGTTACCCACAGATACCCTCAAGCCCCAAGTCCGTCTTCTTTAACCAGTTTTACTGTGGCCTGTTAGTTTTGGTTGGATTTTGTTGCTGACACCAAAACAGAGGACGAACCAGTGTGTACGGCAGCGTGACACATGAAACTTTCTTCAAAGATAACGCTGGTAACAGTTATCAGAAAACAGCTGACTGATAAGGCTTTCTTGACCCTAACTCATAACAGTCAGTAATGTCTTAATATAGAATTTGTTCTAATACTAATTGCAGAGGTTGAGGTGTAGATACTTTATTTGTCATTTGCACGGGTACTTTGTTGTTCCTGAATGGTTTCTTTAGTCAATCAGTAAAACATTGTTTAATATGTGTGCATGTCCTGTATGTGCGTATGAGTCATCGCAGTTGCCATTAAATGTGTTTGCGTTCTTAATGCAAGCAAAGAAGTGATGCATGTTGAAGGTAGAGGAGGTGGAAATAATCAGTATCATATATTTCAGAAAGAATCTGAAAACACAGTTGAATCATGGTGCACTCCCAGTTTAATGGTGCTATCTTGTTTGGGGTTGCAGCTTCTTTGTCTTTCTTTCCTTTTCTATTGGATTTAGGGCAGACAACACACTGGAAATTATATTGCTGCTCCCAGATGATATACCAGATTTTTCATTTTTAAATGGGACATGTGGATGCTTATTAGAAAATACTTTGACTGACAAACACTGTATATAAATGTACAGTATACATATCAGACATATCATTTTGGCTGTAAAATGAGGTTATCACAGTCATAATGTAAGCTTTCAGACTTTATGATCACTGTCTTAGAGGAATGTTGATGATATTCCTCAGAAGATGATCTCATTTCCGCATTATACATGCAGTAGAACAGTGGCTTGTGATGTGTTTTTATGTCTGCCAGCAATATTTCACATCCATAACCGCATTATACATTGAGATTAGAAAGATGAAAGGGCAAGTGAGGGGTGGAGAGACAGACTCGACACACATTCACACTCACTCCCTGTATAAACTTATACACACACTTATCACTAGAACCACTGTATTTGGCTGAAAGGATTAGCAAAGTGAGAAGTATGCCGGTACTCCTTCTGAATTTTATTAGAAACTTAAAATAAACGTGAAATATGCATGATATTGCAAGTGTATATGCAGAATTAGCAAATGCTGATGATACATGAAAGACAATGAAGGAACAAAGAAAAACACAGGACATATATGCAGAATTGCAGTGACCTAAAATGATCTTTATTATTATTAAGACCACAAAAATATTAGCTAGTGCAACATGTGGGCACTCATTCTTATTCAAAATTGTAAATGTTGAGACACTGTCTTTTAAAGATTTTACATTTTAGGGATTTGAATTACGTTATGAAATCAATTCCCAAGCAAGAAAAATTAGTGTTTGATTTCCACTTTGATGTATGAATATGATATTTACTCATATTATTGATTGGATTGATTAAATCAGCCACATTTAATGGAAGCTTATCTAAAAACAACCTTAAGTGGAAGAATTCAAATATTGTGAAACATCTATTTTCAAAGACAACCTTTTTTTTTTTTCATATCAAAATTATGACTGTCAACCCTGGTCTCATAATGTCCAAAATATTCTTGTTTGGGGATACAAATGCTAACAATTAATCTGCAGATTACTTTCTTGATTAATGAAATGAAAGTTTGAACTATAAAATGTGAAAATATAGTAAAAGAAAATGCTCGTCAAAATTTTCTAAAGCCCAAGTTGACATTTAAATTGCTTTCACCAAACCGCAAGATACTCACTTTCCTCTGATTTGAAGGCTAAGAAAACCAGCAAATATTCACATTTGAGAAGCTGGAACCAGTGAATTATTTATAATTTTTGCTTAAGAAAGGACTTAATTGATTGATCAAAACTGTTGGTGATCCATTTTCGGTTTATAGATAAGATAAGATAAGCCTTTATTGTCCCACAGCGGGGACATTTTCAGAACTCTGTGTATAACTTACTGTAGATCACTGACCTTAAGTGTTGGTAGGCCAAAGGCCATGTGTGTTGGCAGATAGGGATGGTCTGGCAGGTGGGTTTCTTAACAGCTTTACTGTGTGTGTGTGTGTGTGTGTGTGTTTGTCTATTTGTGTGTGGGTCTATTGAGCTGTAGCTGCTTTGATGTCTCCATTTTGACTTCCTTGTATGACGAATCTGTCGAGGAGTCGACAGGAGCTTAGTGTGTGTGTGTGTGTGTGTGAGGGGGCTTGCCAAGCATACTGTGCTACAGCTCTTCACTGTGCTCAGCAATCTAATCTGAGAGTAATCCATTTCTTGGAGATAATGACCTCGCTCTCTGCTGCTCTCCCTCTCTCTGTATACACACTTTGAAGTCATCACACAGATAAGCGTGTCAGCATGTGTTCTCTTTGCTATAACTCTCATTCCTCCTCATTCATCCTGTCTTCCCTTCTCTTCTCTTCTCTTCTGTCATTCTCTTTTGGCCCCCGGTGCACTGACAGCAATGGACCGTACACCCTGTGATGGAGAACTGTATCTTTTGTGAGGAAATGAGGCACCGACAATGAGACTCACAGGAACATGGCCAGCAGACATTTCTCTCATCGTGTGATACAGTATGAATGAACCACCTCTAGTGCTGGTGCGTCTTGAGTGTGTTTGTGAGAAGACATGACGGGGAGAAACGGAGACCTCTTGAGAGATCCCGCATTCACCCGACAGGTAGACAAAGAGATGGAGAGATAAGAGAGCGGCCGAGACAAAAGAGAGGAAGAACGAGCAAGACGAGATAGCGAGAGTCAGAAACAATTTATTTAGTCTGTGTGCTTGGCTGGCTGGTGTGCTCTACTTAACCCCCAGTCCAAACACTGCATGTCTTCACAGACACAAACACGGAATAAAGCTCTCATCTTTACTGATATCTCTGAGGATGTCCGCGCTGTGCTGGCGTTTTTCACAGCCAAAAACTGAGCTCTTTTGAAAATGTTTTCCAGTGTGGGTAAATCTGAAACTTCACCCTTGCGTTTTATTGTGAATGGGGGAAAAACTGTGCTTTTGGACTTTCTGTCACCTCCAGCTTTCTCTGTGATCCCTCGTTTTAAATTTAGATTACAGTAGGGCTGCAACTGATGATTATTTTCTTTGTCGATTAATTCACAGATTATTTTCATTATTAAAATGTCAGGTAATAGTAAAAAAAATGCCCAATACAATTTCCTCAAACCCAACACAATCACATTGCTTGTTTTGTCCGACCGACAATCCAAAATCCAAAGATATTAAGTTTACTGTCACATAAAACAAAGAAAAGCAGGAAATCATCACAATTGAGAAGCCAGAACCAGAGGATATGTACTACTTCTGTTTGCCTGCCAACCTCACGGTGATGATGAAGTCACTGCACCTGGCCAAGAAATAGTCTGCCGCATAACCCTCCACAAATTGTTGTTTTTACGCATTGGTTTTTGTACAGATTAAACAAAGAAGATACAATGTGTTAATTAATGAGCTTTAGTGGTGCTGGTAGGTGGATTTTGTTATCTTTGGTGGAGCCAGGCTAGCTGTTTTTCCTTGTTTCCAGTCTTTATGCTAAGCTAAGCTAACTGGCTGTTGGGTGTAGCCTTATATTTAATGCACAGACATGAGAGTGATATCGATCTTCTCCTCTAACTCTCGGCAAGAAAGCGAATAGGCGTATTCCCCCAAATGTCAAACTATTCCTTTAATGAAGAGTGGGTGAGCTGATACAGTCACTTGCTTTGGATAAAGTGTGTGTGCAAGTGTGTGTACTCGCTTGCTCTTGTGTGAGAGTGTGTGAGACATCCCAGACAGCATCATCGCTCTAATGAGGATCACACACACTGCTCTACATCTCTCTAATCATCCCTCTATTTCATTTTCTTGCAAGTCAAAGCCACAGCCGTGCATTTCTCTCCCTCTGTCTTTGTCTTTGTCACTTTTTCTCTTTTTTGCAATCACAATTAAAATGATCTCTCCGTCTCTCACAGCCTCATATCTCTCCCTGTCATGCTCATATCCCCCGTCATATATTCATAGACTGTTGTGATTTGTTCAGCCTCCGTCTCTTCTTTCTCCTCTTGCACGCTAACTCATTTATATTTCTTCATCTACGTCCATCTTCCACAGTTGCTTAGGTGCTTTTCATTTGTTCCATCATTTGATCTCTCTGTATCTCTCTATTCGTCATCATCTGGTGGTTTGTTAATCTCAGCCAGTGAGCGGCGAAGGGTAGCAGCGATTGCTAGCGCAGGCTCAGTTTTCTGTTAAGGTTTCCACAGGGAATCAAACCCACAACTCTATCCGTGATCCTGCTCACAGGCCGGTTGCACTCCCATTGCAGGAGGTTCTCATCTGTCTGTCTTTTAATGAACGCTGGCAACGTGATCGTCATCCTAATACAATTCTACAGTTTGTTTTTATCAGGGCAAAGCAGATACCACAATCTGATATTTTCTCACCCATATCCAATGATAATGATATTGTTCTAAGACTGAGTGCAAATGCAAATGCGAAAGAATTGGTGCTTATTAAATCTACAAAATATATTCACCCTCTTGGATATTTTCATGTTAGGCTTTTATGACAGCGTTCAACAGAATAATTACTCTTTAATGTCAAGTTGAAAACAAACCTCTATGAATTGAGTCTTTGTGGATAAGTCTCTATCAGGTTTATACAACTGGACATGACATTTTTCCCCTTCTTTTGGATGGAGAGCGTGGGTTAACTTGATTTGGCCTTTGCAGGACTTTATTGTTGTTTTGAAACCGATTGGCTTTGTTATTGTGCTGAAAAATAAGTCTTCTCCCAATCCAGCATTCTCTTGCAGGCGGCAGCAAGTTTCTGTGTTTTGCTGCATTTATTTTAGCCTCTATCTTCAAAGCGTTCCAAGGCCTACTGCAGAAAAGCGTCCCCTCTGCATGGCACTGCCATGACCGAGCCTTTAGTAAGATGGTCAAAAAGCTTGCTTTTGTTCTCATCTGACCATAGGAAGTTCTTCCACTTTGTTTTAGAGTTGTCTGCTCAGTGTCTCCCATCTCAGCCATAAAACCTGTAGCTCCGTCAGAGTGTCTAAAGGCCTCTTGATGGCCTCCCTCACTGCCCTTTTTGCATGGACTGCATTGAGGTTGACTGCAGCATAACTTTTGTTTAACTATTCACCTTACTGTACTCCCTATTCAGTGCCTTGAAACTATTCTGGTATCTTTCCACTGATTGGTGCTTTACAATAGCCCTGTCACAGATTTGTTTGGGATAGACAAAGACATTTTGACATGTCACAGTATTGAAAAACAGGTGTAAATAATAATATTACTGATGGTTGCATTCCATTTAGCTGCTTCAGTTTCAGGTCCTGCTATTGTGCATGATGGGTCCGAGAACAGAGCCATCTTTAATGTTATTAGTAACACTTTACTCCTTCTGACAAGTGAGATGTCTGCTCGTTTGTCTTGGTTATGTAGTTTTAGCCAAGAAATTGACTAGCCAGCTATTGCACCCTGCAGATACGAATGTATCATTGTCACACCTTGGTTACACACAGGTGATCAGCATTCAACTAAAAACGCTTGGCTGCGTGATAATCTACTGTAGGCGTGTCAGTGTAAAGGGGATCAACTTAGAGATTGTTCACTTTGACACCAAAGAGTCTTTGTTTGTTGATCAGCGATAAAAAGCCTCTTCAAACCACTGTGATTCTGTGCTGTAAAACAATAAAACATGAAAACCTTTCAGGGAGGTGAATACTTTTATAGACACTGTAAAGGTTTCCTTGCGTGGGTGGGGAACAGATTAAACTTTTTAGATATGCCTATCGTAAAGTACTGTAATGAAATGTTAAAATTAAAATTAATACAGAATATCTGCCATGTATTACCAGTAAAATATCATATTAGAGCAATTATACATGTTTTATTTTAAAGCTGGTATGACTTAATTACTATATAATAATGTAATGCGAGATATTGTATCCGTTGTGTACGACTCAAAACCTGTTAAGAACTATTATCTTCAAGAGTTATCTGATTTTGAAAATAGGGCTGTGAAACATTTGAAGCAACCAAGACGAGGTGTTACTAAATTACATCACAACGTATTGCACTGCAGTGAAATACGAAAACAGATGTCTGCATGTAGAGCTGTTTCCGCTCTGCTCGATCTAACACTTACTGTGATTTTTAATCTGTTTTATGACCAGTGTGTCGCCACAGTGTCAACGCTGTCATCTAGCTCCTCTGGCACCATAATAATCCATAAAGATTCAGAGTTTATTTCCTAAAAGGGAAAGTAGAGGTGGAGTGGATACTCCCATGGTAAAGGCATGGTGTGATGGTAGTAACCATGAAGAGATTTATAATGGTGTCACTGTTATATTGTGAAAGTTTGACTGACAGTTGTATTTTATTGTTGAGGAACTGAACTGTCTTTTATTATTGTTTAATGGTACTGGTTTTGTAATAATGAGTGCTTGAGTGAATATGTGTCACTGTTAAACCATTTAGGTCAAATAATCATCATACACTTTATAATTAAAAATGAACAGTCACGTTCTCAAAGTGTATTGCAGTAACAAGTTACTGCTGTTGGTTTATACAAAACCTGACTAATGTGTTTGGAATGGTAAAACTGGTCTATCTCATCTCAGAGTCTTGTTTGTTCTGTGTATTTACTGTGTGTGTGTGTCATTGTGTGTTGGCTCTGACGGCTTGTGTGTTTTTGTTTCAACAGCAGTCACCTGACACTATCCCCGGACCGAGCACTGGCCCTACAGTACACAAGGTAAGGAAACATACATACACGCACACACACAGGTGATGTCATCATAGTTTTGCTGTGGAGCGAAAGTGTGTTTGTTTAGCCCCAATACAGATGACATCAGTGGTGATATTACCATGGGCTTTTTCCAAGCGACTACATACACGAACATACACACTCTGAGGAAGTCTTCATTTGTCATGCATCACTATAATGCGGTTTGGCAAATATTTCAGTACTGCACTCTGAAAAGGCCTTAGGGCTTAAATATCTGCTGTGAGTATAGTTTTCTTTGAACGTTGAAAACATTAGCCAAAGAAATCAACATCTGAAGTTTAGATGCTGCTTATTTTATGTGCACTGCTGTTAGCCCCTGTGCCAAACAATCTTTGTCTGCTTGGTGGTTTGTCCCTCAGCACTGTTGCAATTTTTTTATTGGTTGTATTTCACTAGATTTTCTTTTAAACCTCGCCTCAATGCAAACGGCTTTACCTATAATGTATAACATTGATGTGGTACCCAAAGCTGTGTGACGCTGGTAAAAACTTCTTGCCAATGAGCACCTAAGCAGGGGGATGCTTGCAAAAAGAAGGTTTAAACTGGATCTTTGCAAAGCCTGTTTAAATCACCCAACCTCAGTTTTTTTTAAACAAGATATTACTTTGGAAAATATTTACTAAGAATTGACTGAACCTGGTCACTGAAAGCTGGACCAATTAATAAACTATGGAGATTGGAGTTTGTATGATGGTGACAATGAGTGGCACTTGAATTTTAAGTTAGTGCTGACTTCCACCTCTTGACTCTTGAACTGTTGAACTGTGATCAACTACTTCAAAATAAAATATGATTATGCAGCTCCACGGCCTATTTGTCACCTCAGATTGATTCTCAGAAAACCCATTTTGCTAGATAATAGTTAATGTGACATTTGACAAAGGTTTTAGAACAGCTTGAAAATCTGAAGCAAAACATGTTTCAGCAAAGGTAGAGTTGTAAAACATTTGTCATTGTTTATCAAAACTTGATCCAAGTGCCTGTCAAGTAATTTTCTTGTATTGGCAACACCCAGAACTGCCGATCAAGGCTCAGCAGTCCAAGGTAGGTGAAGTAAAATTTGAAGGCTTGCCTTGTGAGCCTGATTGAACCCAGATTCTTTGTTTTGAAGGGCATTGTTAACACCACCTTGTTGCCACAATGATGATCCATAATTCTTCTTTGAGGTCAGGAACTTCCTTTGAGTCCAAGACACACAATAGTGTAAAACTGTGTCTGTCAAATACTGCAGCGCACATAGCAACTGCAATTTTCTGATTAGATAGACGATAACGAACCGGCACCTTAACATACCTTAAATGTACCCTGTTGAGTTTTTCCTGAAAACAAACAGTTATGTTTACATTCAATATTTCTCACCAAAACACAGTATGTGTGTCCTTGAGGGCTAACGAACATGTTGAATGCATTTTCTTCTTCTTAAAACATTTTCGAGGCCGATTTGTTTTGAATATTTTAAAACCTGCATTGTTTACATCCATGTTTCTATCAGCTAGCAGTTTTCTCTCCTGCCTTTAGCTGGCACATTTCTGTGGTTTTTGGCACATTATGGTACAAACTGTCATTTAGGACTAGCATAAAACCATCTGCAAGAATGTGCATTATGTCAGCCATGTGCTTTTGCATGTACACAAGATGCAAAAATAGCAGGGACCCACTCTTAGAAGGATTACTCCATAGTGCTACTAGTGGTCAAAAACCTTTAATCCTTTGATGTTGCAATACATGATGGGACCATTTATCTTTAGTTATAGTGATTTGAAGTGCAGTCATGTGCATAATCTGCTCCCATATAGCCACACGACTATTCCACGGAGCCAACGACAGGATACAGTTTGAGGTTGACACCGGAAGGGAATCTCTCATGTTGTAAAATAATGTGAATGGAGCCTCATCAGTCATCAAGTGGGCTCAGCTCTGTAGCATGTAAACGTGAATATGAATGGAACAGAACAAGCGGCCCATGTAAACAGCTTAATTGAAATACGGTCCTATTTACCATAGTGTCAATAGCAGGATTATTGCAGAGCGTGTAGACACAGTCAGTGTTTCATTCCTCAGGGGGAAAGAAATTGAGCTGTCCTTGTGAGCTGGTCAATGACAGCTACATGTAGCCACACTAGCTCCCTGCAGTCTAATATTCATGAACAAAACAATGTTGAGATAAGATTTTTGTCAATTTACTGGCATTTATTCATTTTTAGTGTTCAGATTTTAAAATTACAGTGCAAAAACTCATTTTGATGTGGTTCTGTGTGTGTGTCAGTCTTGTTCCCAGAGTTTTCCATGTGCTGGTCGCACTGTGAGGAATGCCTTCCTCTCCCATGGACCATACCCAGCTAAAGACAAGATACACCTGGCCAGAATCATACGGTACACTTGTCTCTATGCTTGTGTGTCTGTCTGTGTGCAGGGCCCAATCGATGTGTCCGGTGAAGCACATACACTGACTCACCAGTCACTGTTGAGCCCCGTTCTGATTGGCCAGTCAACTTGTTTATGCAGTAAAACAGGCAAAGTGTGGTGTAGATATTATATAGCAAAGCACATGATGGACTGGGAATACATGCACTCTAATGCTATATACTGTACAAACGGTACACACAGATGCATGCAAAAGTCATGTGAACATCTGGACACAAATATAAATAGATACTCTCAACCGTCAGTGCACATTAACCCACACAAACACACACCCACACACATACACAAGGAGTTTATCCTGGGGGAAAGGAGACGGAAAGTATTCAGTGTTTAAGAGGAAAAGGCTTACAGAGAACTAATGAATAATCAATGGATATTGATTAAATAAAATAGACAAGCTTTGTGGCGAGGGAAGAAGTGTGTGTATGTGCATGTGTATCATAACACCGTGTGGCTGTACTTGTGTGCTGAAAATGTGTGTGTGTGTTTCAACAGACGTAGCTACGTGGGCGTGGAGCTGGTGCAGTGGCTTTGTGAGCAGTGTGTGTACGTGCGCTGTCGGACTACTGCTGTGCGTGTCTGGCAGGTGCTGCTGGAGCTGGGAGTCCTGCTGTCTGGTAAAAACACACAACAGACACACACACACACACGCGCGCGCACACACGCACACTAACATGCCTGGAGGTTGAACTGTGCTTCAAAATTTATAGCAACCTTCCAGCGACATCAGCAACAATCTACACATCTGTAAAGAACAATGAACCAGTTCACCTGGTAATTTCCAACAGAATAGAGAGGTGAATTCGCTGCTTCATTCACCTGCTTAACTTTCCACAAGGTAAAATGACCCTGTGGCTCTGTGCATCCAAGCCCCCCACTAATAATCCCAAACATCCTCTTTCATTATTTACCAAAGACCATGTCAACAACTAACATTTTACCACACACCAAACCTTCTGATAAACGGTGAATCTATCACTACACCTTCAAATATTTCTGTATTCAATAGAGTACGATAAAAAAGAAAATGTAGAAATGATATTATTCTTATTACTTTTACCTTATGTTGTGTTGAAACACACTCGGTATGCTATGGATGACACATCCTTGTAAAGAGGGTATAATATTCAAAGGCAGTTAACGTTTCTTTAAAGAATGAGCTAACCTGATCCTCTTAAGGTTGCCTGCTTTTGGACATTTGCTCAGGTGCAGTTCATCGGTCTGGCTAATCCACCATAACTGTTAAATAGCTTGTTTGATTTGCATGTGAATAATGAATACTCAATTCTTGATTAACTGTGTACATTTGTACAATCAATATCTTAATGCATCATTCGCTTTTCTTTCTGTAGCATAGACTGTCACTTATTGATTATGATGCAGGAGGTGAGCTAACATGGTGGCCCCTGAAAAGTTTAGCATCCATCTCTTTGATTACACTGTAATGGCCTTTATAAACAGTGTACATTCATCAGGTATTACTATATGTGTTGTTGTCCACATACCTGATGAAGACCAAGTTTGTTAAAGTAGTCACACATTATCACTGTGAAAATGATAAAGAGAAAAAAGGAAAACTTAAATAAAATTCTCAATCACAACAGGAGAGGAAGCTACTTCTCACATTGTCTTTGGTGTGTTTGTGTGTCTGTTCTTTCTCCAGTTGACCAGCGGGTGGTGTTTTCAGACTCAAACTCTTACTACCAGTTCAGCTTTGAAGAGTGTGACTCCGCCTCCTGTGAGTTTCGCTCCAATGAGGGGGAGTGGCCAGAGGCGGTTAGGCTCCTCCTACAACTCGCCCCATACGTCCAGTTTCGCTCTGGAGGCGGGGCCAACAGCCCGTAAGTGTCCATTAAAATCTGATTGCAAGTTATGCTGCGATGGATAGATGGATGGATGGTATTTAGAATTAACACTTAATTAGTTTGAATTAATTTGAACACAAGCCAACACAACTAACTTAACGTTGTAAAACTGACACGGTTCGGTTCATTCAGAGCCTCCGCTGCCTCTCTTGAGTTACTAAACAGGTAACTTCAGATTTGTTGGAACGCAGTTTTTAAAAGAAAGCAAACCACCTCACCTTGATGTTGATTCCAAAATGGTTCACACACATTATAATATCTCAGAAGCTGAAACATGCCTCTCCATGCTACGATACTTGTATGGTGAATGTGACTGAGTTGTAATGTACTGGATGATCTCCACTGACCTGAAGTGAAAATCATTGCTCTGGTAAAATGTCAAAGTTGAAGTGACAGTGTTCCCATTTAGATTCATGATTGAGGTCATTTGTCTGTCTGATGATTTATTATGAAAAGTGACAAGTGAGTGTGTTTGATTTGGTGGAAGTGCACGCTTGCAAGTACTTTAACTGTTTTGCAACATAATATACGCTGACGCATACACGCACTCTCCAAGATCTTCCCCAAATCCCAGCTTGAAACCTAATCTCTATTCAGTGTTTTAAATCCTCAATCTGCTTATGTGAGAGACACGTTCATGTGCAGGCGCGCACACCTCCACATCCGTAGAAGAAACACTCGCACACAAAAACTGACACATGATGCCATCACACATATACACGAGATGGGCTCTGACACACACACACACACACACACACACACACACACACACACACACACATTCAGAGTGGTGTCAGCCAGAGTTCCCTGCTTTGCTGCTCCTGTGTGTGGGATTCCTGCTGAGGCTGCTACTGAACTCAATCTGTCACTCAGAGAAAGAGAGAGAGAGAGAGAGAGAGTGAGACGGACGGAGCGGGTAACGAAAAAAAAACTGAGTATATATGGAGAGCGAAGGAACAAGAGCACACGTCAACGCACTCATCTGTGTGTCAACTTCAAAGGGTGTATTTCCAGACACCAAGGAGAGAGCACGACAGTGAGGGGAATTGAATGTCATACTTACTAATATAAATCTCATGTATCATACTGTATGTACCTCCATGTTCTCCATCAGTTACTTTATATACATGATAGTGGATGACATGCGTACTTAGAGGCACTCCACCACAGTGTTTCCACAGGTTGGCAGGGTGCAGAGGAATGGGTGGAAGAGAGGGGGGTTATTGACATTGTAGGTGGCAACCCCATTTTAGCACATTTCTAACCGATTTCATTTGAGGGCCTGTTTTCCCCAGGCTGTTTTTACCTATATTCCACTTGTGTCAGCAGGAAGATCAAAAATGACCACAATTAACATAACAAAGGGGTCTACATATATTTATCAAGCAGCGTTTTTTCATGTATTCTCAAACATATGAAGGAATGTAAAAAAGATCTGTTATCCTAACTATTTGTACAGATATAGTTTATATGTATAACACTGTTCTGGCCCAAATATTTTGTAGGTTTTTGCTTGAAACGACATCTGAAAAAGTGCAGTCGTTTCACTTTCGCAGATTAGACATAGATGAGATTATGCATTCAGCATTCTCACTCTGTCTGTCACTTTGACCCTGCTGCTGTCTGTGTCTCTCTTTGACTGTCACACCATTTCTCTGCAGGCATCCTCACTCTCTCTCTCTCTGTCTCACACCCTGCCTCCCTCTTTGTGTCATTCTCTCATGTTGGTGTAAAGGAGAATAGTTGTAGCTGTGAGGGAAAACACCTGATGTAACTCCAATGGCTTCTTCAAAGAGACTTAATACACTGGTTAATGTTGATTCTTGTTGAAATTGTAAAAAGGAGATAGATATAGGAGATAGATATTACCAGAAGGCTAATAAAATGCAGTAATTTAAATAAAATCCTGGCAATGTGCACTGTCTACCCAAGCGTACAAATGTGTGTTAAACTACTTGTTAAAGCCCCGTTCAGCAATGCTTATGGCTGCGTCAGTCAGGGTGATTGGACCCCACTATACAAGTCCAGTTCTCGTTGAATTTGCTAATTAAAATGCAGTAATTCAAATAAAAGAATTACTTTTTAACATATGTCAAACATGGTGTATCTGTTCGAGTGCTTCTTATCTTGAAAAAGTCTTTATCCAAAAACAGGTGTTGCAGGAGGGGTCATCTTACATAGGGCCAATACAATATTTAATGAAATCCAAACAGGAGATACCATATCTCATTGGAATAGGTTTCTTATCCTGAGCTTATCTCCATGGTGTCAGTGTATGCGTCGAAAGCAAAGCTGCATGCATTATCTTTCGCTTTGTTGTTACAACATTTTTAATTGGAGAAATACATTATTTTTGAAGTTGCTGCAGCAAGACTGTAAATGCAGCAAGGTGTAACTGATGCTCACGCTCCTCATGAATTATGGCTCCCAATCTCTTGCTGTAGTTTAATCTAATGAGGCAAGCATTAAGTTGATACTTGATAAGGCAACATTAGCTGACGGTTATGCCTCCTTCTAGTGATTTCTACTTTAGTGAAGCCTAAGAACAACAGGCTACTAATTAAATGGGTTATCTCTTCTGCATCATGTGTAGAAGATGTTTTCGTAGTGTGTGTCATTATTCAGTTTGTGTCAACGCTGCCAGCGTGTCTCGAAGGACTGCTGTGTCTGAACAATAATATTTGCTACCAGGCACACTGTGGTCATTGAAGTTGATTAGTTTATTGTTTATTGTTCACTGCATTGCTCGCCAGAAATAAATGTTTAGTGGAATACATTTGACAAGAATCTCGTGGTTTCAAGCAGGTTTCAAAGATTCATGCATCGTAGCACCTGGAATGAACCTTAAAAATGTATTATTGTTGTTATTTAAACCAGGAGTCAAATATTAACGCTATACAAAAACATGTCCCTCTCTCTCTTTCTCTTGCTCTCTATCTCCATCTGAATTCAATTCTGTTTCAATTTAACAAGCTTTTTTGGCAAGAAAGTCTCTCGGTCTCATTCTCTCTCTTCCATTTTGCCTCACATTACAGTAAGGGCAAAACTTGCATATATAGTGCTTTTTAGTAGAGCTGTGTAAGGAGACGGCATTAAAGTTTAACCATGAAGAGATGTCCCGCACACTGCCCCTGCAGCGGAAGTCACTGCATTTGTTAATTTAATGTTCAGTCCATGTCAAGTTAAGCTTTCTCAGAGTGTGAACTGATCATGTAACTTGAATTACAGTGTCAGCTTCACATATACATATTTTCTGGCAGGGCTATTACTATATATTTGATTACACAATATTTTGTTCACTGCCTGCATAACATATTTTGAAATGATTATATAATTATTAATGTTTCACTGTGTGACAGTGGCAAAAAATTAAAACATCTCAAAACAATTTAGTGCACAAATCTGTGTATTCTCCAGACGCCCCCTCTTTGTTCAAATATTAAACTATATATTATATACAGTACATCATCTGTATGCATGCTTTATTATTTGGTGTAGTAGAAGGTGGCATCAGTCAATAACAATTAAGTTGCCTGTTTTCCTGCCTTTGAAATACAGTGTTCTCTGCATATCAGTGTGCACGAGGTGCAGAATTGCAAGGAGCTAAAATATGACACCTCAGCTTGGAAGGAGAACACGCTTTCTTGCTTTGCATGGTGCTCTGGTCCAAAAAGGGCAAAATGCCAGACAGACTCAGGCAGAATGCTGAAGGAACATTTTGGCTAGAGAGGAGCGCAACCAAACAATCACTGGTTTTTAACAGAGATTACATTCTCCTCCTGCACAAATCTGCATTGTGGCACAAGCTTTTAATTCTGTGTTGGGCAGTATTCAGATCACAACCACACGTGCATATGCAAAGTATGTAGTTCTTGCTTAAGGAATCTATATCAAAAATAGGTTGTTCACAGTAAAATTGGTAAGCTTTTGATTGGGATGTGTTCTGGTAAATCACAGAACATCACAGAACATGACTACACCTACAACAGGGAGGCGTTGTAACCACCAATCATGTTAATCCTCTATCAATACTGCTCTGTGCTGCCTAATGATTGGTGACACACCTCCCACTGTGCCTCTGTTCCAGCTCTGGTACATTCAGGCTCATGGTGAGTCACCAAATTACCAAATGAATGCCGGCTGAAAAAACTTAATGACCCCGATGAGAATAAATTTAGCATGATGACTTACAATAGACTTCGTACATCTCACAATCCAATAATGGAAAGATAAAAAGATAAAAATCGCCAGCATTAAACCGCAGTGACGACTTGATCATTCGCTCTTGTTCATCCAGCTCTGTTGTCTTATTTTATAGGAGAGTACAGTGAAGTAATTTTGACCATAAATACTGAAGGAAAGCACAACCACCAAACCGTTGTTATTGCGACAGTAAAAATACGGTATTATCACACTTCTTTAAGGCATGTGTTGGTCTACCTGCCTCCGTCTCTCTCTGTCTGTGTCAGAGCCGATAGCTGAAGTGTCACGCTGAGGGCTACATGTTATCACCATCCCTTCCGCCTCTGCATCCATCATTCCCTTATCAGATTACAGTGTACACACACACACACACACACACACACACACACACACACACACACACACACACACACACACACAGAGTCACACAGGGTCACACAGGGCTTCATCTTCTTTCCTTCATAACTATTACTAGTGCCACTGGGATCTGTTGATAAAATCCAAATTGTATGCAAATTGGTCTGTGTGTGTGTGTGTGTGTGTGTGTGTCCTGCGGCGGTGAGGCAGTGTGTGGGAGACCAATCCAAACAGTGTTTTTTTTATTTTTTATTTTTTTTAAAGATCATATTAGATGAAGGGCCCTCGGGTGCAATCTGCCACTGTTGAAGACGAACTCTACAACCCTGTATTATTGCTGTGGGAATAATGCCGAGTTTACCCCAAAACAACCACCTGTTTATACAGCAAACACACACACACACACACAAATACATTCACAGATGCACTCAGGCTTGAAAGAAATCCTCGACAAGAGTTCCACATCTATATACATTCTGAACACATGTACACACAGATGCCGCATTGCCGCAGACACACACACACACATGCTCACAGTACATCAATAGAAGGGTGTGTCTTGGAGCTATTTTAAATGAAACCACATGAAAGAGCGAAGGGGTGTGCAGAGAGAGATGCTCAATACAAAGACATGCAAGCAGTGAAGAAGTAGAAAGACCGATGGGAGGGAAAATATAAAATATTCACACAGAAAATATACTCATCTGCTGTATGTTTATCATGTTTAGGGCTGCAATGAGTCATCCGTTGATTATGTTTTCAATTAATCAATCAATCATTTAGTCTATTAAATGTCAGAAAATAGTGAAAAATGCCCATCAAAATTTCCCGAAAACCCAAAGTGATGTCTTTAAATAGCTTGTTTTGTCCGATCTTCACATTTTGAGGAAGTTGGAATCAGACTTGATAAATGATGTAAACGGTTAATTGTTTCAGCACTAATTATGTTTCATTACATTAAAGATGTTTTAGAATTGAACAACAATGGTCTGGTCTTATCTATATCTGTCTAGTCTTGTTTCATTTCATTTTGCGATTGGATTTGCTGCTGATTTGGTCTCTGAGAAACCAGTGAGCAGCCATTGGGAAGCCACTATTGGATCTTTTTTGTTTGGATATAATGTTAAGGTTTCTTTATACAAAGGGTGAAAATAGAAAATCCATCCACTTAAATCAATTTAAATATAGACTTATTTTTCCACGGGTCAGAACATCCAGCTGAGATGTGTTTGTAGGCTGTAATTCCTCTGTGGGTTTACCAGGGGGCAGCGTAGAGAGGACCAAAGCTCTGCAGGAAACGTTTTTTCTTTGGAGTGTGTTTGAGCTGAATAATGCACTTGTCAGTTGCAAGTACAGGTCTGTACTGTATGTGTGTGTTTTGTGTCTATCCAAGGTCAGAGGAGGACTCTGAAGGCAACAGGGACATCTGCAGTGAGATTCTCCAGATGAAAGCTCTTGAGAGGCTCACTTCTACGGTCAGTGTGTGCATGTGTGACTGAAGACTGGCATCATCAAATGAAATAAACAAAATACAAAATGTGCTGCTTCATTACTGTGTGTTTTAATTTGATCAATTATAGTTTGTGTATTTTTGTGTTTTATCTTGTTTTGACACCTTTTCTCCAACAGGTACAAAGTGAGTTGGCGGCTGCTCTCGCCCGAAAGACTCGCAAAGCTTGTAAGTATACATTTAGTCTGAGTGTGTGCTCTTTCCTGGTGTGCGTTTTTCCAACTGCATTATGAGAACATGGAGGGACGAAGACAATGTTACGTAACGAGTGTGAAGAATTGTCAATAACTTGATTCTGTGTGTGGTTGGTTGCAGTATCAGAGCAGGACTCTGAGACAACGGAGACGAGCCAACAGGAGCCTCGCACACCCAGCGAGGAGAGCAGCCCGGTACACACACACACACACACACACACACACACACACACTTCTACTTATACTAACTAATAGGAATGCCCCTATCATGTTATTCTGTTTTGCCCCCAATCCCGATCCTTCAATACAATTTCACTATCCACCAATAGTCCAATCCGTTATTTATATATTTTTCTGCGTAATCTGGACAGTGCGCACTTGGCTTAAAGTAAGCCTACAATAAAATTAGAATAGCCAGTCCAATATAGCATAGAAGTATTCCTGATATCTCAACATTAAGGAAATAAAATAAATCAGTGGAGAGAGTAATGTTAGTCTGGATTTGTTGAGGCAGGAAGATTTGGACGTCTCTTCATACGCAGCATGAACAAAAAATGAAAGGTCAAATACAGTTTTCTAACCAGCAGCAGCCATTTAGAGGTGTGGTACGCCTATGAAAAGTTGCTGAAATACATGCAAAGTGGCTGTTGTTTCAACCTGTGCTGGATGCTATTTATTTGTCCATGCTGCTCCACAGTTTGCTTGCTCTTTGCAGCGGCGCTGTGTGTTTGGAAGAGGTTGAAGTGTTTTAATAGGGCACAGTGAAGCTGTTTGACAGCTGTTGTAACCAGATTGCTATAAACAAAGGACTGGAAATGGACCAGGCTGAATATGACCTATTAAAATATAACTTGATCATCTCCAACACAGATCGGCTTGGGACATCCATAATAACAGATCATAGCTGGCTTATTCTGACTACCTTGCTCTCTTTTAAAGGTCACTGAATGTGTGTTGTGTGTATGTGTGTGCATGTGTGTAACCTCCATGAGGTGGCTGAACATAGAAAATGGGGTCAGAACAGAAAGCAGAGGGAGGCCTGTTAGCTCTCTGGTCCCATCTCTGTACAGTGGAAACCTCTTTTTCTCCCTCAATTATTCATCCTCTGATTACACCAGAGATGAGGAGAGAGCAGTAGAGGAGGGAAAAAAACAACTTTTAAACGCAATTACACACACAGTACGATAGATCAGCAGTTCAAATGTTTTTGGCTTGTGACCCCATAATACAAAGAAATGGCTTCTTGCAATCCCCTCGTCACAGGTTGCATATGTCTATGACTGCGGGAGTGCAACTGATGAGTGATTTTCCCTTTTCATATTATAGGACTTGGATAATTGTAGAGGCCTGAAGTGGTGAAACAAGAGAAAAGTCTAAAAAAATAAGTTTAAATGTTTTTTGTGTCCGACCCCAGTAATCATTTTGAGACCCCTTATGTCCACTGGATCCAGCTGGATTGCATCCGCTAGTGCCGCTGTAGTTTCAATGGAAACGTTTTAGCTGTTCTTCTTCAGCCACATTTATAATATAGTTTCGAGTTGTTTTGCCGACATTTGTTTGTTTTATATTGAAAAAATGTTTGCAGCTCATTCAGATGAGGTAACAGATGCTTTTTGGCTGTACTCAAATATGGCAGCAATGATCACTCCTTTTTAAATGTCAATACAGCCGATCTCACAGCACAGCTGCTGTCATTAACCTGTATTTTTGTTTATTTTGTCTGTCGATGTCGTGGTCATAAAATAATAATTTCGTCTGCCGTTCAGCAGCTTGGGAGTGACTGCTGGTTAACATAGTAGGCTACTTATGAGCCAAGACCAAATTTCATACTCGGCCTGTTGTCTGACAACAGAAACAGAAAAAGTTGTAAATGAGAACAACTATATTGTGAATTCAGCTGCATTAAAACACAGTATTTGTGATCACAGTCAGCAGGAGGGGACAGAACGGAGGTTTAACAAGTTAAGACAGTGGTTCTCTCTCCCTCTCTCACAAACTATAAATACATAAAACTATTTGTGCTGTATATGTGTTAAGACATGTCAGTAACAAATGAAATGCATAATTAAAGTTAATTTTATGTCAATTGCCATTAAATGTAGGCATTTATATACATTTACAAGTGAATTTCTCGCTTCAGAGACAAGCTGCTCCGGGCAAATAGACTTGGCGTGTAAAGATAGCAGAGGGGGGGAAAAGAGCCACGCAAGACCTGTGAGTGAGACGCTCCCGTCACGAAGGCTGAAGGCTACGCAACACAGCCGGATTTGGTGGCCATAAGACTCACCCTGCAATCCTTTTGGGGGCTTTGGGAGCCACTGCAGATTTTAGTGGTAACATGAGTACTAGTTTAGTTTATTTGACACAGTGAGAATGAGAACAATAAACCACACATTACTACAAAATGTCAAGGATGACACAATGAAGACTTATTTCCATTGTGGTCCTTGATGTACAGAGTAAACCATTTTTATGGTTTAAAAAAAACCAAAGTGAATATGTTGCTAATTCAACTGCACAGAAACTGATCTGGACCAGTTATACTCCAGCCTACTGAAAGTTTTAGCTAACAGAAGAGATCAAAGAAAAATTACAGATACAATGGGAGAGAAAAGGAGACAGCCGGAGACAGCCACACAATACAAACACACACAGACACAGACAAGTTTATCTTGGTATGTTCTGTTTCTAGGACAGGAAGCTGAAAACAGGTTAACAGGAAGCAGCAAGGGACAGGGGGCTGTGGCTCTGATATAACGTGTGTGTGTGTGTGTGTGTGTGTGTGGCCCTTCTACCAGATAAGAGTTGTCATCAGGGGTGGGTGGGTGGGGGTGGGGGGTTTCCTAGTAAACAAAATGAAGCGTGGGAGTATCATGCCCTGTGTATACACGTGTGTGTGTGTGTGTGTGTGTGTGTGTGGCACCGTGGGATAGCTGAGCTCACAGGAAGGGTTAAGCAACTCTGAGCCAAATGAAATACCCCTCTTCCAAGGAAAATAAACAGACCAGGCTGCCCACCACTGGTGATAACCATCCTACTAGCAGCACCCTAGGGAACACGCACACACATACAGTCATTTTCTGTTGTCTGGTCTATCCAAGGACAATTAGTTTCTCCAGTATCCTGCAGCTCTTTTTATTAAATATATTCTCTACATATCTATATAGAATCTTTCTGTTTCTCTTTCTTTAAGACATCACTGTTAGATATTCATATTTATACACTTTGTATCTACCATCTACTTCAGTTGGGCTACCAGGACGGTTAACATATGTTTAACTATATAGGGGAGGAGACAGACAGACACCACACACACACACACACACACCCCCAGCACACACACTTCCCACACACACACACACACACTCCCGCCCACTTATACTACTAATCACACACTCACTCTTTCTCTGCCAGATCCTCTGACACAGAGCAGTCAGACTGAGACAAAGAGAGAAGTGCAACAGATGAAGGGAATTACAGACTGTAATAGATGGAAAGAATAAGAGACAAGAGAGGATTACCATTTCATCTCATTCTCCTCACATGGACATAAAGGGGCAACTGAGAACTTGTCATTGCATGTTCCTGGATTACGCCCAAACTGCTTTCATTCTTCCTGGGACCAAAACACTGAACTTTCTTGACCTCCATCCCACAAACACTTTTTGACTGTTTCCACCATGTCTTGGGACTGCGGGTTGAGATATGTGTTCATGCCTCCTGTGTTGCAGTTGGGTGGGGTATGTGCATTGCGCGGTGGCGGTGGCAGCGGCGGCGGCGTTGGAGGAATGGGGACGTGCGGCCGTGAGGATCTGACCAGCCGGCTGGGGCTGGAGGCCGTTCAGCGGCTGGCCAAGGATGGCTGTCGGCTGCTGCAGAACCACAACTACCGGCTGCCTGACAAAAACCAGGCGGTGAGTACAGAGTGTCATAATGCCACTTATTTTTTGAAATGTCATTAATATCATCATACAATATATCTTTAATTCCGATTGGTCTGATGATGTTGTTCTGCAAACTCATTGCACTTTCGCCATGTAATCTGCAGAGCGAGTTGTGGCTTTATGGTTAGTACGAGTAGAGAGTAAAGGACGTCATCATGTGGTAAATGTTGTCAGTATTGTTGTCACTTTTAAGCACACACACACACACACTCTTCAGGTCTGAGTTACTCATGGATTTGGGTGAGGGATCATGCGAGTAAATCCTTCTCAGGACCCTCCTGATTTGTGTTGCTGTCAATGGACAGACACACATGTACACATGTACACATGTTTACAGCATGCCTGCTCTCTTTAGTAAATCATCTGAGGACACATCTGTCCACTGACACACACACACACACACACAACACAAACTGAAGGTATCATTGCAGATGCACAGAGTTCGCTTCATTCAGATCACTTTAGATTAAACAACCACCAGTTCTCTAGCTCGTCTAATGTGGGTGTTAATAATGGCTTAGTGCAATGTAATCTCACACTCCTTTTACAGTCTGTCAAGTACTGTATATGTGTGTGTGTGTGTGTGTGTATGTTCACTTGTGTGCGTGTGAGTTTGCTGGCTAGAGCATATAATCATGTGTGTCAGCTTGTGTGTGTGTGTGTGTTCATGCACTTTTGGTGCTGTGGCAGGCTGAGTCAGTGTGTGCGGATAATGAGTGGGGTGTTAGTGAAGCGTTCTACTGTATAATCTGGCTCTACAGTACACCTGAGGGCAGGAAACGAAGCAAATGCAGTCTGATTTCACCGTACATCACGATGTGTTCATGAAACCTACCACATATCTCATCAGCTTGGTGAGTTTGACCCAAGCCCAGCCTAGGGGATTGTCCAAAGTGCATATGATTTCACTTTCATTCCTTACATTCAAAAGTAGAAACATATTGTATTTTATTACAACATTATTACTGTATGAAACTGCAGAGACATATTTATGTTGTGTTGTTGAAGCAGGAATGTAGAGAGAGGGTTCAACACACTACATACTGAACCTTTTAATTTGTTAAACAATTTGCCCACTTTTAGGTTGACTTAAATAGTATAGTATCATTTCAAGACTTCTCATAAACTTTATCAGGATAAGCCTTTTCCTTAAAGTAGGGATATTTTTTATTTTAAACTTTCTAAGCCTCATGATGATCAGTGAACCTACATTTTATTCACTGCTAAATCATGGTAAGTGAGTAAATGTCTGAATTTTAATTTTTTAATTTTAAAACGCAATTGTACCACCAGCAAATTATTTTTTATTTTTCTGATCCACATAACTTTAGATACTAGTCCACATCATGAAATTTCCAACTTACATATTCTCCTAATCTTGTTTATTTAGACCATAGGGATACATGTAGTGTAAAATGCACCAAATGATTCTTGCAGAATTATGGGCTTGATAAGAGGCTCTTAATCTTCTCAAAGTAGATAGGAGCACATGTTTTAAGAGTGTGCATAGAGATGATGCTTTTCAGTCATGCTCCACAAATGTAAGAAGATGTGTAACAGGTTTGATCGTCATTTTTAGCCAGCTCATTGTCCAGCTCAGGCTGCAAAATGTGGCAGAAACCAAAACCTAGCAAACAGCTCCTTTCACCACAAAGACCACTGTCCTTTTACTGGGTTGTCATGGTGATTTCTATTTTTGTTTTTTTATAGTTTCCTTTTTTCCATGATAGGCAAGCTCTGACAAACCGGTGTGGGCTGTTTCCATAGTGATATAGCTCATGTACAGTGTATTGGGTGCATCTCTGCACTCTCACTTCAGACTTGCATTTGATTCAGTCATCAGAGTTTACCAGAGGTCAACCTGCACAAGAGATTATACATGCTGACACACACGTGCACACAGGCACACTGTGGGTGTGTGTCTGTGTGTTTGTGTATGTATGGTTTCACGTATGTGTGCTGCTGACCGAAAAGTATTGTGTTTTCATATTCTTATCCATTATTTCCAGGAATCAGGCCCAGAGCTATCACAACACAGATATGGCTTGGTCACTATCAGCACAGACAACATACACACACACCTACACACCTACACACCTACACACACACACACACACACACACAGAGGAACAGGAAGGGAACAGAGAGTGCTTCCTTTAGGCTCTCCATGAGGCCCACCTTTCCTCTGTACAATTCGTCATATTGTGTGTGTGTGTGTGTGTGTGTGTCCTGATTTCGTAAGAGGCCGGAGATGTTTTGCGTCGTCCTTTTCTTGTTTCTTGTGCGCACATTGAATACAATTTGTGTGTCTCTGTGTGAGATGAGATGAGCAAGTGCATGTCCTCTGGGCTCTATTTTCTCTTCCCAAATCTCAAACCCCTAGAGCATAAAGTCTGACCGTTCAAAGACAAAGACAGAGATGGTGGAGGGACTTGGCTTGAGCGTAGTGAGGGAGAAGAAACAGAAAATGTGTTTTCAAAAGTGTAGAGAGGAGGGAAGGGTGGAGGCAAGGTGGAAACACAGATGGTTGAATTGAAGGAAGGGATGGGAAAAAATGGAAGGAAAGAGACTGACACACCTGTTAGCTGAGAACAAGAGACTGTCCAGAGAGACAGTTATGGAGGTTTGTACATACCTGGCGTGACTGTTCCAGTTTGCTCATACAGCAGTTTGGAAGTGGGTTTTTCTCTTTAAAGGTTCTGTCCACCATAACTGCCCAGAAATGTCCTACCCAACCTATAACCCGCTTATGATCATTTTAAACCATTACAGAGTGTATTACATAACTGCCAATTTCATGTATTTGTTTTGTCTTTAAACCAAAGCCTGACATTTTGCCAATGTTGGCTGAGACTAAAGAAACCATTCAATCAATTCTTTCAAGATTCTATTTTTCTTTTTAAAAAGTTTGGATAAAACCCATATGACAGTTAGACACAACGTCTTTCTGTCAGTGCTTCTTGTATTTCTCTCTTTTCCTCACACTCCTCCACGTCTCTCGCATTCCGTCCCGATCTCTTGCCTTTCATCTTGCTTTCTTTTCTCGTTCTCTCTCTCTTTCTGTGTTGCGTAACTTTCTGAACCCTCCTCTCCACAGTGTTCGAGTGCGTACTTTGTATATTTTTACTTTTCATGGCTTGCATTCTTTCTCAGGCTACATTATTGTTCTTGTGAGCTGCTGTGTGAATGCATATATAGTTATATATGCATGGTGGGAATGTTGTAAATTTTACTTTTGTTTTGGTGCATTTTCTGGAAGCTTCTTTATCTTGAGTGTGTGTATGTGTGTTGTAATGCTGCCTTCTTAGCTCAGAGTAGTTTTTCTTGGCATCTGTTTAAAGAGTGTGAGTGTGTTATCAGAAAGATCAACAGTTTGCTGCTGTTTCAGGAACACAGCACAACATTTTCTTCTCTTTTGTTTTTGTAGTAGTTACTGTATAATTGGTTACATAATCTCTCCCTGTTTTTCTTTTTTCATAGTATTTCTGGGGCACTTTTTCCTTTTTATTAGATAGTTGATGGTGTAGAGAGACAGGAGAGGTGAGAAGTGATTAAGGGGGGAGACTTATGATAAAGCATCCTGGTTCATATTTGAACCCTGAATAGCCACCAAACTTGTTATCTTGACATCACATCCAGGCCGCTGGGTGCGGTCTGGGTGCCAGCCCAAATTGTAATTAATGGCCTGGAGTGTCAGATCTCTTTACATCAGCCATCACTGCCTTATTTATCTGCTGCATGCATCTCTGTGTTGCTAATCCTTGAGGACATTTTAAACGGCATGTTACATAATGAAACGGCAATGACTTTGAAAGTTTGTCCACAGGTAGTGGCAGTGTTTTGTATACTGCACATCATGACATGTATAGTGAAAATCAGAAACGTTTGTTTAGGAGGACTGAGCAATTCATTATGAAGATATTTTACAATTGCAGTTTAAGTTACTGCAACATGAAATTTAAAAGAAGCTCCAGAGTCCTGAACAAGACACCTCCAGTTTTCTTCTTTTCAATGCTCAGCCAAGATAGAGGCTCTGCTACTGAGAATCAAACCAAGAGTCTCTACAGGAGAGGGCGAGTGTTTTTTTTTCTTTTTAACCTATGAACTACACCAATGCCCCTACAATAAATCATTGTAAGACGTCGAAATTAATAAAAACGTTCTGTGTTACAGTTTCAAGTGTTATATCATCATTATCATTTAGCGGTAATGTAGACATGGACAGTTAACATGGAACTGAAGCTTGATTTGTGAAGTCTGTTTTATTTATACAACCCAAAATCGCCAATCATAAATTTGCCTCAATGAGCTGTACAACTTGTACAACATAGGACACCCTCTGTCCCTAAAGAAACCTCCGGAAAGTTAAATTTAAATTGCACTGCGTAGCACTTTGCCGAACAATGCTCCAAAGTACTTTAACTTAATTTGAAATACTATAGATGTGGAATTAATTAAATAAGAGTGAATGAGCCCAAATTGTTTGGCAGAATTGTAATAAAAAGATACAAAATTTAAATCAAATTCTATTTAATGAGATGACACATGACACACACCAACACACCTGAGGGAGAGGATCCAGTGACTTCAGTGCGTTGAACATCTGTATCATACTACTCCAGTCGGATCATCAGATGAGTCAGCAGGACATGTCCACACACACACACACACACACACACACACACACAACCATCACACACAAACAATCGCACAGAGCACTTTGGGCATGTTGTTTTGTCTGATCCAAGTCTGCTGTCTCTCAGGATCAGACAACTCCTTTCATCAGGCGATCACAGAGGTGTGTGTGTGTTTGTTCATGTTGCCGTGCTTATTGACTTGTTTTCGTGTGTTACAGAGATATCTGTGACTACATTAGTAGTACTCTGTGTTAGGGCTCCATGATGTCTAAAATAAAATCAAAGTTCTAGATGTTGTTATCAGAGTTATTGATTACTGCGCTGGTGGCACTTTGTATGAACCGTAGGACAAAATCCATTCATGTGGTATTAAGTGTGTGTGTGTGTGTGTGTGTGTGTCAGTGGACAGATGTGAAACAGTGCGACAGACAGCCCTACACAGAGAGCTCTCTGTGTCAGTTGTGATTGCTGCTCGATCCCTCTGGCTGCGACAGAGACTGCAGCGAGCAGCTGGAGGAGAGACGTTGCTTCTTTATCTCTCCTCCTGCTCCTGTCCTCTGCCTTTGATCTCCCTCTCTCCTCTCCTTTTTCTCTCCTCTCCTCAGGCTGTTTCCTATTGTGCTCCATTGTCCATCTGGAACTCTGTTCCCGTTGCAGTGCGTGCGCGTGTGTGTGTGCCGGACTCACAGATCAAGTTGCTGCTCATTTTTGGAGCGGGAGATCAAGTGTCAGCCCACATTCCTAGTTGTCCCCATTGTTATTTATTACGCAATACCATTTCTTCTGAAGACAGGAAATGCAATCCTTCCTTGTGATGGTGCCAACAGAATCTGTGTCTGCATGTGTGGATTGGTGAGCGAGTGTGTGCGCTGCATTTGCTTTGTAGGAGTTTAAAAAAATCTGACAATATTTCAGCTGATATTATTTTTTTAACATTAACACACATAACAGACATTTTTCATTATGATCCCTTAAACTTGGTCAGTAAAGACTTGTGGCCAAGATGGTATGTATTGAGCGAGACATTGCTCAATACATACATCAATGCTCTCTGGTGGACAAAAAATGTAATGGCGACAAAGTTTGTAAATTACCTCAAACATATCTTTGGCATTTCTGTAATTTTTTGTTACATATCAGACGTCATATACACAGAAACCAATATAATAAGCTAAAATAGGCCCATGATATCGGCCCGGCTGATGTGTCAGTCAGCCTCTACTGGACACACAGGTATTTTGTTCTCTTCCTTGGTATGTCAAGTAGGGCTGACTGGGTTTTCAGTGATAAGAGTCTGCACAGTCTGGGCACACAGTGAGTATACAAATAATGTAGACAGATGCATCACATTCATTTTATTGCCTGTTGATGCTCATCCAATGTCTTCACTCCCTTAAAACGCCTTCCAACAGTTCTGTCCTTGCCTCACTTTCTGTTTTTTTCTCTCTCTCTCTCTTTTTCTCACTCAGGAGGCAGTGGGGAGGGTTTGTCTGAAGGAGAGAGGACGAGACGTGTTGGTGTTGCGGAGAGTGACATCGTCAGTGACGTCGCCATCGGACCGGCCCTCACCCACATCGTCAGGGGGCGGATCCAGAGAGGAGGACTGCGACAAGAGGTCAGTCCCTCCTCCTACATAATAAGAGCCCTCAGCCCTCCAAACCGACAGTGGCAACAAAAACATAATCATAGTACTCCTCCCTCTCGTTTTCAGTTTTTTTACTTTGGCATCTCAAGTTGCAACCACACACTCTTGCACGTACATGCAAACTATCACTAGTGCTGTTAACACAGAGTGTGTGTGTGTGTGTGTGTGTGTGTGTGTGTGTGTGTCTAAGATAATGTATGCTTTAGCTTCTGGCACAGAGCGGGAAGAAGAGAATGGCTTTTTTGTTTTCAGCTGAAAGGGAAACAAATATGACACCAAGACTGGTTTACTTCCTTCTACAAATCAGTGTATGCATTTAGGATCATATGTGTGTGTGTGTGTGTGTGTGTGTGTACAAGTGTGTGTGTGTGTACAAGTGCATTTTCTCAAAGTCAGTTTCTTTGTGCAGTATCTGTTTGTTTGTGTGTATTTAAGCCAGTGTGTGCCAAGACCTAAGGCACAATGCAGGGAGTGTCAGTGACAGGCAGGTTAAGTGTGTGTGTGTGTGTGTGTGTGTATATATACAATGCTCAGCATCTTCAGTAGCAATCAGTTCCCTCTGAATGCTACTGTAGGAGCTGTCAGAGAGAGGGTTTTAATCTCTGGAGCTCTTAGCTGACAGGGGCAGACGACAAGGCAGTTTACCCCACAGGACAGCACCCTTCCTGGGTATGCAAAGCTTAGATGAGGGCTGATCCTCCGGAAGTGTTTAGATATGAAGATGACCACCGAGCTAGCTATGCTTGCAGAGGCAGAGGAGGACATAGATGATGAAGATGATGATGAGGATAGCAATCACGATGAAGATGGTAGCAGATCAGAAATCTGTACATTTGATGTTCCCCATTTTCGCTACATTGATGACGACGATGTGGAGGAGAATAAGGAGGAAGAGAGGGAGGGAGGATGGAGGGATGGAAGTGGTCGTACTTGTTGGTCATTCTCTAGTGAGGAAGATTGTCGCGACTCTTCGTCTTACAGGTATGTGGTGGTGTCGGGGACGCCGCTCAAGATCTTGGAGCATCTGCTAAGTGACCTGCGGTTGGACGACCAAAGAGGAGCACCAGAGAGCAGGGAGAGCGGTGAGTTTGTCGACACACACACACGCACACGTGAACACACATGTCATAAACATTATGCACAGATCCACATCTGTGAGGGGGCATCCATAGACACAATGTGGCTGTATCTCCATTAAAAGATAGAAACATTTAGATAGAAAGAAAACAAAAGTTAGTGGAAAATCTGACGGTTTGTCATATAAATAAAGCAGTTGAAATGTTTGTCTCTGCTGTTTGACCAAAGGTGTATTTAAAACCAAGCAACTCTCCACCCTCTCATTCCAAGGAATTTCATTTTCAGTGCCACAACAAGTTATAACACAGCCCAACCTGGACCTTTCTCTGTCTCTTTCATTTTCCCGAAGTGGGTTCAAACCTGGGAGGTATGCACTCCCCCTCGAATAAACTGTCCGTGTGTGTGTGTGTGTGGTGTTGCGTGTGGCTGCATGAGTCAGTCAGCCCTCATACCACATCCAGGTGCGGACTCATTCAGCCATGTCATTGCCTGTAAATATGAGGAACATTCAAGAGGTTAAATGCTCTAATGAGTTTGTGAAACGATTCCCTCGGGGTGCTGTCGGCATTTCTGCTGCAAACAATTTCAGTGGTTTGTTAACCGTCATATCTCATTTTCGCAATCCTCAGGTCCACAGTACCTTATAGCTACTGGGTTCTTTGACAGTGCAGCAGTTAGAGTACAACTATACTGCTTTACCTCAGGAAATGTTTTGCCATTTGTTTTATAGCTGCGTAGTCTGCACATAGACCACATTAAAAATAAGGCTGCATCTAATGTTTATTTTCATTTTGATTTGTCTTGACTATTTTTGCATGTAATCAGTTAATCGTTTAGAATGTAAAATGTTAGAAAGTAGTAAAAAAGGAGTGAAAAATTACCAATATGAACTGTTTAGATATCTTGTTTTGTCCTATCAATAGTCCAAATTACAAAGGTATTCAGTTTACAATCCACACAGAAAAGCACGGGATGCCCCTGTGGCTTAGGGGTTATGATGGTCACCATGAACTGCTGCGTCCCCAGTTAAAGTCTGGCGGCGACCTTTGCTGCATCTCTCGCTCCCTCATCTCATTTCATCTCCCTGTCGTCTGTAATAAAATGCCTCCAAAAAAACTGAGAAAAGTTGCAAATCCTCACATTTGAGCCAGAGAATATTTGGCATTTTTGCTTGATAAATGACTTAAATTATTAATTTGTTATCTAAATAGTTCTTTGTTCTTTTTCTCTCAATTGACTAATCAATGAATCAACCAACTGTTTCAGTAAAAGTTGAAAGTGGATGTGAGTTGACTTAGATTGTAATGTTGATTACAGTACGTGCCCCTTTTATCTTAAACTATTGTTAATGTAAGATCATCTTTCCTGCACAGATAAAAAGAAAGAAGCATGTAAGTAAAAATACAAACCAATTCCTTGTCATAGTCAGTGGATCTTAACTTCTTTTCTTCTAATTAAATGCAGTGTCACCGTGGAGCCCGGGTCCAGTAAAATAAAACTTGTATTACACGGGGACTGAGGGACATCTGGGTCTTAACCTGTATTTTATAAAACCTGCTCTTGCCTGTATGCGCCGTTTTAAGACAAGGCGTCTTTATGTATCAACTCTTCAGCACCACCAGTTCCCAGCAGTCCACAGGGAGCCATCTCACTGAATTGCAGGAAGCAAACGAAGAAAGAGGGAGAGATGAATGTAGGGGAGAGAGAGCGAGAACTGAGATGGTCTTTGTGGAGGAAGACCGCCTGATATTTATTCACTCAAAAGAGAAAAAAAACACTTTTTTTTTCTTCCTAAGGCTCGGGTTGATTTATTTATTTTTTGTGGGCGCAGAGGAAGAGGGAGAAGCAGGCATGCAGATCAAGAGTGTATGTGCATGTTTGGCTGTCTTTGTCTCTGTATCTGTGTGCGTGCATCTATCGGTCTATGTGCGTTGAATAAGCATGAGGTATGGTGAGCGTGTGTGTGTGTGTAGGCCCTCTGGGGTGGTGCTGAGCATCGGTGTGCCGTTTTAGCGGGCTTAGCTGTACAGCATGTTGAACAGGCTCGAACATGCTTCCTCAGAGAGAGAGTGATTACCCCAACTACCCCTCCCCATGTACACATAAAAACACACACACACAACAAAAAACACAGCAGCAGATTACGGCGATTAGTTCAGCACACACACATTTTCTCTCTTTTCCCTTTCTCTCTCACATGAGAAAGTCCCCAAGGTCAGAACTGAATGAGTTATTCATCAGGGTGCTGTGTGTGTGTGTGTGTGTGTGTGTGTGTGTGTGTGTGTGTGGGTGTGGGTGTGTATTGTTGTGTCTATGAGTGTATGTGTTTGACTTTGTGCGTGCCAGCGGGCAAACGCAGAGGGCATATGTTGAAGATGAAAATGGATATTTATCACAGAGAGCTGAGAGGGCGAGCATAGAAAGAGAGTAGTAGCGTGAGGAAATGGAACCGGCGAGAAGGAGAAAATAAAAAACGGGGGGTGTAGGGAAGGGGGGCAGACGAAGACAGTTTGGGATGGAAAGAGTGTGAGAGGGAAATAGAAGGGGAAAAAAGACTGATAGCTGGTCAAGAAGGAGCTCTACATCCACAGACTGAAGAGTAAAAGGGCTCAAAAAAGAAATGGAAAATGACAGTAAGTCATGAGGGTTTTGAAAAAGTGATAAGCGCAGTCAGACCTGCCTAAAAATATTTCTTGAGAAAAGTTGTTTTTATTTCTAAAGAGAAGGCGGTTGATCAAATATTAATGCCGCGGCCTCTGCTCAGTCTTCTATAATTGATTTCTTTGCTCTCTGCCCGACAGAGCCATATTTGGGTCACACATTTTCCCCAGGAAAGAGTTTGACAGCACGCACGCACGCACGCACGCACACACACACACACACACCGCAGCTCCCTCACACCACCAACAATGGCTCATTACCCATCTGCCACGAGGGCTGTTTATACTCGGTTCTTACCCATTGAACACCTGCTGAGTCTCTCTCTCTCTCTCTCTCTCTCTCTCTCTCTCTCTCTCTCGCACACAAACACACTCTTGCCGTCTCGCTTGCACTTTAGTTTTCTCTACTCTGATATGAATGTCTTTAGTTTTTGAAGTTGTTAAGAATATGAGCCAATAGAAAGAAAAACCTGTATCTCTTTTATACATGTTTGCTTTTTTCTTACAACTTAAGTATCTATAACATTAAACATTGTCAATAGATTGACAGTGGCTGCAACGTAAGCAAGCAAACTTTAACCCCTGCAACCCCAAACACATGCTGTGAAACCCACAGAACTTTGTTTTGACGTCTAGTGGAGATCCAAAAGTCTCCAAAGATACTAAATATATCAGGCATAATTTTCAGGATATATGTATAAAATTCAGCCTAAGACCTGGAGAATGTTTTTATATGATGGGATGGTGCAGCCATAAAGGACATATTATCACCTTTTAAGTTGATATGGTGAATGTGTTAGCAAAGAGTTCCATATTTACACGTCCAACAGACACGGAGAAACATTAGCATTCATTTGGAGTTGTGTTTCTGGCCACCCGATGAATGTAAGTCCAGTATTCACTCTCCATTTAGCATTTTTGGTCTCCACCAGCTCCTGAGGGAAATATCTGGCTCTTTAGCTGATAAATGCTCCAGTATGATCACTAGGTAGTCGCTAACTGTGTCTGATAACAGCTGCCTGGTGCAGCCAAAAATGCTGCCAAGAGAGTGACCCAACACAGTAAAGTTGTGGGCCGGAAAAACAAAACAATGAGCTGAAAGAAGCTATAAAGCTCTGTGGAGCTGAGGAGAACTGCAAGGTGGTGATTCTCTGCAAGTTCGTCACTATGAGCGACCCTTTCACATAGTCATTCCATTGTTGATATAAAATGATTGATTATCACTACTTTAAAGCTACTTGGAGGCAAATAAAAGGGGGCGTTTTGAAGCATGATTCCTGAAGTTAAGGGATTAAAGTCTACTTGTAATGTGGCTGACACAAAGCGGATACAATTCATTAGAACATAATGTACACGGAGGGAATCAGGAGTGAAGTGAGGGACAAAGAGACTATAAGAGACTTCCATGTGACTTTCCACAAATATGTTAAAACTTCACTTAGACTACTTTTCCAGTGAAAGCCTTGGAAGTGACTGAGGATGTGTTTCTTGTGTTTCAGAAATGCTGCTGGATGACTTCCTGTTGACCTACCTGGTGTTCATGTCCACCCATGACCTCTGTCAGGCTCTGCTGGGACAATATCCTTTCTGGCAAACACACACATAATCACACAGACACACACACGCATCCTTTCAGCCTCCGCACTCTCCTTCGTTGTCTCCTTGACCACTCTCACCTATAGCACTGCCCGCTGCAGGGGCCAGGAGGAGGGCAAAGACACCCTCTTCAGGAAGCGTAAGGTACTGCAGCTGGTCTCCCACTGGAGCAGGCTCTACAAGGACTTTCTCAAGGATGAGGAGCACGTCAGGAGCTTCATGAAGGTACGTCACTACTCGCCTTCACCACCACATCTGAGCTTTCTTCTCACTCTGTCTCTTGTATTTCAATGATTTAATGAGTTTGATCCTCTGGTGTCATTTCACATGTGTCACTGAAGAACATAAGAAGTCTCATTCATCTTCATTTGCCTCTCTGTCTTGTTCTAAAATGGGGTTTGTCCTTCCTCAAGTTCAGCAAGACAGGACATCCAACATTTTGCAGAGAGAGACAGAGAGCTGATAACTGTGTGTGTGTGTGTGTGTGTGTGTGTGTGTGTGTGTGTGTGTGTGTGTGTGTGTCTTCCCTCCTGTTGAACTGAACTGTGTTTCAGCTTTCTCCCACAGGGGAACCTTGTTGATGTTTTTATCTCATCCTTCTGACAAAGCAATTACAAAGAGAAAAAAATAGGCATTTTCAAGGAGTATCATATGAGGAATTAGGGGTATTATAATCACCAGGATAATTATTCACACCTACTGTATCTAATAACAAGTAACAAATAAAATTTGCCTAAACTGAAGTATTCTACCACTTATTATATGTACAAAATACAGTATCTACACAGGACAATCATGGCCATTGAAAACGCATACAGATTCTCAGTGTCACAATATTATCACATTTCACATGACAAATCCTGCTTGTATCCACCGTGTTCCTGCTATATTTTCACATGGTTGGCTGAATTGGATTTGAATCCCTGTGACAACTCTGTCACTGAAAGAGCAATGGACAAACACACACACACACACACACAATCACTCATGTACTCATCCACACGCTCACCCACAACAAGCACACACACTCACCAATCACTTGTCCCCCCGTAACCTGACGACTCCATAGCTCGGTGCCGGGTTTCCATGGAAACCAAAGTGCGAGGGTTGGCATGGGTATAATCTCATATGGAGTGCGTAACCCAGGTGATAGTTGCCTAGTAACAGAGGAATGAGAGGGGAATTGGGATGGGAGGCTATGGTGGGTCAATGACAGCGATAAGCAGGTGTGTGGAGTTGTGTGTGTGTGTGTCCTTGCAAGTTATTACTGTTACTGCCTCCTGAGCTTTCATGCTACTTACTAATTCTCTGGCATGTACACACACAGACACTACAGAGCGTGCCTAGTCACCCATTTAAGTACAAGGTTCAGAATCTGATGTTTCTTTAATGTAATCTACATACGCAGCGTAATTTACACTTGATGATACTCAGCAAATGAGCTGCACAGACTGTAATGTTAATGCCATGTTGTGTTATTTTGTTCAAATCATCATCATGACCTCAGTTGTATGTCATACCTGATCTTTGCCTCTTTGTCCTTCTTGTCATTGATTCACTTTGATCAATACATATTTTGAAATAAAGAATTTACATGCCTTTTTTTCCCCCATAATAATTCTGACGTTAAGATTTATGTGCTATCTTTCCTACAGCTGTGTGTAGATTGTTGTAACAGGGTAGCAGAGCCAAAGTCTGAGAACATAGACCAAAGACTAAGATATTCAAATCTTATTCCTGCAGCCAGTTAGCACCCTTTCTGATGGCCCAAACAAATGAAGAAATATTTTACCATCAATCAACAAGAGTTAACATGAGATTGTGGGTGTGATGTCATGGACCTTGATTTTCTTCTCTCTCTCTGCCAGACCCTGTACCGGTGTGTTTTAGAAGATCTGTATGAGTTCCCCACGCTGGAGAAAGACCTGAAGGAGTTCCAGAAACTTCTGCGTCGCAGACAGTAAGTGTGTTTGTCTCTGCACGAGGGATTTGTTCTCTGTATTAAATATGACTGCCTGTAGCTGTGTGTGTCTTATTTTCCTATGCCTACCTGCGGCCCTCCTCATTGTTGTGCTTGTTTCTTTCTTGTAGCACTGTGGATGACTGCCCTCCAAACCAAAAGGTAAGCCAGAGAGAGGGGGGTGGGTGGATGAGAGGGAATATTTACTACATCCATGCTGCTTGACACTGTCAGCTACATTTTACTAGAGCTCTAGCTTTCACATGTTTTAATGGTATAAATAATAATATAATTTAGTAAATATTATTTATAATATATTATTATATTATTATTAAATATTAGAGATATTATTGTTTTCAAAACCAGTCAAAGTTCCAAGTTTCTGATTGTGTCAGCCGATGTTGAGTACCAGTTCCAGTACTTTAGTCATTCATGCCAATAGTATACCATTAATTTAGCCAATTGTAGGAAAAAGTAAAATAATTACATTCAATCAAACTTTACATTGTAAAATTAGGCACTTAAGCCCATAGAGGTTCAACTGTGTTAATAAAATCTGAGCTCTGTAGGCGCTGATACAGATGCTACAGATGTTATCAGTGCATCAAAATATCCAGTGAAGTATATCTATAGTATTATACATCTCCATGTTTCTTCTGCTCTCTCTCTCTGTCAGAGTAAACAAATGTATCAGCAGCTGAGTTTGAAGGAAAACAGTTTGCAACTCAGAAGTCCACCGACTGACACTAGAGAGGGTGAGTAACAGACACAAACACATGCACACATATATACAGCACAAAACACAACACACTGCCCAAGACTGTACACAATTACGCATAATGACAGTCTGTGAGTTTAAATTTCACTGTGCACATGCAAATTGCTTAAATATAGCGTGTTCAGTTTTTTTGTCTGAGTACTTGACAAAAATTAACTCAAGTCTCTCTGTAAATACTTAAGTTTTTTCTGCATCTGCGTCATTGTGATTTTACAGTATTTTATTGTTTTTGTTTTAGCTATTTACTATGAACATTTTCCATGTGTCTCTCAGTTATTTGTTGCGTGTACATGAGCGCTGACTCCTACCTGAGTGTCCACACACACCCCTCACTGGAGGCCCACGAGCTGCTGAGGATTGTGGGTCTGAAGATGGACAGAGCAGAAGAAGACATGGTGCTTGCTGTGGTCTCGCACACTGGAGGTACACACACAAACACACAAAAACAATGCATACACAATATATAGTCAACGCATAAACACAAGTATTAAATCATTTTCTACGCCAGCGGATTCCCCTCACAGCCCTGTCAGATTAAATCAAGTACTCCCTCATCAACACAATGCAATGATCCAAATATGTTTTTGTGAATGGATTATAAACTGGATGTTATTTAATACTATTAATTACATAAAAGTCAGTATCGTTACAATATCTTTTTTATACAATTGAAACTCAGGGTTTAGGTTGGTTTGGTCAAGTTTGCATTCGTACCTTGAAGTGGCAGAAACTGATCTTTCAACTGTTTATCGATTACTATTAGCTAACTATTTTAGCCTATATATTTTACCTGTTGCTATTACAACCATACCACTTTTAGTTATTTCAACTATCACAATAAGCTATCTATATTAGCCATTTATCCAATACTTTTATCTGACTATTTCAACTGTTTAATCATTACTTTTAGCTGTCTTATTTATCCATTTATCCATTACTTGGCTAAGTGTTTAGTTTAGTACAAGTACCTGTGGTTGGGAGTTACTTAGTTCTGCACTCTTGGCTCTAAATTATTATCATCATGTCTCACTGCTTCTTTTCTGTTTATATTTGTCTCTGCAGAGCGGAGGGTGTTACAGCCCAGTGACTGTGTGTATTCAGAGTCTCTGACCCCACAGGGAAAGCTCATGGCCTGTCGCAGGGATCTCACTGAGATCTTGGTACGTAAATGCACTGTTCTGTTTGTGCTTCGGTCCTTCTGTAACAGTCAATCTTTCCAATTTTTCATAAGTATTGATAGAGGATAAAGATGCAGCTTGCAGGTTTAAAAAAACAAACAAAAAATGATCTCTCAAATATATGGTTGTTTGGGCATTCGCTGCCTTTGATATTGTTAGTAGCCTCTGTATCATCTTCTGGATAATTCAGGCATGAAAATGAATATTTTAATTCCCCAACTGACACATTTTCACAGTGCTACGATGAGTCACGCATTATAAGCAAGCCGGGGGAAAAAAAAGCCCTGGTTATCAACTCTGACTCAATAGGAGAGAAAAGGTGTGAGCCACAATTATTTTGTTGTTGCGCAACTGTGACAGCAGGATTTGAAAGTGCTGTATCAAGGCTAAGTGTTCTTCTGTAATGGCATGTTTTTCACAGTGAAGCTTCAGATGTGAATCCTTAAATAACTTTTGCAATATTGGGCATTTTAGAAACTGCGGTTCTAGGGATTTCGGTTTCTTGTTGGATAGGTATATTTAGCAGCCTCTTGTCATTAACAAACCAGTAGATCCTCTTCATTTAACCAATTTTAAAAAATCTACCGTCCAATTTTCAGGCTCACATGCAGAATTGGAGTGACCTGTAACCAGAGTCGGGCAGAACAATTGTGTTGTAGGAATCACCGCTCCCCTCTCAGCTTTCCGTTCTGCTTGTATGTAGGCTGGAGGCACTGTGCTATATTGTTTCTTTTGAATGTTTTTGAATGTTGTGTTATTTGAATCCCATGACAGCCTCATTGTTCTGAGGTTTGTTATGAAGGTGAGATGTTGTTGCTATCGTTTAGCTTATTTAGAGATAGCCCTATGCCTGTAGATGGATGTACCTATGTGTATGTACAGTATGTGTTGTATTTTTGTGTATACATTGTCTTTCTATGTACTAACTGAACTTTCCTTTGTGTGTGCAGCCTCCTTTAACGGACAGTGCTGAGCTAAGCAGGAGGCCCGTGCGACTCTTGGGTATTAACACCTGGGATGTGGCAGCTGCTCTCACACACCTGGACTGGAGCCTCTTCAAATCTATCCACGAGGTATTCACTCACACACACGCAAATATATGCATGCGGTGTGTGCACATAGTTTATAATAAATTCATATTCATGGTAGGTATTGCTGGAACATAAGCATTAAAGATGCAAACGCTCTACAAGACTTGCTGGATCATGAGTACAGAAAGTTTTCTTGCAGCTGAGCGGCTGTCAGGAGGAGCTGAATGTTGAAAATGGGGAAGCATAGTACAGATGAAGAAACACAGGCTGATTCTTACATTGTAAGGTGGATGTTAATGTATCTTTAGGAAATCTAGACAATGTTTTGTGCTTGATTCCCATTCTGAAATGTGAGCATTTGCTGCTTTATATGATTGTAAATTGATTTTATTTCGGGTTTTGGACAGTTGGGTGGACAAAACGAGCAATATTAAAGAGGTAGTGCACACTTAAACAGGTTTTTTCAGCTGTAAACTAAATGATATGACACGCCATCTACTGTTTTAAATAAGCCCTGAACCTTACAAGGCCAGTAATGCTGACATAGAGTCAACCGGTTTGGACCTATCTACATCATGAAATTTATATAAATAAAGACTCTAATCTGTGTCAGTCAGCCTCCCCTGTGTCCCCAGACCGCACCATGTAGCCACGAGGCCACACCTCCTACAGTTATTGTTCCCTCGTTGCATTTTTTAAATTTGCTGGGAGAGACGGTTCTAGCAGAATCTTAGGGTGGAGTTGCACTTTAAGATGTCACCTTGGGCTCTGAAAATTTGTGACTGGACTAAATGATTAATCAAATAATCAAAAAAGTAATGGATAGATGAATCAATAATGAAAATAATGGTACCTAAGGTACAGGAAGTGGATATTTTGGGGTGCATTTTTCTAAAAAGCTTAATGTCTTTCACTCACACTCCTCCCTCCCTCCACATGCAGCAGGAGCTGGTGTACTACACCCTCAGCCGTGCTCCTGGTACCGGCCACACGGCGGCGCTCTCAGTCCTGCTCCAGCGCTGTAACGAGGTCCAGCAGTGGGTCATGTCCGAGGTGCTCATGTGTGTGTCGCTCAACAAGAGAGTACAGCTGCTCAAGAAGTTCATCAAGATCGCAGCTCAGTAAGAACATAAATACGAATATACACAAATAAAAGTGCATGAATGAAGAGCTTCAAAATTTCTATGCATTATCATCATTTTCACACTTTTGTGTATTTGTAGTTGTAAAGCCCAAAGAAATTTGAACTCTGCATTTGCTATCATCATGGGTCTTAACACAGCAGCTGTTAGCCGACTCAACCAAACCTGGGAGGTAAGTGTGTGTGTATGTGTGTGTGTTGTTGCATTTAGTGTATTTTAAATCGAATTCTGACCAAACACCTTCCTTTCAGAAATGTCCGGGCAAGTTCAAGAAGCTTTTCTCAGAGTTGGAGCTCATCACGGTGAGACTTACCCAACAGAGATAGAGATAGATGCAGAGCATGAAATATGTTCCTCTTTTGATTTGATAATCACATTTTGAAATCTCTTCTCCTTGTCTAATCCTTTCCTTTCATTCTGTTTCTCAATCTTCCTGCCATCTTTCTTCAGGATCCATCTCTGAACCACAAAGCTTATAGGGAAGCCTTCAAGAGGATGAAACCTCCCAAGATCCCTTTCATGCCTCTTCTCCTGAAAGGTATTATCTCTAACCCTCCACACGCACACGCACGCACTTTATTGTTTTGGTGAATGAACCCTTAATGTACTTGTCCCCTGCTCTTAGATATCACCTTTATCCACGAGGGAAATAAGACCTTCCATGACAACCTGGTCAACTTTGAGAAGCTGGTGAGTTTTTCAGTGTTTGAGTTTCAAAATGCCACACAGCAAAGGCCAGATATTAAATGAGTGAGGTGGTTGTTATACTGTCATCTAGTAACTACATTCATAACAGGACGAGATGCATCTATAAATGCAGTAATTTATATAGCGCTCTTTTCCAAAGCGCTTTACAACTTGCCTCTCATTCAGACACTCGCACACACTCACAATGAGCTACCATGCAATGTGCTGGCCTAACCAGCGGGAGCAATTTGGTGTTCGGTGTCTTGCCCAAGGACACTTTGACATGTGGACAGGAGGAGCTTGGGATCCAACTGCCAACCCTGCGATTAGCGGACAACCAGCTCTACCTACTGAGCCACAGCTGCTCCCATCATATGTTCGTTTCACAGTAATCAATCAGAAAAAAATAATTCTGAAAGTTTTTCTTTCTTTTTGGCGACCTGCTGCTCTGAGTTTTTACACATTGGGAAAAGAAGAGATTAACAACCCAATCAGTCACAATCAGGTGCTGGTGTGTTAGGAAATAAGTCACTGCTGCACTGCAGGTCAGACACAGGCTGAAGGTAGACCCACATTTTACCCATTAGAGTCTGCATCAAAAAAGCCAGGGGAAGTAATGATTAATGAACAACCACGTAACTCTGCAGACATTTATTACTGTAGTTATTTAGGTTTTCCCTGCAGAGAGAATTTAACGGCAGCCGCCTTGCTTCAATTCCTTGTTGCTGTCATTAAAACTTTATAGGAGATAATCCAGCCTGTTTTCGAGAGAGTTGCTTTAAATGCACCACTGCCAACTTTAAGTAGAACCACTTCTGGGTGGTGCTAGGAGAAGGACATCGAAACAGGATTACTGGCTTGCTAATCAGTTCTGGTCATTAAAAAGATCATAATTCACATTAGTGGAAATGGGTCAATTTGTCAGGTCTGAGAGTAGAAAGCTGCTGCAGGAGGTAGTAACCAATGATGGAGGGGAGAGTCAGTCAGAGTGCTGTTTGTTACAGATCAGTGAGTTGACTGATCGATTGAAACCTTTATTTATACAATACAGGGGAAATTCATTGAGACCAAACTTATTTTTCTTTCTTTTTAAGCAGCGACTTTCACCTCAGTGCACCATCACGAAAAGTAAAACTGTTTACAGTTTTATCACCATAAAGATAAATGAGGTCAATGTTCAGTAGGTGACAGCTGAGGTAGCGGCTGAGCCTCATTAAGAATAAAAAAACAGTTTATGTTGATATTTAGCGTTATGGGGCAGTACAAATCCGCCCCAAAATATTAGATCTTGGTTGTTTGGTATTGCACTGATGCAACGTGTCTTCTCCTAAACCAACAGCATATGATCGCAGACACAGTGAGAATGATTCGCCACTGCCAAAGCGACCAGCCAGGTGAGTATTCTCACTTCTGAGTGAATTCAGTTGGTGCAATGATTTTGGCATCATGAAATAATAAGATAGGCTTAGTTACAGGGGCTCTTCAGGCTCATTGTCTCCTGTCTTGTGACAAACTTTTAATGGTGAATGATGTTTGGATCCATTCATTGTGAGGAATCTACCCCCATCTGCAGCTGAATTGGTGTACTGCACCTGTACCTGAGTCTGTCGTCTCTCCCACTCAGTTTTCTCTTACAGTTTCTAAGCAACCATTTCCAGACAGTCTTTTATTCTCTCTCTATGGCCATAATACAGTCTGTGTTTGTACCATTTGTGTATGAATGTGTGTGTTCAGAAAACTCTCCTGTGTGACTAATGTGTTTTGTGTCTGTCTCTTAGGCAACGAGGTGATCGGGGCCGACAGTGCGGAGGTGAGGTCGAGTGTTCACTACCTGCACATCATCGACAATCAGCAGACGCTTTTCGAACTATCACACAAACTGGAGCCACGCGCTTAAACACACACACGCGCGCGCACACACACACGTACCCTCATAGACACACACACACACACAAACACTAGACACAGCGCAGTGGAAGTGGAGTGACATTGAGGACGCTTTGTACAGCAAAATGTCACACACTCGCACACACACACTGCAACAAAACACTACCAGCAGAGGTGCCAAGTGGACAATAAGGTGCCATGTGTTCTGACAAAACCCATGAAGACACAGAGCTGCACTCTGCCTGTTCTCTAAAGGCTTTATAACACTGAACAAAGGATTTATATATAAAGTCCGTACATGTTCTGTGAACTGTCTGCAGGAAGAGATTCTGCGCGGCAAGACGGAGGTTTGCCAAACTGAGACGGAGAGTAGAGGAGGCTGTAATTAGTTTGTACAGTATCTATTGGACTGAATATGCCCTCGTTTTTGTTCTTGTGATGAGCTTTTTGTTATTTATCAGCCTGTTCAGCAGGTGGAATGTTCCTTTATTTCTGTCTAAGTCTTGTCTCCTGCCCGCCCCGGAGGTCAACAAGGACTTGATAGCCTCCTCATCATTTCAGTTACAAACACAAAACCGACTGTGGGGAGTTAGATTTGTTTATAACCTGATGGCCACAATCTGCCAAATTGATGGTCTCATATGATTTCATCTGCCTCGTGATGCATGTGTATCCAGGATACATGCCATAGTTATTTAGGTGTATGATGTAGATCTTTTTTTGGTTATTGTGTGGTGGCATATTATGTAACACAAGCAGCAGCCAGTGCTGAAGCAGTACAACACACATACCTACACCTTTTTTTTAATTTTTTATTATTACCTTTTCTCACTGAGGGCTCTGTCTTTTAACTAAAGATGTACAGCCTCAGTGAGGTGACAAAATGTGTAACATTAACAGTGTATCGTATCTGGCATGTGAAGGAAGCATTGTGAGAGCTTTTTATTGACTGACTGTGACGTTTGAAACACTAAAGCTCTCCTGAATGTGCCAGAGTTCAAAAACTGTTGATGAATAGTGAAATGTTTTTGGTTGTCCTTGCTTTTTTTCCATTTTAGAATCCTGGTTGACTTTTAGCGAAACACTCCTCATACACTCTTCTCTATGATGTTTCTGTGTGAATAGATAATGATAATTTTACATTGTACTGTAAATAATATGGACCTTTACATTTTTCAGTGCCAAATGTCACATTGAGTCCTGCAGCGTAGACGAACTTTAGAGCTCTTGGTTTCTTTAGGAATCAGTGTCTTTTTTTTTTAAATCACAGAATTTGATTTCCTTGACTGAGCCCTGGATTGACGTCTGGTCTCTGATCATGTAAAGCAGATCTGACTCCTCGCAGAGATGCTTTCTGACATTATGATGACTGATTTCAGGGTACGCGATGGTATCCCGCTCACCCCGGGTTGCTATGGAAACACAGCCCCATCATAGATCTATTTTTTTTTTCTTTTATAATCATTGAGTTATATTATGTTAACAAATAAGTCAAAGCACTGCACCACAGACCGTTGTTAAGAAATGGCTTTATTCAACCAAATCATGTTCATGGGGAGATTTTGACATTGTTGATTCATTCTTACTGACTGAAAAGATCACTTTATTCAGAAGTGGTCTTGTGTAAACCGTCTGTGAAAACAAACACAGGGTGTGGACAGAAGAACCTAAGCTCAAGGGCACAGACTTCTCCTCTTACAGTAAGACTGTCTGGTAGGATTTTTACAGCTTTGCTTCACCCATTAACTACAGTTATCACTCTAACATTGGTTCTCGTTATTTTGTCCCTCCAACTGCATATTGGCTGGAAAAATTATCCTTTCTGAACCAAACAAATCCTCAAATTCTGACATCTTCCTGTTGACACGGCCATGACATTTGAAAAACCTATTTGTTATTCAAATCAGTGAGGGACCAGCCTGTCTTGGTAATAAAATTCACTCAGTAGTTAGTCTGCAGTCACCAGGAAAGAAATGCAGCAGGGCATGAGGGGAATCATTCAGAAATTATATGAGTGATTATATGAGTGATGATGATACAACCATGAGCAGTCTTCACATCTGTGTTTAGTGTTTGTGTTATTTTGTCCTTGCCCTGTATCTGTTCATGCATAGCCAGTCACTTCAGTGGTACATTTCTGCTGAGTAGGAGGAAACGTTCAAAGGCGAGATTCCTAAATGTTATGTAGCGATGCTACTATGTTTGGATAGTTACACAACATGGGGGATAAAGTGCAATACAGTAGAAATGTTGTTGCCACAAGTGTTTCATCGTCATTTCAACACAAAGTCTTTCAGAGCACAGGGCTGCTTTCTCATGCAGATCATAATGAATCAAGTGGACAAGGGAGGACTGGGATTTCCCAAACCGATTTAGTGCCAAAAACATCTTTGGTTCATTATGAGAAAAAGGTAAAAGATGATCTCAAGATGAAGACTCTTTTGAATATAATTGTTGTGTTATGAGCAGCTTAGTCATTGTCTTTTAAAGATTCCTGTAGATGCTCTGACACTGAATGTGGAGCCGGTTTTGTGGACACTGTTACAGTCAGTCAGCCAAATGGATTTGTTTCTGTTGAAAGCTGACTTGAGCCATTTAACAATTTTGATATTATGTGTATGTAAAATCTAAACAAATACTAAAGAAGTCTGTTTGTTGTCCTGGAAGTGTTGCTTGAGATTACACATGTGAGTCTTGAGATTGTTCCTTTCCAGGAGTTAATCCACAAATATTAAATGAACCATTTAAAATGATAAGAATAACATTTATAAATAAACCAAGTCAGTGATTCTCTGACTGCTGGAGTTGATAAATCAGAGCCATGATCTGTTCATATTCGGTGTCATAGAAAGGCCTTGTGGTAGTCATTTTTACTATTAAACCTGTAACTGACGCACACATGCACAAACACACCTCTGCTCATTGTGTTCAAAGAGCAGAAGAATTGTGCTCTTCTAGTTATTTATTGTAATATATTGTTTATTGATGTATTTTTGAGGTGACAAAGTTTATGTGCCATGTTCAGAGGTTCAACAATGTGCAAGTTCTTGAGAAGAAAAGATGCTGGAATGTAAAAGTACTTGTTATGTTTTGTGGCCACTTGAGGGCAGCAGAAGAGCAAGTCAGTGTGATGATGCTCGTCTCTTTCCTCTGCTGTCAAATGCTGTAATGGACAGGAAACCAACAGGAAGGTGTTTTTAGTGTTTTATTGGCCGTCGTCACAACTGTGTAAAGTTACATTTTTTAAAGCAATGTTGTTTAAAACCTGTTTGCATGTTAAAACAAAAACACAAAGTTCACAATGCAAGAGAGGACACATTGAAGGCTTTGTACTCTTGTAATATTGTTGATGTGTAAATATATGCCCATGTTTGGTATGTTGTTCTTATTTATCAGTTGTAAATGAAAAAAATAGTCGACCACAAAGCAATACGTCTCCCCCCGTGTCCCCTCAACCTTCTAACAGCTGAAGCCACACGTCTTTTCTAAAGCTGCGTTTTACTGTCACAATTTGACTGAAATTAATAAATTGTAAGTTTTATGTGACATCTCCACGTGAGCTTGTGGTTTGTTTGTTTTTGGCTTATGTTTAGATACTGTGTAGTTGTGTCCAGCTGAAAGTGTTTGCCAAGTGCATTTGACCAATGATATCACCCCAACAGTGCAGACACCCTCTCTGAAGCCTATAAAAGAAAGCAGTCTGTCAACTCTCTGCAAGATTTTCAATTACATCCAACAGTGCAGATCACGTACTCCAAAGACTTGGACAGGAGCTCTGACACCAACATGCTGTTGTTCCTCTTCTTGTTTGGTCTGGCTCTGGGTGCCGTGTCTCCTTCAGATGACCATCAAGTGCAGCTACAGCGTGGCAGCTGTCCCATGTTCTGGCACAGGTTCAACAGCCGCTTCTACAAGTACGTCGCCACACGTTTGACCTGGGCTGATGCAGAACTCCACTGTGTGTCAGAAGGAGCCAACCTGGTGTCTATCCACAGTCTGGAGGAACAGAATTTCATCAAATCCCTGATCAAGAGCATTGACCACACTGAGGGACAGACCTGAATTTGACTCAGTGACATCCACAAAGAAGGCAGATGGATGTGGTCTGATGGGTCTGCAGTGGACTTTGTCTTTTGGAGTGCAGGACAGCCAGACAACAGTGGAGGAAATGAAAACTGTGTTCACAACAACTTTGATGAAGATCTGAAATGGAATGACAATCACTGTTCTCTGACATTTAATTTTGTTTCTCAATCTTGCACAGTTTGTCCTTTGTCTTTTACAAAAGGTCAAAATACTTTTGGATTTCCACCAAAAATTTTTTTTCGTATATTGAAGCTCACCACTTTATCAACACAAATGTTAAGGTAACACAGGATATGGCTCTTCCTGGACCAATCGAGAGATATTTATAATTTATTTCACCTTGAACAAAAGTTTGATTTCATGTATTTAGAATAGTTAACAGAGCTGTAAAGGACATAATATTGAAAGACTTGTGAAGCAATGTGAAGAGAACCTTCATGATGAAGATGTTTGGGAGGAATACATTCAGGCCTCCTCTTTTTCTCTAATAAATTCAAAGACATACGATATTGGATATTGCGTAGACAACACAGAACAAAACTGATCCCGGTAGATCCCTTTTGAGTATTAAGTGTATCAAGAAGTATTTAGGATTTTTCCAATGAAAAGTTCAATGCCAAAACTAAAAGAATTGACAACATCTTTATTGATCCATGGCGGCCTCTGATAAATCACCTCCCCTTGATCTAAGTGACTTGGTCCAAAGGTCGAAGGGCACATTGGATTGAAAGGTTCCTGGCATTTCTATGCAATAGAAGTTGATATGTCTGTATTATATAGTCATTTAGGGATAGTGTATAAACGTGCCAGAGTTCAACAACTGTTGATGAATAGTGAACATTTATTGCTTGTCTTTTATTTCCTTGTTTTCATTTTAGAGTCCTGGTTAATTTTTATCCAAACACTCTTCCTGCATGTTTCTCATTAGACAATGATGTTTTTATTTCAATAGATAATATCAGTTTTACATTGAATTGTAAATAATTTGGACCTAAACATTTTTTAGTGATAAATGTCACAGTGAGTCCTGCTGCATAGCTGTACTGCAGAGCTCTGCTGAAGACCCACTTTCAAACAGAACTACTGTCTTATGAGCAGCTTAGTCTTTGACTCTGCATTAAAACACTCACCTTTAAAGACAGTCTCTAATCCTTTGTTGTCACCAACACTTTGCTTAATGAAAATGTAGCCAGTTATGTGGACACTGCTAACTTACTTTAGCCATTTAAGTACTTCATATTATGTGGGTGTAAAATTTAAAAATTAAAAAAGTCTGTTTTTTTACAGGAAGTGCTGCTCAAAGCAACTGAAACTGCAAGTGTTTGCCAAGTGCATTTGACCAATGATATCACACCAACAGTGCAGACACCCTCTCTGAAGCCTATAAAAGAAAGCAGTCTGTCACCTGTCTCCTTCAGGGTTTTGATCCCATCCAACGGTGCAGATCATCTCCAACCAACACATCAACCCCTCGTCCTGCACCTGTGACAGAGAGACGCCAACATGCTGTTGTTCCTCTTCTTGTTTGGTCTGGCTCTGGGTGCCGTGTCTCCTTCAGGTGACCATGAAGTGAAGCTACAGCGTGGCAACTGTCCCATGTTCTGGTACAGCTTCAACGGCCGCTGCTACAAATACGTCGCCACACGTTTGACCTGGGCTGATGCAGAGCTTTACTGTTTGTCAGAGAGAGCCAACCTGGTGTCTGTATGGAATCTGGAGGAACAGAGTTTTATCAAATCCCTGATCAAGAACTTCGACCACGCTGAGGGACGCACCTGGATTGGACTCAGTGACATCCACAAAGAAGGCAGATGGATGTGGTCTGATGGTTGTGCAGTGGACTTTATCTTTTGGAGTGCTAATGAGCCAGACAACAGTGGAGGAAATGAAAACTGTATTCACAACAACTATGATACAGATCTGAAATGGAATGATTTTACATGTTCTGCAGTTTTTCCCTCTGTTTGTGCATCTCGCATAACCTGTCCTTAGCAACTCAGATAGTCACATATGTCTGATTCAACCTGGTCACTGTTCACCTGTTGGTCTGTTGACATGCATTAGGCCTCCACAATAAAGATACAAATGAACAGTTTTATGTGTGTGTACAGAAGTCATTTCACTAACCTTAATTTTCATGAATGATGGACATTCACATTTCACACAGGTAGCTCCAGTGGTTGATCAAAGGGAATATTTCCATCATCATCTCAAACTTAATAATAATAATAATGTTAATAATAATTATTATTATTTTTATTTTTATTCTTATTATTATATAAAATAAAATAATAATAATAATAATCTGCCTTCATTGTGTGAAATAAACATGTACTATTAAGAGAATTACAATTAAAGCCATATAAAGTAAACATGATGATGTTTCAATCCACAGATTTCTACGCCCTGCAGATTTGTATAGATTTACATTTTTTCGTGTGTGTGTGTGTGTGTGTGTTAAATTTGAAAACAACACAGGTTTAATGAGTGACATAATCACAAGGACACTGCTTATCTAGTAGAATGTTTATCTTTTCATATGAACATTTATACCAGTACTGAAAACACAAAAACACAGACCCAACAGCTTCAACGGCCGCTGCTTCAAGTATGCTGCCACACGTTTGACTTGGGCTGATGCAGAACTCTGCTGTGCGTCAGTCAGAAGGAGCCAACCTGATGGCTATCCACAGTCTGGAGGAACAGAATTTCATCAAATCTCAGATCAAGGACTTGGACCCTGCTCAGGGATGGACCTGGATTGGACTCAGTGACACCCAGAAGGAAGGAGGATGGATGTGGTCTGATGGGTCTGCAGTGGACTTCGACTTGTGGCCTGCAGAACAGCCAGACAACTATGGAGGAAATGAAGACTGTGGACACAACAATCTGATCTTGCACAGTTTGTCCTTAGCAAGAAAGAAGGTTTTGTCTGATTCCACTCAGTGACTTCCCACCAGTTGCTCTGTAGTAATGCAATAAGCCTGCATAATAAAGATACAAGTGTGTAAGTGTATGTGCAGAAGTCATTTAATTCACCTTCATGTTCATGAATGTTGGACACAAACAAAGGTAATTTCAATGGTGGGTCAAAGGAAATATTTCAGAAACTTTTGAATAATCTCAATCTTTTATCCTCATTGACCCACAGAAAAATATATAGATGTAGAAGAAAAGTAATGTAACTGTTAATAAGGAAAGGAAACTTTCTCATGTATAACTCTACTCGTGAATAAAAGGATTGTTTGATGATAATAACGTTGTTATGTCTTTTACACAAGTTCAAAATACATTTGGATTTCCACTAAAATAATTGTTTTTCATATCTTCAAGCCCACCGCTTTACACTGTCATGGCCACATAGCTCTTCTTGGACCTACTGAGATATTTATACTTCATTTCACATTGAACAAAGGTTTTTATTTCACATTTTTAGAATAGCTAACAGAGCTGTAAAGGACATAATATAGAAAGACTTGTGAAGCAATGTGAAGAAAACCTTCATGATGAAGATGTTTGGGAGGAATACATTCAGGCCTCCTCTTCTCTTTTTCTCTGTAATAAATTCAAAGACATACGATATTGGATATTGCGTAGACAACACAGAACAAAACTGATCCCGGTAGATCCCTTTTGAGTATTAAGTGTAAGTTGACAGCTGGATCATACATGCATTGCTTTTGGAGTTCCGGTCATGTATAGCCAATGAGATTAGTACAATTATAATGCAAAATATTTGTTAAGATCTGGACCATCTGATGAAGTCACCTTGGGCTCACATGAATCTAAGCTGCTGGACAAACTCCTTTTCTTCACAAGAAAATGTGAACTATTTAACTGGATCCATGAAAAACCTACTACTGTAGCACAAGGGTATCAAGAAGTATTTAGGATTTTTCCAATGAAAAGTTCAATGCCAAAACTAAAAGAACTGACAACATCTTTATTGATCCATGACGGCCTCTGATAAATCACCTCCCCTTGATCTAAGTGACTTGGTCCAAAGGTCGAAGGGCACATTGGATTGAAAGGTTCCTGGCATTTCTATGCAATAGAAGTTGATATGTCTGTATTATATAGTCATTTAGGGATAGTGTATAAACGTGCCAGAGTTCAACAACTGTTGATGAATAGTGAACATTTATTGCTTGTCTTTTATTTCCTTGTTTTCATTTTAGAGTCCTGGTTAATTTTTATCCAAACACTCTTCCTGCATGTTTCTCATTAGACAATGATGTTTTTATTTCAATAGATAATATCAGTTGTACATTGAATTGTAAATAATTTGGACCTAAACATTTTTTAGTGATAAATGTCACAGTGAGTCCTGCTGCATAGCTGTACTGCAGAGCTCTGCTGAAGACCCACTTTCAAACAGAACTACTGTCTTATGAGCAGCTTAGTCTTTGACTCTGCATTAAAACACTCACCTTTAAAGACAGTCTCTAATCCTTTGTTGTCACCAACACTTTGCTTAATGAAAATGTAGCCAGTTATGTGGACACTGCTAACTTACTTCAGCCATTGAAGTACTTCATATTATGTGGGTGTAAAATTTAAAAATTAAAAAAGTCTGTTTTTTTTTACAGGAAGTGCTGCTCAAAGCAACTGAAACTGAAAGTGTTTGCCAAGTGCATTTGACCAATGATATCACACCAACAGTGCAGACACCCTCTCTGAAGCCTATAAAAGAAAGCAGTCTGTCACCTGTCTCCTTCAGGGTTTTGATCCCATCCAACGGTGCAGATCATCTCCAACCAACACATCAACCCCTCGTCCTGCACCTGTGACAGAGAGACGCCAACATGCTGTTGTTCCTCTTCTTGTTTGGTCTGGCTCTGGGTGCCGTGTCTCCTTCAGGTGACCATCAAGTGAAGCTACAGCGTGGCAACTGTCCAATGTTCTGGTACAGCTTCAACGGCCGCTGCTACAAATATGTTGCCACACAGTTGACCTGGGCTGATGCAGAGCTTTACTGTGTGTCAGAGAGAGCCAACTTGGTGTCTATATGGAATCTGGAGGAACAGAATTTCACCAAATCCCTGATCAAGAACTTCGACCACGCTGAGGGACGCACCTGGATTGGACTCAGTGACATCCACAAAGAAGGCAGATGGATGTGGTCTGATGGTTGTGCAGTGGACTTTATCTTTTGGAGTGCTAATGAGCCAAACAACGGTGGAGGAAATGAAAACTGTGTTCACAACAACTATGATACAGATCTGAAATGGAATGATTTTACATGTTCTGCAGTTTTTCCCTCTGTTTGTGCATCTCGCATAACCTGTCCTTAGCAACTCAGATAGTCACATATGTCTGATTCAACCTGGTCACTGTTCACCTGTTGGTCTGTTGACATGCATTAGGCCTCCACAATAAAGATACAAATGAACAGTTTTATGTGTGTGTACAGAAGTCATTTCACTAACATTCATTTTCATGAATGATGGACATTCACATTTCACACAGGTAGCTCCAGTGGTTGATCAAAGGGAATATTTCTACACTTTTTAATCATCTCAAAATTAATATTAATAATATAATAATAATAATAATAATAATAATCTGCCTTCATTGTGTAAAATAAACATGTACTATTAAGAGAATTACAATTAAAGCCATATAAAGTAAACATGATGATGTTTCAATCCACAGATTTCTACGCCCTGCAGATTTGTATAGATTTACATTTTTTTGTGTTTTTGTACATCTGTTCCAGCTGTCCATCATTTAGTTTGTGTGTGTGTGTGTGTGTGTGTGTGTGTGTGTGTGTGTGTGTGTGTGTGTGTGTGTGTGTGTGTGTGTGTGTTAAATATGGGAACAACACAGGTTTAATGAGTGACATAATCACAAGGACACTGCTTATCTAGTAGAATGTTTATCTTTTCATATGAACATTTATACCAGTACTCAAAACACAAAAACACAGACCCAACAGCTTCAACGGCCGCTGCTTCAAGTACGCTGCCACACGTTTGACTTGGGCTGATGCAGAACTCTGCTGTGCGTCAGTCAGAAGGAGCCAACCTGATGGCTATCCACAGTCTGGAGGAACAGAATTTCATCAAATCTCAGATCAAGGACTTGGACCCTGCTCAGGGATGGACCTGGATTGGACTCAGTGACACCCAGAAGGAAGGAGGATGGATGTGGTCTGATGGGTCTGCAGTGGACTTCGACTTGTGGCCTGCAGAACAGCCAGACAACTATGGAGGAAATGAAGACTGTGGACACAACAATCTGATCTTGCACAGTTTGTCCTTAGCAAGAAAGAAGGTTTTGTCTGATTCCACTCAGTGACTTCCCACCAGTTGCTCTGTAGTAATGCAATAAGCCTGCATAATAAAGATACAAGTGTGCAAGTGTATGTGCAGAAGTCATTTAATTCACCTTCATGTTCATGAATGTTGGACACAAACAAAGGTAATTTCAATGGTGGGTCAAAGGAAATATTTCAGAAACTTTTGAATAATCTCAATCTTTTATCCTCATTGACCCACAGAAAAATATATAGATGTAGAAGAAAAGTAATGTAACTGTTAATAAGGAAAGGAAACTTTCTCATGTATAACTCTACTCGTGAATAAAAGGATTGTTTGATGATAATAACGTTGTTATGTCTTTTACACAAGTTCAAAATACATTTGGATTTCCACTAAAATAATTGTTTTTCATATCTTCAAGCCCACCGCTTTACACTGTCATGGCCACATAGCTCTTCTTGGACCTACTGAGATATTTATACTTCATTTCACATTGAACAAAGGTTTTTATTTCACATTTTTAGAATAGTTAACAGAGCTGTAAAGGACATAATATAGAAAGACCTGTGAAGCAATGTGAAGAGAACCTTCATGATGAAGATGTTTGGGAGGAATACATTCAGGCCTCCTCTTCTCTTTTTCTCTGTAATAAATTCAAAGACATACGATATTGGATATTGCGTAGACAACACAGAACAAAACTGATCCCGGTAGATCCCTTTTGAGTATTAAGTGTAAGTTGACAGCTGGATCATACATGCATTGCTTTTGGAGTTCCGGTCATGTATAGCCAATGAGATTAGTACAATTATAATGCAAAATATTTGTTAAGATCTGGACCATCTGATGAAGTCACCTTGGGCTCACATGAATCTAAGCTGCTGGACAAACTCCTTTTCTTCACAAGAAAATGTGAACTATTTAACTGGATCCATGAAAAACCTACTACTGTAGCACAAGGGTATCAAGAAGTATTTAGGATTTTTCCAATGAAAAGTTCAATGCCAAAACTAAAAGAACTGACAACATCTTTATTGATCCATGACGGCCTCTGATAAATCACCTCCCCTTGATCTAAGTGACTTGGTCCAAAGGTCGAAGGGCACATTGGATTGAAAGGTTCCTGGCATTTCTATGCAATAGAAGTTGATATGTCTGTATTATATAGTCATTTAGGGATAGTGTATAAACGTGCCAGAGTTCAACAACTGTTGATGAATAGTGAACATTTATTGCTTGTCTTTTATTTCCTTGTTTTCATTTTAGAGTCCTGGTTAATTTTTATCCAAACACTCTTCCTGCATGTTTCTCATTAGACAATGATGTTTTTATTTCAATAGATAATATCAGTTGTACATTGAATAGTAAATAATTTGGACCTAAACATTTTTTAGTGATAAATGTCACAGTGAGTCCTGCTGCATAGCTGTACTGCAGAGCTCTGCTGAAGACCCACTTTCAAACAGAACTACTGTCTTATGAGCAGCTTAGTCTTTGACTCTGCATTAAAACACTCACCTTTAAAGACAGTCTCTAATCCTTTGTTGTCACCAACACTTTGCTTAATGAAAATGTAGCCAGTTATGTGGACACTGCTAACTTACTTTAGCCATTTAAGTACTTCATATTATGTGGGTGTAAAATTTAAAATTTAAAAAAGTCTGTTTTTTTACAGGAAGTGCTGCTCAAAGCAACTGAAACTGAAAGTGTTTGCCAAGTGCATTTGACCAATGATATCACACCAACAGTGCAGACACCCTCTCTGAAGCCTATAAAAGAAAGCAGTCTGTCACCTGTCTCCCTCAGGGTTTTGATCCCATCCAACGGTGCAGATCATCTCCAACCAACACATCAACCCCTCGTCCTGCACCTGTGACAGAGAGACGCCAACATGCTGTTGTTCCTCTTCTTGTTTGGTCTGGCTCTGGGTGCCGTGTCTCCTTCAGGTGACCATGAAGTGAAGCTACAGCGTGGCAACTGTCCCATGTTCTGGTACAGCTTCAACGGCCGCTGCTACAAATACGTCGCCACACGTTTGACCTGGGCTGATGCAGAGCTTTACTGTTTGTCACAGAGAGCCAACTTGGTGTCTGTATGGAATCTGGAGGAACAGAGTTTTATCAAATCCCTGATCAAGAACTTCGACCACGCTGAGGGACGCACCTGGATTGGACTCAGTGACATCCACAAAGAAGGCAGATGGATGTGGTCTGATGGTTGTGCAGTGGACTTTATCTTTTGGAGTGCTAATGAGCCAAACAACGGTGGAGGAAATGAAAACTGTGTTCACAACAACTATGATACAGATCTGAAATGGAATGATTTTACATGTTCTTTGATGTATCCCTTTGTTTGTGCATCTCGCATAACCTGTCCTTAGCAACTCAGATAGTCACATATATCTGATTCAACCTGGTCACTGTTCACCTGTTGGTCTGTTGACATGCATTAGGCCTCCACAATAAAGATACAAATGAACAGTTTTATGTGTGTGTACAGAAGTCATTTCACTAACATTCATTTTCATGAATGATGGACATTCACATTTCACACAGGTAGCTCCAGTGGTTGATCAAAGGGAATATTTCTACACTTTTTAATCATCTCAAAATTAATATTAATAATATAATAATAATAATAATAATAATAATAATAATAATAATAATAATAATCTGCCTTCATTGTGTAAAATAAACATGTACTATTAAGAGAATTACAATTAAAGCCATATAAAGTAAACATGATGATGTTTCAATCCACAGATTTCTACGCCCTGCAGATTTGTATAGATTTACATTTTTTTGTGTTTTTGTACATCTGTTCCAGCTGTCCATCATTTAGTTTGTGTGTGTGTGTGTGTGTGTGTGTGTGTGTGTGTGTTAAATTTGGGAACAACACAGGTTTGATGAGTGACATAATCACAAGGACACTGCTTATCTAGTAGAATGTTTATCTTTTCATATGAACATTTATACCAGTACTGAAAACACAAAAACACAGACCCAACAGCTTCAACGGCCGCTGCTTCAAGTATGCTGCCACACGTTTGACTTGGGCTGATGCAGAACTCTGCTGTGCGTCAGTCAGAAGGAGCCAACCTGATGGCTATCCACAGTCTGGAGGAACAGAATTTCATCAAATCTCAGATCAAGGACTTGGACCCTGCTCAGGGATGGACCTGGATTGGACTCAGTGACACCCAGAAGGAAGGAGGATGGATGTGGTCTGATGGGTCTGCAGTGGACTTCGACTTGTGGCCTGCAGAACAGCCAGACAACTATGGAGGAAATGAAGACTGTGGACACAACAATCTGATCTTGCACAGTTTGTCCTTAGCAAGAAAGAAGGTTTTGTCTGATTCCACTCAGTGACTTCCCACCAGTTGCTCTGTAGTAATGCAATAAGCCTGCATAATAAAGATACAAGTGTGCAAGTGTATGTGCAGAAGTCATTTAATTCACCTTCATGTTCATGAATGTTGGACACAAACAAAGGTAATTTCAATGGTGGGTCAAAGGAAATATTTCAGAAACTTTTGAATAATCTCAATCTTTTATCCTCATTGACCCACAGAAAAATATATAGATGTAGAAGAAAAGTAATGTAACTGTTAATAAGGAAAGGAAACTTTCTCATGTATAACTCTACTCGTGAATAAAAGGATTGTTTGATGATAATAACGTTGTTATGTCTTTTACACAAGTTCAAAATACATTTGGATTTCCACTAAAATAATTGTTTTTCATATCTTCAAGCCCACCGCTTTACACTGTCATGGCCACATAGCTCTTCTTGGACCTACTGAGATATTTATACTTCATTTCACATTGAACAAAGGTTTTTATTTCACATTTTTAGAATAGCTAACAGAGCTGTAAAGGACATAATATAGAAAGACTTGTGAAGCAATGTGAAGAGAACCTTCATGATGAAGATGTTTGGGAGGAATACATTCAGGCCTCCTCTTCTCTTTTTCTCTGTAATAAATTCAAAGACATACGATATTGGATATTGCGTAGACAACACAGAACAAAACTGATCCCGGTAGATCCCTTTTGAGTATTAAGTGTAAGTTGACAGCTGGATCATACATGCATTGCTTTTGGAGTTCCGGTCATGTATAGCCAATGAGATTAGTACAATTATAATGCAAAATATTTGTTAAGATCTGGACCATCTGATGAAGTCACCTTGGGCTCACATGAATCTAAGCTGCTGGACAAACTCCTTTTCTTCACAAGAAAATGTGAACTATTTAACTGGATCCATGAAAAACCTACTACTGTAGCACAAGGGTATCAAGAAGTATTTAGGATTTTTCCAATGAAAAGTTCAATGCCAAAACTAAAAGAACTGACAACATCTTTATTGATCCATGGCGGCCTCTGATAAATCACCTCCCCTTGATCTAAGTGACTTGGTCCAAAGGTCGAAGGGCACATTGGATTGAAAGGTTCCTGGCATTTCTATGCAATAGAAGTTGATATGTCTGTATTATATAGTCATTTAGGGATAGTGTATAAACGTGCCAGAGTTCAACAACTGTTGATGAATAGTGAACATTTATTGCTTGTCTTTTATTTCCTTGTTTTCATTTTAGAGTCCTGGTTAATTTTTATCCAAACACTCTTCCTGCATGTTTCTCATTAGACAATGATGTTTTTATTTCAATAGATAATATCAGTTGTACATTGAATTGTAAATAATTTGGACCTAAACATTTTTTAGTGATAAATGTCACAGTGAGTCCTGCTGCATAGCTGTACTGCAGAGCTCTGCTGAAGACCCACTTTCAAACAGAACTACTGTCTTATGAGCAGCTTAGTCTTTGACTCTGCATTAAAACACTCACCTTTAAAGACAGTCTCTAATCCTTTGTTGTCACCAACACTTTGCTTAATGAAAATGTAGCCAGTTTTGTGGACACTGCTAACTTACTTTAGCCATTTAAGTACTTCATATTATGTGGGTGTAAAATTTAAAAATTAAAAAAGTCTGTTTTTTTTACAGGAAGTGCTGCTCAAAGCAACTGAAACTGAAAGTGTTTGCCAAGTGCATTTGACCAATGATATCACACCAACAGTGCAGACACCCTCTCTGAAGCCTATAAAAGAAAGCAGTCTGTCACCTGTCTCCTTCAGGGTTTTGATCCCATCCAACGGTGCAGATCATCTCCAACCAACACATCAACCCCTCGTCCTGCACCTGTGACAGAGAGACGCCAACATGCTGTTGTTCCTCTTCTTGTTTGGTCTGGCTCTGGGTGCCGTGTCTCCTTCAGGTGACCATGAAGTGAAGCTACAGCGTGGCAACTGTCCCATGTTCTGGTACAGCTTCAACGGCCGCTGCTACAAATACGTCGCCACACGTTTGACCTGGGCTGATGCAGAGCTTTACTGTTTGTCACAGAGAGCCAACTTGGTGTCTGTATGGAATCTGGAGGAACAGAGTTTTATCAAATCCCTGATCAAGAACTTCGACCACGCTGAGGGACGCACCTGGATTGGACTCAGTGACATCCACAAAGAAGGCAGATGGATGTGGTCTGATGGTTGTGCAGTGGACTTTATCTTTTGGAGTGCTAATGAGCCAAACAACGGTGGAGGAAATGAAAACTGTGTTCACAACAACTATGATACAGATCTGAAATGGAATGATTTTACATGTTCTTTGATGTATCCCTTTGTTTGTGCATCTCGCATAACCTGTCCTTAGCAACTCAGATAGTCACATATATCTGATTCAACCTGGTCACTGTTCACCTGTTGGTCTGTTGACATGCATTAGGCCTCCACAATAAAGATACAAATGAACAGTTTTATGTGTGTGTACAGAAGTCATTTCACTAACATTCATTTTCATGAATGATGGACATTCACATTTCACACAGGTAGCTCCAGTGGTTGATCAAAGGGAATATTTCTACACTTTTTAATCATCTCAAAATTAATATTAATAATATTATAATAATAATAATAATAATAATAATAATAATAATAATAATCTGCCTTCATTGTGTAAAATAAACATGTACTATTAAGAGAATTACAATTAAAGCCATATAAAGTAAACATGATGATGTTTCAATCCACAGATTTCTACGCCCTGCAGATTTGTATAGATTTACATTTTTTTGTGTTTTTGTACATCTGTTCCAGCTGTCCATCATTTAGTTTGTGTGTTTTTTGTGTGTGTGTGTGTGTGTGTGTGTGTGTGTGTTAAATTTGGGAACAACACAGGTTTGATGAGTGACATAATCACAAGGACACTGCTTATCTAGTAGAATGTTTATCTTTTCATATGAACATTTATACCAGTACTCAAAACACAAAAACACAGACCCAACAGCTTCAACGGCCGCTGCTTCAAGTATGCTGCCACACGTTTGACTTGGGCTGATGCAGAACTCTGCTGTGCGTCAGTCAGAAGGAGCCAACCTGATGTCTATCCACAGTCTGGAAGAACAGAATTTCATCAAATCTCAGATCAAGGACTTGGACCCTGCTCAGGGATGGACCTGGATTGGACTCAGTGACACCCAGAAGGAAGGAGGATGGATGTGGTCTGATGGGTCTGCAGTGGACTTCGACTTGTGGCCTGCAGAACAGCCAGACAACTATGGAGGAAATGAAGACTGTGGACACAACAATCTGATCTTGCACAGTTTGTCCTTAGCAAGAAAGAAGGTTTTGTCTGATTCCACTCAGTGACTTCCCACCAGTTGCTCTGTAGTAATGCAATAAGCCTGCATAATAAAGATACAAGTGTGTAAGTGTATGTGCAGAAGTCATTTAATTCACCTTCATGTTCATGAATGTTGGACACAAACAAAGGTAATTTCAATGGTGGGTCAAAGGAAATATTTCAGAAACTTTTGAATAATCTCAATCTTTTATCCTCATTGACCCACAGAAAAATATATAGATGTAGAAGAAAAGTAATGTAACTGTTAATAAGGAAAGGAAACTTTCTCATGTATAACTCTACTCGTGAATAAAAGGATTGTTTGATGATAATAACGTTGTTATGTCTTTTACACAAGTTCAAAATACATTTGGATTTCCACTAAAATAATTGTTTTTCATATCTTCAAGCCCACCGCTTTACACTGTCATGGCCACATAGCTCTTCTTGGACCTACTGAGATATTTATACTTCATTTCACATTGAACAAAGGTTTTTATTTCACATTTTTAGAATAGCTAACAGAGCTGTAAAGGACATAATATAGAAAGACATGTGAAGCACTGGGAAGAGAAACTTCATAATTTTTAGATGTTTGGGAAGAATGTATTCAGGCTAAATTCGAACACAGTTAAAGGTATCAAGAACATGGATAGAATAAATGAATGTGTTACCCTGACTACTCTATCCACTGCATATGTTACCAATATATGTCCCAGAAAAGACAGAAAAAGAAAATATTGAAAAAGCTTTCTCAGTTCACATGACAAAGGAAACAACCCAGATTAAGTATATAAACCTTACAGCCGCCAAAAAACAGAGGAGCTCCAGCTTTTCCAATTGTTATGTACTGTAACTGGCCTGTCATAGTAGACTCATCTTTACATGGGTTCACTGCTATCTAAATGGAAGAGAGGATCCTCTTGAGTGGAGGGGATGCACTCCTTTTGTTTTAATGGGGGAGCTCACGAGCAAGAAGACATCCTATTCTAAATCAGTAGAAAACTTAATACTTCATATCTTGATCAAGGGATGGCAGGATATGATGATCGTCACAGGTAGAAAGGGTACTTTCTCATATATAACTCTATTAATGAATAATAGGGGTTGTTTGATGATAATAATGATGCTATGTCTTTTACACAAGGTCAAAATACTTTTGGATTTCCACTAAAAGATTTTTTCATATATTGAAGCTCACCACTTTATCAACACAAATGTTAAGGTAACACAGAATATGGCTCTTCTTGGACCAATTGAGAGATATTTGTAATTTATTTCACATTGAACAAAAGTTTGATTTCATGTATTTAGAATAGTTAACAGAGCTGTAAAGGACATAATATAGAAAGACTTGTGAAGCAATGTGAAGAGAACCTTCATGATGAAGATGTTTGGGAGGAATACATTCAGGCCTCCTCTTCTCTTTTTCTCTGTAATAAATTCAAAGACATACGATATTGGATATTGCGTAGACAACACAGAACAAAACTGATCCCGGTAGATCCCTTTTGAGTATTAAGTGTAAGTTGACAGCTGGATCATACATGCATTGCTTTTGGAGTTCCGGTCATGTATAGCCAATGAGATTAGTACAATTATAATGCAAAATATTTGTTAAGATCTGGACCATCTGATGAAGTCACCTTGGGCTCACATGAATCTAAGCTGCTGGACAAACTCCTTTTCTTCACAAGAAAATGTGAACTATTTAACTGGATCCATTAAAAAACCTATTACTGTAACACAAGGGTATCAATAAGTATTTGGGGTTTTTCTAATGAAAAGTTCAATGCCAAAACCAACAGAACTGACAACATCTTTATTGATCCATGACGGCCTCTGATAAATCACCTCCCCTTGATCTAAGTGACTTGGTCCAAAGGTCGAAGGGCACATTGGATTGAAAGGTTCCTGGCATTTCTATGCAATAGAAGTAGATATGTCTGTATTATTACATAGTCATTTAGGGATAGTGTATAAACGTGCCAGAGTTCAACAACTGTTGATGAATAGTGAACATTTATTGCTTGTCTTTTATTTCCTTGTTTTCATTTTAGAGTCCTGGTTAATTTTTATCCAAACACTCTTCCTGCATGTTTTTCATTAGACAATGATGTTTTTATTTCAATAGATAATATCAGTTGTACATTGAATTGTAAATAATTTAGACCTAAACATTTTTTAGTGATAAATGTCACAGTGAGTCCTGCTGCATAGCTGTACTGCAGAGCTCTGCTGAAGACCCACTTTCAAACAGAACTACTGTCTTATGAGCAGCTTAGTCTTTGACTCTGCATTAAAACACTCACCTTTAAAGACAGTCTCTAATCCTTTGTTGTCACCAACACTTTGCTTAATGAAAATGTAGCCAGTTTTGTGGACACTGCTAACTTACTTTAGCCATTTAAGTACTTCATATTATGTGGGTGTAAAATTTAAAAGCTAAAGAAGTCTGTGTATTGTACAGGAAGTGCTGCTCGAGGCTACACACATTATTCTTGAGATTTTTGCTATTCAGGGGTTATTTTTGTTGACAAATATCACATAAACCATTTAAGAGTCTAAGAATAAAATTCATAAATTCTGAGAGTGGATTTCCCCTTTAAAGGGAGACTACGTAACTATTTCTGAACAGCAGCCACCAGTGTTTAGCTAAATGCTAAACTACTGTTTAGCATTTAGCTAAACACTAATTCAGCATTTAGCTAAAGAGCTAGTAGTCATTTTTACTATTAACCTGTAACTGACTTACACATGTACAAACACACCTCTGCTCATTGTGTTCAAAGAGCAGAAGAATTGTGCTCTTCTAGTTATTTATTGTAATATATTGTTTATTGATGTATTTTTGAGGTGACAAAGTTTATGTGCCATGTTCAGAGGTTCAACAATGTGCAAGTTCTTGAGAAGAAAAGATGCTGGAATGTAAAAGTACTTGTTATGTTTTGTGGCCACTTGAGGGCAGCAGAAGAGCAAGTCAGTGTGATGATGCTCTCAAATGCTGTAATGGACAGGAAACCAACAGGAAGGTGTTTTTAGTGTTTTATCGGCCGTCATCACGACTGTGTAAAGTTACGTTTTTTTTAAAGCAATGTTGTTTAAAACCTGTTTGCATGTTAAAACAAAAAACACAAAGTTCACATTGCAAGAGGACACATTGAAGGCTTTGTACTCCTGTAATATTGTTCATATGTAAATGAATGCCCAAGTTTGGTATGTTGTTCTTATTTATCAGTTGTAAATAAAAAAAACGTAGTCAACCACAAAGCAATACGTCTCCCCTCGTGTCCCCTCAACCTTCTAACAGCTGAAGCCACACGTCTTTTCTAAAGCTGCGTTTTACTGTCACAATTTGACCGAAATGAATAAATTATAGGTTTTATGTGACATCTCCACGTGAGCTTGTGGTTTGTTTGTTTTTGGCTTATGTTTAGATACTGTGTAGTTGTGTCCAGCTGAAAGTGTTTGCCAAGTGCATTTGACCAATGATATCACACCAACAGTGCAGACACCCTCTCTGAAGCCTATAAAAGAAAGCAGTCTGTCACCTGTCTCCTCCAGGGTTTCAATCCCATCCAACTGTGCAGATCATCTCCAACCAACAAATCAAATATGCTGTTGTTCCTCTTCTTGTTTGGTCTGGCTCTGGGTGCCGTGTCTCCTTCAGGTGACCATGAAGTGAAGCTACAGCGTGGCAACTGTCCCATGTTCTGGTACAGTTTCAACGGCCACTGCTACAAATACGTCGCCACACGTTTGACCTGGGCTGATGCAGAACTCCACTGTGTGTCAGAGAGAGCCAACCTGGTGTCTATCCACAGTCTGGAGGAACAGAATTTCATCAAATCCCTGATCAAGAACTTCGACCACACTGAGGGACGGACCTGGATTGGACTCAGTGACATCCACAAAGAAGGCAGATGGATGTGGTCTGATGGTTGTGCAGTGGACTTTGTCTTTTGGAATGCTAAAGAGCCAAACAACAATGGAGGAAATGAAGACTGTGTTCACAACAACTTTGATACAGATCTGAAATGGAATGATTTTACATGTTCTGCAGTTTTACCCTCTGTTTGTGCATCTCGCATAACCTGTCCTTAGCAACTCAGATAGTCACATATATCTGATTCAACCTGGTCACTGTTCACCTGTTGGTCTGTTGACATGCATTAGGCCTCCACAATAAAGATACAAATGAACAGTTTTATGTGTGTGTACAGAAGTCATTTCACTAACCTTAATTTTCATGAATGATGGACATTCACATTTAACACAGGTAACTCCAGTGGTTGATCAAAGGGAATATTTCCACACCTTTTCAATCATCTCAAAATTATTATTTATATATAAAAAATAAAAATAAAAAAGATTCCCCACTCGCCCCTGTGGGCGGTCTATTCCTCCTATAAGCTCGGGTCCTCTACCAGAGGCCTGGGAGCTTAGTATCTAAGTATCTTAGCTGTTCCTAGTACTGCACTCTTCTGGACAGAGATCTCGGATGCTGTTCCTGGAATCTGCTGGAGCCACTCTCCCAGTTTGGGGGTCACAGCCCCGAGTGTTCCGATTACCACGGGGACCACTGTTGCCTTCACTTTCCACATCTTTTCTAGCTCCTCTTTCAGCCCTTGGTATTTCTCGAGCTTCTCGTGTTCCTTCTTCCTGATGTTGCCGTCGCTTGGGATTGCTACGTCTATCACTACTGCCTTCTTCTGTTGTTTGTCCACCACTACTATGTCCGGCTGATTCGCCATCACCAGTTTGTCAGTCTGTATCTGGAAGTCCCACAGGATCTTAGCTTGGTCATTCTCCACCACCTTCAGAGGTGTGTCCCATCTTGACTGTGGGACTTCCAGCCCATACTCGGCACAGATGTTCCTGTACACTATGCCAGCTACTTGGTTATGGCGTTCCATGTACGCCCTGCTTGCCTGCATCTTACACCCCGCTGTTATGTGCTGGATTGTCTCAGGGGCATCTTTGCACAGTCTGCACCTGGCGTCCTGCCTGGTGTGGTAGATCCCGGCCTCTATCGATCTTGTGCTCAGAGCCTGTTCCTGTGCTGCCATGATTAGTGCCTCTGTGCTGTCTTTCAGTCCAGCCTTTTCCAGCCACTGGTAGGATTTCTCGATATCAGCCACTTCTTCTATCTGCCGGTGGTACATACCATGCAGGGGTTTGTCCTCCCATGATGGTTCCACCTGCTCTCCTTCCTCATCCGGCTTCTGCTGCCTGAGGTATTCACTAAGCATCTCATCACTTGGGGCCATCTTCCTGATTGTACTCATGGATCTTTGTTGTTTCATCCTGGATAGTGGTTCTGACGCTCACTAGTCCTCGGCCTCCTTCCTTCCGCTTAGTGTACAGTCTCACCTTAGTATATCTCTGGGGATATCTCTCCAAGAGGTACACCAGAGATATGTATATATATATATATATGTACGCTCTTTGGGTCTTAACTTTGGGAACAACTCAGGTTAAATCAGTTCTAATAAATCCCTGATAAATCTCCCTGCTGTGAGTTCGAGCACCACAAAGGCTTCCAGACTCTTTTCAGCACAAGAGTAAATATCTCTAAGTTCAAAGTTACCAAACGAACACTAATGAACAGAATTGACATGAACACTAAAGATTAACACCTACATAATGTAACATTCTGAATATACAGATTGATTCAGCAATTCATATAAAATGGATGATAAAATGGATGATTATCAGCTGCTTTTTTGTTGCAAGAGGGACCAAAAAAGAATTTTAAAAGAATTTAAAAAAATAAACCTACATTTAACACATTATATAATGGTTGACTTACAATTAAAAAAAAACTACTTAGGTACACCTTTCCAGTTTGATTTAATTTCAGAGTTATTGGGAATTCACTCAGTGGTGAAAGCAAAAAGCACATAATCCTTCCCTGTGACACTGACTAGTGCAGCAGTATCATAAAGTTTAAATTATACCCCCCAATGCCTTTGGATGTGTTGCATGCTATTGTGAGAGAGGAACAGAACAAGTGCAAGAGGGAATTAGAGGAGATAGAGATGGAGACCATTTAAATCTGAAAGACTAATTGTGGATTTAAAGAGAGATTTAAAGAGTTTGTGGTGGCAGTGGAGGGGAGGACAGAACAATTTTGCAATGTGTGACCAGCTGCCTCTGTCTCATCTCAGCTGATTCCAGCTGGCATGAACTGTGATAAGAAACAGTAAACACTCCCTGCCAAGTGCTGCGTGTGTGTGTGTGTGTCTGTGGAGGGGAGGTATGGTCAGTGGTGGTTTAGACCCAGGGTGCTGCAATATGGTTTCCTGATGCTGCTAACCCCTATCATTATGCAGTCATCCTGACGAGTCTTTTACCCAGTCGGCGTCTGACAACTAAACAGCAGTGGAGGGTGAAGTAAATGAGGGAAGTGAGATAAACAGATGAGGCTTTGGTGTGATGCAGGTGCTGTGTAATTGTCAATCTGGCAGAGTGCTCTTGGAAACTGTGTAGAAATTGATACTATAGACATTAAGTAGCAGGGTCGGAGCCAGGCTTTTAGAAATAACGAGGTCATAGCCCAAGTCCCTCAATTCTACTGGGAAATATTACATTCTTTTTCCTTGGCCTAAAAGCAGTCTAAATGAAATATATTAAAGCAAAAGTCTGACATCTTGGGAAATACGCTTATTCGCTCTCTGGCGGAGAGTTAGATGAGAAGATCGATGCCTCTCTCATTTCTGTCCATGAGGTATGAAGCTGCAGCAAGCAGTCTGTTAGCTTAGCTTAGCACAAAGACTGGAAACAGGGGGAAACAGCTAGCCTGGCTCTGTCCAAAGATAACAAAGTCTGTTTATCAGCACCTCTAAAGCTCAATAATTACGTTTGTTCACTCCGTATAAAAACCAATACGTAAAAACTACAATTTGCCGTTTTACGGTGGGTTACGTGCCGGACTAATTCTTGGCTCTGAGAAGTTGCCAGGCAAACAGCGAAGATTCCTCGGAGTTACTGTGCCTGGCCAAGAGAAAATATGGCACATACGTTCCAGGAAACTTCAGGAAAATTATTAGGAAATTGAAAATAAATGCCCCTTGACCTGGAGACTCCATCAAGGTCTCCTGTAGATGAAGGGAGCTGCTGTTTGGAACTAATGTTTTAAATTTCACCAGCAGAAACTCCTCTCAAATGTTTTGCCTGGAAGTCAGTGGAGGGGGAAGTATTCAGATCCTTTACTAAAGTAAAAGTAGTGATACTACAATGTGCAAATACTCCATTACAAGTAAAAAGTCCTGCACTGAAAATTTACAGTAAGTATAAGAACATAAGTATCATCAGCAAAATGTATTAAAAAGAAAAATATTAATTATGCATCAGAATAACCCTGTCAGTGTTTACTGTTATGTTAATTATATATAATTATATTGTGTTGTTGATGCATTATTATGCCAGCTGCACTTTAATGTTGTGCCAGGTCACCATGGGCTCTGAGAAATTGTGATGGGCATTTTTTCTCTATTCTTTGACATTTCATAGACTAAACGATTAATTGAGAAAATCATTGGCAGACTAATTGACAATGAAATTAATGGCCAATTGCAGCCCTAACGAATATGTAAAATCTTAATCTGCAAAGTAACTAACTATAAAATATAAATAAATGTAGTGGAGTAAGAGCATAACATGGAAATAGTCTGCTGGAAGTCTGTTTAAACTGTCAATAATACACAGTGTGTCTAAAATACAATGGCAGACCCACTACAGTATGGTAGGGGCAGGTTCTCTGCGGGATTACCACGCCCATATGCCGTTTTCGCGCGAAAGGATGGACTGCACCATTGTGAGAGCGGGGGGGAGTTAGCGGAGAGACTACTCCTAAACATAAAGAGAACATTTTTTTATCAAATATTTCAAGTGAGCGAATGCTTTTTGCAACTAAGTGGTCGTCAGCGGAGTCTCACAATTACAATAATTGGACTTAACTACACATTTAGGTGTAAGCTCACAGGCAACTAAACCCCTACTTTTGCAATTACCGGACTTCTCTAGCGGTTGATTTTTAAAACTCCTACTTATTGGTTTTCATGTTACAAGACGAAACTTTCTGTTGGACGTAAATTTGCCGCAGAAAGGAGATAAAATGACCCTCACGTCAAAGGTAAGCGGCAGAGCAGTGTGTGTAAATGTACCTCTGTTTTCCGTGTTGTGTTTTGTGGTAAAGGAAAGTCGCAGTGAGTCAAAATGAACACCATTGTTCAGAGGCTAACGGTGTTGGCTTGGCCTGCCTGAACCTGCTCTATTGTAAAGATGCATTCATATCTTTCTCCTCAGAATAAGGTGACTTTTGGCTCTAACGTTAGCTATTAGTCAGTTCAGCTCTGTAACCTAGACATCCTTATTGAACGCTATTTGCAAAACTTGTTTTGCGTGTTTGTTTTGACCTGGTTAACCAGCTAGCTTCCACGTGATCTGCTTCACATCAGTGTTCAGGTGGTCGTGCCTGAAGTAAAGGCGCACATGCTCAGGGTTTTGTCAGAGCTGGGGTAGGTGGGTCCAGTCTGTGTTGCCCTCCTCGTGGAAGGTCAGAGGTCAAAACCCCTTAGGCCGGAGGGGACGGTTCAGCAGACATCAACAAGTGGGACCTGGGACATCAGCTGGATGGATCAGACACAGCTTGACTAAGTTTTACACACATATGACAAAGACTCGGAGCCTAAAAATACAGTCTTGCCCCTTGATAAAGGCCTTTACACTGTTGTCATACGTGGCCATGAAAGAACAACATGTGACCACTCAACCTTGTGTTATCAGTGTGATATTTCATGACTATCCATACATTTATGAAAATTGCTTATAAAGATGATTTTTAACTGATATGTTTATAAAGCCCGCTACAGAAAATTATACATTAGTTATTTTCGGGGTCTCAGACCCCTGCTGTAAAATCTGGTTAAATACAATGGATTTTTATATGGTCTTCTATATCTGCAAATCACAAATAGATATTTATATATTCATGCATAGCCAATATAACATAAAACTTGTCTTGTGGGATAACTAAGCTGTAATGTAATTTCCGTATCTGATCACCTTCATCGAATGTGCCCACCCAAATTGCGAGATTGTTACCACTTACTTACTACATATTTGGTTTTAATTGGGTCAGAAGAAAATGATAAAATGAGTGAAGGAAAACAAATGGTTGAATTAAGATTTATTTATTTATTTATATATTACGCATACAGCATTGGGGTTGGTGGGATGTCAAACAAGGAGAAAGTAAAGCCAGTGTCAGCAAAGCACAAGGGTGAAGTGTCTGTTCCTTTTCCACTTCACTTTGTCGTTGGTCTTGCCCTGCCATGGCTGAGTAGTTGCACAGGCTGGTAGTGATAAGGACGTCTTTGGGTAACTGCCAACGTAAACTCAAGTTAAGTAAGTTTACTTTAATAATAGCCAGCCTCAACTCTGGTGATCCTGGCCAGCTCCTTAGTGAGACAGCTGAAATTTAATTTATTGTTCCCACAGCATTCACTTGACCATGATGGAATGGTTCTCCTTCTGGTGTAAAGTGTAAATGTTGATCTAAGAAATCGTCCTGTGGCTTGAAGTTGCCCTGTGGTGTTTTCCTGTAAACAAAGAAAAGTTCCGGTTACAGTCACTGTTACTCACAAAAACGCATTGTGTGTATCCTCATAAAACATTTGCAAAGCTAATTTTTTAAAAGTATTTTAATGCCAGCATTGTTTATATCCATGTTTACTACTGTAGCTAGCAGTCTTCTTCTTCCCGTCTTTGTCTTTGTTGGTGCATTGCAACATATCTTGGCCTGTTACCGCCACCTGTTGATCAGTGGGATACTGTGACGTTATTGGTAGGACTGTGTATCATGTCACCAGCAAACAAAACAGGGACCCACTAATAGAAAAACATTTTTGTACACTTTCTGAGGAAAACAACACATTCACTCTCTGGTGTCCAGGAAGTGCATTGTTGTCACAGTCAGTAATATTATGTAATAGTTATCAGTTAAATTCAGACTTCCAGCTCTGGGTTGTGATTCTAACACGGGACATGTGGAACATGTCATGTATTCCACCAAACGTAGTTCAAGGTGCTTGATATCTGCCAACAGGCTCCATGTTTCAAATCCAAGTTTATCACTGCGGAGCTGGCTCGTCTGTTCAGCCAGTCAGACAGTGAAGAGGAGTTTGAAGGTTTCAGCGAGGACGAGGAAGAAGCTGACAGAGGGTGTTTTAATAAACGGCGAAAGACCAAGGTATGAAAACGTTCATTGTTGACTGGATTATTTGATAAAAATGTGTGCGATACCACATCCAAAGCACCAGACTAAATGCTTTTTCTCTCTGGTTTTCTCGAGAAGGTGGATTCAGAGGAAGACAGCGACATGGACACAGGCTTCTACTCTGATGGCGAGGAGGCCCCCCCACCAAAGAGGAAGAGTCTTTTAGTAGCCCTAAGGTGTGTGTGTGTGTGTCACATTTGACGCCTTGGTTCCTGATCAGGCAGAAATATAAAGGCACTAATATTTGTGATTTGGGCACAGATTCAGCTTATTGCTGTTTTCCACTGTATTTGTCCTATTGCCCAGCTATACAAGGGACCTTAGGAAACACATGTTTCATGACAATTGTGTTGAATCTCCACTGATTGAACAATTATCTTTTTTTAATCTTGCTCCTCAGGTTTCCTGTCAAAAGACTGTCTACCCCCAAACAGGAACTGCAAGAGAAAAATGTTAAAGAAACTCCTCCTTCACAGAGAGGCAGAGGAAGGCGTAGGATGAGGCAGCAGCAGCAGCAGGATGAGGAAGAGGAGGAGGAGGAAGACAAAGAGGAGGTCGTGTCTCAGAGCCTAAGGAAACGAGACAAGAATATCAAGGAAAACAAGGCCATGGTAATGAACCCTTTCAACTTTTTTTGTTTTCTGCATATTCTGACAAACTGTGTGTGATCTGTGTATTACAGTTATATCTGTCCCTCCTTTGTCAGATGTCCTTTGACTCTGGTCCTCTCTGTTGTTGTCTTACAGCTGGCCAAGCTGTTTGCTGATCTGAGCACCATGGCTGACCTGACTCTGCCCACCACCCCTCAAGTGAGTAAATGCACCAGCACCAGTTTCTCACAACCATGTAACAGAAAGACGAACTTGCACTCAGATTATTGATCACCAGTAAAATTGCATTACATCACATTCAGTATGCAGACTGTTTTGTCCAAAGCAGTGTAAGTCCATAGGGACAAGAGTTAGATGTATTAACTGGTAATAATAAATAATAACCTGGGTGTCGATGTTCACAAAAGAAGTTCACTTTGGTTTCTATGCGTTAACATAAAAGAGCTGTTTATTTCTATAGGGACATGTACAGTATATATCATGAATGAATGAATAGATACAATAAAATAACCATATTCTTTTGTTGTGTTTATGTTGGTGATGGGAGATGGTGCTGTCTATCTTGTCACTTTATAGGATTTCTTCTTTAACTCGGACATCAAAAAGTTATGAAAAGTTATTGCAACAACTCTTCAATTATGTTCAAGTATGTGTGTGATCAAGCAGGACTAATTGCATGACTTTAATTGCTAGAAGTTGCCAATATTAACTTATTGGGTCATTAGTATACCTGTAAGTATTCTAGTAACTAATATTCAGATTATTAAGAAATTATGATGCATGGTACAAACTTCAAGTACACTTAATTAATCAAATACATTTTAGGTATTTTTGTAAAAAGATGTGCTGTTTTTTAATTTTTTTTTCTTTTTAACTGTCTTTGTTTTATGTCTGCAGAAGAAGAAGCGAGCGACAGAGAAAGCAACGCCACCGAAACGCAAGTTTGGACCAGAGATGGGGTCAGAAAGGAGGAACCCGTCCCGTAAGGCTCGCCCTCCTGAGAACTTTGCAGTGGAGGAAAAGAGCGAGCCGCTCACCCGCAGAAGCCCCAGGACCGTAGACATCAGAAGACTGGTGGAGGTACGACGTGCAACACACACTGCGTGCTGACATCTGCAGTATACACGCAGTCCTATACAGCTCTCACATATGTGTAATGCAATGAAGTTGATAGGAAAGGGGAACTTGCTTGATATAGGAGGTTATTATTGAGAATTAGTTTATTATCTGTTAACTATACTGTAAATACACTGTTTACTCTAGTAGCAGGGAACTGCTTTGATTGTATATTGATAAACTAGCAATCAGATACTTACATTTTATGTTTGTTATATTTGATACCAGCTTTTCTATTTCAAACAGATTGGCAGTCGTTTTAGTGAGATGTTATTTAATTTTGAGAGAATTTTAACATCTTCAGTGAAGTAATTTGTGCACTCAAAATACACAATTATTATCACCAGATAGTTATCTGTCATCTTTAATCTCAACATTCTTTCTACAAATGAATCTCAAAAACAAAAGTGAAATTATGATTTTATGTATAAAACCTCATTGGCTGCATAGCAATGTCCTGTTTGTGCCCTCTCATTTTTACCTGCAGTCTGTTGGTTGTGATTGGGCAGGTGGACGATGAACATGTCGGCAAGGGACGTAAGAAGAGGAAGAGCCACAGTTCCAGGAGGAGCCGGTATGAGGTGAAGTCAGTCGACGAGATCACCAAAGAAGACCTGGACAACATAGCGTACCGCAGCAAAGACAAGATCTGGGACAAGGAGAATGTGAGTCACATCAGACCATCGGACCCATTTAGTGCTGTCGGTACTGTACCATACTGTCAGGTTTCCTGGGTTAGTGTGGTTCTTCACTGTGTTGGCGTGTGTTTTTCTTCCAGGGCAGCTCATGTCACCAGTGCAGACAGAAGACTCTGGACACCAAGACAGTGTGTCGCAGTGGTTTCTGTGTGGGGGCCAAAGGTCAGTTCTGTGGGCCGTGCCTGAAGAACCGCTACGGAGAGGACGTACGTGCTGTGCTGCTTGACCCGGTCAGTGCTAATACACACGTGTTAAACATTAAACACTTTGCCACTTGCAATGCTTTGTGACATTAAAATTTTGGATCTTGTCACTTTATATAAAAAGCTATCGCAAAGTCCTACTGAAGGAACAATTAAAAGCAAATAATGTGTAAAAGGAAAAGTAATACTATCATTTACAGCCGGGGTAATGAAGTGGTCAGGGACAATTTTGACAAGTTTAAAAGCTTTAATGAAAGCTTTAATAATATGCAGTCACGTTTACAAGTGAATTCAATTATGTTTTTTTACCCTGCTTTGTTGTCTTGCTGTGTTTCAAATATGTTCCCCCTAAAAATGTTTATGAAACTTTTCACATAGGGAAATAATATTACATAATGTTTGTGGGTTGTTTTTGTATTGCTGACTTTTCAAATACAGGATTTGTAAAATAACATGCTTCAGAAGGGCTTTCAGATAAATACATTTTCTGTAAAGCTGATTGATGTTTAGTTAATGAAAAATGTTAAATTATTCTTTCAAACCCTCTGCATCTGGTAGGAAAAATGTGGGATTCGGTTAGCTTTGTTTTGTTTTAAATAAAAGCTGAGCTGAGTAGTCAACAGAAGCCATGGGAACCAACATAGCTGAATACACAAAGCAAAGAGCGCCACCTACAGAAACATCAACTTAATTATTGGAAAATCCAAGAAATAAGATGCAGAATGAAACGTCAAGATACTTATATGGAGTAGCATTTTAGCTGGTGTTTGAAAACCACTGACAACTTTTTGTTCCTAGGCAAATGTTTCCCAGTAGATTTTATTAAGGGTGAGTTCATCTTTTGATAATGTTTTCTCTCTACAACAGAGCGTTCAGTTAACAAGTGAAACTAAACACATGGAGAGAGTAGGCAGTCACTGCTATGCTAACAGAAGCTAACACATACATTACAAAACATATTGGACATATTTACACACTGCACTTATCACAGTCTCAGTAGACATGTTTTTAGGCTCCTGTTTGAATTGTGTCCTTTGCAGTTGCTCATTTGTCTTTGGTGGAGCAACCTGTGTTTGTTTAGAAGCTGCTCTCTTTAAGGGTCAAAGTACGAGTGACACTATGGGAAAGTTATCACAGGGAAATGCAGTGCCTAAAGAAGAATCAGAAAAATCTCAGATGTAATAAACATTTGTCAGTGTATTTACAGTGTGTAGCCTATTATGAATGCATGCTTGTTTATACAAATTTAACTAGACAAAATCACAAGTTTATATCAAGTGTTCAATTCCAAAAGCAGCAAAGGCAGGTGATGTTAAAATGTTTAAGCCTTGCGGGTGGAAGGAACATAAAACCTCAACATGGATTCACTTGTGTAGTAGAGTAACAACACGGTTGGTCACCCACATAAAATTTGAACCTTTTTCTTTGAAGACATGGTCGTGTCCCATCTGCAGAGAGATGTGTAACTGCAGTCTGTGTCGTAAGAAGGAGGGCCGCTGTGCTACCGGCATCCTGGTGGGATTGGCTCGCTACAACGGCCACGACAACGTCCATGAGTATCTGGAGAGGTACGTCACCCAATTCTCACTGTACACCTTAATGTTTCAGATCTGGATGGGATCTCCCTAAAACTGCCATGGTGTGAACATTTTAGGAATTTAAGACCATATGCAAATTGAAGCTCATTATCTGAAATTATTTGTCATTTAAACGATTAGCTGATGGACAGAAAATTAATAACCAATAAAAACAGTGATGATTTGTCATTGAAAATGGAATATCTTTAGGTTTTGCACAGTAAGTTGGATAAAACAAGCTATTTAAAGATGTTATCTTAAACTCTTAGAAATTGCAATGTATATTTTCTTTTTTTTCCCCTGACATTAAAACTGAAGTGTTTATTGATTAGTTGGAAAGATTTATGACAGAGCAAGAATGACAACAGTCATTAGTTGTAGAACCATTCTGACAGCAGATGGAGCTCATGTGTTGTTTTGTCTCCATGGCAGCATTCAGAAGGAGCTGCAGTAAAGTCCAGAGAGAAGAACCTGCCCGTACAGCTGGTACCTGGAGCAGGCTCTCGTGCTGCACAGTACTGTAAAACTAATTTTCATGCACATTTTTAGGTTTAGATCAGCGTTTAATCTAACTAGAGAAACAAAAGAAAAAAGATGTTTTTTTTTTGTTTGTTTTTATGTCACCTAAATGTAAGGCACATACACTGTTAATATGTTTTATATATCCTGATTTAAGGCTGCATGAGATGCAGGGATGTTTTTATTGTTTTAAAGTCTAGTACTCAGTTTTGAGTTGTATATTTTCATTTGAGTATTCCTACTGTTGATGTTCCCTAGACCAGATGTTGTCAGTCCACTGTATATTTTAATAAAGAATGGCATTATCTAAATGATTGCCATGTTTTTTTTAAATGTGTGTGTGTGTGTATGTATGTATATATATATATATATATATATACATATACATTTATTTACGCAAACTTATTTGTTGGTTGCTTGTTTCAGCTCTCACAAATGTCAACACTACACCACAGTGTCTTTTTTAAGGAGGAACATCAAGCCTAACATTATTGTACATTTAGGGGAGGTGCACACACCTTTTATGCTGCACCAAAGATTGTGTATATGTACATAGCTGCTGTGTACCTGGTGGGATTTCCCCAGGTGAGTGGGGTCAGGTCCAGGTCAACTGTTTGCTCCTGAGGGGAGCCAGTCAGCTGATCTCCTGTAATGACCAGGTTCCATTGCTGCAGGGCAGGGGTCAACCTGAGGTCACTGGACCTTCATGAGGCATCATTGGCATGCAATGAGAGTGAGAAATAAATAGACGTATTACAACTTTTATCTAATCACTGATGTCTTAATTACCTTTCTTCAGTGTCAGTCTTACAGTGCACCCTCATGGTGATACAGATCTGCAGGTCCTGGAAAAGGTTTTCAGGCCAGAATGTAACACCTGTATTCTTCCAGGTTTGTAGTTGTTTACATTTTGGTGTTGATTTTAACTGCCCTTATTTTCTTGGTCAAAATCTAACCCAGTGTGTCATTTAACGTCCAAAGTGATAAAATAATGTAAAAAAATTAAAATTTGTCCTTGTTCTGATACTTTGAGAGTTGATTACACTCATTACACATTAAACTCCTTTTTACCTTCAAAACCACCCGAGGGTTCAGAGGGAGGTTGTAGATTTAGGTGGTTTTGAAGTGCTTCAAAGGAGTGACATGTCAAAGACATGTCAAACCTATGTGATGCTTTTTGTAAACTGACAGCCAGTGACCTGCTGGTGAACTCACACAAATCACACTTTGATCGTGACTTAGTTACACTTGGGGTGTTTTGTAGATCGTGTCTTCTGAAGTTGACCATTTATTGGCTCATTATCCGTCCACACAAACAAAAATAACTCAAGCGGTCAAAACAGGTGTTTGTTTTTGAGTAGTTAACAGATTGTCCTGTAATTGAAGGGTCACAGGTTCAATCCTCGCAGCAGCAATTCGGAGGCCATACACACATACAGAAACAGTAACTGGGAACAGTAAGAGGAAGCACAGCACTGCTGTCACAACACAGCTGAGAGCTGACCCAGTAATAAGGGGGCAGGAGGAGTTACAGAAACTGTTTGTGTTGAGGTCAAAGTGTACGTGTAGATTTCGTGTGTGTGGTTTCCATCTGATTGTTAAACACAAATACCAGAGCATCAGAGGGGAATTTAAGACAGTTTTAATCACTTTATTCTCAAGTGTTATGCAGGCAAAGCATCTTTTCTGCTTGAAGTTGTCCTTTTTTCTTTTTTTTTTATTGACATAACACATTTGTACAAACCAGTTTTAAAAATATCAATAAACTGGGGCCTTTGAGGCTAACCTGGCAAAAAACCCATTATCAAATGTCATGGAGACGAACAAACATCTTTTAGAAAAAGATTTACAAATGAGATGTCACTACAAAATATCAAAGAAAAAAAAGTTGGTTGTCACACAAAATATTACCAAAAACATCTAAATTTGTTTGGTATCAACCTTTTCAACTTTCAACAATAGTAACTTTTTTGCTATCTTCTTCTTTTGTTATTTATTTTTCTCCAAAAACACGTTATGGCGCAAAGAGAAGAAGAAATGAACAGCAATGGTCAGACAGAAAAAGAAAACCGAAGCACAAAGAGTAAAGAAGAGAGAAGCAGCACTACGGCAAAAAACTCAAACATGCTGTACACAACCTCAGAATCAACGCACACAAATACAAGTCAAGCAAAAGGCAAATAGTACAAATCAAGGATAAATAATAAATTAGCCGTACACACTGGGGTCCTGTGTGTTAACATATGGGGAGGGGAATTCTATAAAATAAAAGTATCTTAATTTAAAAAGAATGTACGCACTGAACTAACACAGAGCAACACCACCAGAAAACATCTCATAATATCCACACAGCTAAATAGCCCGACCCACTCCCACCCACAGCTCTCATCACTCTGTCTCACTTTACCTCTCTGTGCTGTGGTCTGCTCTCCATGTCGCCCCTTAATAATGCAGGGGAGCTCCCCTCTTTCTCCACCCACCTAACTCTTACTAAAGATCCCTCTGTACTACAGCTTGTGTTAAGGCAATTGTGGTACATCGGTCACGTAGCAGAGGGTTAGAGGTGGAGAGGGGTCGTCACCAGAGCACAGAAAGCAAAAAGCAACATCAGTGACGGTGCCGCTGTCCGATGAAACTGTCGTTACATCTACCAGGTACCGTCTGATGGCAATCGATCATATAAAAATTACAAACTCGCACTGGATAGAGTGTGCTGATGTGATGTTGAAGCCACCCTGTGGTATCTGCAAAGTAACTGGCTTTTTTCCGACGACAGCACTGCTTTCAGATGTGTTCCCTAATCTTAGAGCGAACTGGCTTGTTTTATTAACAGAGAAAACGTCCCCTGACAATGTAAACATGGTTTCACTAGGATTGTCATTATAGTATTGCTTTCACTACACAAACAAAGTTGTAGAAAGCTAGATTGTTTTTTTCTATAGAAACCTTTTTTCTAATGGCCACTGCGCCTCAATAGGAATGCATTATTTATAAATCTTTTTATATGTGCTTTTTTTCTACTCTTTTTTTCTTTTCTTTTTAGAATGATCCCCTCTCTTCTCAATAACAGTTTATCCGTTGACTGGTCTCAAAGGAATCAACACCTGAATCTGATCTGAGGACTAAACCTGAACCATGAATAAAACTTAAATTAGGTAGATCCTCTCCATGACAGCATGGGAATACAAATGCACACTCATTCATACAGGTCACATACACACACATACACAGACACCATCCCAAGACTGCCCCTGCTCTATCACCGCTCTGCAACAGTCCTGTACCATGATTGACCCTCAGCACTGTCTGACAGGTATGAAACAGGAACACAACTTTGTGCATAGAGTTAGATTCTGTTGCAATTAGGAAAATGTCTCTCCATGTTGGATGGTTTTAAATTCAGCAGGCCCCCCTGTCTTGTGCTAATGTAGTCACTACTTACATTCCTTTCCCCACCAGACATGAAATTATTATAGATTCATTTTATAAATGCCAAACTAATCTTTAATACGTTTAGGCAAATTTTTTGTTATTATATGTTAGTTTTTTTTTTAGATTGTGATGATTATATTTTTCGGTTTCTGTTCATTGCATGACCCCGTCTCTTTTTAGTTCCTTTTCATGAGAGAACAATTTTTAAAATGATGTAAAATTAAAAGTAAAAAAAAAAGAAGAAAAGACAGAAAAAGTAGCCACCCTTACAGTCCCTGCAAAGACTCCCAAAAAACAGGAAGTCAGCCTTCTGCAAATAAACAGAAGTATGTTGCCTATTCAAACTCCTCCTCTTCCTCCTCCTCTTCCTCCAGGTGATTAGAGGTGGTGGGTGTAGCGGGGTCAGAGTCACGCGAGAGGGTTGCCACAGCGACAATCTGAGGGGAGTCGCCCAGGCCTTCAGGGGCGTCTTCCTCCATGTCATCAGTGGTGATGATTGCCACCGCAGCTCCGCCCTTCTTGTTCTGGTGCGTCTTGATGTGCTTGGAGAGGTGGTCGCTGCGCATGAAGCGTTTGGAGCATTCGGGACACTCAAAACGCTTTTCTCCTAGAGGGGAGAAGACCAAAGAATTAGAGAAAAAAAATCAAGATGGGACCATCAGCTTTCTGTCAAAAAATCATCTTTGCTTGGTCCTTCGTCTTGGAGCTCCGTTAGAAAATGGCCTCGCTAATTATTACAACTAAATACATGTGTATGTGTTTGGTAAGTTGTAAATTATAAAAATAAGAAACCTAAATACTTTTAATAGGGGAGTTTGGATTAGAGTTGAAACAATTAATCGATAGAAAAATAATCAGCAACTATTTTGTAATTTTCCAAGCAAAAACATTCTCTAGTTCCAGATGAGATGGTTTCAGTTGAAGATGACGTCTTGGGCTCTGGGAAGTTGCGATGGGCATTTTTCTAAACTATTTTTGACATTTCAAAGACTAAGATTAATTGATGATGAAAATAATCTTCAGTTGCAGCCCTAGTTTGGATTCGGTACTGGATTAAAATTTCGATAAAATGCTATCAAACCCCAATGTGACCAGGGTAACCCACATCACCAGTCTACTTCCCTGTCTGTGTTTCCTACCTGTGTGTGTTCTCCGGTGTCTCTGCAGCTCGTCGCTCCTGGTGAACCTCTTGCCACAAAAGATCCAGTTACAGACGAACGGCCTCTCGCCGGTGTGCCAGCGCAGGTGGGCCCTCAGGTGGGACGTCTTGCCGTACACCTTCCCACAGCCCTCCATGTGGCAGATGTGCTGCTTCTTCTTTGTGGGGTCCCCGCTGTTCCTACAACACACACTCGCGTTAGGAGCTGGAGAGTGTGTGTGTGTGTTTAGTAAAAGCTTTCAGAACTTTTGAAGAGTTTTTTACCCAGAAGTAATTTCCACGCACAATGCTAAGATAAATGTACAGTAAACAAGCTCTGTTTTATAAAGTTGGCTTCTCTATGTGAATTAGTCAGACTTTTAAAACATGGATTCACTCTTCACGATTCTAGCAAAGCTGAATACATTTGACTGGTCTCTGAATATTCTCAGTGTATGTTTTGGGTGCCAGCTCCTCATTACAATGTGAAGTGCTGGGTGGTGAGAGGTTGGATCTGGCACTTTGGGATACAAGCTGCCCTGTGTTCTAACCATCTGTCCATCCAGTTGTCCCACCATGACATGACAATAATTTTGGACTAATCATAAAAATGTAAAGATGGGTTTGCAAATTATGAACTTGGGCACACATAGCTGTAGATTTCTGACAGACAAACAATCAAATTTAGTCCCCTGCTGGTTTTTTAACTTAAGTGGCTCCGTGGGAACAGTAGGTGGGGTGAAAAGGTGAAGACACAGTGTCCAAAAGCCAGTGTCCTTGTGAATTACTGTATAATGCACTATATTTGTATTTTGCATGAGACTTGTTGTTAAAGCAAATATTTAGTTTGATTTCCCTCTAGATGACCCTTAACAAAAAGAAGAGACAAATCCAGTAATTCCCCACATGACCACATGTTTAACCCCAGTTTTTCTTACTGCACCTATGCATGGTGCTCTGTGTTTCTAATGTGTTCGTACCTTCCCTCTCCATCCCTGCAGTTCGGACAAGAGCAGGCGACACGACGAAGCCTCTTGCTGGGCGGTCCCTCCTGGTCCGAAGAACTCTGTACGGAGCCCAGCTGGTCTGGACTCATTGCTGAGCCTGATGCCACGTTGCCAACAGTGACCGTCACGGGAGACGACTGAACTTTGACCCCATCCTGACCCTGTGGTTGACCTGAGAGGTGATTGAAAACGACAAAAGCAAGCATTGTATTGTCTGTGGGGTAGTCTTGAGTACAGTGTCAGACACACAATCTGACTGAGCCGGCAGGACATCCTGGTATTATAGTTCAACTTTGAATGGTAAATGTATGAAGTAGTGTACCACACAACTGGAGATTAGAACAGGACGGTTATTAGAGCTTCATATTTTCTCAATAACTAATAATGCTTCCTCTGCCCAACCACATTGTTTTAACCACATTTCTGTTTATGGTAATGATGGATCAGTAATGGATTAGTCACTACACATTCACACAGTTACTCTCAGTGCGCCCTTACCCTGTAGACCAGTAATGGTGAGGGGAACACCCTGCACCTGAACCCCAGCAGTGCCCAGCCCTGCGATGCTGACCGTCTGTACCCCAGACCCCGGGTTGATCTGGGCTGCACTCAGCGTCAGGGGAGCTCCACTCAGAGATACCAGCCCTCCACTCCCCACTGTTGTTCCACCGGCCACCGGGGCCAGCGTCAGCTGCTGTGGCATGGCCGTCCCGAGGCCGCCCTGCAGGGAGACTCCACCAGGCAGCTGCAGTGTTTGCCAGGTGATCTGCCCAGAGGGGGACAGGGTCGGGGTACGAATAAGGACTTGTGCTGGGTTTTGGAAGGCCTGGATGGGCTGCAGGGTTTGTCCTGGGGCCAGCTGGAGGGTCTGAATGTGCTGGGTTTGCTGCTGGCCCTGGGCCTGACCCTGACTCTGAGCCTGGGGCTGCAGCTGGATCTGCTGTACCAACTGGTGCCCCACCTGGCCCACGATCACCTGCTGGATGGTTCCTGCTGTGTCTGTCTGGTTCTGCAGCCCGTTGGCCTGGTTCTGGATTTGAGAGTCTGCCTCACTGCTCTGCACTTGGGTGTCAGCTGGTCCACCCTCTGATCCAACAGAAACCAATTGTGTCCCATCAGACACGCTGTCACCTTCGGCTACAGCCAATGTCGAGCCAGTTGATGTTGTAGCAGGAGCTGCCCCAGACAATGCTGTCACCAGCTGGTTGCCATTGGCAACAGAGAATGTGCCATCTGCTGATTGGATAAGCTGCACAGCCCCGCCCCCTCCAACATTATTTATCACAGGCAAAGCCAGGGTCATGCCACCGAGGTTTATGGGTACAGTGGTCATAACAGGAGTCTGGGAGCCCTGCAGAGTCTGCAGCTGCAGTGGGAAAGACTGCGCAGGGCGGATCTGCAGTGGGACCGTCTGATTGGCTGTACTAGTGAGGATTGCCTGCTGGTTGGCTGGCTGGAGAATAGCCTGGGTCTGGCTTGGACTCTGGGTCTGGATGAGCTGGACCTGCTCTGGTAGAGCCCCGATGGATGCTGTCTGAGCCGAGCTGATATGGATCTGCTGTCCATCTGCAGTCTGCAGGTGAGGGATGACCTGATACTGGACCCCGCCCCCGGCATTGGGCAGGTTCTGAACCTGGATGATCTGGAACTGTTGCTGTTGCTGATTGGCTGCAACGCTGTTGGTCCCACATATTGACTTCACCTGGCCAAGAGGAAAGGAGCAGTGATATAGTTAAGAGGACAAACATTGACAGACAACAAACAATAATTTGCTCAAACCCACTGCTTCCTCCTTCACCTTGCGTCCGCCAGGTGAGCTGTCATTAGCCAAGGTGGTGGCCACCGTCACGGCAACAGGCTGATTGGTGTTCTCCTTGGCCATAGTAGGCGCTGTTGTAATGATCTGCCAGCCGTTCCCCGTAAACTGAGCTGGGACCAGTTCCAGCTGCTGGGGCACCAGGGCCTGACCTCCAGCTGTGTCCACCACTATCTGACCCTGGAGCTGACCTGCCTGCAGCTGGATCTGACCAGCCTGGACCTGGATCTGCTGGGCCCCCACGTGGGCCTGGGCCCCCTCCGCTCCCCCCTGCCCTCCGATCTTACTGCAGGTGGCCGCTAGCAGAGCCAACGGAGAGGGCTGAGAGGAATCCTGGAGGAGACAGGGTAGGAGAGAGGGTGGAGGAGGAGAATGGATTCAGGGTTAGAGACAGATGGAAACACACTTACTATAAAGAGCTCATACACATACACGAACAAGAAAGTACATGTAAGTAAAAGAAAAAAGCCAAAAGGGCAGGTATCGTTATGCACGCTCACACAACAAACAATTTGAAACAAAGAAGAGAAAGAGTAAAAGAGCGAGGGGTGGGGAGAAACATGGTGCAGAAAAAAGAAACAAAAAGCTGAGAGAAAGAGAGAGAGCTGTCAGTGGAAGTGGGCAGTATTACAGGAAGCGAGTGGGTGGGCATGTGAGAACCACATTTCTCTTTTCTCAGAACACTGGAAGAAAATGCCGCCTTCTCTCTCTCTCCTCCCTTTCAAAGGAACTAGGTCGCAGGCACATTTTTAATGCTATACAGCTCTCAACACTGCATGGAAACAGCCTTAATTCTGTAACAAATAAAATAGCGTGGAATAACATAGCAACAGCGCTTGTCAAAATATGCACTTGAGAATAAACTGCCTGGCTGGAAATTAATCTCCAAAATATATACAACTTATAAAAAGCAGCAAAAATAGAAGTTCCACAGTCATAGAGCCACATACCAACACTGCAGGTCTTTTAAAATAAATCCATATGCAGAATCAAATCATTTTGACTCTAATTCAAACAGACAATTCAAAAGTACAGAGGCTGAAGTGTGACAGCCATATAAGCCTATTCAAGAGGCTCTGGGCTGGCTCTCAGCAGGGCTGCACAGAAGCAGGAAGTGGAATTCACCAGAGAAACGCCCCCAGAGGTGTCTGGCTGGCTGGGAGGGAGGGAGAACATGTTTGGCCTACAGGCAAGGCAAAAGTAATGAACTATAATAAACTCTTATTACTCTTCTTTTACCTGCGATCCAGAACTTTTCCCCTTTTTAGATGCTTTCCCTCCTTCAGTTCCAGATGATTCCTTCTTCGAGTCTGAGAAAAGAGAGTAAACTGTGAGAATATCTCGTTATAATATCAACACATGAGTATTTCTGACTAGTACAAAGTCCCAGGTTAAGGCACAGTCATGTAGACACCAAGTGGCCTAAATAAAATCTGATCATAATGCAGATATAGCATAGCAAAGGTGATCAATAAAGGTGGAAGGAGAAACCAGTAACCTCATCATCAATATCAAAGGGGCTTGGAGCCTCCTATCTGTCAGACAGAGAGAGAGGGGTGGAGACGGAGAGGGGGGAGGGTACCTACCACTCATAACGCATTAATATACCGAGAGGGAGAGGGTGTAGTTCACGGTAGAAGGCCGGCCGGGTACAGAGGCGGAGGACGGCCTATATGTTCGGCGCTGGGCCGTGGCGGATCTGCCCGTTTGACGAAACCACCCACCGGCCAGGAAGGGCGGTGCCAAGCGCAGGCACAATCAAGCAGCCCCAAATAACGGAAATAACGGAGAACACGGTGACCGTCCCCGGCCCGTCGGCCCCCTCGCAGCCCCGTCGTATGTCTCTTTTACCGGATAGCAAGTCCATAAACGAGTAAATTAGCGCTTGTCAGAATGATATCCAGAGAGAAGTTGGCAGTGTGTGACCGTAGAGGCCCACCCACTTCCATTTAAGCATCAGGACAACACCCTCTTCGCTGCTCTTGCCTGTCGCCGCCGTTTCTCTCACCGCACGACGTGAGGACGCCTCGTCGCCGTCTGTCGTGCACCGAAAACAAACCGTCACCAGTGTTTGTATTTTACGCGTATTCCCCTTTTTTCGTGCACAATTGCTTTTTTTAAGGGTGAGATACGGGGAGATAGCTGTGGCTTTTGTGGGCGGACGCGCTCCTCCCACATATTCAGATTGGACGACGGGGCTCGGCGTGCGAGGGTCGAGATGGGAGTTGTATTTTGGTGAGGCCTCGCCTTCTCGAACTGGATTGGGCGGCCGGGACTACAACTCCCATGATGCTCCGGGTTCGTCGAGCGGGTTGGAGCGGCGGTGTTGGTAGTCATGTTGGTGTGAGAGCGAGAGGGAAGGGCGGTGACTTCTGTGTTGTGGGGGGTTGGGCGAACGGGAAAGAGAGGCGTGTGTGCGTGTGTGTGCGTGTGTGTGTGTTTGTTTCCACCCCCTGTGCACTCTGGTGTCACAGGGTGACAGTCCTGTTGAAAAAACGGAAGCAGTGGATCTGAAGTGCCAGTTAGTTTTAATTACAATGGAAAGCAATTTGAAAATAGTGAAGACTCACAATGTCACAATGTTGCCTCTATGCTGAAATCCAGTATCTTTTACCTCATCAGTCCCTGTTCCACTTTGAGGCTTATATTGTAGAAAACATACCATTGGTCTACTAAACATCATCAGTTTTATTTCATTGTAAATTGAATATCCTTGGATTTTGGATTTTGGAGTGTTAGTTCAACTTTTGGCTATTTTTGGCTAGTTTAATTGATTAATGGAAAAAATAATCAACAGGTTAATCATAAAAACTAACATTTTGCAGTTCTTCACTTGTCCTTGAAATGTCAGCCTGTTTTATTCTTCACAGATGACTATTATTCTACTCAGATTAGTGTTGTACAAGTAATCCAGCCCTCTAAAAATCTGAGGTAATTGATGCATTTGAAATATGAAAAGTAGCCTTCCCACAATAATATTTGGCTATAAATATGACTTCGCTACTACTGTTCAATAAATGCATCTGTGAGAGGATTCAGGCCGATGATTGCATCATGGGCATTTAGCAGGAAAAGAGCAGCAGAGAACATAACTGATGAAAGTCATTTGTTGCGGTATAGCAGCAATCACACAGAGAAGTTTCTTGTTTCTGAACCAGTCTGGAACAGAAGTCACGTCTCCGACCCACGCGCCGGAACTTCCTTCAATTGCCCAAAGGGAAATGATGTGTTAGATTCATCCCGGCAAACAGAGCTACGTGTTCATGTAGCAGGCCTGTGTGTTCCCAGGCAGAGCTTTCTCCTGCTTAGATTGTCCTTTCTTTCAGAGGAACCCTCCCTGAGCGAGGAGTGACTTTAGCCAAGTGGAGTCACAGCCCTGGTTCACCAAGCAGAAAACATCATTAGCGGGCAGCCAACTGAGGATATGCCCCTGGCACACGAGGGAAATATTTAGGCTTATAGGCTGTCAGCCAAAGATGCACCACATTAACACTAAGCCAGGAGGATGTAGAAAGTTGTTCAGTACTGATATAGATTTCAATATTGTTTTGTGATCAGCTACCTCAAAATAGCCTATGTGAAAATGGGAAATTTGAGCTCTAAATGTATGACTCAACATTTTGATTATGTCGAACATGGAACTTGATACAAAAAATGATAGGATATCAACATGTATGGATTTTTTTTAATGTGGCCTACATCATGATTATTATCCTGAGACATTTTTATGAAGACTAAGTTTAAAATCTGACTTCTCCTCACCAGAGGCCTAAAGATAAAGATATTGAACATGGCTGCTACTCTACTGCTGTGGTTTCTGTTTCTTTTTGGTCATGAGACTGCTAGTACTCACAGCATGTTCTCACAGATAAACTACACACACACACACACACACACCTGGGGTGGCCCAGAAACATACATAGGCTATATACACACACACACATGCACTGTAATTACTGAGGAAGCCAAGTGCCTTGTGCCCGCCCCCTGGGCCACTCGGCAGGGCGTTGCTAGGCAACGGGGTCTGGTCTGAAGCAGGGTTGTTGTCTATGTGCGAGAGAGCATGTATGGTGGTGGTGGTGGTGATGGAAGGGGTTGTGTAGTAGAGAGAAGGCTATCATCTGTTATAGATAACCAATACCGCACATAAGAAGGCTCATTTCCAATATTCAGTGCTATATTAGTGTGTGTTTGTAGTGAGGCATTAATTCACAACAGCATTAATCCTCTATAAAGTTACATTTAACCCTTAGTGATCATACTGATAACAAAACTCCTTGAGGTGTTCTACAAATGTAAGATCAATTTAATATCAGCAAAAGCTGAAATATAAATAACCAATAAAGAATAGTCCTACAATGTGAAGAAAGTGAAAGTGGTTGTAATACTTGTTTTCCAGCTGCTGCCACTAGATAGCGCCATATACCAGATGGGGCTTCATAATTATTAACATAGACTCACACCTGCACCTTACTCAGTGGTATAGGAAGTATTCAGATATTTAATTATATAAAAGAAGAAATACTGCAATGTAAAAAATACTCTGTTTCAAGTCAAAGTTCTGCATTGCAAGTATGAGCAACAAAGTGTACTTAGTTTCAAAATAAAATCATTATGCATAATGGCCCTTTAATTATGTATTTTATATTATTGGATTATTATTACTAATGCATTAATATGTAAGCAGCATGTTAATGTTGTAGCTCATCAAGGTGGAGCTAATTTTTACTACTATATATACTCTTAGGTAGTTAAATGTATAATAATGCATCATATTTTATAAGCTGATCATCGGTTTTGTATGTTAAGTTGTAAAATAACTTCTGAAATGTAGTCAAGTATGAAGTGTCTTAAAATGAAAATACTCAAGTAAATACAAGTACCTAAAAATTGTACATACGTACTTGAGATTATTCACTTTTAGTCAGCTTCCCTACTGACCTTTCTGCATCTTTCAAAATAAAATAATATTTAAATGAACATGCCATAACTGTTTAAGCTGCTTTTCTAGGAGGAACTAATAAACTAAATTGCTTCCCTCTTCCTTCTTTAATTCAAAGTCAAGCTATCTTCTATATGTGTGGTTTTTAATTAGCCTATCACTACAATGACATTAGAATAGAAGACCAAGTTCATAGCTCCTTCATGTTCATAAAAACAGCAATAATCGTACAGTATATATTTCTTTTGACTCCAGTACACCTCATTAGGTTTGGAAATACTTCAATGACAAAACTATTGAGCAAGCACAAAGCGACAACTACAACCTAGAGTGGAAACAAATCTGCAGACCAAGCTTCAAGAACCTGCAACAACAAATGACGACAGAGCAAATAAAGCCAGAATTGTGAGCATTTTAGACGTTTTGAGCCCACAAGAAAAATGGTGTGACTAGATTTTAGCAAGGAGGCAGGGTTTACTTGCTATCTTTAAAGCTCTGCACTCTCAGTTTTGGCAGTTTGTATCTCTTACATGCAAACTCCAACTGAGAGCAGAGCACAATATCTTGGATTTGACTTTGAAAGTTAAGTGTCATCCTGATGCGTTAAGTGCCCAGAATTAGCTGAAATATAGCAAAATTCCAACTGAACATGCAAATGAGCTGATGTGTGTAATTTTGCACGTTCTACAGTCTTGACTTGGAGATTGATCAAAACTGGAATTTGTTTTGTACCCAGTCAATAGTTTTAGTTTTTTCTTAAATAATACATTTCCTTGTCCGTCCAAATAAAATAAAAAATAAAAAAACAGATTTCAGAGTAATTGTCCAGACATTAACATTACACTTCAGACACAATTCTGCCCCTTTAAGCAACAAAGCATCGTTTCCAACAGCTCTGATGGATTTGATATGTAGCTTGGAGGTGATTGCATTGTCCAACAAACACGAGGGTGTATGTGCTCACAGGAATTTCAGGTAGAAATGGTGCGTGTATGCATGAGCCTGTTGGCATGCAGTTACGTTTTTTTTTTGGTTTTTTTTGTTGCATGATATCCCCAAGCTTTCTGCACTCACACACACACACACACACACACGCGCGCGCGTATGCGTAGGTGTGCATTTGTCACACGCGGCCTCGGCGTCAGGATGTCTCACTTTCCTAAAGGTTAGGTTGTAAAGACAGAAAGATTTATGACTTATAACATGAGTTTATGTTTTGGCAGATGCCTCTGTTGTTCCTACCATCTTTGTGTGTATGTGTGTGTGTGATAACAGACATGTTATCACTTTCCTGTAACGAGCTACAAGCTGTCATTATAGATAGATTGACTGATAAATACAGTAGATAGTCATTCTTTAGTGCCAGTAAATGTGAATGAGAACATGTGATGTCACTGCGTTGCTATGGCTCATCATCTTATATTCTTACTGGTACACTACAGCAGATGCACACGCACATGCACAACACACACACACACACACACACACACACACACACACACACACAATTTATGGATGATTGGGAAACTGTAGCTGTAATTATTTCTCCACTTTCTATCAATGAAGTATGAACACAGTAACCTGAGGAGATTTATCCTAGCGTGATAACAGATCTTTTTTTTGTTCCTGGAAACATGACACATCACATTACACTGAACTGGACTTGCATGAAGCTGTGTGAAAGTTGGCAGTGTCTCACTTTAATGATAGTTGAATGATTGATGCTTCCTGGTTTCTGGAACAAGTGGAAAACAACCGGTGTGTTTCAGTGGGCATGGTGCTAGTTCAGGGTGTGGGCGGGACATGCGTCTAACCCGTAATGAGAAACACCTTTTTATTTATTTATTTTTTAAGCACACATGCTACAGTAGATGTGTCGCTTGTTTTTGTTTTGAAAAGCCTGCTGAAGAGTGATTGTTCTAACAGAACGGGTTCCTACCTTTCTGGCTTGTGACCCCTTGAAACAAAGCCACATCCACTTGCGAGCACATTTTATTTTCAATGCATTTCTCATTAACTTGTGTTTCTACCTGCCCTCATAAACAAATAGGCATGGTGTCTGTGTCTTGAACTAGTCAATGTATTACCAGGAAACTACTGTGGCTTGTGTTGAAAGTATCAAATTAATTCACAAGAAAAAAGCAACTATTAGAGAAAAATCTGGAAGTAATACATACATTTGTGCTACAGAAATGCATATATTTTCTCTTCTTTATTCCTTTAATTATTTTTGACACCTCGGATTCATTGTGGAACCACTTGATGAGGTCCCAGCACATGACAAAGTACTCCAAAGAAATAATACCTCAACTTGGAGCCCAAGCTAATACTTTCCTAATTTTCTGAAATCAATATTAAGCACATTTTGAGTTTCATTGATGAAAGTTATTAATGTGAGGGAAGCTTACACTTATAGGGCTGTTAGAGAAAAAGTTCCACAAGAAAACATCATTTTAAATAAAATGAGCTCTATACTATACCAACATATTGCCTCAACCCAGATGCTTTAATGTTAAAGATGGCCTTGATAGCTGCAGCAAGGGATATTTGATTGAATTTAATGCCTGTTGATGGGATTGATGGGCATCTACACATACCCCCAAACAAGTCAAATCTACCATCACCTTTAAACAACAACAAATTTAAACAGGGTGTTGGGTAGAAATGAACTCTCCTGACAGATCATTGCCAAACATTGAAAACTGTTGTGACATCAGATGCTGGTTGTCACACCCCTCCATCATGTTATGTCTCTGTTGGAAATGTTACGAAACTCTCTGGTAATGGTGACAGGTGTGTGCGTCTGTAAAAGTGAATAACAATGCTTTCTGTTGTGTGTTAGTGTGTGTGGGTGTGTGTAAACAAGATACAAATTTGACAGATTCTGTCAGTGCCCCAAACATTTTTCAAATATGATTTATTGTCTGGAATAATAATGCTTCAGTGCTTGAATATAAGTGTATCCGGTCCAGAGAGTGTGTGTGTTTGTGTTTATGAGGGGCGGGCCAGTCTAAACTCAGAAGTGAAGTGTTTCTGAAGGAGTTCTTTCGCAATTACCCAGAACACCAGAGTGCAGAGCGGAATGTTAACCACAGTTGTCATGGTAGCGGCAAGAGAAACAGCCAATCGGTGGCTGGATAGCGCCGCATCACAGAGGCTGAGCATCAACTCCTGAAGATCTCCAAGGAGAAAATCCCTTTTTTATTCACCCGTCTTGATCGGTTCGTTGACTTTAGTTCCAACAAATCTTACAACTTATTAGATTTGAACACTGAAAAGATCCCGTTCAACAGATCAAAACCCATGCAGTATCCCTCTGACACAAACACCAAGGACAATCTGAAAGCATGTGTGCTTTTTGTCTGTCTTTGTGAACTGTGCAATGTGTATATTGTATTCAGATAAGATGTCCGCTTGTTCTTTTCCTGCCACTTAGTTTAATTTCGGGCAGTGAGATAAGTAATGAGTGAATCGGGGCTCTCTGCAGGGGAGGATAGTTTTTAATTGGAAATGACCGTTGGTGGACAAATGGTGACTTCTTCACTAAAACTATTTCAGTTTGTCAGTCCATGCTGAATTTTAATAACCTTATGTAAATTAATATCAGATAACATTTCTAAAGGGTGGAGGGTTATTGGGCCTTTTTTCTATTATTAAAAACAAACTAATTCTGCACTTGTAAATGGACAACAGGAAATCCAAATAGAGATATGATAGATGGAGCTTATCATAAACAGGGAAACACAGGCTTGTGCTCAGTTGTTTTTCCTTTCTGTATTTGATGAAATTATAAAACATCAAGACAACCAACTTGGAGCTGCCAAGGTAACATCTTTACAGGCTAACAACATGGCTTTTCAATATCATCAGTGAGTGTACTTCATCAGTGTTATTGCCATTTGAACTCAACCCTTACCTGTAAACATGTACTGTATAATGTCCCTTACAAGCTACAATCCATTAAAGCTGAAACGAATAGTTGATTAATCTTTACTCAATATCTTTGGGTCACACTAAACAAGCAATTTAAGGTAACGCTTTAGATCACGGCCCGCAACCTGCAGCGTAATTCTTCCCAATCTACTGTGTAATCTTTTGTACTATGGGTGTACCAGTACAGTATGTATTGATACATACATGCAGATACAAGGGAACAAGATGTGAAGTTAGTGAATAAAGGGGTAACAATGTGGGAACTTAAAAATAATTCATACTGTAGGTATTTTTTAACTATTGGGTACATATTCTGTTATTACAGAGTACAGTAGGACCATTACTGAGCATACATTTTATGAACCAAACCATGAATCAATCAAGACTTTTCCAACTATGACACTAAGACTCAGGACTGCAGCAACTCTTTTATCGTTGACATATACAGTGAGCTATGGGTGATTGTGAAATACTGACTTCCAACAGATAATGTCTTTGAATGACACACATAGGTCAATTACATGTTGAACTGCTGCTTTTCACTGGTGTGCGTGCAAACACTACTCAGAGGACTTCAAATACTAACACACTGTTTACTGCTTTGTCAACAACTCTTTGTTCCAACAGTGAGATTGATAGCTGAGCGTAATTACAAGTCCTTCGACTCAGAAGACACCTTCAAAGAGTTTCAGTGACCAGAATGTGCAGAATGTGTACGCTGGTGACAACTGCAGATATTTACTATATGCTCTGACTACTGTGTCTCCATTCATCTGTGCCGCTGTGTGCGTGTGCTTATGCATTTTGCACATCTGCGTGTTCATACAGCAGGTCGTGTACCTTCCCTCCTCTTTTCTCCACACACACATGCACAGATGACATTGGAGACCTTACATGTGCACCAAGAGAGGGGAAAAGTCAACCTGCGGTCAGCCTCCAGAAGTATATGACCCCAGAGGTTCAAAGGTCACAACAAAAAGCTCCTGATGACAGGAGATGAGATGCTCTAAGATGTAACATCATTATGTGAGAGATAGGAGCAAAACCTTGAACTCTGAGCTGAACTGTGACCCCATAAATCACACGTTAAGCTCAAGTTTTGAATGTAGCTGAATTAATGTGTAACGATTGGTTCTGCTGTGGGCAAACAAGGCAGTAAAATGCATATTTACACTTAGAAATTATTCAAATTGAAGGTTGCAAGTTTTTTTTTTTTTTACATCAGCTATATTTTGCAAGGATAACAAGATTGCTTGATGAATTTTATAATTCAAGACACTGAAACCTTCCCTCTTTGTTTATGAGGGGCGGATGTGCACACAAGTTATTGAGAAATGCATTGAAAAGTAAATGTGCTCTCCATTATCTCAGTTGTTTCACTGTTATAATTTCAGTCCAAATGCAGCTGAAGTCAAAAACGCAGAATTAAGCTGAACTGAAAGACTATTAAAGAGGACGGGACCCATGCTGTGCTTTCAGACAGTGAGCAAGCATGTGTTTAAACAGTCTCTTTGAAGTTAAATGTGAAATGATTAAGTCTGCTTAGAAGTCTGTGCTGCTCTTCAATGTGTGCTTGTGTGTGCGAGCATGGGCCTCTTTGAAGATGGTACTCTTGTACGAGTTCAGGAAGACCTTTACAGCAGTGCTAAGTGGAGGGTGCAGCACACCATAAAGATCCAAGATAAGTGTGTAAATGTGTATGTGTGTAGTTCAGGGCAGGACCTGACATGACTTGCGGGCCTGGCAGAGCTGACGCCAACCCGTTGTTCCTGGCTGTCTGTGTATGTCCTGAATGACAGCCCAGAGGCAGTGCATGTGTGTGTGGTTAGGTGGGAAAAGAAGCGTTTCATGTTTGACGGGAACCATCAATAAAACAGCAACCATGAAATCACCCCAAAACCACCTGAACCTGGTCCGAGAAAGTGTGTAGGAATGTGTGTAAGAGTGTGTGTGTGTGTGTGAGAGAGAGAGAAAGAGCGAGAGCAAGGGAAAGACTGAAGGAGAGGATGTGTATTGACCTGCATTCTTTTCTCTAATCTCTTTCGCGCCTCTATCCACCCTACCCTGATTGATGACCACATAAAGCAGGATTTGTGTGTGTCTGTGCATTTGTGTAGAGACGGTGAGAGTGTAAATATGTGATTGTCCCGTGCAAAGGTGATATTTTCAATTTAAGCTTGCCTTGCCTTATGAAGTGCACACATTTTCAGGCAAATCTTGGGGTGTTTTGCATTTCTTTGTGGAATAAATTAACAATTTGTTGCACGGCAATTAGCATGAAAAAGCAAGCAGCTTTTTTCCAGTCAATTTAACATCAAGCCATCTCTCAGTGCTTTTCTTAACCCCCTCTCCTCTTCTGCTCCCTCAGCCCCGTATTTTATGGCAGGCATTGTGGCGAGGTGAAGCGAAATGAGTGGGAGGAGCACTAGTTAACCAGGAACATAGCATGAATAGTGTTTGTGTGTGTGTGTGTGTGTGTGTGTGTGTATGTGGTTGTATGTATCTATCTGCATGCATATGTATGTGCACGGCTGGGTGTTATTGCATGGGTTTGTGCTAAAAAGCGCTTTGGTTCACGTAGAATAAGTCATGGTAACCCTATTCACACAGCACACACAAAAAAGTGGGTACACATAGTTAAACAGAAAAGGCTAAATTTTCTGAAGGAAATTTATGTGGGGTCTTTTCCACAGAACAATTACACTGGAAACATTTAAACCCTCTGAAAATTATAAATATTTTGAGATCTTGAAATAGTGAAAACAGGTTAGAATCTTTTAAAATTGTAGTTATTGGCTGGTGACTTGTATAATATAAGTCAAGCTATTGATCTCATGCAGGAAACTGAAGTGTCACAGCAGCAGCAAGTACAAGAACAGATGCATATGTAACTTTAAAAAACCTGTACTATATATATGTGTACATAGTATTCTATACACAGACACACACACACACGCACATATATATATATATATATATATATATATATATATGTGTGTGTATATATATATATATATGTGTGTATATATATATATATATATGTGTGTGTATATATATATATATATATGTGTATATATATATATATATATAGATGTGTGTGTGTGTATATATATATGAGGATATATAGGAGACATAGTTGAAGTTGAAGCAATTCAGTGCACTTAAGAATTTCAAGTGTCATTCGAAGTATAAGCACTGAAAGGAGCTGAAGTGTTAGTGATGAAATTGTTGATATGCCAATTGTGGGTTTATCACAGTTCAAGCAAAAGAGCTAAAAAGACGAAGTGTTATTTGAAATGCCAGATGACTTGTAAGTGTTGAAAGCAGTTGAGATTGTAGTTGAAGTGGAAGCGCTGGAGGTAATCGTGTGTGCACTTAAAACAGCTGAAGTGTCACTTTACATGTAAGCACTGATAGCGGTTGTTATGTTAGCAGATGTGTAAGAGCTAAGAAGTAGTTGAACTGTCAGCTGAAGAGTTAAAACAACAGCCACATGGATCTCTAGGGGTCTACTTTTTCTGTTTACTTTTGGGTGGACTAAAAGACAAATGTTTGGGATGATATCTGTTGCATCAAAGGTTTTTGGAAAACTACTTAGGCTTGCACGTCATCTTAACCGCTCTTGCCGGAAACATCACGACCAATAGTCATAATAAACAGAAATATGAGAATAAAACCCTGGCTGACAAATAGTGGAATTTCCTTTTAAAAATCACAAACACACACTTAAATCCACGCACAGACGGCTGCCATGGCTGGTTGTCCTCAGGGTAGCGAAGGTAGAAGAGACCCCACCAACAGGCCCTCTGGTGGGGATGGGCGAGTCTACTCAATCACTACTTGCCTCAGACAGACAGATGGACTGCTGGCCAATGAGACACATAAGCACACAGACACAGATACGCACACACACACATACACCTCGAAGATGACCTAGACCCCCCACGCTGAGGTAGCAGTGATCAGATGCATCAAGTCCATCCATCAAGACCGAAAGTGAAAAATGACGTCTGGAAGTGTATGATTATGCTCCTGGGCTTCTACACATCAATCAACAGACACGCACACACACATTCGACCACACATTAAACAGAGAGAAGACGCAGAACTTGAAAAATGAACAAGAGTAAATTAATCTCCTTGTCTGAGAAGTGTGTGTGTGTGTGTGTGTGTGTGTGTGTGTGTGTGTGTTGGTGAAGAGCAGAGAGAGGGATGAACAGTGTTATTGGTGAAGAGAACAGGGATCACGGTCAGAGCAGGATTTAATCAAGGAGAAAGTGAGAGCACGTTTGTGTATGTGAGAGTGAGTGTAGTGAGGTTTATCTGAGTGCTCTTCACTGGTTGATGCTAAGAAATGTCACCAGCTTCAGTCGAGGAAAAAATCTTACAGAAGCTTTAAAAGAGATTAGAGAAATCAAAACATGTGTGACGTGTGTGGAATCACCAGCCTTTCTATTCTTATGTCTTCATCCCCCGCTCCTCATCTTCTTCTGCTCTCCCTCTCATCACCCTTCCTCCCTGGTGCGCGAAACACGGCGGTATTGGAGTGTGTGTAATTCAGAAATGGTAGTGTGTGTGTGTGTGTGTGTGTGTGTGTGTGTGTGTGTGTGTGTGTGTGTGTTGGATGTGTCTGAATTTGTGAGTCATAGCCAGCTGTGGCAAATAGACCATAATAACAGACTTTAAATGCCACATCCGCTCCTATTTATCATGTTAACCCCTACAACAGTCACATGCTACATAAAAAAGTGCTGCTGGTTCCTTTGTTCATGTATGCACTAAAGGAGAACTATCATTACCTCATTTTATAACCATTCAGTATCTATCAGTTATTGGTCATTTAGTATGTAGCATTGTCATTTTTCTCACCAATAACCTTGCATACCTACCTTCTAAAATGTACCACAACATTAATCTTAAAGCAATAGTTTGACATTTTGGAAAATTTGCTTATTAGCTTTCTTGCCAAGAGTTAGATGAGAAGATCGATACCACTCTCATATTTATATTTTTCTGTTACATATAAGGCTCCAGCCTGCTGCTGGTTAGCATAAAGACTGGAAGCAGGGGGAAATAGGTAGCCTGGCTCTTTATAGCTCATCTGTTTAATGCATAAAAAAACAATGTTTAAAAACAGCAACTGTGGTTTTACGGGACGTTAGGTGCCGGACTATGTCTTAGCCAAGAGCAGTGACTTCCTGGAGTCACTAAGTGCACAAAATAAGGCAACAGACATAAAATACGGACTTAAGAAGAGTAAAAACACCAAACTACAAATCATGTGTACTTCATGTTCATTTAGACCATTTTAAAATGCTTGGTGTACAGTTTGAGAATTCTTCTCTTACCGTCATGCAGTCATTGGTTTCCACTCCTCTCTGCTGGGTATAAAAACTCAATCAGCTGAAACTTAAGTTGTGTAACCTGTCACACGTCACATCAAGTCTGCATTCATTGTTGCCAATGTGACATGATAATTGCATGGTAATGCAGTTTAAGTGCAGAATGATTTGAAAAGTCTGCGCTGCATTACCTCAAATACAACACAACTATAATACAACTTGACAAAAATGTCTGTGTCTGTGTCGCCCAGAGCAGATATTACTGATGGCTAACTGACGGAAACACCAAGATAGGAGGTAAGAGAGGGAAAACTAGGAGAGCAAGGTGAGTAGAGGGTGAAGGAGGGAGATAAATTATATAATTAAATTATAGCAGGTGATGGAACTGACGCCACAGTGACAAATACAGCACTGAGACAGACTTTAGCAGTGGGGTTCCCATATTTTAATGTCAAAAGATACAAAACAGATAGATGTAATGTCACATTCACCACCTTACACAAAGATGCTTGTTGTCAGATGTGATCAAATACAGAACTTTACTCTGAACTCTGTAAGAGTAAGATTTAAATCCAGAGTCTTGATCCACGTTCCCTCTTTTTTGCTAACATCTATTTCTTGAATAAAAGTAGACTGTTACTCATTTTGGTGGATACCTCATGGCAAATGCAGGTTTAGTAAATGATGAGATAACACACTGTCTGAGAGGCAACTATGGAAAGTCAACAGGGTGCAGCACGAGTGGATAAAAGCTATTGATCTGCAAACAACACACACAAGCCCCGTTCAAAACGTCTGAGATAAAGCCACCTCACAAACGTCAACGGCATTTAAAGAAATCAATGAAGACTCCTCCTTCAGGCGCATCTCATTAATATGTTGGCGCGCAGAACGGCTGCTCGGCATAAATCAGCAACTTCACTGTCAGTAGTAAGCAGGAGACGAGAAACTCATAACGCAAGCAGCCTCGGCGAAGACGCTTGTTAAAAAGATGCCACTCTGCAGCACGAGCGTGTGTGTGTGTGTGTGTGTGTGAGGGAGAGCCCGAATGAGAGCTTTTCATCCACTCCAGTTACTAATCACAGTCTCATTCTCTCTCACCCTGCATAATTCACCCCCTCGCCTTTATAAATCTTTCTTCTCTCTCCACCTCTTCCTCTCTCTCTGAGGGCAGAGACAGCAGATGTGTTGGCAGGTTAAATGACCTCTGTGATGTATGACTTAACAAACCCCAGGCATCCATCAACCCTAACCTAAGTGTGTGTGTGAGTGTGTAACAAAGAGAGAGAGAGAGAGAGAGAGAGATGCAACTCAATTTCAGTTCACCTTCAGCCCAAACTCGTGCCTAACAAACACACAGCAGAGACCTCTCCTCTACCTCTTTTCCCCTCATTTCATGAATGAGTGTGCCTACTGGTGTATGCAGATCTGCTGTATACATGAATGTGAATGAAGCACTTCAATAGTGTAATTACATTGGCCAGGATCCCCCCAGTCTGCGACATAGATATACTGATGAGAGATGCTCTTTCTGACCCCCACATGTGTGTGTGTGTGTATGAGTGAGATTATAGATTTTGGTAGAGATTGGCGAAAAACAGCTCTCTTGGCTGAAAATATATATATTTTCATGCCACAACCAGAGATGGAGAGAGTTTATGTGTGTGTTTTGCATGGGAAAAAGAGAGGTTTGAGTACTTACTGAGTCTTTATTGTGAAAGTTTTCATCGCAGCAACCCGAACACGTTTTCCCTGCTCTGCTGCCACAGTCGTCCATCAGCCCACCGTGCTGACAGACGGCGGACGTGCCCTCTCCACGCAATAATTACAGGAAGCCAAGGAGAAGCTGCTCCAGGCACATCCTGGCACACGGCTCACCTGGATGACTTTTTTACTCTCAATTTGTTTAAGGGGCTGAGTTTGAAGGGCATTAAAAGACACATTCAGGTGAGTCTGTCAGAGATTCTCCTCTGTGGCAAGAGATGTAGTGGTGAACAAAAAGATGGGTAAACCCAGAGCCATGGAAACAAACCAAAAATTCAAACACTCCTTTTGAAAAAAAAACAACAGACACACAAAACAAAAAAATCCCCCACACACTACTTTTTATACTCTGGATATATTTTATTTATGATTTCTAAAGTTGTGTGTCAGTCTAAAGTAGGTTTAAACTGTTACTAGACATGAGAGTTAAAAAATAACTGTTAATTTTAAATTCAGTTTATTATTCACAATACTGTCTCTATGAGAAACTGGTCATGGACTTCTCCCTGCCATTCCTAAAAACAAATACAACAGAACAGAAACCTACAACATATGTTAAAACGCAGCTTGATAACACATACAAATGTGAAATACACATTTAGACAATGTGGCTTAAGTTTCTGTGGACTTTTTAATGCTTTTTTCACTGTGGAAACTTGTAACTGACTGAATTCAAGTCGACTACAGCTGCTGTTCTCCATCAAAAGATAAGCCTTCAGGTGGTGTATCATAGGTTTACTGAATAAAATTAACATGATAATATTGTAGGTCACTCTTCACAGACGATTCAGACGAGAAGTTATTATTGTAAAATGTAATATGAGCTATTTTCTGAACTGTTATTAAAGACCTTAAAGCTTTGAAGGTCAGTATGATACATCACTTCTGTGAAGCTCCATCATGCACCACTGATTGTGATTTCAGTGGCCGTATTTTAGCATGGACGACAATGGAGAAGTGGACTATTCTGCAGGAGATAAGTGAAAACTTCTCAGTATTGTCTACAGTGGATTAGCAATTCATACGCAAAAAATAGATTCCCATTGCATTCTTAGATCACCAAAATTTCAGGCAACCACATAAACAAGAAAGGGAGAGAACATAGCCTTAGAGACCTCACAATATTCGTTTAATAATAGAATAAAGATGGAAAAGAGAAATAAGAAGGCAGCGACAGACAGAGGGGATGTTTCAATCACTTTTTGAAGTTTGAGCAGTGTCAAACTGTTCACACCAAGCAGCTACATCATTGTCACAAATGCACCACAGGACTGCGCAGAATCTGGAACCTATTTGCTTTTTGCCCTTTCTTTTACACAAATTGATTGGCTAACCCCCTGGTTGTGATGAATATTTTTTGTGCCATGTTTAGCAGCTTGTCTTTTGACTCTCTGATTCTCCTGCTAATTGTCTCAGCAGGGCAGCTGACCACGATGGCTGCCCTGCCCTCTGGATCACTTTGACTATACTCAACCAACAAAAGAGGAGTTGAGGAAAACACCAAGGAGAAATAAAATACTTCACCCATCCCTCTCCCCGAAAAGTGCCAGATCTTTATTTCACTCTTTTCTCTCTGCTTTTTCTGTCTCAGTGCCCACAAAGCAACTGGAAAGCACACGACAATCTTTTTTTGTTGACGTTCGATGGCGCGTGATAATGTGGTCATTATCATCGCTAAAGGAACAGGTTGGGGCTCAGACAGGGTTTCATTGGGGGCCTTTAAAGCACAAACACACACACACAGACACACACTTTCAGTGTGGGAAAAGAATGCATCTAAAAGAGGGACAGCTGTTTGGTTGGCTCATGAAGATGGAAAGATGGCCTACTCTAAACTCCACCTGTGCATGCGGCCATGCCTCAGGCTGTGGGGGAAAGCGGGGGCCAGCAGCGTGGGACCCTGTGATCCCTGTAACTTTGTCCGGTCCACTGCGGGGCCTCCCAAAATGACACCCAAATAGATTCATAATAAACCACATTTTAATGTGATTTTGTCATAAGCAATTCTAATAATCGGCCTTTAATAACCTTTTCAAAATCCCCAAACTCAAATTTAAAGATAAAGTAATCACTACAGTGGCCTACAACTGCAGAGAGCACTACAGCAGCAGTAAAGTTGAGTGAAAGGGTTTTCAAGTTTTCCAGCTGGCTGACAAACTGCGTGACAGATATAAAGGTTGTAATACCTTCATTTTATACTTTTTTAGGCTGATTATTTTTCCCCAAAAATCACTGATCACTGCCACAAACCTACATAATACACTAATACTACAAAATGCTGATACGGCACTCTGTCTTTTGATAATATTCACAGAATGCAAGTGGAAAACGTAGCATCTACAAACAAAATGTTCTTCAGCTTGTTCAGAAAATAAACTTAGTTTTGATTATTCATAGTCCATAGTGTATAATTAATCTCTGTTTTGCTGTGTCTGTTTGTCCATCTACCATTAATATTTATACTGAAATCAGTATAATAAATCAATTTACAACTTTTTCATGCATTTAATTATGTGATTTAAAGGTAGCTTAGCCACACCAAATCGTATGCATTTCACTGAAGTCAAAAGCTGAGATAGCACCTACTGTATACTGAGGTTTGCTAAGCTAGTTAGCTTTAGCAGGTATTTAGCTGTTTTTCTTTTTTTTAAATCCATCATGACGTAGCTTTAGCCTAAGGCTAGCTATGGCTACCTCATCAGATAGCTTTCACAGATTAAGATCTGTTAAGACTAACCCTTTTACCAAAATACAGACTACCTGCATAGAGATCTGGTTGGTGTCAAAGTGTAACATCTATTGACACTGTATCAGACATTAGAGGTATGCACTGAGTATGCACTGTTTTAGCCATAAAAAATAATGTAATGTACATGACCTGCACTCCTTATACAATTTTGAAAAATATCTCCTAAAACATGTTAAAGAATAGACTTTGTGATAAAGCTCTCTGATGAAGTGAACTGTTTGTCTTTGAACAGCATCACAAAAATTAATCTTAGGCACTATCTATCACCTGGTGTAAACAGTGGGTTGGTGTATGGAGGGTGTGTGTGTGTGTGTGTGTCCAGCTGACTTCATTCAGGCTGGTCATACAACAAGAGAGATGAAGAAAGGGCAGGGAAGCAGTTAATACCAAACAAATGAAGGAAATGGATTAAATCCTGCTGTTTTATTAAATTTGAAATTCAAAAGAAACGCTCCCTCTGTGGTTTTGCCCATGTACTAACGAGGTGAGGATCGTTTTGGGTTTATTTCCAGGGTGTGCGTCATATTGGGCGACCATCCATGATTTAGAATAGGATTACCAGTTTACCTGTTACATTCAAGTGGTTAAAGTTTTACCTCACAGTGTATAGCTACAGTCTGAGTCTGAGCTTGGACGTGCATTTAAATGATATATAAAACTGAGGAAAGCACAGGAAGAGGTCAACATTTGTTTTGTGTTGAATGAGATGAAATTGCGGAGGCAGTGGTGGTGTCCTCCCCTCCCTCCCCCAGGGCTGACTGGATACGCCCCAGGGACAGGATGGGACGGACCGGGCCAGCCTCTCATTCATCAGCCTCTCACTCTGCGTGGCTTCACAACATCAGGCTGTATAGCTGAAACAAACATTAAAGACCTTATAGTGTTTACCTAAAACACACACTGAATCTCATTTGTCTAAACGGTACACAAGGTGCCCCTCCATCTGGAAAGTGATGTTGCTTTTCATTTTTTTTGTCGGTTAAATTCTACATATTTTCACACAAATTCAAACTGAATTGATTACTACAGTGACTTGGATCTTTAGGCTCCACCCTTGCATTTTGCCCACTTTGCCTGGTTCATAATGGAGCCTTGCGGTGTTTGAGCTCTATAAATAAGTAAATAAATAGCGGTAAAACTGCTGGCATAAATAAACACAGAATTGATAACTGCTAATAAAACTGTTCTCTTATTTATTAACCTAATGATGACACTCACACGCTCAGCCTCAGCCACGTAACTGTTTGAATGTAAGAGAGACTTGGCAATATTTGCGTGATATAAATGTGGCCTACTAGTGGGAAGTATGCAGTTAGACCAGCACTGTTCTGCTCTGCTGAATTTATTGCCTTTAACTTCATTTTGTCTACTTGTTGCAATTTGGAGCGCGCCCCTCGCGAGACCTCACTTTTTTTTTTTAATTATTATTATTATTTACGACGACCTGGAGCGCAAATGTTTGGAGACAGTCTGAGGTGGTCTCTGATTGGTCCGCGGGCTCTCAGCGCTTCAAAGCCACGAAGAAGCTACAACTACTAAAGCAGTCAGAGAGGAAACACAGACTCATCACAGCCAGTCGCTGCGAGCACACACACACACACACACACCCCCCCACACACATATATATATATACACACACACATACACAGTCAGCCGAACATACCACAGCACAGACCATGGCTGCTACACTGCTAGGGGTAAGTTTACATTTTTATATATTTGCCGTAACATCTTTTACCAAGAAGTTGCTAAAATATTGGTTTAACTTGGTTGTGAGTATTCACGGAACACAGTTAACTTCGTAGGCTACTTTAAGGTAGGTAGGTATTTTATTGCCTGTAGTGTCGCTGTAATTACCAATAATATTCATATGATAGTAGGCTATAATAATAAACTGACAGTATGCATGTCTGCGGCTTGCAGTTTTGCTGATAGCAGCTTGTTTTCAGTCGTCACTTTTCTTATCTCTGTTGTTTTCACTGATCATGACAGAGTTAGTGAATGTTGATACACGCCGAGCTATAGACGCACATGCTTGTTAAAGAGAAAGGAGGACGCGCAGTTGAGCATTTGATTTGTCATTGTGTGGTGTCATTAAGACAGACATCCATTTTATTTGTTATTCATAACATGAAAAAGTTTACCAGCTGTACTGTCGGTGCTGTTAGCTGACAAACACTTGGACACGCTCCTCCATTGATCCAAGTCAGAGGCGCACTGTTTTTCAAACTTCAACCATGTCACATTATTAATTTACATGACTTGGATTTAATCTGGGAGGCCCAAAGTTTTATTTAGGCTATCTAATATTTTTATTTATAGCCTATAGCCTATCACAAATCACAAATTTGCCTCAAGTGGCTTTACAATCTGTTCGACATCCTCTGTCTTTAGACCCTCGAAAAACCTTCCCCCCCAAAAAAACCCTTTACGCACACCGTGTTTAGCCATGACTCTGGATTGACAGGCCTGAATGTCTGTGTGTTCCCCACAGGAGGAGCCCCGGCGAGGCAGCACACCGCTGGCCATGCTGGCCGCCACCTGCAGCAGAATCGGTGACCCGAGCCCCTCGTGCTCCCCTGCTCTTTCTGATGGAGCCCCGGGACTCGTCAAGGGCTTTCACCCCTGGAGGAGAGGCGCCCCGGGCACCAGCAGCCTGGGTGCCTGTCTCACCTCGCTCGGGGTTCCCTCTGGAGCCCCCAGGAGTAACGGGACCGGACTGACAGAGACCTCCAGCGCCTTCTCAGTGACCACTGCCAACTCTTCTTTTGGAAATGATTTTTCGATGTACCAGACCACTGTGCCGTCAGACAACAGCGTTCCCGATCCCGCGCATGCACAGCGGTCTATGTTTCTGACTAAATTTCCCTCCTCGGTGGAAGGCATGGCGGGGATATATCCGAGGATGCACTCGCATCCCTATGAGTCATGGTTCAAGCCCGTGGGAGATGTCAGTAATGGATCTACTGCGTGGTGGGACATGGGAACCAGCTGGGTGGACACACAGAGCCCGTCCGGGTTACCCTCTCCTCTGAGCGGATACAGCACTGACTACAGCTCAGTCTTCAGCCCCGGTGCCTCTCAGCACCTGCTCCCCGCCACACAGCACCTGTTTGACGGCTTCAGGCCACCTGTCCCGGGTCACTACACAGAGTCTACGACGACGGGTGCACCTGCGCTGACAGGAACCCCCGTAGTTTCTCTGCCCGCATCTTCCCGCTCCTCCCGGCGCTACGCCGGCAGAGCCACGTGCGACTGCCCGAACTGCCGGGAGGCGGAGAGCCTTGGTCAGGGTGGCACGAGCCCGCGGCGGAGGGGCTTACACAGCTGCCACATCCCGGGCTGTGGTAAAGTTTACGGCAAGACCTCTCACCTGAAGGCTCACCTGCGCTGGCACACCGGGGAGAGGCCGTTTGTCTGCAACTGGCTCTTCTGCGGGAAACGCTTCACGCGCTCCGACGAGCTCCAGCGGCATTTGCGCACGCACACCGGAGAGAAGAGATTCGAGTGCTCCATTTGCCACAAACGGTTCATGCGCTCCGACCACCTCAGCAAGCACGCCAGGACGCACAACGCGGAGGGCTCAGAGGATGGCGGGGAACCGGGGCTCGGTAAAGGGAGCAGCGACACGGACAATAGCCTCTCCGGTAGCCCGAGTCAGTCTCCCGGGCTACACGTGCGTGAGACTGTCCAAAGCACCGAGGGACAGAGTGCGGTGGAATAGTTTACAAAGCTAAACACGAACAAAGCAACACGTGGGCATTGATTACACTGCAGGCCTACCAGCCTGTATGGAGTGTGTTTTCTTGGACACTTAAAAACTGAAATGGCACTTTATGATGAACTTCAGCTGTGGATGAACACCGTGTCCTTACCTCATCTATGTTATTTGTAGCCTTCTTTTAACAAAATAAATTCTTACGCTACAGTTTATCAGACTTGTGTTATTTGAAGACATGTTATATGCGCCTAATTTATTATACAAACAACAAACAATAGCCTCTTATAGGCCTATCATTTTCTGGGTTTTTTCTTTACATAATCGCGCTAAATTTTAATTCAAGGTTATGCCATGTCGTTATAGGTTATTTTAAAATATTTTAGTTTGAAAGACTAAATTGTTATGATTTATCTCTGCTTGTAAGTCTTGATTATAACTGGTGTCAATAAAACAGAACATTTTATGGATATATTTTGTTTCTTGTTAGACCTGCTAGGCGTTTGATTTAGCCTAAGCATTATAATTTGTGACTAAACAGTATTTTTGTCTGAGAATTACATATATAAAACAGTAACTAAAATCTAATATATATCTTGACTATTGAAAACCAGGAAAAACTACAGAAGAATTAACTACAAACTACTAACTAGAATTAATCACTGCACATGAGAACGTTTTTATCAGACACCTGAAGTTTATTCATTCAGCATATTTTTCTAATTGACTTAAGATTTGATTAATTGATTTTTGAGATGTACATTAGAACAGACATTGTTAGTTAGTTAAATTAAATAATTTACAACTTGAAGTAATATTTCACTTGAGTTGGGGAATATCTGAGGCCTTTAGCAGGCTTGTAAAAATCAAATTTGCCTGATCAAGGTATTGAAATGATTTGAACTCTGCCTTGCACTGTTGACAAAGCATGATATCGGGATAAGTGATCAAACTCTGTATTTTGCACTTTCTGTAACTGCCTATTCCCTCAGATATTTACAGTGATCAGTGTCACTCATCTCAGTTGCCTTGGTGTGCATCTCCACCTAGTGTTCAGTTTATAGTCACCCGTTTTATGATCTTTTGTACAATTTGTTGCATCACAAAATACAAAAATTCTTTGCCAGATCACACTAAACCTTACATTCAACTGAATTGGAAACACTGACTATATATTCATTAAAAAAAAACAGACTAGGATGCAAATGAGACACTGGTCTTGCTTCATTTGGGACCACCTTAGTAATAAATATTTGTTGAACTTTTCACACGTTTTACCACACTAACATGAAGAAGGCCTAACAATTTTTCCACATTTTCATTAAAAAGGTTTAATTCAAATACAACTGCAGACTTGTTGGTACAGAAAAAATGAAGAACAAAACAAAACAAAAAACAAAACAAAACAACTAAAAACCTTGCACATTTTATTGTGATGAAAACATTCATGCTACACAACTAGTCACATTAATTGACAGCAAAACTACACAGAAAAGTGCTGTTGTTACTCCGGACTCAACTCCCGGTACGATGAGATGATTGTGACCTTATTGCTGAATAGTTCTCATGGTTAGAGAGAGAGAGACCGCTCTTCATGAACACAAACAGTACTTACTATCTGTAACTCAGGTAGCCTTATCATAAAATAACAACATAAACATAAATACAAAGGAAAAAAAGAATACAATCACAATAAATAATCATTAGTGTTCCCGACTTACAGTAAAATAGAGCAGGTATTGCTGTAAACAATATTGTGTTAAATACAATTTAAAAAGAGGAACAGGATTGGGCAAGCGAAAATTTCACAAGATGCCATGCAACTGGCACTCTGGATCCAGAGGATCTAGTGCATGAGGGGTATAACTCCACCTCTGATGCCAGTACCTTCAGAGATTATTTGTACCTTTGCCAAAGATTTGGTCTCAGAGTCTAAACTTGTCAGTTTTGATAGTAATGGCTCTGGGATGATCAGCAGATGCATGCAGACACAGTTCTGGTTCTGGCTCTGTTACAGAGGCCACATGTGACATTCGATGATACATTTGCCATTAAATGTAAGTATGCTGCTTTTTTTAAATATGAAATTTCAGTCCATTGTTATTCCAGTGTTGTGGATTTGTTACATTAGTTTCAAACGCACTTAATGCGTAGATGCCCTCTAATGCCCAACATATACCAGACCAGTCATTTCACTATTACAGCTCTCCTGCCCCAGAGACCCCAAAGTTTTCAGTAGTATAATGCAAAACAATTGTTCTAGTGCAAGTCTAACCGGATTATCAACAAATGACAATCATATGAAACTATAATCTCACTTATGATAGAAAAATGCCATAAAATAACATTCATTTTCAATGCAGTTGATCGGTTAACAAAAACAAAATGCAACAAAGAAACGTTGAAAAACACTAGAAGACAAGGTACGTCACAAATGAATGAAAATGGAAACGACAGTAAAAAGGCATACATGGTCAAAGGTGCGCTTCATGAATTAAATCCCAAGGAAATACAGCTGAGGTCAGTAATGTGTCGACAATATTATTGGAGAAAAAAATATCATACCTCAAGCTGGCCACAGGGGGGCAGACTAAGACAGGGAGATCGTGCAGATGGAGAGTTGGAGTGCCACACAATCACATAAACCTAAAACATGTAGTGTTTTTACTATAAAATCATAAATAGAAAGCCTAGATAGAGCATAAATGCATCTACCTGCACCACACTCACTTACACACACACACACACACACACACACACACACACACATAAGTTAGAGCAGTAATTGCTGCATGTCTAAAAAGCGAGGAATGATCACCCTTTACCCCGTGGAAGAAGCCTCCTCCCTGCTGCTACAAAGGAAGAAGAGGTGGGAAACTTGTGCTCTTTGTTTCATCTCGATCTCCAGGATACTGGCCACTTTAGTCACACAGTCTATGAGAGTTTGGTCAGTTCATTTTACAAACGTGATCCCATAGAGGTTTCATAGTTTAGTTCACCATTATCAGTCTCCACATACAGCTGGTTGAAGTTTTCTGAAGGTTAAGAGGCAGAAATGAAGCCTTTAGTCGACTCTCCTTCTATATGTCTCTACTGACTTCCTTCTGACATTGACCTTTGACCTCTGCCTAACACTGCCAGGGGTCACCAAGGGGCATCTTGGGAACCTGGATGTGCATCTCCACGGGGCGGTCCGGTGGACGATCCCTCCTGTAGGTAACTGTCTTCTCGTTGGTTGTAGGGATGTATGAGAGGTCCTGAATGGTGACGGAAATATGCAGTCAGTAAAAGCCACACGCACACATACACATGCATGCATCCATACACTGACACACTCGAACCAAAACATGATACTCGATTTAGTGTTGCATTTCTGTAGATGTGGGGACTCATGAGAGATCAAATTCAATGCGTCAGATGCTGCGACATCCTGACCTTTAGTCCTTTATGTGGGTCAAGCTCCAAAAAGACTGCGTCCTACACTTCCCACAATGCAATCAACAGCTTGTTTTGGTAATGCCACGTTCATGTTATATGGGGTGGATGGTAGAGATGGAAAAGGTTTCCATGTTTATGACTTGTGAGTGCTCACGACATCGGACAACTCAAGATGGTTGTATGATTGCAGAGTTGGTCGTGTGAGGGCTAAAAATACTGTGCATCGACAATACCAACTCTATATCCATCCAAGATTTTCTCAGTCTTGATGATGGCTGAATGATTGATGAAAGTGAAATTCCTCCAGAGCCACAGAAGACGTAACACAACTTCCTGTGACGAGTAAATTGACATTGACCTATAAAATCAGTGGAGTGCCCCTTTAATATCAGCAGCTCCTTATAGGTGGATTTCATAAATGTTCAACCTAAGAAGTGGAGAGCAACCATTTATTATATGATGTAATCTTGGAGGAAGTGTGTACAGCTTTACAACACTTTCAGATAATATGAATATGTACTAGATTTCCCCTGAGAGTATAATGTTACATCTGCAACATCAACAGGAAATTGTGGCCCATGTAAGAGTTCAAATGTTACCCAAACAGATGTATCAATTTTGACACAGTTTCTAATCTGCAGTGTCATTAAGATGATCTGCAGCAAACTATGAACAATAAATGGGCAGGCAGACAGTTCAGGCAGACATATCTCTAGAAAATCTCCCATGTTGAAATTTCCATCTTTTCCTTCTTCTCAAAGGTGCTGTACATCATTGTAAGGTCACAAATCTGGACACTGTAAATGGTGAGCTGGGAGTTTAGAGGAAATGTAAAATACAGCTGTACCTCTAACAGCAGACTCAAATTTCTCACTGCTAGTTTCAGCGGACGGTACGCATTAACAAAAATATCCCAAAGAATGAAGGGGTCCCTAAGGGGCTCCAGGGACACGTCAGCCTCCCCTCAATTAAAACCCTGCTGTGCTGATGAGCGTACTCCAGTGAACCTGAGTTTTGAGAGCTGACCTTTCCAGTGCAGCGATAGCCTATGTCCTCAGCAGTGCCCCCTGGTGACCTGCCTCTCTTCTGTAGCAGCAGACGGGACACGGCCACTACCACCAGCCCACACAGCACTGTCAGAGCACACACACTCAGGAATGTTCCTACCAGCCGACCGCTGCTGGCACACTCTGTGGACACACACACACACACACACACACACACACACAAGGTTTTACTGTGGAGAACTGGGACAGGGTGGCTTTCACTGTGATGGGAAAAGAGTTTAGAAAATAAGAGTACAGCAGTATTGAGAAATCATTACACATGCACACTCAAATACACACTCAAATACACACTAAAATATGCAATCAGAAAGGCATGTAGTTGCAGGTGCAGAGATTCTTCATGACCCTGTCTACACAAAACACATGTTTGTACTTCTATAATTGTGAGGACCCTTGTGCTGTAGTCCCCTAACTCTAACCTTAACCATCACAAATACATGCCTAACCCCAGTCCTTATCCTAAATCCAATCCTCACTTAAATCTCAAAACCAAGTCTTAATCCTTAAACAACCCTTTAACGAAGTAAGGACAGACCAATATGTCCTCAATTTCCAAAAATGTCCTCACTCTCAACGTCTAAAACTCAAATTGGTCCTCACAAAGATAGATGTAACAGAGCAGCAGGGGTGGAATAAGTGTTCTGATCCTTTGTTTAAATAAAAGTACCAATACAACAAAGTCCTTCATGCAAAATCTTACGAAAGTAGAAGTATACAAAATACACATCAAAATGTACTTATTAATCGTTAAAGTGCACTTTGCAGAAAAATGTGAGTGATATATTACTGTATTATATATTACATCAAGGGTGTTAAGGTGTAGCTGGTGACACTGTAGCTGTCTAATAAAGAGTAGAAGTACAAAGTAGCATAACATGGAAATACTCTTGTAAAATAAAAATCTCTCTCTGTACTTGAGTAAATGTACTTAATTACATTCCACACAAACACACACACACACACACACCTACACAGCTCAGTCAGTGGCAGCTGTGCCAGTGGTGCTGTACTAACTAGTCAGCTGGCTGTGTATCTGCTGGGGAGCATGTGTGGATGACGGGCTCATCACTCATCGCTCATCGCACAAAGAGCCCAAAGAGTGCTCTGACATTTTGTAACAGGGTTACCATGGAGACCTGGCTCCTGCTGCACCCGGGAGGAGTGGGCGTGAGCAGGAAGAGAGTGTCCCGTTGGGTGGGGGGGCTGGGGGGTGGGGGGTGGGGGATAGGGAGAGAGGGAGGGGGGACGCACAATGAGCAGTGCTGTTCCAAAAATCGGGAAGGTGGGGATGAACTGTAACACTTGGATGTGCAATTGTGTGTGTGTGTGTGTGTGTGTAACCCAGGGCATGTGTGAACTAGTGGGTTTTAAAATATGTGTGTGTGTGTGTGTGTGTGTGTATGCGTGTGTATGGCTGTGAAAATCAAGAAAGTGAACTGGGAACTGAGGGGAAATGTAAAATACAGCTGTAACACTGACAGCAGGCTTGCTGACTCAAATACACCAGGGTGCTGTAGTGCAGCAATGGTAGCAACGGAAGTGACCTCGAATGAAGGCATGCGTGCATGTGTGTATTGACATTATACCTGGTCTTGTGCTAATGTGAAGCTGGGTCTGACCAGACCGTGAGCTTGTTTGAAATCGATAGCGACAGCTGTCATTACTGATGTACATACACTGAATCCACATCTCCCCTGCTTGACCTGGAGGGAGAGAGAGAGAGAGAGAGAGAGAGAGAGAGAGAGATGTTATTCAGCTCAGACATGTTAAGCTCCAAGCCCCAGTGAAAATCCTCCAGGACTTCTAAAAACAACAGAATCAATGAGAGTAGCATTACAAGAGAGCTGCTGTGTTTTACAGCTCTTCTGTTCTCACCTCAAAGCTGTTCTAATCAATATTTTGGTACTACTATCACAATGGCTCAGATTACTATGTGTAATGTGAAAGGTGTCGCTGGTAGTGACAAACCCACAAAATTCTTCAGTTCTTCTGAGCCTTTTTGTCCCCTTTAACTCATTGTTTTGGTTTTCTTATCAACCCTTTTTCTGTACATTACCTGGCCAGCATCAAAGGAGCAGACAGACAAAGTTAGTGACTAGATGGTGAACATGGTGGAGCATGTTTTTCAGGAGTTGGTGGAGACCAAAATAGAGCTAAAAGGATTGTGCATATTGGGGTTATGTTACTCAAGTCAGAAACATCACTCCAAATCAATGCTAATGCTATTCTGTGTGTGCTGGGTGTGTAAATAGGCAACTGTTTTCTAAGTTGTTTGGTTTAATATCTTAAACTATGTCAGTGTTGTGTTTACAGCTTGTTGTACTGCCCACAAGCGTCCAAAGATAATCCACAATACAGCTTTAAAGAGCAACTAAACACCAGCTGACCTTGTTTTTGCTGACCTCCAGTGGTTTAACTTCTCGTCTTGCTGCACTGATGTAGAAGTGTACTCCAGGGTGCGTAAGTACACCGTGACATCAAGATGTGTGGTCAAGATGCAACAGACTTTAAACCTTTGACCAGAGAGGGCAGTAAAATGCTGCTTTACAACCTGGTGTTAAGTTACTCTTTAAGTTCTTAGTCAAATGGTAAATGAGAAGCTGAATCTTTTTGATAAACACAACTAAAAACCATCATTGTCCCTATGTAAAATCAACTTTCCAAAGCACGTGTAAAATTGCACTCAGAGCAGATTCTATTGGTTAAACTGACTGTACCTGATACATCATCTATGTAGCCCACCAGTGGGGCACAGGTGTTGTTGCAGTGTCCTGCCTCTTTATGTGTGAGACCGTGAGACAGGTGACAGTCCACACACTTCCTGAGAGAGAGAGAGAGAGAGAGAGAGAGAGAGAGAGAGAGAGAGAGAGAAAAAAAAAAAAAACACAACTGTGTCAGCTACAAATACTTCTGTAAGAAATCCCATCATGCTTTGTGGTAGCGAGCAGAAACTGACAAGTACCAGTATGATTGGCAGGTTCTTTGGCAAGCAGGGCATCTCTCACAGAAGTCTCCAGATTGTCGGGGGTCGTCACACACACACTTGCCACACACACATCTGCCCCGCCCGCTGCAAATCAAACCGTTGGCTGATTGGCAGGTTGCTGTGGAGACGGGACAACCACAGCTATCACCTGTCCACCCGTCCTCGCACACACACTCATCTGACACACACACACCCCGCCCTGGGAAGGACATACAGAGACAGGAGGGAAAAGTGTTACAAAAACTGTAGACTGTGTGTGTTTTTGCATCAAAAGTGCTCTTATTATTTTTGATTTCTTGTGATATCTGTGTACATTATATTTAAAATTTTTGAAGTGTGCTCTTCTTACCTCCACACAGCAATCCCCCTTTGTACGGGCAGGAGAAGTCATCTATCTCGCAGTATTTCCCATATACTGTCCCAAGCCTGCTCTGCTCACACACACACCTCCCACACTCACACACTCCCCGACCACTGCAGTCCACATCAGACCCATCCGCTCTGCAATTCCAGTTTGAATCTCTGTTTGAGTCCTTCATCAGTCCGTGATCCGGCCTCTGCTCCTGATTGGAGCTGTGTTGTGCTCCTCTACACGGTGATTGGTCGTCATTGCAGCGCTTTGTTGGTCCACAACTGCAGCGACATTTAGAGTGGATCCTAACGGTGGTGGATTCGTTGTAACCCACAGGGCGAACCAACACTGTTACATCTTCATCTTCACCATCGTCAGGACAAGAGCGCAGGCCGATGGTGATGTTGAAGTAGACCTGCATGGGAAGACAAATAAGTTAATAAACATGGTGAACATGGTAAAGATTATACCTGCTAAACCTCAGCACGTTAGCATTGTCATTGTGAGAATGTTAGCATGCTGTAGTTGGCCTGAAAACACTGCTGTGCCTAAGTATAGCCTCACAGAGCCACTAGCATGGCTGTAGACTCTTAGCATTGTCAGTAGATAAATAGGTAGATTCATTTGACAATATTAAAGGTAAATATAAGACTGCAATCACCCAGTCCTGACATACAGTAAAATTAAAATGGTTGTGAATAAAATACACAATGAAGCCTATTTCTGTTGTCATCCCTGGTAGAAAGGGGAAAGGGTGACATATATTCATGTGAGACAGGTTAAAAAACATACCAACAAAACAGATTAATGATTAACTTTTTAACAAGCATTTCTTTCTCAAGAGTCAGCTTTTGTTTTCGATTGTTATTGCTGTTGCTATACAGTTCCAGAGAAATGGTCAGGGTATAAACATTTATTTTTCCGCATAAAACTTCCTAAAAGGAATATCACAAAATGAGCTACCTCTCATTGCATAATTAAGGCAATCTCTGATAAGGCTTAAGTAGTTGAATAAGAAACCAGAAACTGGATTCTGAGTGAGACTTAACGTGAATAATTTGTCTGTTGACGTGGTTGGAAAATTGTGCATGCCAAGGCTTTGAATCTACAGTCAGGCCTTTCGTTTGATTTTTTTTTTTTGTGGGTACTTTCCATAATTCACTTTAATCCATCCATGGATTAAAGGGCTGAACTTCAGTCTTTTTGGACAATGGAGTAACTATAGAGCAGTGATTAAGCATCTCGGTGTTCGACAAAGTTAAGAGCCCCAAAAGGTTACAGAGGAGAGGAGTCTCATCGACAGTTTAGGAAGTGAACAGAAAGAAATTTTCCAAATGTACTGAAAATGTTATAATTAATAACAAAAGGGGTTCTCTTTGATTGTTTTTTGATGTAATATTACATTTTCTGACAGTAATCTTTTGTATAATCATTACTACTGTGGCAGAAAAGCTCCTGTGTAGAGCTGAGAGGTATCAAAAAGACCTCTCTGCAGTGGTGCAGACTTTTAAAGGCTTTTCTTCCGGAGGATAAATGGAACAGGTAGGAAAGCAGTGGATGTCGAATGACCTATTTCCAAATATAAATGTCCTATTTGTTTGCGTAAAGGCTCTCGTATTAGGCAAGGTAAGGATTTTAGGATGAAAAGGTCATGGAATCACATGGAAATGTTTTCTTATTAAACACAGCCTGTAATCCGCTCAACTCGGCTTATTTACCAAATTTTTTCTGTCCCGTAAAGCTCTCAGTGATGTGTGTGTGAGTGTGTTTGTATGTGTCAAAGTACTCCAATACAACCATTTAATGTCCTGTGACATCTCTGCAAGCATAATTCAAAGATTTCTGTATGAACACGAGTAACATTTAGCTAAATTCTTGCACCGTGTTAATCATGTGATTCGATACTGTGTGCTTGTGTGCGTTTACCGTCTGGTCAGGTTGCACCCCCGAGCAGCTTCGGTCCTTGGCAGTGGATCCATGAGGACAGAGAGGTGATACAGACACCCAGTACCTGCTGACTGCCTTGTCCTCCACTGACACTGATACTGCAACCTCCTGCGACAACCTCTGGATGGAGCGAGGCCAGAAAGAGATGAAAAAGCAACGTCAAGTTTACTACCCGATATCGAGAAATTCTTTAAAGCCAATGTATTATGCTGGTTGCAAGGGAATGTAGGTTAAGATAATAGAGAGTGGGAAGAACAGAGACAGTTTAAACCTTTAATGAATATAATCAGTGTGAGTGAAAAGTAATGAGCGAGAAAGAGAGACAGAAAAGGACAAGCGTGATTAATCAGAGTTGTCACATGTCCCCAGAAAGCCCTCATTGTTGTCCTCTCTTTCTGTATACAGGGGGGTTTATGGGAACAAGGAGGTGGGCCCAAAAATAGCATCTTTGTATCCGTCCATGATTAGGACACATGGTTTCTGTGGGGATCTGATAGTTGTTATAATGCCAGCTTCTGTTCGGGCTCTGCTGCTTGTGTATGCGTGTGTGTGTGTGTGTGTGGGGGGGGGTGTGTGTGTGTGTGTGTTTGTGTGTGTCTGCACGTATGCATGGCTGTGCACCCAGATCTGTGGATTCGGCAGATTCTCGAAGCAAACAATGGAGCGCTGTGCCTGAGGCAAGATTATAGCCTAGACTGCTGCCAACTGAACGAACCCCTAGTCTCTCTCTCACACACACACACACACATAAAGCCTTACCCCTTCTTAACCCCCTGTTCTCATCTCTGTTTTTCTGTTTCATTAGACCTTCAGCGAGCAAAAACATCTCCAATTATCTGTTTTCCCAACTTCACATTACAAGTGTCTATCCTTTTTCAGCACTCTGCAGAACAGATAAATATAACCAGTACACACTTTCAGAAACATGATGTAGTATCACTACGTCTGAGGCCTTCTTTCTGCAAACAGGAATGTGCTATCAGTCAGCTAGCATGGTTAAACAAGGAAAAAGAAAACAGAGTTCATGTTGCCTGAGCAGATCAGTGGACTAATGCCTCAACACTTCTGAGCTGATTCTGCGTGGGCTCATGAATTCAGCTCATGCTGTGCGGCTGCTCTCTTCTCTCTAACCTTTCACTTGTCCCTGTCCTTCTCTTTGTTGTCTAAAGGATGAATAATATACAGAGGGAGGACAACGGGATCTGAAAATGAGAAAGAAGTTATTCTTTAAAGTTGCAGTGGAAGTAAGTGAGTGCTCTGTACCTTGTATGCGTCCACCACCAGCTCTATGAGGTTTGGAGCCTGGAAGAGGCCTAACTTTCCCAGGTAGGAGCCAGGTAGCAAGCGTACCAACTCCTGGAGAAGGAAAGGGAGACAAGGGTAAAGACATACTTTGATGCTCTTAAATCGATTCCCCCTAAAACTGTTGGAAAAACTGAATGACTTTACTGAAACTACACTAGCATCACAAGTCTGACATGTGAATACTATTTAAATAGCAACATTTGATCCTGAAGAAGAGAAGTGAAAGTGCAGATTAGCTCTGGAGCTATTAATACTGAAGCTAGTAGGGACTCACTGTCTTTCATATACATGTGAGCAGGGCAGTTGTTTACCCTCAAAACTACATGTGGAAACATATGTGGGCATATGTTGTTGTGTGCACTTGTGTGGGAGAGATTACCTCGTACCACTGGTACTGCTGCTTCTCCACAGCGAAGATGGAGTAGATATGGTTTTCCAGCAGCTTATCAGACAACTGACCCACACTGGGATGGTCCTGAAAATGAGACAATGAACAAACCAAATACAAAAAAATCCCTTTTCATGAAAGCATTTCTGTTCCTCCCCTGATGTACCATATCAAGTTTAAGTCTACTCTTCTAAATATACAGTCGTCTTTTGGATGAATATACTTATAATCTTGAAATTTCAATGTGCCTTTGGAGTTAAATTTCAGAGTCTACATGGTCCACATTTCAACTGCACCTCATGTGACCATGTTGGCTTTAAAAGAAAAGTGCGACATTTTGGTAAAGAGATAGATTAGAGTTAGATAAGAAGATCAATACTACTCTGTACGGTAAATATGAAGCTATTGCCAGCAGCCGGCTAGCTTAGCTTAGCACGAAGACTGGAAACAGGAAGAAACAGCTAGCCTTGCTCGGTCCAAAGGTAACAAAATATGCCTACCAGCACCTCTAAAACTCACAAATCCATACAATATATCTCATTTTGTTTAATCCGTACAAAAACCAAAGTGTAAAAACTACAAGTTGTGGTTTTACAGGGACTATTTCTTAGACGGGCGCAGAAACTGGAGTCTTTCTCTTCCTGGAGCGGCATTGATCTTCTCATCTAACTTTCAGTAAGAAAGCAAATAAGCATATTTCCCAAAACTCAGTCAGACTATTCCTTTAAGTATGAATTTGACCTATGATCTTAATGTGTCAATCTGCAATTGGAGTACAGAATTGTCAGGTTCAAAATCTACAACACTCATTTCACCTGCAGCCCATCTAGTGATTTACACATTAATGTGAGACCATGTGAACTTTAAGATGCACTGAATGGTAAAAGGTTCAGCTCTTTTAAGCCTGACTTCCCAGTAAGTTTCCTCCCCGTCTCACCATCCTTGTGCTCCCTGTGTAGACATTGTTTTCCAGGTGACACAGGCCATCGTGTGGCGTGACAATCCCTGCCAGCCGGCTGTCCAGGGCCAGGTGAGACGGCTGGTCGGTCATCAGGAGCAACAGACGCTTGGCCTCTGGTCGCCAACCCACCGCTTTCTAAAACAGAGACAGAGAGGAATCAGGACATTGTGTAAGTTATGTAAATCATGTTATTTTTTAAAAACCTATCTAGACTATCTTTCTATCTATCTGACTATTATCTCTTAATGAAACCAAATAACCATCACACATCTATGTGTATGAACTACACCTCATCAGAGATAAGTGACAACATGTTTACTGATGCTAATGTGTATTCTGTTTCTGGTGAGTAGTTTTATAAACTCTCTCATTTTCATTCCCTTATATCACCAGTCAGCTACATTTACACTGACTGATGTGGAAAATATGGGCATGCTTTATATTTTAAAGGTTTATACATGTGGTAATGAAAGTGCAAATTCAAACATTTTACTCATCTGAACTACATTAGTTCCCATAGTGATCAGCTCTTTCTGTAATCTCCAATTAAAGGAAAAGCAGCAGAAATGCTTCCACCAGTCACAGAGTCTCCTTCTTTATGTCTGTGACTCGTCATGTGAGAGAAAAATGGGTCTATGTGAGTGTGTGTGTGTGTGTATTTAAGGAAAGCCAGTGAGTTTATTAGTAGGTCTGACATAATGGAGAGCCTATTTCTAGAGTCATGGCCACCATGGTGTTTCCCTGCAGACTGGTTATTCAGGGCCCCTCTGCATAGTTTGACTCACAGCCCTCCTGCAACCATAGTATAAGCAACTGTGTGTGTGTGTGTGTGTGTGTGTGTGTGTGTGTGTGTGTGTGTGTGTGTGTCATATCCCAGCAATGGTGTCATTACTTAGTGGGATTCCAGTGGTAATATCCAATGCTGAGTCAGAGTGCCACCATTCTCCCAGAATAAATGCTTCTTTCACCAGCATGCGGACGCACTACCGAATTTGGGGTTATCCCTCATTTTTCTGAACGTATACAAGAAACTCAAGGAAGCTGAAAAAATCTTGTATTTATCTCAAAATGTTTTGGGAACTCCCTTTCTCTTTGTTGCACACGCACGCAGCTCTTGTGAAACCTAACGTCCCAACATCTGTATATACACACCTGGCAGACAGCAGCTTGCAGCATAGCATCCAGTCCTCCCTCAGGTGTGTCCATGTTTCCGGAGATGCGTTGGCGTTTGATCACACGCGTGAACTCGCTCATGTTTCCCGTCATGCTTAGGACGTGGTGGAAGCCATGGGCTGGACGACAGCGGATCTCATAATCACTGGTGAGAGACGGAGGCGGCACACAGAAAGTTTGTTATTTGCAACATTCAGGGACGTAGATCTTCAAAACAACCACCAGAACAAATTAATGCCAAAAGCCCGTCTGTTGTTTCTGTCTCATCATCATAACAATGTTGCCCCCCAACAACTGATGAATCTCTCCCTGAGTCACACAAAATTGGGAGCAGCTTGCTCTGATGTATTTTTAAATAATCACTCAAATCACCACACCACTCTTCCTGTCTCATTAAAAGAAGAAAAAGTTAGCTGAGGAATATAACAAGGCAAACTTTGAAGTTGTTAAAGATCTATTCTATTCAAACAGTAGCAAGAAAATTCACAAAATGAGCTATATAGAGACTTTCAACCCTACTTTGAAAGTATGATCCAACCAACAAGTTCTGTGTCTTACCTGCAGGGGTTGTTGATCTTGGAGGGATGGACGTTGATGTAAGGGGAGACAGGTTTGTCCACAAATGAGCCGAAACCCAGCCAAAGGTCTGAGGAGTGCTCCGTCATGCGAAGGGACAGAGCCATACCCACCGTCTTCAACTGGACAACAGAAAACACGCAGACGCAGGTGGACAAAGGACGGGAGATCCAAGGGCAGGTAAAGGACGGTACATAGGAAGAGAAGAAGAAAGAAAAGAGGGAGAAGTAGGTTGTTGGTTTTTTCCAACTATGATAAAAACAATGTGAGAGTCAGAATTCAGTTTAAACCTTGGAAATACACTCTTTCCTTAAGATAAATAAGTGAAATGCTTCACCAGTGACTCACTGAGAGGAACACTGACAGCTGAGTGTATGAACACCTACATGATCAAGGTTTTCCTGCATAGACGCCGATACATCAACCAGGTAGTACAGATCCACAGGATAACGCTCCAGCTGCTTCACAGCCACTACGATGCTGGCCTCTGAACCTAGGCACACACACACACACACACACACACACACACACACACACACACACACACACACACACACAGATATAATAAAATAATTAATTTTAAACTTTACTTCAGCTGCTTTATCACTCAATAAGAAAATAAGAAAACAGTGAAAAGGCACAAATCAAGAGGTGCCCATCGTCTACCTGGTCTGAGGGTGATGCTGATGTCTTGTGGGGACACTTGCGTGCTGCTGATGGTGGCGTTGACCTCCACCTTGACAACTGACTGCTCCATGAACTCCGGTTCACAGCCTCTCCTGAGCAGCTTCACTGGCAGGTCGCAGCGCTGGCTTGGGCCCGCCCCATCCAGAAAGTCCTGGAGGTCACACAAGGTCAAGAGGGGGAAATGGTGACCTTTGAAAATTGCCCTTCCTTCCCTCTAATCTTCTTTTAATATATTTTATTTGCAAGTTTCAATTTCACAAAAAGAAAACCTTGCAAAATGTAGAAAACGACACAAAACTAAATGAGGCACCAAAGAAAAAGCTGCTTAAGATGAATGAGAACAAGTGACACAAACAAGAGGGTCAAGTTGAATGCCACATTATCCATTGTGACCCCACAAAGCTTGACCTACTAATGCTGCCGAATACATGACCATCATGAATGTGTACTCAAACTCAAATCTATTCTGTATGTTGGGTTTATGCAGCTGTAATCTTCCATTTGCATAATAATCACATCTCCTCGAGTCATTGTGTGAAGCAGCTGAAGTAGACAATTTCAAGGTCAGAATAATACATTTCCTACTTTCGTCTTCATTTACTCTCCACTCCTGCTCTAATGTTGCCCGCTACATCCATTCATAAAAAAAACAAAGGAGCACACACACGAATGTTCCAGAGTACAGAGTTTGTAATGTGTTTTCTCACCCACTTTATGTTCTAATCTTTGTTCTCTGTAAAGTACCACATGATGACATTAAAACCTCTTTGGTTCATTTCACATGAGAAACTGAAACTAGTTTTACAATTACTTGCTTTGGTTTCATTTTTAGTTTCTTTTCATTTCTATGATGTTTGTATTGATTTGCGATGTAGTTTCACTGACAGAACCATTACCATTTTATAATGTGATTCTGAAGTTTCTCATCAGTTTAGTATATCAGGAAGAAGTGTCATGTTTGTGTTTACTCATCCATGTCCAGATGGACTACGTATCTGATTACAGAGGAAAGGAAAATAGCAGCTTTGGTGGGTAGAGAACAGATTAGATGGTCCAATTTTCTTATTTAGGACTTGATTTAATCATCACTTCATTGAATGAATCATACTGTAACTAAACTCTCCGCTGCCTAAAAGCCAGTTGCCCCAACAATACAGTGCAACAGCGTCATGCCTTACAGCTTTGTAATGGATTAGTGACCTTTGGAACTTCAGTCTGTGAGAAACACACTCACAAATACAGTGAACTACACTGGAAACATAAAGCTAGACCAGTAAATGTGTGTATTTGCAGGATGTCATGGGCCTGATTGGTATGAGTCAATTTAAAAGAGTTTAACATGACCAACAAGATCATGCAGATAGGGAATGAAATAGTGCAATTCATTGGGATTACTACTACTTTTAAAACAGAAATAGCACAAGAGCAAAGCAACAGTCCGCGATAAAAGCTGAAGAAACTGTAGCTGAATATGTGACCATGGCCTGAACTTGAGAGCTAGACTGAATTTGGTTTATTTATGGCCGTCCCTGTGGCTATAATTTGTCCTGTACCAACTCTGAATGCTAGAAAATTTCAAAGTGACTTCCCCGGACTTTCCTCTCAGAGTTTGCCCCTTTGCCTGACACTGAATGTCACTGTGAACATGGCACATTTAAATTCACTGGACTTGATTCATTTTCAGTGCTTGTCCAAGCATGGCTCTGTGACTTTGTGTGTGTGGGAGGCTAGAGTTGTTTGAATACTTTCACACACCAGCGAGCCCGGCCCTACTTAATGATGTCATATAAGGTTAGAGTTCAGAGGGTGGGAAAGCACCTGAAGTCTGTAAACACACACATGTTGACAGTCTTGTCTAGCCAGTTTGTGTGTGTGTGTGTGTGTGTGTGTGTGTTTGTTTGTTGTGAGGCTGGGAGGCTTTACAGTTTCTCAAGGCTGATCCGGGGTGGGATCTTTCTTTACAAGACAGACTGACACCAAGAAAGCAAAAACAGATACAGACAAACACGCAGGCGGATGCACACTTATAGAGAAATGCAGTGATATGTGTGAGCGGCCAGACTAAACACATGGATAGAAAGTGGCTCTGTCTCTGCTGCCGCATGAGAAAACATGCATGGAAACATTTACACACACACACACACACACACACACACACACACACACACACAGACGCACTCACGCAGGTCATAGGGCAGTCCACTAAGCTCGAAGATACACATTATATTCACATCAGTGGGTGGCATCAAAGCTTTGGTGTGTGTCATCTGAGGAATGCTGCTGAATGTCTGCCACGTTCTCCTCTTCTCTCTCTCTCTCTCTCTGTCACACAAACACACATTTTTTTATACACAATCCTACCTCCTTGAAGCACCAGGCACACTGTGGTCCACGGCTGAGACACTCTGTACAAGAAGTGAGACTAGGAGACCAACACACACTGTCACCTGCAGAGAGAGAGAGATCAGAAGAAAGAGGCAGCCAAAGACGGAGGAGGAATGGGATGAAGAGAAGGGAAGAGAGGAATCTGTGATTAGCATATGAAAGAATCTGTGTGTCAACACTCATTAGCCATGCAGCCGAGCCCCTGTGGATATTTAGAGATCTCATGCACACTTTTGATGATGGAAGCATCACTTAGCATCTCATATGAGGCTATTCAGTACATATCAGCCAGCCGTGTAGTGGAAAAACAGCTGGGTGTGTGGGAACAGGTGCTTGAGTTGTTGGAGTGGTGCAATGGATCATTTCCCACACCCACGCACACACACACACAAACACAGAGAGAGAGAGAGAGAGAGAGAGAGAGAGAGAGAGAGAGAGAGAGAGAGAAGATATCTAAACAATCAGTGGCTGCTAAATGCACACAAATTCATTAAAGGAGTGACACTGTGACAAATCACTCATGCAAGATACTTTTATGCAGCGTTAGCAGAAAAATGCAGCAGGGATGTAGACTCTTTACAGGGGTGGCAAAAATGGACCTCCTTGTAGAGGGATTAATGATTCATTGAAGTGATTTATCTGCTGTGATCCAATTTTCCAGAGCCATTTCAGTGAGCTACAGGGTTGGAATGTAGGACAGAGAAAGGCTGCAGGTCCCAGCATCACTAGCAAGCTGCTCTGACCCAATTAGCACTCCTGGCCTCTGGCAATCTCCTGAACAGGTGAAGCATTTAACTTCTAATTATAACGGATCAATACATGCTGAAACAGGAGTGGTATAGGCTATTGCAGTGGGTCCCCTGATTGTGGGTTTAGATGTTTCACTTCAAAAATGAATAGTAGTTCATATGGTCTCCCTAAAACATCAAATAATGACAGTTGTGTGGAAAAATAATCCAAAAATGCTCATAAAGAAAAAAACTTTATAAAAAGATCTAATGGGGGTCCTTTGCAACATTTAGGAAACCAGTCGACCCCCTGCAGAGAGCACAGATGGGCGGGACAGGAGCTGATGTTGCGCAGTGATGTCTTGTCATGATACAAGATGTAGGCTAATTGCTGGGATATGATGTAGGCCTAATTGGCTCTAATGAGCCTCCACTCACCGGCACCGGAGGCTTCTGCGCAGACAGCGACCACCAAGCACCAGAGCAGGAGACACAGAGGGACGCTGCCGTATGTGCGGAGCCAGGAAGTCATATTATCCTATCCACACAGGGAGGGCGACCTGAGCGAAGCAGCGAGGAGGCACAGGAGCAGAGGCTGCTACTGGAGATGAACCGGGGGAGACCGGGCACCGCGCGTCCGCCGCCGCACGAACAATAGCCGGGAGTGGCGGACCGAGCCGCGGGGCATTGTCGTTCACCCAATAACCTTCTAATCCCGGAGAGGTATTCACATCCCCCCACGGTTTAAATCAGTTTACAAGCGCGCTCCCCCGTGGACCAGGAGAGGAGGTGAAGTAATCGGTCGAGTGCGGGGACAGCGGCTGCGGTACAAGTTCCTCCATTGACTTCCACCCAGCCGCAGGTGTGCGACGTTTCCCCGCGTGCCCTTCCACGGTGGACGTTGTCTCAAAGCTGATGGTGAAGTCTCATCCCGGGACGGAGCGGAGCGGAGCTGAGTTATATACACACACACACACGAGTACCAACCAGCGCTGCGTTCAGCCGGCGCGCACCAACATGCTGAGTGAAGACATCCCGCATTAAAGCCAGGAGAGTGACCGTGTTTTAACCACTGTACTGACTCAGGCAGGCGGTGCCATGGCAACGACGCCCTGTCCTCGCTGTATCAGAGAGAGAGAGAGAGAGAGAGTTAAAGAGGGAGGGAAGAGAGACAAATAAGGGGAGAGAGAGAGAGACATAAGTGCTTACTACAAGCAGTTGTGGTGGGGTGCATTCCAAGTGAACCATGGCCTTGAATTGAACACTGATATTTATATTGCTTCTTCAGGGAGCCATTTAACAGCACGGAGGGCTCCTGTGTGTGTGTGGGGACGCAAACTGTGTGTGGATGGATGTTGGGGTAAAGGAGTAGGGGGTGGGATCAATAAAACCAGAGCTCCCACAGAGGGGTTCAGGAGCTGGTGCTAAGGAGGAGGAAGAGGGGGATTTGGGGCCATTGTGCTCAGATTCCAATGACATGGAGTAACCTCGCCTCGCCGGCTGCTCCGTTGAGCAGGAGCCAAGCACTTACTAAACAACTCAACATTTTATGCTGGAGGAAAACAGAGCCACGCAAGAACAAAAGACACAATAGTCTACCATCTTTGGCATGATCCTATGCTTGTCTCTGGTAGAGGTCTACCAGATAAAGGTGGACATGTTTTGCTTGGCACGCAGCCTAAACAGTGATTGTGAGTGTGCCAACAGTCCCAACCAATGCACAGCAGTAAGCTCACCCAGCACACACACTGACACAAGTCCCTTATCTACTCTGTCTGACCCCATCTGTCGCTCCGGGGGCCTGGAGTCGAGCCAGCTATGCCTCTCCTCTCATTCATTCACATAATTTGTCAAACGGGGATTTTGGAGGAGGAGTGCCAGCACCTCCCCGTTCGTGCACTCTCAGCGGTCGCTCTCAATTATGGTAATGATGCAAACACACACCACGCTCTTTTCGTAGTGTGTGAAACATCTCCAAAATCCAGATTCCAAGCTCCTCCACTCGTAGACCCTTTCCTTCCCAGGACAAGTCTCTCCTCTCTGGGCCCGGGCGAGCAGGGAGTGTTGGGGGGGTCTGGAGGACAAAACATGGATCTGTCCTCCGCTGAGCAAACTTGATAATGGACTCTAGTGTAAACACTCCCTCGGCCCTGTCAATCCTGGTCAACATCAGCATCTTAATGACAGCTGTCATCATTGTAAAGCTGACACAAAACACTCTTCTCTGTCATTCATCCCCCACCTTTTCAACCTCCCTGCCATCCCCCATCTTTTCTCTTTCTCTCCCCCTGGTGTGTTTGTGTTAGCAGTCGGCTGGGCTTTCCATCACGCTGGTCTGGTCTCATCACTCTCCAACCACACACACACACACCATCCTTGCTCATGTCCACTTTTGAACCACCACTCCCCCTCTGACACCTGCCCAGCTTTCTTTCCGAATCTCTCTTAAAAAGTCAACTCATCTCGCTGATTTTCTCTCTCCCACACTCTCCTTTCTGCCACACATTCTTTGGCTAAGTTGAAGCGAGGACAAAGTTGGGGTCAAAGGTGACATGGGAGCCAAAATGGGGATTCCCATGCACAGATCCAAACCAGACACCACGAGTGCACAAAGTGAGTGACTCTGAAAGAAGACATTTTGGATGGGTAAAATTTTTCTTTGTGTGTCTGAATGTCAGCGTTTGTTTCATTTAATGTAGGTGGGAGCCTAACAATCGCACAATTGTAAATTATTTAGCCTTTTGTCTCCTTGCATTTCATTATGATTCAGTTCAGAAGATAAACACATCAATCTGAATTCCCCTCTCATACTGTATGTTAAGATCTGGCATTTAGTGAACTGAATTTCCCCTGATCAAAGTATTATCACCATCCCACACCTACATGAGAACAGTTACACACACATGCACTGAAAAGTCTTCTTTCTTTTCAGACCAAGTGGTGTTTAGATTTAAATTTCCACTTCTGTCAAAGCTGCGCATTCCATTCAGGAATGAGGTAACAGAGATTTAAATTTAGCTACTGCTATTATTTAGACGTTACCCACAGACAGACGCATTTCACTTTGTCACAATACGAAAGTCCAAAAATAGCACAGAGGAAGTCTTTTATGTTCCTGTTTTTAGTATTTATGTGTTTCTACAGAGTTAGCGTCTCCTCCATGGAAACTCAACGTAGAACTGAAATTTTTGAGGTGATAGTAAGACGCGATTGTTTGCACAGACGGTCACATTATCTGGTCTGAGTCCTCGTGTTTCTGCTGTAACCACTTCACTATTTTGAATGTCACAGTGGGAACAGTGTGCAAGAACTTGTGTGAACTAGATCGCAATTGCTTGACTACAGGCAGGCCCAGTGAAGTGCTAATCTGTTTTTTTTTTAATTCTCCAAATAATGTAATAGCAGAATGTGTGTCATACTGTGTGTTTACAGATATGGTCTAATTTCTGTGTGGCTTTGAGATCCAAGCTGATGTAATTTTGTTTTTGACATTTTGAAGGCCAACAACCATTTTTGATGTCACCAGGGGATAAATAGCAATTTTCTGTGATGTCTAAAGTATTTCAAAAACCCAAACCAAGAATACTCTAGTCTGTCTCTCAGTGCTGTCCAACTTCTGTGGCATGTTTTTTAAATAGTTTCTGGACAACAATGAAGATCTTTAGCACAGAGGAATAAGTTATTTGAGGCTTAGGACTAACAAGACAAAACGTGTTAGTAGGATTAGTTCACACTTGTTGAGCTACTATAAGTTTTATCTATTTAACTCTCTCACAGCACTCAGAGTACAGGTATGAAACTCCTTATATTCAGCTGTGGGTTTTATGTTGAAGAAATCGGCAGTGATACCAACAGTGGAGATTCTCTCCATTCAACACAAAGTGAGAGTTTTTGCTCCTTATTTAAAATACATGCCACGTGACTGTACTGTTTGTCTGTCTATTGGGAAATAAATGTTCATCCGTTCTTAATGAATAATGTATTTGTTGACCTTCAGTGCAGAATGCTGAGTCTACACACAAAATAAATAAGGAGAGCAAATGTACAAAATACTGCAAGGAACTGCTTTAGCAAAGAAACCTTGAAGACGAAAGGATGTATTTTGTAATTATATAAAGGATGAAAGCATTAATTAATACCATTTGTTGACCTACAACACATTTATGCACAGGTTTTAATCACCTTAAAATGTGACAGTCCTCTCTCAATGCTTACTGAAAAACAGTCAGTCATTATAGCAGCAGTAGTGGCAGTAAGAGCAGTGGAACAACAACAAATATTCCCCTACAGTATAGTGCAACCTCTTTCTAAGCTGCATTTCTAAATATCAACACAGAATGTCAGAGATAATTTGATACAGTCATAATAAAAAAAATTCCCCACCTTCTCATACCAGTGGTATTGTTTCACAAGTGTTCTGTCATATTTAGACCACAATACCCATAAACCCTATCGCTTAGTGTTGGAGAAATGTTCATGCTTCCTCCTCCATCTTTCACTTTCCTAAAGACTACAAACATGTCAGAATTGATGTTTTACATTGAAATCTTATAATAATTACTTCATTAGGAACCTGAAAACTTAAAGTTCTACCCTTGAACAGTATTTTGTGTATGGGAATATAACTTTAAGATGTTTGAATTGAGATATACATATATCTCAGAGCTGGAACAAACAGGATCAGATATTTCCTTTGTGGTTTCATGGTTGGAATAACATCCATTTGCTGCCTCCTGGACATAACCAAGGAAACCCCGTGGTTCTTGCCATGTCAACGCTGACATTTACGTTGACTATCAGTGGTCTCGTGGTCAAATTTATACACGCACAGACACATACAGACACCAACGCTTCTCTCAACCACCAGCATGACTGTCAGCACATAACAGACACTCTAAGACCACAGTGACCCATGTTTTGTTTTTTGTTTTTTTTACTGGTTTATAGTCCAGAGGAAATTCAATTTCAGTAAGTGATTACAAAACTAAATCTCCCAACAACTCTCCCAGATGACTCGATTCTTTTTAGGATCTGATAAAATGACTAGGAAACCTCAGTAGTTCAAAAACTTGATGCAAACTTTGATACCAATCTTGTGTCTAAATATTAACTTAGTTTAGCATAAAGACTGGAAACGGGGAAACAGCTCGCCTGGCTCAAAGGTAATAAAATCCAACTACCGGCACCTCTGAAATTCACTAATTAACACACTGTATGTCAGTTCTTCAGTCCATACAAAAAGAGAGGTAAAAAACACAACAAATTGCTGCTTGATGGGCAATTACGTGCCAGACTTTTTCTTGATCCAGACCAGCAGAGACTCCAGGAAGTTACTGGTCCTTGGTACCTTGGAACTCTCTCATGAAATCATCACATAATAACACGACTGACCTCAGTCAGCCATGTGGGACTTCCCAAAGTGGCTGGGCTGCCGGAACATCTACCCACAGTCTTTAAGTCACAAGAAGTTGGCACTTACCACAAACATAAGATCTCTGCTGGTACGCCCTAAAGACAGGACACCGGTCACATGAGACATCTGGTGGGAACGCTGGCTTGGTGAAACGGCATAGACTCTGCATGAGAGACTGAATGAACACTGGAAACTGACAGCATCAGTCATCTGCGAACACCTGAACAAAATCGGTCAAAGAATCGACTGGGAAGGGGTCAAAGGTCATTGACCAGAAGTCAGTGTACGGACATAGATTCACATCCAACATCAAACTCCATCACTGAACAGAGATAGACATTAGGAGCTCCCCTGTAAAGATCACCTGTTATCATATGACTGAAGTACCATACTCATGCCATATGATGATAACTGAGCAAACTGATGAAGACCTTGAGATCTGGAAAAAGCAAATAAGTGAACCAGTTAAAGGGTACTACAGCTATTCGGAGTTCAGTAGTGTCGTTTATTAGACCCTCCAGGCCTGGTGAATGCCCACATCCTTTAGTTTGTAATGAAGGCTTTACATTATTAATTTGTATTCTCCAAGCCCAAGCTGATATAACCCTGATGGCATCACTCTGGCTATTTTCTCAGTCTTGACAAAGCTTTTCCAGAGCCACATACAACATTATACATCTGTTTTCACGGGCTGAGCAGCACTCCCCGTGACGAGTACACTGAAATTCATGTGCAAAATCGATGGAGTGCCACTTTAAGATTGTTTGTGGCAAAAGAAAAAAAAACATCTTTTATTGTTATGACCAGTTTTATAGTTTCAAAACTTGACTTGCCATTTCAACAAAAGTTGTTGCGAAACTATTACGGTCAGCTCGTAGTGCAAACAAGAAGACATTCAACTAAAAGACATCTGATAAATAAACACATACAAATGTTAACAATTCTCTAAATACTAACAGGATATACAGAGTTAGATAAAATAGTAAAATCTCCCTTTAAACACTTTCATTTTGCATTCCTCCCATTGAAACCATGTAGTAACCACCTGTTGCTGTGGTCTTTGATGCACATTTCAGAAACAGACGCTCATTTGTCCTTGAAATGTGAAAGTGAAATGCGAGAAGTGAGTGCCTGGTGAGGCTGGTTATCTATTCTCCTCATTGCGCCCTTTTCCGCTCACCAGGGAGTCTTGGAGAGTCCCTGATTTTTTCACCCACATCCTGGGTGCCAGCTGCTGTGCACTTTGTAACTGCAATTCTATCAAGGCTAACAGAGCTGCTCTCCGGCTCAGTGCCAGCCTCACCATGAGAAAGACAGAGAGAGTGAGAGAGAGTGTGGGGGGGGGGGGGGGTCACTGTTCTCAAGGACTTTCAGCCACAGTGTCTATATTCAGGGGAATAACACGTTTTGGACTGCAGGGCTGCAGCAGGGAGGAGTAACGATGATATGGTTCAGTGTGCAGTCCACTCCACACATGCACACCCACACTCACCACTGGCTCCTCTGAATCTCCACCCAGGTTATATTTCACTGACACAAGTGTACAGCTGTGGGATTCGAAGGGTGACCCAGCACTCTTGTGGAAATCGGCTCTGATTTCCAGGTAATACACCCACTATCACTGCAGCAAAAGTTCTGCTGCAGATGACTAATGTGGCCTCAATGCTTGCCATTGTGTCCATTTCCCACTCAGGGCTGGTGAGCAACAGGTTGTATCCCCTGAAGGCAACACAATTACAGATTAGACCTGCAGAAATATGTGGTTTGAGCATGTATTATGGTGATGTGGAAAAAAGTCTGTAAAAAAATAAAAAATAAAACACCTGTCCTTTTGAAATTCATATGGATGATTTGAATCATTTAAGTGGGGAGGATAAGAGGAACTTTTTAGCTCACTGGCTAAAGCTTCTACTCTTTGTGGATGTCCCCACATTTCCTGTTAGGCAAAGATAAGGGCAAAGGGGTCTGCTCACAATGTTGCAGGCAGTATTAAATGGCTTGGGAGTCGAGTATGGAGGATCATGTTCTACCTTACAGGCAGCAGTCTGACCTACAAAAAGAGACAAAAGCAGAGACAAAGACAAACATGAGAAAGTGGGCAAAGGCTTTTGAAGCTAAGATAATAGAACTAGTGTTACTAATTTGGAAGCTGTGTCACCCTCAAGAAAAATTCATCAAATTATCTTCTGCATCATTTTTCTGCATCACTTCCCAGCACTTTTCCTCCCTTCCTTCCCAGCAAGTGACTCAAGTTCATTCACATGGTAGCTAGCTGATACCAAGGACAGTTTGTACAGTAAACAATAACCTGAGTATCAAGAAAGAGTTTCATATTTTTAGTAAAGTGGAAACACATTAGCTAATTCAAAGGCTATGGTTACCCACCTAACTGGCTGATGATGAAATGTCAGGTCAGACTGCATAGTTCATAAAGTAGGAGTGCCTCAAAACAACAGGACCACAGCCTCGTCCCATTCCATGCTTTTTGAATGCAGAAATCTGTGTCTGATTTACTTTGGTTTAGTGTTCATATTAAGCTCCCTTTAATTCACTCTTTCAACTGTACCAGTCCCCTTATCCTCACACTGTACCGAAAGTTAAATTACATTACTAACCTGAAGTTCTTTTGGATTGGATTTTTGATTTATGTAATTGTTTACCAGTTTTATTGTGGTAATCATTGATTTTGATGATACAATGTGTAAACTATTCCATTAATTTCAAGACTCTGTCATGAAAGCACACAAACAAAACAAAACTTTGAAACTTTGGTCTGATTTAGCAGGAAATTGCGATGGACAAACCAGGAGGAGGGTAATGAAGTAAAAAAGTTTCTGCCAAAGATGTGTTTAAAGAGCTCCAGTGACCAACTGAGGTACTACAACAAAAAATCTCCCAAAAACTATTTTGCCCATAAAGCACCATTATAACAGAGATGTCTGTAAAACTGTTGACACAATGCCTTGGAACCTTGTAACCACCTGCAAACAGGGTTAATTATTGCTAGTTGTGTTATGAATTGTTGAACCATAAAAGTTTAATATTTGTAAAAAAGTTAGATTCAGATAATCTAGAAAAGCTATTCTTCTGTGTCTAGCATTATTTCAATGTAAAGTCTCTATGGAGAAGTATTATTTTTGACGCGTGTGCTTGCAGCTTTTATTGAAATGAATGAGCACATCTCGACCAGTTATCATAATATATCCATGATGTCTACAAATGCAAGTGGCAGGAGTGAAGGAGTAGAAGCAGAAATGACTTTCCGACTTTCTTCAGTAAAGAGAGCGAAAGAAATCTTTTCTCTCTCGCAACAGGAGGCAGCAGCACACTGGGAAATGTGGACTAGATTTTGAGTAAAATAGCATGAAGCATTGGTGTGAAATTAAAAGATATAAGTTAAATGTTAAGCTAAATGTTTGTAAAAATTTTTTTTATTTGTTTAAGTGTGCATAAAACAAATTGTCATTCAAACAGGCAGATCAGAGAGGTGGGTCTGATGACACAGAGCATTGGGAGTATAATGGAAGTACTAGGAGTGGTGTAAATAGATTTGTGTATCTTTTGTTGCTCTGTATCCACTGTATGTACTGTCCTACAGTTGACTTAGCTATTCACTGTGGGAAACAGCAGCTCCAGGAAGCTATTACATCACCTCTACAACTGTGTGTGTGTGTGTGTGTAGATCCATAAAATGTATTTGTCCAAACAGGGTTGATGATGTGAGGTTGCGCGTCTGTGTGAGTGTGTTTGTGTCCCTCCTCCTCCCTATGCGTCATTCATAGATACGTAATCCTTCAGCAGAACTATTCTTAAATAGTTTTTATTTCAGCAGTTCTCTGATCATACCGGACCTGCAAATACTAAAGAAGCCCAAATGTGCCGTGAGAAAGGAAGAGAGGGGGGATTGTTTTTATTAAAACAAACTCCAGTATCAATATGAAACTCAGCCTTTGATGTTTTGCGGTGTACTTGAGGGAGTCTATTGACACAGTCCCCCTCTTTCCTCTCTCTCTCTCTCTCTCTCATAAACACATGCATAGAAAGACACACCGCTGCTGTAGTGGACTTTGGACTGACGTCCTTTGGCAAAGCAGGGAGTTTCCTTCCCGGGTGAGCTAGTTTCTGTGTCATTCAATGGCTGCTCCTGTGGCCAGGAGAGAGGTGGAGAATGACAACATCAAGGCAAACTTTTCACCTTCAGAGTGGACGTACGCGCTCACAACTTTGACCAAAATCAGCCTCCTATCTGTCTCAGACTGTACAAATGTAATCCTAGCTTTTCCTTATTGATTTGCACTATGCACCCATAAAAAAGGCTAGAAAGTCACAGCAAGTCTGAAAATAAAACAACCAGATTCAGATTAAGATGGCACTGAAACTGAAACACTGAATAAAATGTACTCATTGGTGGAAGATGTACTCCGATCTTTTACTTAAGTAAATGTACCAATACAGCAATGTAAAAACACTCTATTACAAGTAAAAGTCCTGCATTCAAACTCCTTACTTAAACTTAAGTAAAAGTACAGAAGTATTATCAGCAAAATGTACTTAAAGTATCAAAAATAAAAGTTCTGCAGAAAAATGACTCATGTGACTGATATAGTATTGTATACAACATTATTCGATTAGATCATTACTGATACATCAGTGTGTAAGCAGCATTTTACTGTTGTAGCTGGTTGAGGTGGAGATAGTTTTAACAACTTTAAACACAGTTAGGTAGCTTGTTCCAGTGTTGCCTAACCTGCAGTAGGGGTCTGGCACTCTCCACAGGGTCACAAGATAAATGTGAAAGTCATGAGATGATTAATGTTGCGGGAGGAAAGAAACAACAAAGTTCTGCTCCACAAATTTGTATTATTTATTTATTTATTTTTACTTTTTTGTAATCTTAGCTTTTCTTGCGTGAAAAACTGGATAATTTGACGTCTTTGGGCCTCGAACAGTCATTTAAAGGGCAGAAGTTTGTAGGGTAAATCACTCTGGTGAAACTGCTAACAACTCATAGACATCTGAAACAACTTTCCCCCCTTACATGCAGTTAATTAACCTTACTGCATTGTTTGGTTGAGGTGTGTGTGTGTGTGTGTGTGTGTGTGTGTGTGTGTGTGTGTGTGTGTGTGTGTGTGTGTGTGTGTGTGTGTGTGTGTGTGTGTGTGTGTGAGAGAGAGAGAGAGAGAGAGAGAGAGAGAGAGAGAGAGAGAGAGAGTGACAATTTGTGAAAGCAAGCAATGAAATTAAATGCACTGGACCATTACATTTTTATTGAGCAGGCAAATTAGTTTCAGAAAGATCTGACGATGACACACAATAGAGCTGAAACAATTAGTTGTTTAATCAATTAGCAGATCAGCAGAAAATCAAACAGCAACAATTGTGACAATCAATTAATCATTTTAGTTATTTAATCAAGCACAAAACACCACAGGTCCTCTAGTTCCAGCTTCTCAAATGTGAGGATTTGCTGCTTGTCTGTGCTTTATATAATTGTAAATTGAATATATTTGAGTTTGGGACTGGTGGACAGACTAAGCAAGACATTTTAAAAGTCGTCTTGGGCTCAAAGAACTTGTGATGTGAAGTTTGCACTGACATTTCACAGACTAAACCATGAATCAATCAATGAAAATAATTGTTACTTGCAGCCTTAAAGCACAATCCAGTCACATCTAATTCAGCTTGATAACACTTTCCAAAATGTATACAATTAATGAATTGATAAAAATAACATATTAAATGAATTTCTGTAATTGAAATGAAAGTAATTGATTTAAGATGAGTCAACCTTCCACTACTGTGTAATATTTTGCTTCTTTGCTCTGGAGCTGCTGTTTATTAATGTTCCTAATTGACGGGCTCTGACTGTGTGACAGGGCCCTCTTGTGGTGCCGCATTGCAAACAGAAGTCATGATGAAGGGGAAAAGGGACAAAAATATCCCCTTTTCTCCTTTCTGTGTTCTCTAAAGAACAAAAAAGAAAAGAGGGTTCAGGTGCATTTTTGTCTTTGATGATAATGTGAGAACAATTACTGTGACTTTACAGATGCAGGTCAAAGGTCAGAGTCTGGGACTTTTGTAACTTGTAGAGATTCAGCGAACACTTGTCCTTAACTCAGCTAAAAGATGCTTTGTGTGATCACTCACGTGATCCTACATTACACACTAGAGAGGGCATGTTTCAAAGTCTCAGCTGTCTGTAGTGGAGCTGAATCAGGTTGGCTCGCACTCTGCTTACTAAGTCATTCATCTGTCCATCCATTAGAGGCCAAGAGGGACGTGGACCGGCTAGTGTTTAAGTGTACTACCTCCTTTCAGGGCATGGAGAGAGAGATCCAATTTCACTGTGACTGGAGAAAAAAAGAGGCCACTGACTCCGCACTGGGACTCTCCCCCCCAACGTACTTGCATTTGTGTATCTTTGTGTTAATATGTGTGTGTACTGTGTGTGTGTGTGTGTGTGTGTGTGTGTGTGTGTGTGTGTGTGTGTGTGTGTGTGTGTGTGTGTGTGTGTGTTTTGCGGTCCCTGCCGTGAAGTGTTTAATAGTTAATAAGAGCCTTGTTTACTTGGAAGGGCTGCTGCCCACACAGCAGATGCTGCTCAAATGCTGAGAGGTACAACTTAGGAAATACAGGAAATAGATAGCAAAACATAGTTTGGATATTTTAACAGTGTCAACACAAAGTCAAACACTCATTGTTTGAGAGTTTAGAACAGTTCAGAGAATATTCTTGTTCTCTTGCTATTAAAATCTTAGCAAGATTCCTAGAAAGATGTGTGTATCCATCCCCAGTGTTTACATTTTAATAGAATGAAAGACGGCTTTTTCCAACACAGCCTCGTAATTTTTATTTAATTTAAACCCACTATGAAAGCAACACATATAATACTGCACCATTTCTCACCAAGATTGTCTCATTTTTAGTGTCAAACGAACAAACAAACTTGACACCAAGAAAATGAATCCTCCTCGTCAATTGGCCTCTTTATCAATATGTCTCCCACAGGAATCTCCTCTGGAGAGACAGCTCGTTGCGGCTCTGTGGCTTACCATTCAGTTTCATTACTCATCACACACACAAGCACTCAGATACACATATTGCTGTTTCCTCATATTGATGTTTGGCTGTTCTAAAATCTAAACTTTGATTATATAAATGAATCTATGACTCTATTAAGCCTTGTACTGTAGTCCATGTTTGTCCTGCTGTCGAGAATATTGTAAACTTTCTGAAAACTCTCTTTCATCCTCTGTTTGTTGTGCCTCTCTGTGTGCCTCCCTCTCTCTCTCTCTCCCTAGTTTCTCCTCCTTGTCCTCTCTTTTCACTCAGGCTTCTCTGTGCTGGACCACCGGCCGTCCTGGGACCTCTCTCCCTCTCTCCCCTGGCTGTCGGTGCCTCATTCCAGATGTTTTGGATCTGGATCTTTGTCCTCCAGGAGATTCAGCCTCTCCTCTTGTCTCTCTCTCTCCCTTGTGTGCATGTTGTCCTTGTCTCGCCCTCCCTCTGTGATTTGTGATGTTGGATTATATAAATAAAATTGACTTGACTTTGTTTTGCATGTTTCTGCATGTTCAGCCAATTTCACACGATGCACAATTTGAATGTGTTTTCTGCCTTTAAGGCAGCAATAGGTTGACTGGAGAGTCTTTATTTCACTATGCTATGACAATCAACTTGTTACTCAAAGCACGTTTCGAGGGTAGGAATCTTTAACTTGATTTTCATATCATGCAGATGGAAGAGAAACACAACAAATACAAAACAGTAATGTAAAACAATGTCTTATTGGTTGTAAAATATACATATTTTACTGTGTAGCCTGTACAAATTCACCATTATTTATCTTTTTTTACATTTTATTAATTTTTTTGTGACTTAAAGACCAAAATGAAGATCAGTTCAATAGTAAAAGCATTAAAACATGGAGAGCCACCGCTATGGTCATTTAAGGATAAGGTGAGAGACATAGCCTCATGGCACCCTGTGTGTTTGTTTTCCTATGTGCTTTATAGAGATGAATAATGCATGAATGGTTGATTAAAATTTAAGGGTGACAATGTAACCACGACAAAACAATCACCTCTTGCTGACAAGTGAGCCAGGTCACATCAGGGGAGAGAATGGGGGAGAGGGAGCCAAATAAACACATAAAATGTGAGGGACAAAAGCACACAGACAGACATGCAAACAAACAGACAGACAGGATGGCGTGCTAATTGACAGGCAGCTGTAGAGTTTCACTTGTAATTCAGTGCAGACAAACAAAATATAAAATATAAATATAAAAAAAGTTCCCACTCTGTGTGACCAAAGAAAACATCTATTCTACATGTGCTAATAATGTTTTAGGAGACTTCAGTTTTTTATTGGGTCCTTGTTGAACCGTTCATCTCTGACTCAGCTGCATTTAGAAAAAAAGCCTTACAGCCTACTGACAGCTGATACGTTACTGCTGCTGCTGCTGTTGATAGTTCTCTCTGAAGCTGGACTGAAACACTGAACTTTTCATAATGAATCACGTCTCCGCTATTTAAATTTCTCGCAGAAACATTTTCCTTTATGGTGGCAAATTCATTGAAACGTCATCTACATTGATGAGGTAAATTAAACTGTGTAATTTTACAACATGAATTTATCAGAATGTTTCACACAGTTATTGTTAGATTGTTATACTTTTAATTGTGATTAGAGGTTGAAAAACGACCGCATATGTTTGCACACCTAAATGCGTGACAGGTGCATTGTAGGAAAGCAGAACTTGAATAAAAGGGGTGTGGGATATTTTCACTTTTATTGAAGTGGGCTTAAAGGAAAAACATTATTCATTCTGAATCTGAGGAGTATCTCCCTCTTCCTTTTTGTCAGTAACCCTCTATATCTCATCTTATCGCACTGTCCGTGCTGAAACATTGAGTGCCATTAGAAGAGCATCGACCACAGCAGAACGCCCACAAAGTGCTGCAGCATCATTACACATCACCTTTGACTCTTTAACACTCATTTGACTGCTAATGAGCAACTTTTATCTCTGACTTATGACCTTAATTAGTAGGACAGTACAGTGATGAAAGGCACTACTCTGAGTTCTGCTATAATGACCACATCCATACCTCTGTGTATTGTCAGCTGCTCAGCTGTGTGTCTAAGTGTGTCCGCAGGGAGGAAAGATGTTATCATTCAAGGCTTCAATTGTCTGAGACAATTCACACACACACAAACTAGAGGGTGGATAACCGACCTGAGCCCCTGGACCTTAGTAGACTTTCTGGAATTTGGGTTTATAATGATTTTGTTGTTGAGCTGCTTGTCTCATAATTTACAAGTAAAATAAAATCTGTTTGTCCTGTTGGCACAAATGGTCAGGACCTGTTTTTTTCCACCCAGGTGGTCTGGGTTCAAATTCAGGTTTGGGTCAATATGGTGTAACTGCTCTTTCCTTTTTTATTCCAAGGGAAGAAAGAATTTAAATCCACAACTTCTCTGTTACCAAACCTGCTTCTGAACCAGCAGAACTACCAGAACTTTCTGGGCTACATCAGATCATAAGACAATTAAATTTGGTGTTCAGAGATGAACTCTCAGAGAGAGAAAGAAAATCAGACTGAAGGAAGAAACTGCAGAAATGAACCTTCATCAACCTGCATAAAAAAACTGGGCACCCCTGAAATCTGATTGGCCACCCCAGGTGCCTACCACTCCCTGGACACGCCCCTGTTGTAGCTCCACAGATAATGCACAGACATGAGACAAACTTCTCAACTAACTTTTGGGAAGAAAGTGAATATGTTTATTTTCTAAAATGTCAAACTTGCTTTCTTTCTTTCTGTATGTCCTTTTGAACGTTTTCTCTTTTTTGATATCCTCTACCTCTCACAGTTTCTTATTGTGTCTTGGTCATGCCTCACTTTCTTTTTGTTTCACTCTCACGGTGCTTTGGTGACTAACAGGAAACAAGGAGAGAAAAGTTCTTAGGTTTTGGCAAAGACAGACATGTTTACCCATGTCGTAAGAGTGACTGCTGACAGGCATTACAAGGGGCTTTCTCCCTCTCTTTCTCTTTCTTTGACTCACATTGTTTGCTCTGAGACCGGGAGTGATGTCAGCGCATGTGTGGTGTGTTTTAGTGTGTGTGTGTGTGTGTGTGTGTGTGGGTGTGTGTGTGTGTGTAAGTGTTGCTTTTGTCCTGTGTTCAAGGGAATTCCTCCACCAGTCTCCTGGCACTGACTACAGCAACATGCGCAGCAGTCGGAAGAAATGTACATTTTCACGCTGCATGCTCATCACTTAGAGCCAGCACACACACACACACACACACAGAGCAAGAAAGTGCTTTGCTTGTGTTATGAAGCAGGAAATTATTGCTCTGCTTTGTGCTTCTTTACAGATGTGACGGGAGATTAAAAGCTCATGTCACACTGCATTCAAGGTGGAGGGAGGAAACCCTTGTCCTCTCCAGCTTTTATTAGCTCACTAACAGACACACACAAGCGCTAATTAGTCATACAGAGGGGGGCATCATCTTTTCTTACAAGCAAGTAGATCCTTTTTGTTCCCCTTTCTCACTGCAAAAGCATTAATTAAGCGAGCCAGTCATGTGACCTTTGACTTTCCATGACCAACACTGTCTCCTTGTGTGTTTAGCAAGTTTGGCGTCCTGTCAAGAGCTGACAGAGGGGGTGCTGGCTACAGCTCCAAGTCAGGAGGTGAAAGGAGAGCAGGGTGGAGATTTGAGCTGGAGTGTGTGCTACTACTGTAGTTTAAAGAAGAAGACATTGAAAGAGAGTCAGAGGAAGAGGGAGAGAGAGGAATGGAGAGGGAAGCGCCTCTTTGCTGTGAGCCACAGAGGGTGAATTGATTTTATTCTTTGTCAGAGCTCACACAGTAAGAATCTATCTATCCTCTCCTTCCTCTTTTATCCCTCAGCTCCTCTCTCCTTCATTCCTCATCTGTACCCATGTCCCCGCTCGTCCATCCATCCCCTCACTCGGGGTCTCTACTGTACATTGCTTTTCTATTCTCCCCATCCCTTCTCCTCCTTTTCCTGCCAACCCAACCCAACCTTATTCCAATACGCACACACATAGACACACACTGATACACACCGTCCTCTCAGGTTCAGGCACTTTCCCTAAGTCATCAGTAGAAGGTGAAATACAACCTCTCCTGGCTTATTCGCACTCCTTGACTTAAGAAAGGAAGCAAATGTTGTTGTTTTTTAAAATATGCAACAGGAAATAAGCAATGAATAATCCACACTGTTTGACAGCAAAGCAGTTACAGTGTGTGTGTGTGTGTGTGTGTGTGTGTGTGTGTGTGTGTGTGTGTGTGTGTGTGTGTGTGCTCATGGAAACATCTGCAGCTCAGGATTGGGATGGATGACCAGCTCGCCATGTCCGCTCCAACCATTTTCAGTGGAACAGAATGAGGCGTGGCCACACACCATCTGGAGTCTTTGGATGGACTGAAGTGGGACTACAACATTTACATTTTAACATACACACACTATCAGGCTTTTCTGAGATATATAGTAGATACAGTGTGTGTGTGTGTGTGTGTGTATGTGTGTGTGTGTTTTTGTGCTGTACCTCAAAAACAAGGTTAATAATGCCTGAAAATTGCTCAGTGTGATCGTGAGTGTGTGTGAGTTTGATACTGTGAGTTAATGATGTGTGTGTAACAGGGTCCTCTCACATGACTGAGTGAAGGGGCAGACTGCTGTCTATGCTGTATTTTGTGTCCCAAAACTGTGTGTGTGTGTCTATGTGTGTTTGTGCCGTAACCATTAAATATCATACCCAACTCCTTTGTTTGAAAGACAAAGTTATGTTGTATCTCACGGTCTCTGAAGGAGACTCTGAAAAATGAGTAAGTGGGCCTTTGAGCTTAGATTATTTTGATACACATACTTCTCCCAAATGTCAAAAATGAGTTTCCATGCTCAAACAAGAAGTGGTGGAAGAAGTAGACAGATCCCTTAATCAAAACAAGTATCAATACCACAATTAGTGGTATAGTCCTGCATTTAAAAATTTACTTGAGTAAAAGTACAGAAGTAGTATCAGCAAAATGTACTTAAAGTGTACTTAAATGCAAAACGGCACCGTTCAGAGTGTTATTTAGAGTTTGATGCATTTACGTTTAGACATTTTACCTTTGCTAATTTGAACTACTTTACTCTACTGAAGTCTATAAAAAATTTTGGACTTTTCTCCAATTTTAGATGCTGGTCATTTTTTCCCATCCAAAATCATTTTACAAATCAATTAATAACTATAGATAGCAGATAAATGTAGTAGAGAAAAAGTATAAAGTAAAATTAAAATACTCAATTAAACTAAGCACCTCAAAATTATACTTAATTACAGTACACAAGAAACTGCACATAGTTACTTTCCACCACTGTGCTCAAATATATTTTTATATATTGTACATTCAATTAACTCTCAAAGTGGACTGATAAGTAAAATGATCTAACATGACCACATAGTTGTACATGTAGCTGTCACAGAGGGAAAAGCTCCCAGTCCTCCCAGTCTGTAGGTCATAATGATGAGGAGCTCTGTTTTCTGCAGAAACATCCAACAATACATCTTCTTATACAGGAAGGACGACAGGAAGACCATTTATGGCTGAATCATAGAATGAAAGTAAAAGTAGGAACAAGATAGCAATCTGTGGGGTTTTGGTTTTGGTTTTGTTTTTTTGTTACACAGCACATAGATTTTTATGGATGTATATGTGCTTCTTTCTTTTGTAAGAGTGAACGAGATGTAGACAATGTTGATGAATAATGAATAATGGCGGATTACATTTGACAAAAAAATTGACAAAACGAAATTCAAATCACTTATTACTAGCCTGCATAGTAAAACTTCCTTCAAGTGAAAACCCTTAAAACAATCTTCTCTGGCTGAGGTGTCAGCATGAGCATCCCTGCACACGCTGTGAGCTCCAGATGCAGGGCTGATCATCAGAAATACACACCTCTGTGACAGAAACACTACTGTGGGAGTTTAGTTTATGTCCCTCTTGTGCACAGCCAGGGAAATTGGTTTAATCTACTAATAGACTGAAAGATGTAACGATCTAGCCTCAGAAAACATGGTGACAAAGCACTTCAATTATCCCTAGCCCGTATGAGTGTATCTCAATAATTCCTGAATCCTTTGGGAGACAATACAACAGCATAGTCGCTGTCTAACTGGATGCTGTCACACCTACACCGAAGCATCTGAGATACAAAGGCAATCTCCAAGTGGCCCACGGCGCCTTCGATCTCCCTCATTCCTCTCGTCTCCCGGGAGCGATGACAGATTGACGTTTGCCCGGTGATACGCTCATTATGGGCCGGCAGCCACATATCTCCTAATGATTCAGAGCCACTCTGAGAGTGGATGGCACCACTGAGAAGCTTATAATGGGCCTCTGGGGACACCGTAGTTCCAGGCACCTCCTGCTAACTCTTCTCTTTATCCACTTAGCCGGATAGAAGTTTATATATCTTATATATCCTCGCTCTGCTGCCTTGGGCCAGCGCAGGAGATGCGTGCGGAAGAGCAGGGCTGGTGTGTGTCATTCTATGCCAGGAGTTCCAGCTTTTCTTCACTGTAATAATACAATACTGTGAAGTGAAGGAATGATTATCCACAGTTAAAATGACAAACCTGCTTTAATGAGTCAGAGGTTTGAATCATTCCTTTCGACCTCCTCGAGCTCAGGAAGAAGACAAGAGCCAGACAGGAAACATTATGGCTCTAAAAATAGGATATGAGTCTCAGTAAAGAGCAAGATGATCTATCTATCTATCTATCTATCTATCTATCTATCTATCTATCTATCTATCTATCTATCTATCTATCTATCTATCTATCTATCTATCTATCTATCTATCTATCTATCTATCTATCTATCTATCTATCTATCTATCTATCTACCTATCTATCTATGTCTTTGATGGATTGAATCTGACATGTTTTGGAAGTGCCCTCCTTTACTCCATCATGTACCCTGCTGGATGAGGACATGCCGACAGATACTGTCTTTTCTGCCTATAGCTTTAAAAGAATAGTTTGACATTTTGGGAAATACGCTTCACTTTCTTGCTGAGAGTTATATGAGATGGTCGATACCACTGAAGTGGTTCTTGTTCTTTTGTTATTCTTCACTTACTTCTATTAATAACCACATCTGAAGGATGGACGGGAGACTGCCTTATGCGTTGAGCCGAAATGGGAATAACAACAGTAAAACAAAACAACCATGTTGCTCTGCCATCTGCTCATTCATGGAGCACACATTTTATCTGCAAAAGAGAAATCGTAATAATGCGTGTTTCCATCCACTACAGTTATGCAAATGTTAGTCGGATCATCAAGATAAACAACGGGTGGCATTAATTCTCCACTTGGAAGAAGAGGGCGCAACCCAGTCAATCCCCAAACATTGAAAAAATCATGTGGAAAATGAGATGCAAATATGGCCTTTATGTTTGCTTCATGTATTAATCTGAGGAAGGTTATAATCTCCTCATCGCTCCACACACATCTGATGTTTTCATCTGTTGCTGTTTGTTGCATTTTGTTTTTATCGATAACTTTTTCACCTCAGCCAAGCCTAAAAACGTTTTTGCGATATTTCAGTTTTTTTTTCACATTTTTGGCGTTTCCACTTGGGGGGTTTTTTTATGCTCAAATAAAAAAAACACACATTGATGGAAACACACTTACTGTTGAACCATTTCTTTAACGTGCATGTGGCTCAGTGACAAGGAGCATTACCTAAACCAACAGACAGAAATTATTTTTGTAAAGTAGTGGTTGATGGAAAAATTAGCTCAGCAGTTTATTCACATATTATAGTTTCAGCACGGGGTTCCTGTCTGACAAATACACATGCACACACAGCTACCTGGAGCTGTTATCGTCAATGAGATCATTGAATACCTGACATTAAGCACTTTTATTCTTAACTCACTGTAGCGTACAGTACTGACAGGCTACATCCTCACCACAATGCCAGTGATAGAAAATAAACATACATTTCTGCATTTTTGGGTTAAAACAATAAAAAGGGGCTAAGATGCTGGAGATGGAGAAGGTGAAGGGGTGGTGTCAGTTGGTCTGAAAGGCAAAGAGAGAGAGAGAGAGAGAGAGAGAGAGAGAGAGAGAGAGAGAGAGATCCAGTGTGTCATCAAGTCTGCCATTGATTAGAAGCTACTGTACGGCTCAGGCAACGGGCCAAAGACTGCATCTTATCCCAGACTAATAAAAGTCTGTCGGGCCAAGTGAGCAGCCGCTTTTTATTGAAGCTGCCGCTATAAAACATGCTTATGTATCCAAATGATCCAGAAACATGATAGAGAGCCGATCTCCTGACGCCACACCCAGGCTGGCCAGAAGTGACTCAACGCAAACTCTCATTGCGGTTTTCTGGCAAAGTGAAGCGTGTTTGCACATGGGAGAAGTTTGCCTTGAAGGCTTTAGGAAGTCAGGTGAGGTAGTATAAAGAGCTACGAAGTCCATATAGCAAGGAGGATGGGATTAATTAGTGGGTCAAACACTGGACTTTCACCCAGAGTATCACTGTTTACGTCCCGTGTGAAACTTAACTTATTATTTTAGGTTTAGGTTTTCGCAAACCTAACCAAGTAGTTTTGGTGCCCTAACCTAACCAAACTGTGGTTAACGTTGTGAAACGGTTGCAGTTTGGTTAGGTTTAGGCATCAAAACTACTGTAGTTTAAAAAAAACAAACATCTATGATGGTCTTGAGGTTGTGGGAAATGGTGTTATTCAAGACTGCTTAAAACAGAAATATTAAATAAACGATATTATTACACATTTTTCAAAAAAACAGTCCCATTCCTGTCCAGACAAATGGAGTGAATCACAAGACACACTGCTGAGCGAGTAGGTCTCAAGTCCAGATGTTTAGGAATTTGCATTATTGCAAATGTCAGTGTGATTCTGAAATGAGTTTTCTTACTTCTGAATCTGAAGTCTCTCTATCACTTAAGCTCTCTATAGGCAACTCTGCCTGTTCTGTTGTTGCTATATATCCATACGTCCCTGTGATGGCACCGCCTGACATCAAATCTGACAAACACCTCTTACATCTATCACCCTCTTCCTCTTACCTGTGTCTCTTCTACCTCATTATAGATGCCTCCTTGTGTCATGACCCGAGCAACATGCCAATCAGAGGATTTGAATGATGGATCGGCTGCTTAACATCGACAAACATGGACCGTAGAACGTCATTCTGCTGGCATCAGTGAGAGACAGTAAGAGATCCTTTACCTGCCCGGTTTGACCTGTTTTCATTCAGTAGAAAGAGAGAGAAAAGTATCTCGCTGACAGATTCTCACAGTCCTCACGCTGTTCTGTGTTAATCCAGCTGTCATTACATGCTCTAAAAAGACTACTGTATGTAAACACTACCAGTTTTTGTTGTTTCAGAGAGGTATTGATTCAACTTTATGATCATTTTGGAGGATGTAATTTATGGTGCTGTTGATTGTGTTGCATTGTGTTATACAGAGGGGAGTTCATTCTTGATAAAACCCTGGAAACTTGTTTGTATAACCTCGGGTTCCAAGATCAAGAACTTTGAACCTCAGTTACTGTGGAATTCAATTACTGCACACAGACCACCTATGATGTGACTACAAGAATAAAATAAAATAAAATAAAATAAATAAAATAATGTGCCTCTCCAGGTACAGCCACTGCACAACACTGATCTGTTTACGGCAGCAAATAAGGATGCATCTATTGCACGCTGAGTTGAAATAGACTTAATTTAGTGTTTGTTTTGCCATTTATACCCCTCATTTGTTTAAGCTTACAGGCTAAAGAGTCATAAAACATGCATTAACCCATGTGTTTAAATTTTAATCTGGTGTGTCAGCACTCCTTTTTTTTGTTTCAGCTAGTTTAAGAATCCTGGAAGTAACAGTGAAAACATGAAGTCCAAGTGTAAACATGCAACCCTGAAACAGTCAAGCTTATAGTAGCACGCAGCTCAATGATTTTGTATCCTGCAGTAGCTGCTTTTACTCTTCAGCCAGTCGATTGGTCATTGATCAGTTAAAAACCTCTACATGCACACACACACACACACACACACACACACACACACACACACACACACACACACACACACACACACACGTGGAAAGCCTGAATCAGTTGATGTATGTTTATTGGATTGTGTTTATTGGTTGTGTTTATTGGATTGTGTGTTGTGCTTTGATTTTATTTAAGAAAGATGAGAGGAATATACTGCATGTGGGATTACTGAACTTTTAGCTTTCTTTAGAGAGGGCTGGGAAAGGCATTTTAGATTGATTTATCTAACTGATCAGCTGGCTTCTGAGAAATTTTGTTTATTACTACTATAGGACTCCAAAGAGATGAGATAACATGTGGAAATATAAAGGGAAACAGATGAGGGCCCGTATTTATCAACCTCACATGGGAATGCTCTAAAGAGTGAATTTAAGAGTAAAAAAGTTCTTTGCTGAGTGAGAAGAAGAAGACACATTCATCAAGCGACTTACTCCTTCTTACAGCAAAGCTTTAAGAGCAGCTCTTAAGTGACTAAATGATTAATGACATGTATGTTCAGAGCAGGAAAAGCCAATCAGAGACAAGGATTTACTCTGCATTTGCTGTATTGTTTATTCCTTTTTTAAAAATCCTCATGTTGTATCCAGTGATATGTTATTCTGCAAAAATATATGTGGATTTAATTTTCTATGTTCATTTTAAATGTGTGAAATCCTCAATTCCTCCAGTGGCGCTGAACACATGAAATCAACAAAATCAACCTAGTATATTTTAAATATTATAAATATACTAGGTAAATAAGTATTAAATGATAAGAAACTGTCTGAAATGAAAAAGAAAACCAAACTGGAGCCGAGAGGAAATTCAGCTGCTGGTAGAGAAGGTTCAGAGAAAACTATAATAATATAATAAGGTGAATTTAGCACCACAATGACAAGTGCAGACGATGAAGATGATGGAAAGTGATTGGAAACAGAATCAATACCAGCTTTATTTTAGTTGTTCGGACCCCTGACAAGAAAGAAGCGGTGTAACGCCCTAAACTAAAACTACCTGTTCAGGTAATGTGACTCATCAGTACTATTTTCTACAATCACTCCAAAGCATGTCTCAGAAGGTGTGTGCTAAAAGTGTTTGGTCTGTGTGGTGTTACGAGCGAGTCATTGCTCTTGCATTGTCTACAAGTCATAGAAACATGTTTCTTCCTAAAGCTGACACTGATGTGCATTTGACTTCCACCTTGAACTACAAATTTGACTTGCACATGTATGTAAACATTTCCTTCTTTGTGTCCTTTCATTGGCATGCATTCATCTGCAGATTTGACTCGGCGTGCGTCAGCGGTGCTTTTGTGTGTTGGCTGTTGTTTGTGTTTGGGTTTGCTTGCTAACCACGGTTGGGTGACATCTGCAGGAGGACGAGTGAGGCCGAAGATCACTCACAGCTATGCTTCCCACAAGTTTTCCAGGCGCTCTGAGCGTGAGTTCACAAGTTTGTCCTTTCATTTTGAAAACTGTGTGCCGGTATGTTCATTGATTCTGTTTGTGTGTACAACACTGTGAAAATGATCACTATCATCAGGACCACCTTGACCATCATCATGCTACATGACAGAGGTGGAGCACGGTGATTCAGATAACAGTCTACAGGAACATGAGTGAACTTAAAAAGACATGTTCAGCAGTGTAAACAAATACAACTGGTTTCTCTTGTTGGGCTCAGGAGGTTAGCCTCATCCATAGTATAATAGTATTCAAATGTGTGTTCAAGTGACAAAAGCCTGCCACAGTGAGTCTACTGAATACCAGAAAGAGACAACCAGCCCTTACTCTCTGTGGAAAGGTGAGAACAGCATGTTTTATTCAGTGGTAATAATCTTAATTCCACTAGAGAATAAGAATACTGATTTTAATATTGGCTTCCTAAATCATAAGCATTACAAAGGACTTATTTTTGTAAGTCTCTTGTATTGAATTGCATTAGGATCTACAGCTGCTGTTCTACATGTTACTTACAATAATTCTGTCTCATGTATTTCTTTGAAAGACTATTTATTAAGACTATTAATTAGATGCAAAATAATTGTCATAACTCATAACTCGATAAGCTCCGCCCCCCACAGTTATAGCTCCTACGCCTGTCAAGCTTTCCGTTCTCGCAGTACATATGCAGTTTACACTGATAATGGGGGCAGATTTCAGACAGACAAAACAAAACTTTTCTGGCTGAACTGACAAGTGTCCCTAGCAGATTTTCTCACCTGTATAAGCAAGCTAAAAGAGCGAAACGTTAGCTCCATGATTTGGTTGAAAACACTATCTCTGGCTGACTTTAATGTTTTCACCTGACTTGTTTTAAAAAACGAGAACCTGTAAAATGTTCTTAGATACGCGTTTGATGGCTACATTCATGATATTGTGCAAAAAGACTGAGGATAAAGTAACATGTCCCAGGCAAAAAGTCAGCATCCTCACCAGCTGATGATCCATGTAGAAGATATGGAAATAAAAACAGCATTGTTCTTTTATTGTGGAGTAGAGCCAGTGAGCCCTAGCTTTATAAATATGATTGAGGAAAAATGTAAGATCAGACTTATTTTATTCTAACATAACCCTGTTTCGCTGCTTAGCTTACATACTTACCTATCTAACCAAGGTTATATACATGCTTTATTATTTGTATTTGCTGCAACTCATGATGTACTTATCAATGTGATCACCTCTGTTTCTTTCTCTGCTTCCACAGATGATGACAGCAGCTTCCAGTAAAACACTGTGCTTGGCAAAGATCGCTGCTCTTGGCCTTATCTGCTCTGTTCTTGCATTCTTTCTGTATTTTGAGCCTCCGCCTCCTGTTTGCTCATCTACATCTACATTAGCTGTTGAGGACCATTATGAAGGCACGGATGCAAACGAAAAAGCCCATAGTTCTGCTGTGGTTCTGGCCTCTTGGGGTGAAGTTTGATTTCAAAGCTTGCTCTACCCACTTCAACATCGATAGCTGTGTTCTGACAGATGACAGATCCCTCTACAGCAAAGCACAGGGAGTCATTTTCTTCCAGAGAGATATAGACTGACATTTGCGAAACATGCCGCAGGGTCCACGTCCAGCTTTTCAGAAGTGGATCTGGTTCAGTGTGGAATCCCCGACAAACACGGCGAAGATGCCAGGTCTGGACAACCTGTTCAACTTAACACTGAGCTACAGAAGAGACGCTGACATCACGGTGAGGAATGAGCTCACTATCAGGGACACAGAAATGAAAGATGACTTTGTTCTGCCTGAGAAAGACAAACTGGTGTGTTGGATAGTCAGTAACACCAACCCAGCCACTGGAACGGCTGTGAGAGAAACATATTATCATGAACTGTCCAAACACATAAACATCCACATCTTTGGTGCAGATTTTGCAGGGCACCAGTTATGATATGAAGACTATTACTCAAGCATTTCTAGCTGTAAGTTTTATCTCCACAGAGACAACATCACAGAGAAGGTTAACGGGCCCCTTGTGGCAGGGACGGTCCCTGTAGTTTTGGGTCTGCCAAGAGACAACTACGAGCAGTTCCTTCCCTCTGACGCCTTCAAAAAAACCTCGATGAGAACATCCTTCGCTTACATTAAGACATTTATCCCATCTGCTGTTGAGTTTTATGAACAGGCAGAGTGTTATTCTGATAACAAACAGCAAAACAGAAAATGGTGTAACCGTAATCTCAAAAATGTATATCTCATTGGATCAGTCATATTATCTAAAAACTTCTTTTTTGGCATAATCTCTTACTAACTAATTTGATTAGTCCATTAATCAATTAGTCAATCGACAGTGCATTCATCTGTAACAATTTTGATAATCAATCATTCATTTTTTAAGCTAAAATACCAAAAATTCACTGGTTCCCACTTTGGAAATGTGAATACTTGCTATTTTTGTAGTCTTTTAAAAACATGCCTTCTTTTTGACTATTTTGAGACATTTGATAGACTAAAAGATTATTGGATTAACAATAATGAAAATAAAATAAAGATGTGAGTACAATTTTTGCAATGTAAAACACCTTTTAAGTGTTCTTTTCAGACGTTTCTCAGCCCTGTCAGTGTAATCATCTCCAAGTTTACGTACCAAATGTTCAGAGGTTCTTTGCCGAAGGCAGCAAAAGTCCATCTCTCACAGGTTAACTTGTCTTCCTGTCACTTACTGCCAGTTTGTGCATTGATCAGATGATCCAGTAGGAACTGAGATGGAGACAAAGACGCTTCTGACAGTTTGCGTCCAGTGTTTGCTTTGATTCATCCGTCATGTCATGTGTCCATGAATGCTTTCTTTATGTCTTTCATCCACACACCTCAGTGTAGGTAAAAGGTTTTGGAGCTTTAAAAGGTCGACTGTGGTGCAAATATATCGGGTTATAAAACGATTTGTTTAGCTGGGTAAATGCAAAGGGCCTGAGTCTCTGTGACGGTGTTATTAATCATGTAATGTCTACATAAATAAATGAAGATACATATGAATGAATCTTATTATTATTATTTTGAATCTTACATTATTTTATTTTACATTTCTTTAACTCTGTAGATGCAATAGTTTTCCTTTGTTTATAAGTTATTTAATGCTCATATTTTGGTAATTTTACTGTCAATTTTGCTTTCTTTTTTTTTTGACATCTCAAATATTTGTACTGATCAACATAGCTGTCATTAAATAAAGACTACAAGGGCGCGTCAAATGTGCAGTGAAATATGAAATGTTACTTCATATTTTCTATTGCCTGTCTTTGTCTCAGCACCTGGTTGGAGAGGTAAATGCAAAATCACAATTTTGAAAGTTTCAGCATGAATTGTCAAAATGCATCCCAACCAAATACACAATCTTTATGAAAATACATTGTCTCAGATCTCAAAATTTCAAATGCTTGACTGCCCGGTGCGACACAGTATTGGTTAGGCTAAAGAGTAGGTGGGGCATCAGTCAAGTGTCACATCTGAAGGGATTAACCTATGTAGGATGAGAGAAGAGCCGGCAGGTTTCTTGAACTGAGTTTCACACTTCAGACCTGTGCAGTTTCAGTCTGGATCCTGCAGAAAATCTACACACTCGCCTTCCAAGCAGCAATGCCATTTTCAGCTGCGACAGACAAGCAAGTATTTTGACCAAACTTTCCAGCTTCTTTACACTTTGCTGCTTTGAAAATTATCTTTGCCACCACTTTTTAGTGGAGGGACATTTGGTGGTGCAGAAATTACAGTCAAACATTATATGACCATCAATTTGGCTCTTCATGCTACATGTGGTTATACTGTTCTTAAGGCAACCTTGAGATTATGAATTATTAAATTACTTACCCCTGGTGCTCTTTTAAACTCTCTTGCTGAGGGAATGTGTTGTCAGTGATTATGATACAGGATTCTTCTTTGCTTGCAGGTTTAATATGGCTTCTTCTCCCATTATTTTGTGTTTTACGAACCACCCTGACAGTTATTCTAGTCCTCGCTGGAATCACAGTTCTGTTTTTAATGTACTATAAGTCACTTCCATCTCCTAAATGTCATCCTCCCCTGGCTCATTCAGGGCGGCTTGCAAAGCAGGCTAATTTTCACAGCACGTCAGTGGTTAGAAAACAGCCAAACAGCCCTGCAGAGACACGACAGACAGACAAGCCTGCAACGCTGCTGTGGTTCTGGCCCGAAACAAAAGGTTTGATTTTCAAGACTGTAAGACGCTTTTCAAAATTGACAGCTGCCACCTCACAGACAATAGATCCTTATACTCCAGAGCTCATGGGGTTTTGATATTTCACAGAGCTATCCAGGATGACCTCTCCAACCTTCCCGCCTCACCAAGAGCCAGATTTCAGAGGTGGATCTGGTTCAACACGGACTCACCCACCAACACATGCAGGATAGCAGGCATTGAAGGCCTTTTTAATATAACCTTGAGCTACAGGAAGGATGCCGATATCCACGTTCGCTGGCAACTGACTCTCAAGAAGAGCACAGATGAAGATTTTGTGCTACCCAAGAAGGAGCGATTGCTTTGCTGGATCGTGGATAGCAATGACTTCCACACAAAATCAGGGGAGAGGTATAGCTACTACAGGGAGCTTGTAAAACACATCAAGGTGGACATCTTTTACAGCTCGGAAAACTATTTCATGACTATCAGCAGCTGCAAATTCTACCTTTCCTTTGAGAATTCAATTCACAGAGATTACATTACAGAAACATTCAATGGACCTCTCGCAGCTGGCACTGTGCCGATAGTTTTGGGCCCACCGAGAGGGAACTATGAGGATTTTGCCCCTGGTGCTTCCTTCATTCATATAAATGACTTTCCTGATGCCGCGACACTGGCTGAGTTCCTCCTGAGGCTGGATAAGGATAATGAGGCTTATATGAGATACTTTAATTGGCGACAGTTCTTTACTGCCAGACGTCATCTTGCTGAGGAGAGCCACGAGTTTGCTCACGCTATCTGCCAGGCCTGTGATCACGTGGGCATGAACAAGGAGTACAGAGTCGTACCTGATCTGTACAAGTGGTTCTTAATGTGATGCTTTTATTTATTGACTGTTCCTCTGTAGTAATTAAAAAGACAAATAAGAGTTGTGCTATACAGAGAAATTCTCTTGTATTGTCTGTAAAAACAGTGCAAATAGTCCATTGTTGTCCTGTGAAAACCATGTATCTCCAGACCTTTTCATAACCAAAGAAAAACAGCCCTTTTTGCATGTGTGAAAATGTGTTTTTTGTTTGTTTGTTTTGTATTTTGAGTGAACGAACCCTTTAATTCTACCTCATTTGTGCACAGCTGATTTACAAAATGAATTCTCCCCATTAAACATCAGGATGTCTCCATTAAATGTGTAAGCGATTGCTTGCATTATGAGAAATACTTATAATAGAACAACATGTCACAATTACTGAATTAAAATGTTAATAAACTTACTAGATGATACATGCTCACAAAATTTAATTCATATTAAATTTTATTTAATCACACAACACTGTGATTACATGTATCTTATACAGCAATAAAGTACCTCACACTAATTTCTAGCTGACTTGTCCTGTTTGATTTTGCATGTTTAGTTTGTAGCTTCTTGGATAATTTGACTTTTCTAAATATATTTTACATTGCGAACCCACACAGACATTTAATTATGTTAACCCAGAACCATACCGTCACTGTTATTTTTTATTTTCACATACAAACAGTCGTCATTTCAGAGATTAATTAAAAATGTTTTAATAATTGGTCAAATTTAAGTTAGAACTACAGTATAAAAATGACTCACCTGCTTCCTGTTTTACCTGGTGACAACACAGCTGTGAATGAGAGTAATGACTCATAAAGTCCCAGCTGGCTTCACTATTCACGAGGTGATCCAGAGTAAAGATTACAGCGGATCATCCTGATCTAATTTGGTGTTCAGCATCGTCAAGATAACATAATTACTCAAAACGTCCTCCAGGTGAGACGGGAAAGTGTTGAAGAAGGCGGGCACAAGAACCTGCAACAAGAACATGACCATGAATGAAAACATACATATAGAGCAGTGGAGCTCTACATACAAGTAGTTTCTCCAGGTTGTATGTGCTTGTAGGAAGAGGCAAGATGATGCATTGTTTAGCAATAAAAGGTTGCAGATACCACTGATTACAATTACTTGAGGAGGAAAAGGGGGCTTGGATCCCTCCTTTTCCAGGAGCCTGTAAAGAAGGCTAAATGTGTTGCTGCTCTGAGAGGTGCAACATGTAATTCAATTTAGATTCACAATTGGCACTTGTGGAATTACATGTCTAGTTTCTATAATTATAAGAACAATCTATATCTGTGAGACGGGATCATCAAGTAGCAAGTTCTGATCCCTAAAAGCTGCATGTGAATCCTTTGCAGTTGTTGGGAGTTTTATTATCCCAATGCAGTGATAATATTAATGGGTGAAGAAGCATTCAGTTTCTATGCATCTGGAACAAACTCCCAGAAAAGTTGAGGTCTGCTCTGACTCTTGAAACTTGAGGCTTAAAGTTTTTCTGTTGGGCACTGCTTTTATTTAATCTGATTTTGGGCCATTTGGTCATATCTTGACCTGCACTCTACCACACTGTAATATTTCATTCTTCTCGTATTTTATTCAATATAAGCTTGTTTTATCATCCTCTGTTTTATTTTATTCTTTTAAAATCCTATAGATAAGATTTCGTATTAGTTTTATGTCCCGTCTTAATGCATTTTTATGTCTTATGTAAAGAAGAATTGCCTTGTTGTTGAAAGGTGCTATACAAACAAACTTGCCTTACATGTTTCTAGATTTTTTTGGTCAGTTTCACATAGTTTCTTTAACCGATCCAGAGCCTGTGAGAAGTCAGTTTAATCAGCAGCTACATGAACTGTCCTGAATGATTATTGCTCCCTTATAATACCCTATGGTGTTTGAATGTTTCCACATGGGGGCGGAGGCTGGTCTCCTGCTATCTTGGCTACGGCCCTGTGTGTGTGTGTGTGTGTGTGTGTGTGTGTGTGTGTGTATGTGTGTGTTCGCAGTGGTGCTTAAGTACCTTGGACAGCGCCAGGCGGCACACACGCACTCCAGCATGCAGAGGAACTTTAGCGGAGCGCTCTCTCTTCACAAACAACATCCAACCGCAGATCCAGCTGTTTCCCTCCTCCATCTTTGTGTACTTTGAGAACCTCTCAGGTTCCCTTTAACCTTTCTACCCTTGGACCTACTTTGTTCGGATAGCCGCTGTTTTCCAGCCGGGTATGAAGCAGTAGAGCCGCGACGCCCTCGGAGCACCGAGAAGCGGACTCCTCTCTCCTCCCTCTGTCCGCCTCCTGCCGCCTCCTCCTGCTGGAGCTGGAGAGATGCCCGGGGCAGGATGTGCTCCAGCCGCAAGATCCTGTGGAGCCTGCTCCTGCTGTCCGTGGTGGAGGTGGGCCTGGGCGTTGCGAGCATCGTCTTGGGAGCGGTGGGCATTAGCTGGGTCCGGGGCCAGCACAAGCCGCAGCAGGGCGACGCGTCCCCTGTGTGGAGCGGACTCTGTGTACGTCCTGGAAACAACTTTTGTCTTTACTTTTCCTTATTTACTTCCAAAGAGGATAAGTATCTCCGGGGAGGCTGTGGACGGTAGAGGCACAGCTAAAACTCAACTATCAGCCTTTCTACTTATCCACCTTTGTGAGGAATGTTTTTGAGATACATTCAGATACATTCAGATACATTCATGCATGTATGTCCTATTAAAAAAGACATGCATGAATATAATTGGCCTTATAAAGGGAAAGGCATGATTTATTCTACTTTGAAATGAGGTTAATTGTTGTTTTATTATGATTTTTGACTGGAAGATATGAACCTACCTGTAGAAGTTCTAATACATCTCTTTTTAGGATGCTTTCTTACAAATGCTTCATATTAATACTTACATATAAAAATGTAACGACTATAACTTCAACTAACCCTTTGATTTGACAAAAATCAGCATTTTTTTCTAAAAAGCTTTAAAGCCATCCTAAGCTTTCTAAGCTTTTCTATGGTCCAAGACTCTAAGTTAATCATATCACATGTTGTGTTGTTTTTTTCCACAATAACACCCCAGTATTAATACCCAGTAGGTGGTGAAGACTAAACATTTTGGTTATGTTTGTCCTTTGTGTGACTTTATGTGTTTGTCGATGATACATGCAGCCATTTGTGTTACTAGATGCCTCTGTGCTGGAACAAAATATCGGTCTCATTAATTCATGCTTGAATTGTTGCTCTGTGTCTTGGGAGGGTCAAAGATTTTACGCACAATCATCCTTTCACTCTTCTGCATATGTTTCCTCCTGTTACAGCGCCGCTCTCTCTCCCTCAGCCTCATTGTCTTGATTTTGCTGCTGAGCAATGAAAAGTTGAGTTTTTAGTAGCCTAGCTATATATAACCTTGAATACTTTACTATGACTGCTGCTCCAGCTGGGGAAACGCAGTCTGTTTTTTAGCTATTGCTGAGAATTACTGTAAGTGCCTGCAGCTCAATATGAGTCACAAAGAAACATATCTAAGTCAGATTTTTTGCAAAGTTTGGAGCATCTAAAAGACTCTAAAAGAGGGAGAAAGCAATGATTGATATCACATTATATAGGTTGTATTGTTGAGTGTGAGTGCATGTCGAGTGTGTGTGCTTATACAGTGCTGAAGCTGCTGCAAAGCTGTTATGCAGTGTGGGGTATGTGTGTTCAACCTCACAGCTGTTGAATGCCGCCTGCTGAGTCAGCCGCCCGTGTCTCGTGATTACCCAAAGGTTCAGATCTCCTGTCAGGAACTCAGAGTCATGAAGACTGACTGACCGCTGTCCTAGAAGTAGATTGAGTGTCCGACCTTTGATCATAAATTAAGTGTCCTGCTGAAACAGGAAAGTGATCCTTGTTGACATTAGAAACTGTTTCTTTACACATGAGATTACTTCAACTGATTATTTTAATATTGTTCCAAGTTACTGGGCAACCCTTTGATAACTGAAAGGTCATCTGTTACATTCAATGAACAGCAGACCTCAGTCATAATGATTTTTGAGTGTGTAAACTTTTAAATCAAAAGCCCCAGTCTCAGTTTAAACCAATCAGTTTTCCTTTTAAGACAGATAGAAGCTTAAAAAGCAGACACTGTGTATTGTATTACATCTGCAGATGTCACAGATATAGATTAAAGGATTAGGACTTTTTATTTGTACGTATAAGAACTGGAATAATAAGAATCTTTTTAAAGTGAAACTGAGAAACTCAAATTCCCATTTAAACTCTTATTTTATGTCTAACAATACACATAAGAAAACTAACTGAAAGTACCAAAAATTCATAAATAAAATGAATGAGTTTCACTTTCCATCGCTGTCAACTTTGCAAATTCCATCCACTGATGAAGGCCACAAAATAGGGCTGAAAGGACCGGAAGAAATCTAGTAAGTGGACCTTTAGTTCTAAATATCAAAGGTAAAGAATAAACCTTCGAGCTCAACTGAAAGCAGCTGAATTCAAAACTACCACAGGTGAACTATAACTGAAAGTTACCATTAGTTTAAGAGGAAGCCAAGGAGTGACATCACACCCTCCCTTGACACACACACACACACACACACACACACACACACACACACACACACACACACACACACTGACTACTGCTCCAAACAACTTTCAGCAATACAATGCAGCTCGCAGCTCATTGTGCTGTCCCACTTGTAAGTGTACTCTGCCAGCACAATGCACCACCGTGCTGTTCCAGTTCAGTCTGAATCTTTGACATCCAGGACAACATGGCTTCCTGCTAGACGCCCACGATGACACACTCTATTTTTAGAGGGAGAAAATTGCATCTGAATAACCGAGTGTAAAGAATACGTTCACCCTTCCTGTTGCCAAGACGGGGAGAAGGGGGTAATAAAAATAGTTCAAATTTCATATAGTTTCGTAGCCATTTATTTTCTTAATGAAAAAACTAACTGCAACTTTTCAGACTGTTTATTTGTTGTTCTCTCTCTCTTTGCAGTTTCTGGTCTGTGGGATGTGCGGAGTGCTGTGTGCTCGAAAGAGGACAGGTCTTATTGTAAGTGCATGTATATATTTAGTTGATTTGTTTCCCAGTAGACCCAGTAGACTCTTTTGTTGTTCTTTCTTATATAGCCTCTATTAGTTTGTGGTCTCTCTCTATAAACAGCATGTTCCTGCTGCAGCAAACAGAAAAGGCTCTCCAGCGATGTGACACACGGAGGAGTCAGAGTGCTAAAGGAATAATTCGATATTTTGGGGTGAGATGAGAAGATCGATACCACTCTCATAACTGTAGAGTAAATGTGAAGCTACAGCCAGCAGCCGGTTAGCTTAGCTTAGCATAAAGACTGGAAACAGCCAGCCTGACTCTGTCCAAAGGTAACAAAATCCCCCTATTAGCATCTTTAAAATCCACAGATGAATATGTTATATCTTGTTTGTTTAATCTGTACAAAAACCAAGTGTGTGCCCAACTATGCCTTGGTAACTTCCTGGCATCTGGTCCTGGCCAAGAAATAGTCCGGCACATGACCCTGAGATATAACATGTTAATTTGTATACTTTTTAGATATGCTGATAAAGGGATTTTGTTACTTTTTGGTGGAGCCAGGCTAGCTGTTTCTCTCTGTTTCCAGTCTTTATGCTAAGCTAAGCTAACCGGCTGCTGGCTGCAGCTTCATATTTAACAGTTGAGAGTGGTATCAATTTTCTCATCTAACTCTCTGCAAGAAAGCAAATAAGCACAATTCCCAAAATGTCGAACATTTCATGCTTTAGAAAAATGGCCACTCTCACAAGTAAAAATTGAAATCTGTTGTTGTTCGACATTATTTCGTCTCTCTGCCTGTTTGTTATTCTTACTGACGTCTGCTGCAGTTTTTGCTTGAATCTCAAACTCTTGGTTGTGTTCACCTCAAACAAACCTGCTCAGATTAACTAAGAGTTTTAAGGCCCATTCATTCATTATAGACTGTATTCATGTTATCAGTGTCCTCTGTTGCAGACTTCATGATGCCAAAGCTAACTGGGAACAAAATTCAGAGCAGATTCAGATTTTTGAGATGATTGGCATTTGGTGAGGCAAAAGAGCCTTTGAGGGATGCTGAAGATGAAACCCAAATCATTATTCATTATTATTTACTGAAAAGCTGTGTGTTTTTCCTCTGAAAGATGGTTTATTTTGAACACCAGATACTGTTAATAATCAATGAAAACACCCAATAATATTATGTGCTGTCACCAATCAAGCATCAAATATTAATCCACATACATGCACTCTGAAGTATATGTATCCATATTATAAGTATGCACTCTATATGCATGCTCTGTGTCATTAATATTGACAACACCTACAAGGTCTGCATAATCTACCCCTGGAATCGTGTCAAACACCCAAAGGTGCTTCTGTGTGTGTGCGTGTGTGTGTGTGTGTGTGTGTGTGTGTGTGTGTGTGTGTGTGTGTGTGTGTGTGTGTGTGTGTTGTCCTCCTCCTGAGCAGGTGCATACAGTGTGCTCTGAAAAAGACATCTGAGGAAACCAGAGGAGACAAGCAGTCACCTCTCCTCTTCTCTTTCTGTCGTTCTTTCCATCTTTTTTGCCCAGTGATCGCCTTGCAGTCTCTCTGCATGTCAGAGTCCTCGTGTTTCTCTCTGACTCTCTCTGTCTCCTGCGGGGAGGGCGCTAATGATGGATCAATGTCAGCACAATCTGCTGTAACAGAGACATCCCTCAACCTTTCCCTCCCTCTGTCTCACCCTATCCATCCACCACCGATTGTCTCTGTCGCCATCTTTATCGTCGTGCCTTTCCCCGTTTCCAATAGCTCTCGTCTCTCTACCTTCTCTGTTCAATCTCCTTCTGCCAGTCGCTTCGATGCTCTGACTCTCTCCATCTTCCCCTCCTCATCTCCTTCCATCCCCTCCTTCCTTGTCAGCCTGTGGGGTGATGATTGCATTAGGTTTGTTTGGCTCCGGACTCCCGCCAGCCGCTTTCCACACTTCACCGGGTAATGACTGAAATTGGAGAGGCATTTTTCCATGAGGTTAAAGGCACTAAAGGCATCTGTACTGGGAACAATGAAAGAGAACCTGAACTCCACACACACACACACACACACGTGCATACACAATAAACAGAGAGTAGAACTGAATCGATTGGATTGTATCAATCTGATTGCAAAGTAATGGCAGCAGCAACAGCAATCATTTTCCCATGAGATCCTGCTGGGAAAAAAAAAAAGATTCTCATACTGGGTTTTCCAGTTGCTGATTGCAATTCTAAGGAAGTAATCTGTAAAAAGTGATTGATTAAATACTGAAAGTAAAATCTGACCAACTGCCTAACACACAAATCAGACACACACACACACAAGCAGAAATGGAGCAAGTGAGCAATGCAAGCATATTTACAGGCCGTGCAATATTTCTGGAAGAGACCGTCTGCTTTGAGAGTGATCCAATTTTCTAATAGGAAATGAGATTTATTTTGACTGATACGCATTACTCATCAGAGCAGCTGTCGTCCAAAACAGCAGAATGATGGAGATGGAAGCTCAGTAGTAGTTTGTATATCTCCCATTTCATCACATTTTGTCAGTTTGTTTACAGTTTTGTTGATAGGATATCAATTCTGCCGTTGCATTAACATAAACCATTCTCTCTGTCTCTGTCCGTCAGATGATCCTATTTTCAGCATGCTGTATCTGTGGGCTGATCGGTGGGATCCTCAACTTCCAGTTTGTTCGGGCGCTGAACAAACGACCAGACTCCATGCACTCGATCCATCTGGCTGCCATGACTCTGGCCTGTCTGGGTAAACAAAATATTCCACAACACAACACAACGTGATGCAATGCAACACAACTGAACACAACTGTTAATGTCTACTGTCTGTGACATGTGTATGTTATCATAATATAGGGAGTAGATATATTCAAAGGTTTAAATTAAAGGTAAAGCTGTTCATTTGTCACCTCTCAATACCGTAAATCATCCCAAACCTGTCTTATTACTATGAACCACACTCATCATAGCTCCACCTCTAGTGGGAATGTCAATTTTTTTGCATGTATTTGGTCATTAACCAATGTAGCGGACAAATTAAGATACTTGATGGTGGCACCAGTTGAAACGTTAAGGGATCCCCTGTGGGGGGCATGAATGTCTGAACCATAGACTGTATATAAAGATGGACAACATGACAGCTCCCCAAAAGTGAAGCCAAAACATCTCGATCGCCCCCTGGTGTCTGGCTGCAGTATAGGTCCTAAACCCCGCCTCCTCCATGTTGTTTCTCAAGCTGGTTTCCTTCTTCCTGTCTTGTCCAGGGATCTCCTCCTGTACCTTATCCACGTGGCTGACCTGTCGCCTGGCCAGCTCCGAGCAGCAGAGGATGTTCCTGGAGAGGGAACACTCGCTGCACCACTCGCATGAGATGTCCGAGAAGGTGGGACACGAGAGCAAAAGAGGGCTTCTCATTGGTCAGCTTGGTCAACAGCATGGCCTTTAGGACATTTAGGACATTTCCAACAGTTGTAGGGAAATGTATGTTTCAAGAAGATTTTAAAGTTTGTGTTTGAGCAGCGTATGTTAAGTTCAAGTGTGTTTGTGTGTCCCCTAACAGGAGATTCTGGACAACTCCAGTAATGGCATTCCTCAGATTGCCTACAACGGACACACCACAGGATCACCATGACGACGTATCACCAAAGGCGACTTGCACACACTGAAACAGAGACAGTTTGTGAATCGCCTGCTGTCAGATGACAAATACAGCATGTACTTCTTTCTACATATCCTGCGACACACACAGTAACTATATCCTGACTGCAGGGAGTCAAGCCAGGTCTCTTGCCTTGGAACCCTTTTCTTCGTTGCTGGAGTATAAGAAGGACATTTTGACAACAAGAGGGAGGTGTTTGTGCTTCTGAATAATTATGCAAACATGGATTCAGACCCCCTCTGATCAACCAAAACCATAGCCAGGATGGAGGGCTGCCGTTTGGGAGATAATTCAGGTGACAAACATCAGCGTGGCATCATCTGACCTTTAAACTAATGAGCAGGAAGGAGAGATTTTATCCAATCAGATGCCTCAAAGTGATGAGCACAAACCAAGCATGCAGCTGCTTCACTTGTTTTGAAGAGCTACAGCTATTTCAGTCTGAATGTCCTTATTCTCTCTCTCTCTCTGTCTTGTTATGGGTTTATGGAATGCAGATCTTGAGATAGCCTACAGTAAACTGTATGTATCGTCTGATAATGGTATGCTTTGACATGAAAATACAGTGATGCGCAATGTACTGCACAATATATCCATGCTTGTATATCAGGAATCTAGCCGTACCTATAAATCAAACATATTTTTATAAATGCTTCTTATAAAAGTGAATTAAATTAAAGTATGACAAATCTGAGTGACGGTATCTATGGATCATTTCAGTGGAATTTAGTATAAGATTTTTATTGCATTTATTGGTTGATAGATTCATTTGCACACACACACAGTGAGCAGCAAGATGAGTTTGGTTTCATGATCCCAAAATATGCAGATCCTTGCTCATTATGCTGACTAGAATTGAAATGTGGTATGCATCAATGTGTGTGTGTGTGTGTGTGTGTGTGTGCGCGCGTGTGTGTGTGTGTGTGTCTGTAAGTATGCACGTGTTCTGAGTTATTACTCAGATGGTAGCCACCTTTCAGCGTTTTAATCAATACACTAAATGCTTATTTTTCAATGAATGCCTGTAGTTAATCTTAAAAACCAAGTGTACAATATCACACATTGACAACCCGCGCTCCACACTGTCGACATAATCAATGTGGAGCAGGATTTAGGAAGTCAGTGCATTCCTATGGGACCACAGTTTAACACAGCGATGCCGTTGGCTCAGCTCAAGGTTCACACACTCATCGTAAAGTTAAGCGATGAAGTAAATCTGTTTTATAGCACCTTTCAAACCTGTAGTGATGAAGTGCTCCACGCTGCAAAAGCAGAAACATAAACAATAAAAGACAATATCACATACACTCACACGCATGCACACAGACAGACACACAGCTGTGACCTCTAATGAAGATATACAGTTGCTCTGACAACATCATGCTGCTCAATACCTCATTATGGTGTTTGCCCACTCGAGAAAGCACCGCACAGTGTGTGTGTGTGTGTGTGTGTGTGTGTGTGTTAAATGGGGCCCACAGCAGCAGAAGCCGCTGGGAGCTCTTGCTGACTAAGAAACCAACGTCACTATTTATCACCGTGACAACAGACAGGAGTGGGCCATGGTGCCCCAGAGAGCACCAGATCTGCACTGCACTGTGTGTATGTGTGTGTCGGTATGTGTGTGTGTGTGTGTGTGTGTGTGTGTGTGTGTGTGTGTGTGTGTGTGTGTGTGTGTGTGTGTGTGAAATGCTGAATCATGTGACCCCCTGTGGTGCTGCTCTGTCAGAAAACAGTAACACTAGATTATTGTGTGTGCGCGCATGTGTGTCTACAAGTGTATCTTTTTATGCATGTGTCTATGTGCGTGTGTGTGCATGTGCGCTAGTTGCACTAACTGACACCTCAGGTCACCCTAATGATCTTAATGTGCCATTGCAGACAAGAACAGGATACAGAATCAATGACTGTCTCTTATGAGATGAACAGCATTACAGCATCCTTGCCAGGCGAGTCAGTACACAACTTAAAGTTTACAATGAGCATGTGGAAATCATTTTCAGTGGTTTCAATAACAGGAAAGGTTCATGTCAGTTATTAAAATACTGTCCCAAACACTTAATTTCAAGAACATTTCAAACCCATTAGTAAAACGTTGTCCTACAGAACATGAGAAGCTTCTTGTCTGTGAATGTGGTTTATTACAGGAGTAAATAGACTGTCTGTACTGGGAGCAACGCCGGATTAACCTGCTGGGTCTGCCCTGCTGGGTCTGCCCTGCTGCACCCCTATTAACTCCCCGTTTCTCTGCAGTGGGTACAGTATCACTCTGCTGGAATATTACATGGCCCCAGCTTTTCTGTCTGTCCGATTAAACACAATTTAACTTGGTCATATTCACAAAGTAAGCACAACGTCACCTGATATAAAGGTCTTTAATCTAGATTTTGACAGGGTGCCTCTTCAAGACATGGCCTAAAATCAGGTGACAAAGCAAGACCCAGCTTGAAGACCCTTGTCATGTTGGTTGATATTGTGATTTAGTAGTGCATGTTTCAATACTCCCACATAAAGTTACAATAATCATATTACCATATACTAGTTGTACACTTTGCCCTGTTGGCTGAGTGGGAACAACATTTGTGCCTTTAACTAACTTGGGGGAGTAAATACATTTCTCAGACATTGGTACTATTGACTTGAGTACTTCCATTCTGGGAGACTTAAAATGTTTTGCTACAACACCGTACAACATTTAAATGCAGCCACATGTCACGGTGTAGATTACAATTTGACATGCAAATTAAATAGGTTAAAAAATGTATTGTTATATAATTTTAACCTTACTACAACAACATACACAATTTAATTGCAGCTACATGTTTATGCATTAGTAATTGTTTTTTAAAAAGTATTACAGGTCTTTTGATACACATACTAACACTACACAAGTGATAAATATTTTCTATTGCAATCAATGGTTTGCTTACTTTATTTTTTATGCGCAGTAAAACACAAAATGTATTATTAAATGCTTTATTTTTATCATTATACATTATGTCAAAGTGTTTTTCTGATATATGTAAATAAAACTGTAATTTATATGGTAAAAAATGGCAGATTAGGTAGCCTATTTAACTTGTATTTTTGAATGCTGGACTGTCACTGTGTTAGTTATTCTTCGACTGTCGTTCCACCTCCTGGCCAGCAGGCAGCAATATAAACAAATGGTTTTAATGCTGTAACAGCTGTTGAACCTTCCTCAAAGCGGAAATCGCCCGTCTTTACTCTTCCGGTCTTCCTCAACAGTATGGCGAACTTCGAGCATGCTGAAGGCGACCCAAAACATGCGAAAATGTCTGGCGAAGCCTCCGCCGCCAGTGCTCATGTGCAACCGAGCGAAGTGTCCTCAGTACCGGACAGAGATGCGGGCGCGGTCCCGTCGTTCGCAGCCGCCTCCGAGCTGCTGTCAGCGCCCTACTCGTGCCTGGTCATGACCGCGCACCGGAGACACATCGGCCTGCCGCCCGTGTACCTGAAGAAGAAGAGGACAGGCATCCAGGAGGAGCTGGAGGCCGAGCTGCTCAGGTTCTCCGAGAGGTAACAGCACCGAAGCTTTGTCGACATCTGTGCTGTTGCTGCGCACGACGCCACCGTTAATGTCCTCAGAGACGCACGCAAGCTAATGCCGGCTATTTCTAACGTCGTGGTCACTTAAGCCTGTCTGTATTGTGTCTGTGCAGCCGTCGCCTGTCTTGTAAACAGTCGAGGTTTGTAGTCACAAGCCAAGTTTCACTGCTTCTCCACCACTGGTTCCAGCAGTGGTGGAGAAAGTATTCAGACCTGTTACCTAAGTAAAAGCGGCCGTGCCTCAAGGTAAAAATATTCCACTACAAGTAAAAGCAGGTATTCAAATGTTTACTTAAGTATACCACAAGTATGAGCAGCAAAATGCACTTAAAGTATCCAAAGCACAAGTACTCGTGCAGCAGTGTGATATTATTGGATTATTATTATTATTGATGCATTACTGTGTATGCAGCATTTTATGTTGCTGCCGGTTGCAGTAAAGCTCAGTGAGTATTCTTTTAAAAGCCGATTACACATTTTGTATGTCGATGCTACTAAATCTGTCCAATAAATGCAGTGGAGTAGAAAGTAAAATGTGCTTGGTTACTTTCCACCACTGGGCCCAGGATGTCAGCATGGCACAGACAGACCTGCACTCTCTTCTAATTATGTGCAAATGTGATTTCAGCCATTTGTGTTGGTGCTTTTGTGCTGTGTTTCAAATGACGCTGATGTGACAGCAATTTGGACACGTTTCATCTGACTATAAATGTGTATGAAATCATATATTGTTGCATACTGCATCAAACTGTTTGACTTCCCGCCAATCTAATTCAACCTGACCTGTTTGACTCTCGCAGTCTAAAGGGAGTACCCTTGGCGTATGACAACATCAGGATAATCGGCCAGCACGGAGACATCTACGACGACAGCGGCTACATCCACATGAACATAGAGGCCAACTTTGTTGTCTTTCAGCCCAAAAGAGGACAGAAGCTGCTGGTGAGATTTACATTTGCAGCCCTCTGCCGGTGCTGTTACCCAGAGTGGCTTACAGTACTTGTATGTGCGGCTTTGCATGTATGATGCTGTGATCCCACTTTTATGCTCGTTATTTTATTTCTCTTCCCAGGGAAAGGTGAATAAACTAGGAGCAAGCCATGTGGGCTGCCTGGTGCACGGCTGCTTCAACGCCAGCATCCCCAAACCCAACCTGGTCTCTGTGGAAACCTGGCGGGACGCAGGGCCGAGGATCGGAGCAGACCTGGAGTTTGAGGTGTCTGCGCTCGACGCTGACACTGTGGGGGTGCTGCTGATCAGAGGACGACTGGACAGGACCAGGCAAGTGTGTGGTGGTGGTGGTTGGAGGAAGGATGGGGATCCTAATCTGGGTTCTTTCGCGTTACCTAGCTGCAAACTCGTCACCTTTCGGCGGAATTCGCTGCTTTGATTGAAAAAATATGGCACCCGCGTGATTATTGTAGAAACAACCTGTTTTTTATTTTGAGGGAGGGGGTCTGTGCTCTGCCTGGACAAATTACAGACACACCTGCGCTTGATGCAGGAACATGCTTGATCACATTTTTATGATGTAAACTGTTTCCGGTTACTGTTAGTGAGCTATAGAACGTTAGCTTGTCCAAATCGAGCCAACTTTAACTTTGTTCGCGACAGCGGTGAACGGTTAAAGGTGATGCATGGCAAAGCGTAGTTCATTATCATTTTCATTTTCGATGGGGCGCGAATGGTTCACTTCTCAAGGCAGTGTAGCCTACAGCATATAATCAAAACGCCCTCGCCTGTTGTTTACTATGTAAAGTCCTACACACAGGCGGCGTCACATGCGTACGGTTAACCAGAAAAGCAATAAACATATCAGACAATAGTGAAAAAATACCCGGAGCTCAAGGTGATGTCTTCAAGTTACTAAAAGTATTTAATTTTCTTTTTTTTCTTTTTTTTTTATTCTACCAAGTTGAGTACAAGGTTTGTTTTCCTCAGTACCTTTAAAAATAATTAGAAATCCAACTTTATTAACATTTACTATGTGATTGACAGGTTCCTTAGCCTGACGTTTGACTTTTGTTGTAGAAACTGGTCGTATAATATTTTGGAAAGGAGATTTTCAAGGTGTGGTTAAACCCTTGATTGATTACTGTGTTTTTGTCTGTGTGTCTCAGGGTGCAGGAACTGCTGGCTATGGGTGAGAGCTCAGAGTCCAGCGTCCCCACGGATCAGCCAGAACTACCAGAAACAGAACCGAACCCAGAACTGAACCCAGAACCCACAGATGAGTCTCCTGTCGACACCCCCAAGAAAAAGAAGAAAAAGAAGAAAGACAAAGTCAAAGAGGAGGAGACTGAAGAGGAGGTAACAAGTACACCCTCCTGCCAACTGGACAGCAACACGACACCAGAGCTGAACGGAACAACGGATGAAGCAAATGGCAATGAAGCTGGTGAGAAGAAGAAGAAGAAGAAGAAAAAGGAAAAACACCTGAAAGAAGAGGAGGAGGAGGTTGGGATCTCCCTCATGGAGGTCCATGGCAGCGACTCCAGCGGTTACCTTAGCGACAAGCCAAGCAAAAAGAAGAAACGTGAAACTGGAGCAGATGTCACATCTAGTTTTTGTGAAGATCCCGAACCACCAAAATCCAAGAAGAAGAGGAAAAGTGGCATTGAGCAGTTTGCCTGAAAAGTGAATCAAATTCTGTATTCCATTTGGAAATCAGGTATAATTGTGTATAATAATTGAGGAATATACTGACGTGCCTTAACAGTTAGACACAGTTTTTTGTTTTCTGGTGTGTTCTTCTGAGTTCCTCTAAAATGATTCAAACAGACAGTCAGACTTGCAGAAGGAGCCTTTCTAGTCACGTTGTGGAAAAAGCACGAGAAGATAGAAGCAGATTACAGTTCCCTTACACTGCCTGACGGGGGCGTTAAACTGCTTCATATAGCCACGCTGGGACACAAAAACACAGGAGTGAAACCATGTCAACTTCATATGTTATAAACATAGTGCTGAGAGTGAATAGGCCAGGTGTTTGCTTTGAATTCATGGAGCCAAATGGGACAAACGTGAATTGATATTTGCCAAGCTCAATTTAAGAAACTTCTCTTTTCTCTTGCCTCAGGTGCCTCTGCACAGTCTTTGAAAGGGTTGTCTTGAATAATAGCTGCAATGGAAGGAGAAAGCTTTTTTTTTTTACTACCAAATATTGATTCACTCAGCATCCTAGAAATGCATCATGCACGGTGACAAACGGTGCAGTCGTGTCATGTCTATCTTCTGTTTCAGTGTTGCACTGACAGTTTTCACATGAAGGTGTGTTGTCTGTCTTTGATCAAAACCAACAGAAATGGAAATTAAATAATCAGTTCTCATCCCAATTAAAGAGCCCTATATTTTGAAATGTTTACTCTGCTTCCATTTTTCACTCATAATCATTTGAAATGCCTGTTTCTGATCGCATACTCAAAGGAACAGCTTTTTTTGTAGACAAAGGGGGCTGGGAAAAATTCCAGTTTGGAAATCTACAACATTGCTGTGATTTTGAGAAAAATATATCCCGGTAATGATTATTAATACCAAGATTACTTTGTTTTTCATGGCAAATTCCATCCCACAACAAACTCTTTTATGCTGACCAGCGGGTGTCAAGTGATAAAGTGCTGAGAGACAGCCTAGAGATCTTTGTGTTTTCTTTACACCCCCCCCCCCCCACCACCACCACCACACACAGGCACACAAATCCCCCTGCCTTTCAGTGGGGAGTCTCGACTGTGAGGTGCTAAGAGTTGGAGAGCTTATCGGGAGCTGCCTAAAGAGGACAGATAAGGAGCTGCAATTAACTTGGCTCATCTTCTGTCACACCTGATCATATACATCTGTGCTTTATACTTAAAAGACTTTAATGATGATGTATTAACATAACTGCAGAGTTTATAACAATTGCAGAATTTTCGCTTATTAGAAACGGAAAAACCCATAAGTGTTGGGAAATGCATTTATTTACTTTCTTGCAGAGTCAGATGAGAACATTGATGTCACTCTCATGTTTGTGTGGTAAACATAAAGCTACCACCAGCCAGTTAGCTTAACATAAAGATTGGAATCAGCTAGCATGGCTCTGTCCAAATTTTTAAAAGATGTGCCTAACAGCACCCCTAAAGCTCGCTTATCAACATTTGATAACTCGATATCTACAACAAACTGCTGTTTTACGGGTTTAGCTGCCAGACTATTTCTTGGCTGGGATCAATAACTTCCTGGACTCTGCAGGTTGCGTAGGAACTGATCCTGGCTAAGAAATAGTTAATATTTTTATGGTAACGAAATGGAGAGTGGTATCAAACTTCTCATCTAACTTTTGGCAAGAAAGCATATCGTTCCCTAAATGTTGAACTATTCCTCTAATGGATAAAGTTATATCTGCATTATTACCAAAGGATTTTTTATCTTCTTAATAATGGCTTATAACTTATCTAAAATATTAGAAAATGGGTTATTAACCACTTATAAAGAAAAAGTTAGATCTTTAAACAAAGTGTGCCCTATTAAAAGTCCCAAAGTGGTAGTGAAATAAGATTTGAGCTCTTAATGAACTGATTAATCTGCTTCCAGTAGAGCACCAACTGAAACAAAAGGTGCACACACGCATACACAAAATAAATGGATAAAAGCTAACATTACCCAGCTTTTAGCCTTCAGCAGAAGACCATTATCTCTATTTAAAACTTCTTTGACAATCTAATGTGCTTGTAATCACATGCAGCCTCCACAGTTTCAACCGTACAAATACACAAAACACTTCAGACTTGTAATCTTAAGATAAAGATATTTAGTTTTAAGTGGACTTTACATGTCATTTGTCCTCCCATGACACCCCCACCCCCTGCCTTTATCACACTTTTGCCCAAATTCAACCCTGGCCTGTGTGCACCTCTCTTGCACCTGTACCCCCTCCCTCCATCACCACTCATTTGTCTTGTCATCCCTCCTGTCATTCTCTCACGCAGACTCCCCCTCTTCCCCCATCCTGCTTTCCTTCCTCCTCCTCCTCCTCTTCCTCCTACTTGTCTCCCTGATTTATAGTAGGCGGTGTGCAGTTTACACACATTCCACTTCTGACACCCCCCCCCCCCCCCCCCGCCACTGGACTCATATCTAGGAATGGCCATTTATCTTCATGATCCTCAAAAATGGAGAAAAGAAGAGGGAGAGCGAGAGAGAGGAGACAATAGGAGGAGTGTTGTTTTTGTTGAGCAGGCCAGACTATCTTTTCATACACCTCTGTCTGCCTCTTGCTGCCTCTCAAGGAGTGGTCTCTGATGTGTGTATTTGTGTGTAGACTGGCTGTGTCTCTCTATCTCCTGTGTCAGAGTTTCCAGGCCCGGTGGCTCCTACATGAAAGAGCCCCCGAAGTCTTTATGGAGAACAACCGGCTCCTTGACGCAATTCTCCAGGTTCAGGACACGCACACACACACGCACACACACACAGAGAGAGAGACCCATGGCTCACTCACTCATTCACTCATGCAGAGACACACCACATCCACAAACCACAATCCACAAATCCCCATCCTTGCACACCCCCGTTGGCTAGGCCTAATTAGTTATGTGGTCGGCACTCTGCTCTATCCCAGAGCCCCAAATGGCAGCAGGTCATAAAACCTTAAGTGTTCCACCAGTCAGAGCTGTGCAACTGTGGCCATGTATCCTCCAACACGGCCCAGCCAGGGCTGAGTCGTATCAAAGCCCATCTCTCACAGGCCTACTGACATCCATGAAATCCCTTTATGGCATTTTCAAAGGCATTTCTGAGAGATTTATGGCACTTCTGCTTTGCATTGTTGTTTTTTATGCTCTCTCAGGTAGGCAAATAGCTCGTGCTCACACAGAGTCAGACGCGCTCGAGCGTTAAACTCTTTCCCAAGGGATGAATGTCCATACACGTATGCAAGTGCACATGCACACACACTATTAACCCCGAAAGTAAACATTACTTTTGGTTGGTGAGTTGGATTCCCATAGTTTGTTTCCTTAGCACCCGACACCCACAGCCCTGCCCTCAGTAACCTTGGTGACGAAAGACGGGTGTTTCTTGTGACACCATTTTGCTCAAGGGAATTGTGTTTGGGAATTGTGTTGTGTGTGTTTGTCAAATTTCAAATGCCTATTATCTTTTACACACCTCGGGGAGGCATCAGCAAAATGAAACAACTGATTAAATAGGATCAGATAATAGAGGATCGTGTTACCTACAACTAAGTCCAGTGATCACTGAACAGTTTGGTCATCTGACCTTTTCTTTTGTGCGTGTGTGTCACATTCTGCAGGTGGACAGAGGTAGAAAGTAACTAAATACATTTTCTAAAGGACTGAAGCCTAAATAAATAAAAGTTTACTTTTTACTTTACAGGTACTAATACTTCAGTTGAGCTTTCTACTTTGTGAGACCATTTGACAAGCAGGTCTGATGAAGCATACTGGCACCTTAAATATGGAGCTACAGCCAGAAGCCGATTAGCTTAGCTTAGCATGAAGACTGGAAGCAGGGGGAAACAGCTAGCCGTGTTCTGCTCAAATAAAATTTTAGTTTGATAGTTTAGCTCTTAGTTCCTTTTCCAGTCTCTCCAAAAGTTTTTTTTTTTTTTATGATTATGTATAATCTGTGAATTGAATAAATGTCAACAATTTGGACACAATACATCTATCATTTATGTACAAAATTAAAAAAAATAATATGGGGCCTAACAAGGGGCCCTGAGGAACCCCACAAGTAAACTTCATTCATTTTTAATGACAGTTATACTGTATTGATACCTGTTGTATTCAACCTGAAGTGTGTAACCTCCCTAATACTGTATCACATTTTCCAACATCTTTAGTTGTGTAATAAATTGTGCTCTGAAGTAATATTTACTCAGTCCTGAGTATATTCTTTTTTTTTTTTACTGCAGTAAATATTTTCTCTACAAACTCCATTAATGACCCTATTATCTCTAAAACCATATTGCTCTTCACTCAATAAGTTATTATCTCAATGGCATCCACCATCAGAAAGAATACTTTAACTAAACTACACTTTTACTGCTAATACTTTTAAACTTTTCATGTTTTGAATGTAGGAGATTCAATTATAGATGCTATCTCTGTTCTTATGCATGCAGAAGATTTGAATAGGTTCCCACCGCTGCATCTGTAAAGCATGTATACAGTATATTCCCTTGGTGCATAGTACTTTTTATGAATACAGACAGATGATTATGATACACATAATACGTCACATAATATTTACACATTCACATTTTTCATATCTAGCATTCATTAAGTGTTTTTCCATTCTTTGGTTATTTTGCACACAGAAATATCACTGCAATTCATAATTTTCCACATATCTTTTTAGTTTATGTGAATTTTCATCTGATTTTCCCTGTCTGCCTACTTGTATTTGTGTGTGTGTGTGTGTGTGCTCTGCCCAGTCAGATTAATAGGGCTCAGTTTAATCAGGAGGTAATGGGAGGCTCATAGGCGTCTAGACAGTGTTCAGACCAAACTGTAACTCCTACACCCAAAGCACTGGGGAAATATGGCAGGGAAAGGACAAAAGATAAAAAGGAAAAAAAAGTTTTAATCTTAACTGTATGCAGCTATTATGATAGTAACATCATCCATAGAGACAAAGCTAATATTGCAAGAATGAGGCCAAATCATATGAGCATACACATAAATGTGAAAGTGAACACAGTGATTTACTGTGGAACAACAAGCTAATGTAAAAGATATATTTTTATCACTCCCTATACCTTTTGCATATAAATCAAGTGGAGAGCAGAAATGTGGAGAGGAGTAATGAGGGGAGGGGTAAGAAGAGGAACACACAGCATATCATCAGACTTCCAGCCACAACCTCCCAAAACCACAGAAAAATAAATAAGCCAAAATTGTGGGGGTTGGTGGTGGTGGTGGTGGTGTGAGGTGGTGGGGGCACTTCTGGGTCTGGAAAAATGATCTCATGTTCAGTCATGAAGCTTTACAGGACAATACCCAGGACACAACTAAATATTTTATTATTATATTTTTATGAAAACCTTGTCAAACTGCTGAAGGTAGTATAGGAAAGAGGGCATGAGAGAGAGCGAGAGAGAAGAAAGAAGGGGAAAGATGAAGAGAAAGTGGAACCTGGGTGGCCGAAGTGCTGCTGATGATGTGTATATTAGAGCTGATTGCTGGAAAAGCATTTATAAAGCCATTGACGCGAAGATGAAAGATACTCCCCTGATCAGTGAACCCTCCACTGACTCTGGCAAGCTCATTTTAATTACCAAAGACTACATCTGACAAATATGTTTAACTTAAAAAGAAAGACAGAGACTTTAGCGATTCATGCTAAGGACAGCAGCTCTCACTGAAGGCAACTCTGAGAGCTCATGATGAACCACTTCTTCACGTTGAAACAGAGTTACAGAGATACAGCACTGGTGCAGAAGCAACTTTGTGATGGTGGTCAAATAAGAGTCAAGGGTGTAGTTTTGAAATTATAGCCATTTGCTTTTCAGGGAAATGGTACAGCATTGGAAATAATCAACCTGTGCCACAGATTCATCATAAAGCATCTATAATCTAAAATAACAACTAGAAGCATCTGCATGCTCTTGTAATTGTACATGTAAGTGTCGCAATCATGAGCTGAAGTGGGGTTTTACTTAGTGTTGCAATTTTCCAAAACAACACCTCTGTAACTCTTTCTTCAGTTTCACTTTGAAGCTGTATGAGAGATGTGAGCACATTTTTTAAAGATAATATGCCAGCAAGCTTTTCCCAAGAAATTCGCAAGAATTTACCAAGGGGGAAAGACTGGAAATCATCATCAAGTTAATGTCTGGAGGCTCCTGCATTCATGTTTATAATATTTAGATTGAGAAAAACATTTCCATTTGTTCTACTCCACACACTAGAGGCGTTGAGTACATGTACGAACACATTTTCAACACAGAATCTTCAGACTGAAGTGATACTGAATCATTGATGTCGCTGACCGGATCAGTAACTTTTAACAGTGGAGCTGCACTTACTGGTGACCTAAGCACCGCTGACAGCTCAGTCGAGATTAGTGAAAGCTCACTGAAAAGCCATAAAAGCTACAGAAACAATCACAATGTGATAACTCAGTTATCCTTATAAACCGTGCTTGTATGGACCTTGTTTTGTTGAGGTTGAACCGGTCATCCACATCTAGAGTGAAAAATACATTGCTTGATGCATGGAAGGGCTACAAAGCAGTTCTTACCCCCCAAATATGCAGCAGGATGTCCAAACACTGTGTTGTGTCATATTTACTTGATTGCAAGATATAAGAGACATTTATTGGGAAGCCATGAGATGCTGTGATTACTTGAGGGTATCCATATTTTCCAATTCTCTTCTGTTCCTGAGCAGTTCTGACACTGTGGTGAGTAGAAAAAAGTCTATCTGGAATAGTCATGTGTCACCACATTTTACATAAACAGTCTCAGTGTAAAGGAGGACAAACCACTGACTTAACAGATCATGACTTTCCCAGACAAACACACTTTTATGGCATGAGGACAAATCTACTGTGCCAAAGTGCTATAGGCACACTGCTCCTATCTACGTCATCATCATCATCAGCAAAGACTGGCATCAGTCTCCCCGGCCTATCAGGCATCTCAGCATACACCAGAGTTGAGAATATGACTGTTAAAACAAATGAAACATGGCACCCTTAAAATACACAGTAGAGAACGGGTGACCTTCTTCCAGAAAATAAACACAGACATTACTCAGACAGCAGAAGGGGGGGGGGGGGGGGGGTGAGCCGAGGTAAGGTGCTGACATGGGTGTGTGTGTGTGTGTTTTTAGTGCAGCAGTGGAGAGGGAGAGCTAAGAGGTTTGAGAGGTTGGATTAAGAGAAGGAGGAAAGGAGGAGCTGAGGGCATGCTGCGGTTTTTGCTAGTGGGAAGTGTAGGTTTGGAGAAAGAGGGGGATGAATGGGGGAGGGGGGGCAAGGAGCTTTATCCAACTTCCACACACACACACACACACATACACATGCACACTTGCATGAACCCTACCTTTCACTGGCCACCTAGCCATGTCAACACCACATGACTGGCTGTTGGCTAAAGTGTCCAGCCAATCAGAGGGTGAGCTGTAGAGGAAGGTGGGACTAGTGAACCAATGAGTCAGCTTCTGGGTGTGGAGAGAGAAGGAAAGACAGAGAGAGTCATAGTGACACAGTGAAGAAGAGGCAGATAGGTCAGGAGTTAAACTCATCTCCCTTACTCCCTCTGTCTCCCTCTGTCTCCCTCTGACTCCCGCCCTCTAAAAATTTCAAATGCTGGCTCCAGATTTCCTTTATTTGCACAACCCTGATAAAGCACAGTATTGCCAATGTCATACAAAGTTAACAAGGTAAGTATAATAATTCTGCCATCCATATACTGTCTATAAGGTCTGTATATGCAGTCAATAGACAACTATGTTATTCTGTCTCTGCTAACACTTGAGTAAATTAAAGTAAGCCTTTGAGTTTTACTTAAAACAGAGAGGGAGTGAAGGTTGTACTGTATATATGTTCAATCAGTAGGTGAAGAAAACAAGCAATGAAACAGTAACGGGGAAAACTGAGGAGGAGACAGAGTCAAGGAGAAAGAAAGGAGCTGAGAAAGAAACAGAACGAAAGAGGAGTGTCCAGTTTCAGATTTACTGTGGTGGTGGGAGAGATTTGGCTGTGTTCTTATACAGCACACTGAGGACCGAGCCAGAGGAGGAGTAGGAAGACAGATTTACATGGTGAGAACAGCTCTTGCTGCTCTGGAGCAGCACACTGGGCACGTACTGTTCTCCAGTGATCTCTATATTTAAAAAAAAAACAAAAAAAACTAAATGACAACTGCTTCAGCGTGAAAACACAATACTTGCATATCAAAAATCCACACTTTTTTCCACACTCGATTGTCATGTGAAATTAGTGAAATCAGGTTTCCCAGCACACAGGGCTCAAAGTCCGTTCTTCCCAAGCCGCCTATTCAAGTTTTACTGTGTTATTATGATGATATATAGAACCAGTATCCAGTCTTTCTGCTATGTCCACCACTGATTGTCATTACATTTTGTACAAACATTCATGGTCCCTAGAGAATGAATCCTAATGACTTTAATGATTCCCTGACTTTTTGTCTTGCGCGAAAAGAGGTGGTTTTGAGTAAAATGTCTCGACAGCTTTTGGATGGCTTGACATAAAATTTGTATAACACACATTCATGTTCAAAAACTTTTGTGAATTTCCATCTAGCACCATTATCGGGTCAGATGTTTAATTTGTCCTTCATGTTTAGTGCTAATTAGCAAATGTTAGCATGCTAACACGCTAAACTGATCAGACTTTGTAAACATTATACCTGCGAAACATCAGCATGTTAGCATGCTGACATTAGCATTTAGCTGAAAACATGGCTGGGCCAAAGTACAGCCTCACAGAGCCGCTAGCATGGCTGTAGACTCTTAGTCCTGTTCCAAAATGAAGCAAATCCACTTGACTGATTTGAACATGCAGACTTCTTGACAAAATGTAGGTTTCACTCTGAGGTTATAGCCGTCAAACTCCACTGTTTACTTCCACAAACATTAAGTCACACCACACAAACTACCATTAATTTCACTCTGTGTAACCAATAATAACAGAGCACAGCAGGAAATGGGCCATTATGAGTCTCCGTGTGAAGGTCTGTCCTGTGTGTTTCCACTCTGACAAAATTGGGATAAACCCCTGTAGGTGTGTGTGTGTGTGTGTCTCTCTGTGTGTGTGTGTGTGTGTGTGTGTGTGTGTGTGTGTGTGTGCCTCTTTTGGGGTTTTACTCCTTATTTAAGACCAATATTTACCCAGCAGCCCCAGGGTGAGATTACCTCATATTCTCCCGCCCAGCTGTGCTTTCTCAGCGTTTCCACGACAACCGGCGGAATGTCCCATCATGTTTATCCGCCTGCCAGGAAAACAGAGAGCGGGAGGAAGAAGAAGCAGCGGAGGGAGATGGAGAAGATACACTTAGGTTGGAGTGTGTATACAAGACAGACACTTATGCACTCACACTCTATACACTGGTGTATATGGAATAATCACACAGGAATGCATACGGCACTTCAAATAGCAAAAACACACAGAGTTACTGTTGGTATGTTACTGATGTAACTGGTATCAGAGCATGTTCACGCTGCTAGGAGGAGGACTGTCAACATGCTACTGAAAGTTGATCAATACTTCCACCAGGCAACCGCCAAACATATGAGAAACTGAGTACAGCCCTTTAAAGTTTCTAATTTCTTGATTATTTTAATTCCTTCTATTTACTTTGGATGCATGATGACTAATTACATGCAGTAACACTTAATTTTACCTGCCCCTATTTAGCATTTATAAGTAGAATACAGCATTTAATGGTTTATAACACACTATAAAATTGTTGTAAGCAAATACAAGAGCATTTCTAACGTGTTTATTAATAATGAGCAACTAGGGTATAGTCAATGAATACTTGACAACACAGTATAACATAGCTTTAATCATATATAATCACACATTCTTACAGTGTGCTATAAAGCATGTATTAACTGTTTATACACATGTACAAATAAATCACAGGCAGGTTTAAAACTGCTCATAAATGTATTCAAAACGTGTATGTATGATTACAACTATGTTAAATAATGTTATCTGTTCATACACCAATTATGGATGCTTCATATGAGGAGTTATAGTTGTTGACATTAATAAACACTTAGAAAATGACCTTATATGTGTCTGCAACAACCTTATAATGGGTCATAAACCATTTATGCATTCAGATACTATCAGAGCAGCTACATCAGTGACCTGTCAATCAGCTGCATGAAGGAATGGCAACTTCAGTTGAAATACAAATCTCTGCAAAGCTCCAGATGTACTGTTCTGGGATCGTCCATAACCCCTGACCGCCCAGAAGGGACAAACCAAAGGAGAACTTGTCCTCGGAGATCAGTCCATTTTTTTACTATTAATATGATCAGTTACGTAGTTAGTCCAGTTCTGTAAAGATGAAAGTTTGCATCTTCTTGCCTCTGGAACAATTCGTCATCATGAGTAGGCTTTAAAACCACCAGCACTACATTAGCTGAGTTCAGCAACTTTTGGAACAGCAATAATCTCTCCTCCTTAAACCACAATAGCTGAGTTCCCCCTGAGTCAGTTATTTAACCCCAAGAAACTAAAACTCTGACTGTTTCTGTTCTAGACATTCTTGTCTGAATATGTGTGTAAAATGCAGCCTTTCTTGTTGCTTATTCAATTATTAGGCAAATCAGTGTTTGTGTTCTTAGTCAAACGTCCTGATTAAAGTATAATACAATTAAATTGGAAAAAGTTTATTGGTTAAAAGAAATTCTATTGGGAAAGTCAAATGGGAAGTTGGTGTCCCTCCACATAACCTCAACAGCAACGTGAAACATTTCAAATAAGCTCTGAAAGGACTACCAACAGTGTGAATATCTCCCAGTTTTTTTTTTTAACACAGCATCTGGACAGAATAGCTCTAATAGCTAATCAATCGCAGCCAATCAGTGCAGGTTAAATAAGGCAAAAAGTGCAGTATACTGTTCATAAAAACTGAGATGGACACAAGTTAGTGTTAGGGTTAGTTCACCCAACATTGCCTGTGATGGAGGGGAAATTGTGTATCAAAATTTGTCTTTATTAGTTTTCAGAAAAGCGTGAAAAATGGGAATGAGTGACGGAGTTTATAAAGTTAGTCCCAGTAAAGCTTTAACCTAGAAAGGAAATAGTATTCATTTTAACATCTTTGTCACTACTATCATCATCATCATCATCATCATCATCATCATCATCATCATCAACAACAATAACAAATTTGGTCTCACTAATGCAGATCTCCTTATAGTGACCAAGCACTCTCTCCGGAGTCCTAAAGCCACAGTTATAGCAGTGGCTCTCTCTGCAGTCCCTGTGGACTCTGTCCTGCCATGGGAACCGACAGTTATTTGCTTTAATTTGCAACAGAAAAGCGTGTGGTGTATAGCGACTGTTAGGGAATGTTCTATTTGGTCTTCTCCTCGCCTGTTTAAGTGATAAAAGTGTCATTATTTAGCCTCTGAAGCAGAGGGGAGAGTGCAAACAAGACTGCATGACCCTCTGTCAAGAGCCTCCGTTCTTCAGAAGCTCATTAAGGGCCTCCAGGAGGACAGCACATCAATTGGCGGGGCCCTCCAGCTTCCTCTCGGCCTTTTTAAGCCTCTCTACTCGGATTCAACCCACTCACCGGCCGACTAACGTTAAAAATGGACTCAATTTAGAGCTAGAGTGGACACGAAAGCTGTCGCGCTGTGAGGAGGCATAGGCGACTTATTAAAACAGCAGGAAAGGCCCTTGGACTAGAGCCAAATAGGATCTCACCCTGTCGCGCGCTGACCGGATTTGGAGAAGTTTGGATTTACTTGTTGAGATGCTCTCCTGCTTCGGTCTGTGCCCGGTGAATGATTTCAGCCAGACCTGAAAGCTTTGATTCGCGTCAATTTCTGCGCTTGACTGAACAGCCGACATATAAAAGTGACTGCAGTCTAGGACTGAATGTGGAGATGCAAGGCCGCTTAGTGGACTCCGCGTTAATACATTTTGTCAGTGACATGAACCTGATGGAGTTTTCGCAAACACTGGGACCAAAACAGCAGGTGCACAATGCCTCACCAAGTCCGGACAACCAGACGCGTCTGAACGACTCGCCCTGGAGCCGGGACCTGGAAAACGATGATCTGGTTATGGTCTCACCGAGGTACGACAGCTGCGGGGCGGACGGGCATTCTAACAAGTCCAAACGGAGGAGGATCATCACCGTGGTCCAGCGGCAGGCGGCCAACGTGCGGGAAAGGAAGCGGATGTTTAGCCTGAATGAGGCGTTTGATGAGCTGAGGAGGAAAGTTCCCACGTTCGCCTACGAGAAGAGACTCTCTCGTATCGATACACTGCGTCTGGCCATCGTCTACATCTCCTTCATGACGGACCTGCTGGAGCAAAATAGTCAAAACAGTCCAATATGAACTTTCCTCCACGGAGAGTGGACTGGATTGAGTTTAACACTGATGTCCGTGAAGACAAAGACACCGAAATGGTTGAAATGATGAACTGTTCTAAATTTACTTTCATATCATATTTATCCAAACGTGATAAGGCAAGAAATATTTGAAACCATTACAGGCTTTTTTTTTTTTAAACGTTTCAAAAAACTTTCTCTCAGAAATGTATAGCGTAATATTATTTTGCCAGTGGCGTAAATTAGGCATTTAGACGTGACCTGAACAAGCCGAGTGCACCTCCTCCTCCAAATATTTTACTTAATATATGTGACTTAATATAATATTACTTATTGTTGCGTTGAAATAAATGTATACGCTATGATAATCTATGTGTCCTTTGCTCATGCATCACAATTATAAAGAAAACAACAAAACATTAAATTTAAACCCATTTAGCTCATATATAATGTAATGCTCAGTTTTATGCCCTAAATCCATTTATTTTGTAGTTTTAGAAGGCTGCATCTAATAGGTCTATTTTAAAAGTGTAAATGTTTGAAACAGTAACATTTAATATAACTTTCAATAGAAGATATAGGCTATATGATGACGTTGTTAAGGAGGGTGCTATGAAAGACTGAAGCTTCAGGTGCGTTATTTCAGCACCCTGGAGAGCGACACAACTGTTCGCCTCACCTGGCCTGATGCAGACTATTGAACAGTGGAGGCTGAGAACAAGAGTAGCTTTAGGTTTTCCTCCAAAGAAGAAGCATGAGAACAAATGAGAAAGATTGATTGGCCCTTAAAAGCCTTATCAACCGTGTCACGTGCAAATGAGTAAAGATTCAGCGGATTTGAATCGCAAATTCAAGGCTCACTGCGTGAGGCTGGATGTTATCTTTGGCACTGAGGTGTAAATTGAGATGAGACGAGCTCCGGAGAGGTAAACTGAGTGAAAGACCTCTAGATGTGCTCTCCGTCTGTCATAGAGACAGATATATTTAGCGCAGGGAGACCCAGGCCAGAAGGGCGCTTGTGGTGGTTCCTCCTAATAAAAGGGGACCAGACCGGGCCTGCTCGTGTGCCATCCTCCCTCATCAGAGGTGAGGCCTCCCTGTGGATAATTCACACCACAGACCACCTCCAAAAGTTGCCAGATCTAGTTTCAGCCACATGAAGAGGTAGCCTATCTCTGCTGGATATTATAGGCCCCAGAGCTGGGTGGTCATGTGTGTGTGTTTAGACTCTGTGTGTACGAGTGTCTCTCTCTCTCTCTCTCTCTCTCTCTCTCTCTCTCTCTCTCTCTCTCTCTCTACCCACTCCCTCTTTATCACCTCCAGTGTTTGCATTGCGCTCCAGCCGTACACCGCCTTTAGCGACCCGCTGTGCGCACGGATCCGCCCTGAGAGCTCCCTGGGACGGCCCGTCTTTTAAACCTGAGCCGCGGTGTCGAGATCCCTGCGGGAGTCAGACCCATTTAAGCGCATACCTCAACGCGGGGCCGCTGACGGGAAAATAAACACCGCGGTCTGCTTACGAGCAGAGACCTCCTGCTGTGACAACCTCCTGTGTTTCAGTAGGTCTGATAGTTTTCACCGCCACCACTGCTCCCATCTCAGACTGTGTCTAGACCTGAAGACTTGAGGCCGACAGCAGACATCAGGCTTGTGGAGGAATTTCTGTTATATACTCCTTTTTGATTTATTTGCAATTGGAAAGAAGTAAAAGCAAGCCCACGCATATTGACGCATGGTAGCAACCAAAGGAGGCGTCTAATTTCTGTCAATATTAATGTCATAGACTTTAAACAGACATTCCAATCTCTCTGTTTCAATTCTAATAAATCCAGGAGGGAGAGAGAAAAACAGCATTATGCATTTGGGGCAGGAATAAAGTGGGGTGGGGAAGGGAGAAAGAATGCATCCCTAAAGGGAGAGGGATTGCACAAATCTACACCTATGATTCAATAACACCGCGCCCCCACCCCCTTTCACAATCTTGTGTAAAGGAGCTGCACACCACTCCTGATATTATAGCTAGAACTCTCCTTCTCCTGCAGTATTATGTTACACCCCTCCTCACCCAATCACATCGCTCCCCAAAATCCTCCTGTCCGCTCCCCGCTATAAGAGCCCCGATCGTCCCATTCTGGCAGACACCTCTCCCTCTCTGTGGCGCACGAGATTTACCGTTATACCAGCCCACACCCCTATTGCAGGCCACACTTCTTATTACCTGTCGTGTTTGTTGATGTTGTAACCAGTTCAGTGGATTGGGGTCAGGGGTTATTACGGTCCAACAGACCACAGAAAAGTTTTGGAAGAGACGATGCGGGAAGAGGACTCCTCCCCAATGGACAGTGCGGGGAACAGCGAGGAGGAGACCGACCTTCAACTGCCGCGGAGAGGCGCGAGGAAGCGGCGGGCGACACGGAGGAGCACGGACAACGAGGAGGAGGGAGACATGGAGAGCCCGAGCCCCGGGAAGAAGAAATGCAGAAAGAGCTGCGACGCAGGAGGCGGCAGCGCCGGGAGCGGCGGCAGCGAAGGCAGCAGCAGCCCCGAGCCCTCCTTCGATGACCTGCAGACACAGCGCGTGATGGCCAACATCCGCGAGCGGCAACGGACGCAGTCCCTCAACGAGGCATTCACGTCGTTACGTAAGATCATTCCCACCCTCCCGTCGGACAAACTCAGCAAGATCCAGACGCTGAAACTCGCGGCCCGGTACATCGACTTCCTGTGCCAAGTCCTGGAGAGCGACGAGCTGGACGCGCGAGGGACCAGCTGCAGCTACGTGGCGCACGAGCGCCTGAGCTACGCGTTCTCGGTGTGGAGGATGGGGGGCGCGTGGTCCTTGTCTACTACGTCCCACTAGCAGGGCTGCCGTGGATGGTACAGCACGGTGAGCGCCTTTCACTTCTCCTCCTGCAGGGACACAAGCGGTGCCAAAATCTTCCTATGCGCATTTTACGCACCGACACCCAGATGAAAAATAAAAGTAATATAGTTATAATGTTCCAATAGGGATACGTTTCCAATTTTAATGTTTATGTAGCATCCCCCCAAAACCACTGTAACATTCATTAAGCCTGTTTCATTTAGTTATGAAAGGGGTGCAGGTCCCTGTAGATTACAAAGAAATATGCATATTATTTGTAAAACAGCCACAAGATTTCACCATCCACCTTAAAATGTGAAATTCACTCATCCCGCTACAAAGCTACTACATACAAGGGGGGAAAATGCATTTTTTCCCCTGCAAACTCAGATCCATGTTACATCACTGCAAATATAGCCTACAAGTGCACAACCTGGGTCCTACAAACAATACATTTATATGTACTGGGTGTTTTTCTTAATCAAAATAATATTTCTTTCACAGATCATCCAGACTGAAGAACCAGTGGATCTGGCCGACCCTTCAGGTAGACTGAAACAGGCCAAACACAGCTGAGGGCCAAGCCGCTGTGCTTCAGGCCTCAGAGGAGAGCAGGCTTTTCATATTTCCCGTTGCATGGACTGTATTGTTTGCAAGGGAGCACTTAGGACAGACAGAACGGATATGAAGAAAGAAAGACCACTGCGACGATGAATGTTGTAAAAACAAAACAAGCTCTGAGGAACTGCTCTGTTTTGAAACACGAGAGAAAAATGACAATTCATTCCACATTCCCTGTGACAGCGTTTCACAGCAAATGAAGTATTTTGTATTTATTTTTCTAAACAGGTTTGAAATTCCTTTCCTCCACTCAAATAAAAGTTATTTATTTTTCTCAGAATGCTGAATGGATCTGGAGTCTGTTCATTTTGAGTGTTGTAAATATTTGGCAATATCTTGAATAAAAAAATGACAGTTAAGTATCATTCTTACCTCTCAGTTGTCTGGATATTCATTATAGACTTCAACTTAAGCTCTATAACAAAAGGCTGAATAATAAAATAATAAACTGGCCAATTTCAAGACCATCAGCTGAAGGCGCGACGATGCTTATTTGACACGGACAAATTGTTTTAAATATGTGGAATTTTTTGAAACAAACTCAGTTCCCATAGTCTCAGTACTTTGAGCCTATGTAGAGAGTTTATTTTCATTGGTTATTGCTGAATCCCAGTTAACTAAACCACAGTGGAGGGGGCAAAAGAAAACATCTCATACCCGTGGCTTATTCTGTAGTGATTTCTTGAGCACAGGGATCTGGGAAAGCCATAATTAGCTGGTGGTCTGTTTGAACAGGGTGAATGTGGAGCTGTGGGAGGCATGCATGATATTCCCAGATGTCCTCCGAGCCACAGGTCAGCATGGCAGTCTCCTGCAGGTGCTGCAGCAGCTACTCCAAGAGCTCTGACAGATAAGAAGGGGTGGATACGGGTCATAATGCTAACTGAATAGCCTGTGTGATTTATACATATACCTGCAATTCTGATGAAAAAGAAGTAGCTATTCACATATGAACACCATAAATGATCAAAACAAGACTTAGAATAGTTATACCATGGCTGAAACAAAATATATCAGAAAGTTATACGATGTTTACCTCAAAACTGGCTTTACACGGTGGAATTGTAATGCAGGAGTTGTATACAACCTTTCTGATTGTTCCTAAATATTCCACATTATTTGAATATATGTATCTTTTGATTGGTGCAGTTGGTTCTTCCACAGATCAAGTTGAAATGAAGATGCATTCAAAAATGTGGCACAAAAACTCACTTTTCTACTGAAACACTGTGTGAAGAATCCTTAGAAATAGAGCAAATATAATGATTTCTTCATTGGGGACATTCAGGTTTGTGTAGACATGAATCCTCTCTTAATTAGAGGACCATGGACCTCACATGACAACCTGCATAAATAAGTCCTATTGAGCAAAATCAGAACAGCCTATAATCACTTGAGCGTTTGCGCCCTTCCTGCCAAAAATATCTCTATAAATATATAACAACACAAATATAGATGCATTTTCTTGACTAAAATAGGTCCTGAGATGTACTTAGAAGGGTAGGACTAGATTTGACCAGGACTAAAGGACTATAGATGGAACCTCAGTGTTTTTACTTGCCTAAAGTCAGAAGTTTTCTTCCCGTAAATGTCCCATAATAAATGCTGCAAGACTATATGTGACTGTGAAATGCTGTAAAGTTCCTAAAGGAACAGGCTATTACAGGAGTGCCACAGTAATATCAGTTGGACACGTCATAGATGAAAGATGATGAGGTCAACACAAACATCTCATAGTGTGTTCCACATCTCTCCATAGGGTTGTTGAGGGATGATTATGGGAGCATTACTGTGTTTTTGCATCACGGGTTGCGTGTGGAAGGTAAAGCCATCAGCTCTGACCCAAGGCCCTCGCCAGCCACCCGGGGGGAATCGATTCCCACCCTTAGATCACCGTGGCCGTGTTATCTTAAACTTGAGGCTGTTGCTCTGACATGGAGGAATGTCACCTCTGAGGCTTCGAAACACACACGCGGACACACACACATATAGGTTATACACACACAGAGGGAGATTTCTCACGCCTACCAAACAGGGAAATACATTCCACAGAGAGAGAGACAGAGAGGGGGAAGAGGGCTCCTGCAACTCTGCTCCTGCCCTCCCCCTTTGATGTTTGAAGGTAATGGGATGACCGCTTGTTATCAGTGTGAAGGCATCTGGCTCTCTGGATTTAAGTGTGCTTTGATAGACTCTTTGATGACTGACACACACTCTCTCCCGCTCATTAATCACAGTTTTATATCTCCTTGCTTAAGTCAAAGGTGCAGGCCTGTGTAAATCTTTTTAAAGCTCACTCCTCTACATCTACAGTCACACACGTTGTTGTTTGTTTGATTGTTTTAAACACTCTAGCAGAGGCCTACCTGTCTCACCTCTCCTTTTACGTCTTTCAGCTTTCTGTCTCCCTCACTTCCATCTCTCTCTCTCTCTGAAGTTCCCCATTACGCCGTAACAAGAGCTGGTTTACATTAACCCTCAACACCACAAAAAGACAGAGGGGGAGAGGAAGTTGGACTGAGACACACACACACACACACACACAGGGAGAGAGAGACTAGATTTGCAAGTCTGGTTTCCATTAGTGCTAATTATCTGTGTTTCATCTCAACCTGAAGCAGTTTGTGTGTGTGTGTGTGTGTGTGTGTGTGTGTGTGTGTGTGTGTGTGTGTGTGTGTGTGTTTGTAGAGTTTCTTTTTATTTGTGCTCTGCTGGTTTGGGCTCATGCATCTCAAATCAAGACAATCATACCTGAGGACAGTCTCTGAGCTGAACTGAAATACTGCTTTGCATACCACCAAAACTGTAAACATATTTAGATTAATTGCAGAGATCATATAAGTTGAGTTCTTTTTCCAGAGTTTCTGCTTTTTAGTCTATAATGTATCATGTGTCACCCAATCAGTGTTGGTGTGATGCTGTATAGAAACAAACAATGCAGAAACATAAACAAAACTATTTTATTTTGTTCAGTTGATGAGTCCAAACATTCTCATTTAAAACACTCACAATACTGTTAAATGCTTTCATTATTATTTCATATTTCACCGTATATTTATCACGAAATAGATACAGCGCTTTGAGGTCAAACTGGCTCTTCGTGTGTCATTTCATCGCGGCACAATTTTACACGTGATTATGGGGAGTACTACTCAGCCTGTGAGATCAGTTGTATAATGTCTTTTGTAGCTCTGGAGGGAGCTTTCCAAAGTCGGAAAAATAACGACTTGGACTTGAGACACAAAGTTTAAAGGTTTGAAAGAAGTGGACATTTGTGAGGCAGGGAGGTCTAATGAAAGATGCTACTGAGCTGTGTTATGGAAAGTGTAGGATCCAGCCTATACTAGGGACTAAAAGTCAGGATATCTCGACCATTTTTAAAAAAAAAATCTGTACTTTATGGAAGCACAATACTTAATCACTGGAGTACCCATTTAATGACACACTGCAACTTAACTCAAACTTTCTTTATCATACAAACATGCAGCCTCAGAGAGCAAGGATAAAACAGCACAGGCACACAAAATAGGGGGAAAATAGACAGCAATGAATAGAATTTTGCAAGACTAAAACAATAAAATAAAATAAGCAAACACAAGAAATAGAACTAGTATGAAAACCAATGACTAGGACTTAAAGGCTAAAGCAACAAATGACGAGGCACCTTAAGTAAAAGCCTGAATGTGTTTAAACCTGATGAACAGCTTCTTTGGCTCCAAACATTGTAGTTCTTTCAAATATTTAATATTAGTATGAAGCAATAAGGGGAGCATTTGGTTGTGTTGCAAATGATTTGCAAGGGATAACATTGCTCTATAGAGTCAGGGGCCATGTTAAAGCAAGCAGGAAGGAATAGAGTGACAGAGAAGTGACAGAAAGGAAGTCGGGGCAAAAACTGGCCCAGTAACATAATGAGCACTCTCACACACACACATTCCCTGAGGACGGTGCCAACTGCGCCCATCACTCCTGACCTGTGACCTCTCAAACTGACCCTGTCCCCAGACTACAGCGACCCCCAGCTGGACCATGAGCCGCCGCATTCACCTCCACAAAGTAACCACTCAGTTCACCAATACCTCTCAAATGGATGGGCCGAGGAGCACAGAGAGATGGAGTGTGGATTGTGGAGAACAGGGTAGGAAGAGAAATGTCTGACTGGAGGAGGAGTGGGGTTGAAAATGAACGAGACGACAAACAAGTGAGAAAAAGAGGGAGAGAACTCAAGAAAAGGGGGCAGGAAGAAGGGAACAAACTTATACGAATCCTCCCAGTGCTCCTGCCCGGGGCTGTTTTTCTTGGAGATTGAGTTAAGCACAAGCCTCATATATCTCTCCACATACCAGACAATATCACAGTGACCCCCGCTTTACGAATATAAACATACGCGCTTTATCAAAGACCAGCACGGCTCATTCAAACACATAGGCTCTTTCTCCTAACTTAATTTACCTCACTCTATACAAAGTTCCTTTATTGGATTTGAGCTGTTTGAATGTCTAATTCTGGCTTAAAATGGGGACCTTTAGGCGGTCTATTGATGGAGATTGAAGGAGTTTTCTCCATGTTTACCTTATAAAACCACACCACACTGGTCTCTTATCGTGCATATATCTATGGGCTATCAGTGTGGAAAAAGCCCGAGGTCACGCACAACACACTGTGTGTTATTTCTACAGAGAGAGGGCATTGTTTGACTCAACATAGGTCCATTCACAATGATGGGAGTGTGGCTTTCAATGGGGAAATGTATGTTTCCTTGTTGCACAAATAGTAGAGAGTCTGACTCTGCCCAGAGATTCATCTGACACACACACACACACACACACACACACACACACACACACACACACACACACACACACACACACACACACACACACTCAGAGTGTTGCATCATCCTGGATTATATAAAGTTTTCGAGCTTTTCTCTGTTGAAAGCAATAACCAGAGCGCAGTCGTAGTTTACTGGCGTTCTGAGCGCCCCTGTCATGAGTGAGTATGCACAAACACACACACACACACACACACACACACACACACACACGGGTAAAGTGAGGGATGACTTGGCAGTGAGAGCGGCTCCAGCCTCAGTGTTGGTCTAAAGGGAGCTGTGCTGGGAGAGAAATAGACGTTGAAATCTGCAGCCTTCCCTCTGGTGTTGCACTGTAGGGTGGTCTCTCTCTTTCTCTCTCCACCTTCTTTACTTCTCCCTCCCCTGTACTTCTCTCATTACGTTGAGGTGGTCTTTCCACCTCTCTCTTTCTCCCTCTTTCCCATCCCAAACCCCACCCCCCTTCTGCTTCTTCATCGTATTCTCTCCTTTTATCTATCGTATAATCTACTTCGCTCTGTTTAATATTTCCCCTCTCTCATTTCCTCCTCTTCTTCAAATCCCCTCCCTGTCTCCCCTTTTTGTTTACCTCCACACACACATACAATAACAGTCATCATGCCTCACTATGTACTTAATGCCATTCACCAAAGAGTGTGAGTTTACTTTGAGAAAGAAGGAAAACCCCGCCGAGACAAAGAGAAAGATGCCGGGACTATAAGAAAACAAAGTCTTGCTGATGCAGTGATTATCGCCAGCCAGCATTTTTCTAGCCAGTTGTGCTCTGAATCAGTGTGTGTGTGTGTGTGTGTGTGTGTGTGTGTGTGTGTGTGGGTGTGTGTGTGTGTGTGTGTGTGTGTGTGTGTATCTGTGTGTTTTTTAACTTTGCAAAAAGTTTAACATTAGAACATTATACTTGCTTTTCTGGCTGTTGTTTCTCTGTCTGTGTCTCACTTTCTTCTCTCTCTCAGAAGGTGTTGGTTGTGGGATTTTATAAGCCTGGCGTTTGGTGTCACATGAACAATTTGCATGTTTTTTTCAAGTCCTGTAAAACAGACCTAAATGCCCCATAATTCTCCTCCCCGGCTGCTCGGTGAGGGTTAGTGCCAACTTCCAAAGTGACACACACACACACACACACACACACACACATACATACACACACACACCCACACACACTGGAGTCATGACACAAAACCTAATAGGAAAAGTGTAAAATAACCACAGATTTTAAAAAAGAGGCAAAAGGTCTTGCTGAGACCAAAAGCACATATAAATGCAAGGAAGGACATTAACACAGAGATGATGAGAGAGCGAGAGAGAGAGAGAGAGAGTGTGTGTGTGTGTGTGTGTGTGTGTGTGTGTGTGTGTGTGTGTGTGTGTGTGTGTGTGTGTGTGTTTCCAGCAAACTAGTCTCAAGAAATGATAGCATAGTAAAAAGTCAGGCGCCTGAATTACAACAGGGCAGAGGAGAGAGTGAGAGAGAGAGAGAGAGAGAGAGAGAGAGAGAGGGAGAGTGTGTGTGTGTGTGTGTGTATGTGTGTGATCACATACATGGGAGAGTTATAAATAGTTGGATCATCTGGAGTACATTAGAGGTACAGTGTTTAAGTGAACAGGTCCGCTACCTGCAGCCACAGAAACCACACACACACACACACACACACACACACTCACTCACTCACCAGAGCATAAAGACAACAAACGAGAGAGAATCAGTCAATAAAGGCAAAGTAATTTAGCAAAACTAAGCTAAAGCAAAGCGCTGAACAAACAGACAAGTTGGGCATCTGAGAGGAAGTGCCTCAAACAACCTGACCGTGGCTTTAAGATAGACAGTGGTTATTAGCGAGGGCACCACAGGGATATCAACTCTGTTATTAAAGGGTGGACCAGACATGAATTTAAAGGGAGGGGAAACATAATGTCTGAACAAGGTTGTTTAGCTTAGAACTGGCCATACACCCCTTCCCGAGGCCACACATATGAACAGCACCTGCATGCACTAATGCACAAATCCACACGCAAATATGTGGGAAAGGTTATGCACTGAAATAATACAAGTTACAGTCCCCAGAGTGAGTAACAAGACCACATGCTACTATTAAAACCTTTATTAACATTTATCATTTAAAATCGTGCTTTATCCATTTACAGTGTGTTACATCTATTACCTGTATTTGTGTAAAATGGCTGTTTATTTTTCCATACACTCCTCCTATATGTAAATCTCTATAGCTATTATCATTTGGTTTATTTTTATATTTTACAAAGTCCTTCTTTCACTGCATCTTCTTTCCAAGTTTGCCACAAATTTAAGGCCCCCCAAAATCAGGAGTTGGCACAGGAAATGGACCCTCCCCCCATAGCACATTTACACTCACACACACTGAAACCTGAGCCACAGGAAGTGGTCCTGCACAGCATCATGTCAGGGCAGACAAATTATTCACCATTTGAAAAATGCACCTTTTTCTCCTCTCCTATATTTTCCTCCTCCCCCCCAACTCCCTCCTTGTCTTCTTCTCTCCATTTATTGTTTTCATTTCAGGCCCTCCAGAGAGGAACAGTCAAGGAGACAAAAAGCTCTGCTACCTGCGTTATCTCAAAATGAGCTGCATTCAGACTCAGACCCTGCTGCCGCTGTGGTTGCACAGGCCCCAAAATTCCAGGAAATATTCTCCTGCGGTGTTCCCTGAAGACTTGTGGTATTCCTGCCCGCAGTATCCCCACAACGCTTTTGTGGAATTTCCTAAATGGATGAAAAGCAGGTTTATTTGACCTCTTTCGAAAAGTGAAACATAGATCTTTCTTATCTCTACGTGGCTGTATTATTTTACTGTATAAACCCAACTGTGAAAAGGCTGAGGGAGAGAATAAAAAGAACAATTTTATGCTGGTTTTATGAGAATAGAATGAACAAACAATAAAACCACCCAGTTTAACAGATAATGTGGGCGATTAACACTGTAAAACCTCCTTCCAGTGACCTCACCAGCAACTTTACTTCATGTAAGCGAGTCAACAAATCAACACAGGATGAAAAATAGATTCTTGTATTTTTACAGTTGTTTTTAGAGAACTTTTTCTTGACCATAAACTGAAGTGGTGAAACTGAGGCAGCAAAGCTTTTTTTTTTTAATTGTTCTCTTTTAATATTAATCACACCATGCTCTTTATACTTTTACTGTTTAAACCCTTCCAACCCTCATCAATATGCACTTTAACAGTGGATGTAAAGTGAGTTAAATACAGCCTGTGCACCTGAAGTCCATGTTCATCATTTTTACACATGAAGTACGATTTGATCCCATGCCATCATTTGGTGGATTGACAACATAAGAGATGTTTTTTAACTTACATTTTTAGCCACTGCCAGCAGATTGTGAAACAGACTTTTTGACTGCAAGTTATTTTTAGTTTTTCATTCATTTATCCACCCCTTGTATACTCTTGTTGAGCAGACTTTTACAAACATCAAATGGGCTAGAGTCTATGAAAAGACATTGAGGGAACTATATTGTCATTGCAAACACTGCTCCAAAGATTGATTATATTTGGTTACATGCAAGTTGAGGGCTCTATACATATCCCTCTTAGTTGCAACTTGTGACTGCTTTTCCTCGTGCTCATTACAGTTTTTACAGTAAATGTTTGACTTGCATTGTCATGCTTGATTTACAAGACTGTTCCTGTTAATATATTAAATCATTTTTTTGACTCATATACTTATAATTTAGGATCCAAGGATTTAATTTTGATCCCCGGCTCCTTGTGTTCATATGTCAAAGCATCCTTGAGCAAAACACTGAACCTCAAACCTTGCCATCAGTGTGTATGTGTGCACATGGATGAATGAGAGATTTTGTAACGTGCTCTGTCCTCCTCAGGTTCAAAACATTGTGTAAATGCAGTCAATTTAACTCACGTTGCTTTGAAAACTCATACACGAAAGTGCTGAATGCCAGACCTCTTACATAGCCAATAAATTGACTTGGCAGGCTAAACACGACCCACCTTAGCAGCAGCTTATGTAATTGTAATTAAGATATTTCAGAATTAAGGGTCCTTGTACCTGTTGTACTTCTTTCTCTCACTTTTATAATGTATGGTGGCTAATGTGCAGCATTCTCTATGCAGCACTGTGTAATTGTGGGGTTTTCTATCTGTACTGAAGAGTCATGTGGCTTGTTATTCTGTCTTTCTGCTATGTTATACCCAATGTTATTCACTGAGAAATATGTTCCCCACAAGGACAGTAAACTATCCAGCTTATGATGTGCATGTGTGACAGTGGTTAGTATCGGACCACAGGGATGTGCACACAGCACAAGAATGACATGGTTGTTGTGCACCAGGAAGTGTCCACTCTCCTCTTCCTGTCAGGACTGTGACTGTGTGGATTATGTGGAGGTCAGGGGGTAGAAGGTTGTGTTAAGTGGAGTTTGGAAGAGCAGCGGCCAAACACACTTTCCCCCCAGGCGAGTGGTCAAGGGACAACTGAAGGCATACACACACACACACACACACGCACACACACACTCAACCTCATGCACCCACAAGCGGTTGATTCTGGAGTAAACATCTTGCCCCATTAATACCCACAGTGCCTTGGGCGATTTGGCCCACTGGCCTACCCTGGTGACCCTTGTTACCGTGGTGATTAGATATTGGGAGCCCTCATCTGCAAACATTTAGCCAGTGTCACCCCTAATCTACCTTCTGTCACCCTGCCACCACAGGCTCAGTGGCAACATACACAATCACGCAACTGAGGACACACAGTGTGCCACTTAATTAACAACTGACAAATTAACACATATTCTCCCTGCTACTGCTGGAACGCTGTTTAGAGTTAAAGCAATACTCTGCCTACAATATCTTTTGCATATCAAACTCTCCCCCAAGGTGGTGGCTGTAAAAAGTTTAAAGTTTCCTCCTTAACAGAAAACAGTGGCTGTGGTCAGCATGAATTCAGTGGATTCCTCTCAAACTACTCCAGCAACATAATCCTCTTCTCCACTGTTTGCTGGAACTGAGTTCTTTGTCAGAACAATGTCACAATATAAAAATAGTGTATTCCTCAAACTGTGGCAAAGATTATTTCAAACCAGTCAAGTAGATGTTGGAGGGTATGTGGTGAGACCATGGCTACTCATTTACATATATTTTGGCAATGCCCATTGTTAGATAATGAAAGAATGTCATGCTTTATGGGTTTACAAAATCCTCACAAAATCCCAAAATGCAATGCGCCAGGCTGAAAGTAAGGCTGTTTTTCTTGTATTTTAAAAGGTGACATGTTGAGGGATGTGAGGTTTCTACTCAACAGCAATGATATATACCTATAACACACATTTCCTTCGTCATTAAATTACCATTGGCCATCACATTCCACCTCCTGACCTCTGAACTATGACACACAGGTCCTCCTCCTCCAGGCCAAACCACCATGGACACCGTGCCTCAGGTCACTCATTGGCTTACTAAGCAGAGCAAAAGAGTGTGTTACGTCTGGAAACAAGTCAATGACTCCTTTAAATGACAAATAAAGTTTGTCACACAAACACACAAAAAGAAAATAACAATTTGTGAAGCCCACTGTTCATTTTCTTTTTATTTAAAAGATAGGTTCACAATTTTTCTAAGTCTGTCTTAAAACACAGAGTGAACACTGAAAGAGGTTTTGCTTGCTGTAATCATTCCTCTTGATCCCTTCCTAAAGCAATTTCAATGTAAGTGAAGGGGGACAAAAACCACAGTCCTCGTTCTGTGCAAAAATACGTTCAAAAGTGTATCTGAAGTTAGTTTGAGGCTCCAGAAGTCTCACTTACTCAACTCAAGTGGAGATGTTACAGTCTTATATACTATTCTCTCTTTGTGTTCTTCCAGACAGTGTTTGCCAGTTGAGTTACACTGGAAGGCTAGAAACAAAAAGAGGGAATTTTGCACTGAAGACTGTAACTTTGGAAGATATCCACTTGATTTCACAAACACATTAAGAAGGAATGGCCAGTATGAACAGGAGGAACGATTACAGCCAACAAAAACTGTTTTACTGTTCATATGGGCACCTGACTATTGTTTTAAGGCAGACTTGAAAAACTGTGAACCTGTCCTGACCTGACCTGTAAAGCGATACTCCATCCAAAACCTATTTTTTGAATGTCAAGCACTCCCTCTCTGTGGGTTTAAAGGGTGGCTGTAAAAGGTTATATTTTTCTCATTGATGATTAGCAGAGGCTGTGGTCAGCTTAAATTCAGTAAATTACAACTGATTCCAATAGTTTTCTCATCAAAAAAAAACAAACAACACAAAACAATAAAAAAGCCCATATAAACCTTTCAAACCACTCCTGCAACACACTTCCAATCTTCTCAATTAGCATTTTTCTGCCAGACTTTTGGCCATAGGAATAAATGTTTTATTCTATAAATGACCTCAAATTCCTCTCAGCATTTTATGTATGTGGATCATTGTTGTGCATTTGTGCTCTTCTTCGAAGGGATTGTTGGATGTTTGTGAAACTATGATTGGCACGCACAACATCATTTTTTTGAGACATTCCACTAATACTTCCCTTTAGACTGTCCGCTCACTCTAACAGGAGTTTGTGATGGATTCATAGGGACCTCTAGCGGTAAAGATACATCACTGCAGGTTAGGGTGTGACTTAGTGATGTCTGTGCAGTCTCTAAAATCACCGCAACACCTGTCTTTGGAAACCTTTTGAGGAAGTGCAATTCAGAGGTTTGAAGACATAGCATGAAATGAAATGTACTTTTTTTATTTGCTTTTATTATTTTAAAGGCTAGGCACATGCTGCAATGATGAGCAGACCTGCAAAACAGGTCTATCAACAAGCCTCTGTTGTCTTGTTTCCTGCATATGGGAAATTACTTCAACTTCACCCTGATGTATTCACAGAACTGAATGCAAAAACACCAGTTAGCTTGTCACATGTTTTGCTCACAACAGGCTTGTAACTCATAAAGCGTGGGTATAAAGTCTACTGTTGTAACCTGCCTGTGTGTTTCTGTGAGTGTGTGACAGAGAGAGATTGAGACTGACAGGGAAAGAAGTAGAAAGACAGAGAGAGACACAAGAAACATGAGAGGACAGCGGAGGTCTCTGGGTGTTAGAAGAATGGGCAGCCTGGTGAGTGCGCTCCGCTCTCCTGGACATAGAGGAGCCAGAAGCTGTATTTTGCTCCATCCTTGCCTCCTGCGTGACCCAGCCGGGGCTCTGTCCACCTGGAGACAGGTATTATGACTCAAGACAACACACAGATCTCTTGTAGCTAACAATCCTTTTCAGTCACTCAGGGACTCTTTGTCTCTGCCACTATGTTTTTCGTCCCCACCTCTCTGCTTTCTCTTTGCCAGGAAGTGTAAGGTATAGCTCAGGTTAATGAAGGTGCCACTAGGGCAATGAATTATGCATTATCACCAGGTTTGCAGGTAGCCAGTGGTCAATCATGTGATCAGAGTGCACTCTGGTCTTTCTTGTGCAGTCTTTTCATAGTGCACTTTATTTGACTGTGTCAGGAAGACACCATTTGTAGCTTTTTGGTAAAGACTCATCATCATAGATATATCTTTTTTTAGACCATCATTATGTTAAATTGGGCTACAAGTTACAGTAAGTGATCAAACCTATGTTTGTGTAGATTACTTGGTACCTGAATTTTTCACTGTGGTAAACCTGAGTAAGAGATGTCAGAAAATGTTGAAATATCATTATTATATTTGGCTCAGTCAGTCGTGATTGTCACTGCATTTGGGCCTTTTTTCCTCTTTATTGGGCACAGAGCAAACAACAATACAGAAAACAAAACAATAATACAAGCAATATGATATAAATGTGAACACTGTTACATCAGAGGTCTATTTCTTCAATAATATTAAATATATGTAAACAAATAATGAAAGCAATAAGAATGAATCATAAAATACATTAATACATTATGCAGGGTTTACTACATATAGAAAGTACTGGGTTTACACACTAAAATAATCATTAAGACATTAACAATATATGTTTTTTGTGTTTAATAGATCTCATAGATTACATTTGAGATCTACTGAGAATAAAAAACTAAGCTACCATCAATTTGATCAAAAATAAAGTGGCTTAAATCATTCCTAACAGTGCTACATTCTTTAAAAAGATGAGTTTATCTTTCTCTTGAGCAGAATACATAAATGTCAGAGAAATCAGGGAATTTAGCTTAATGGAGTTGCAATATATATTTCAAAGAATCTCACAGTGAAGTTGTTTAACCTTCATAAGAACACAGTATTTGTAGTTAATCAGCCAAGCATTTTCCTACCAAAACACAACAAAAGACCTCTGACAGAATTTTCTTGAAGAGCTGAGTTTATTTTGAGAGTGAATGGCCCCTTTTATATGCCCACTGCACAGTGACTGTTTCACTGTGTTAAACCTAAGTAAGATATATCATAAATTGTTAAAATATTCCTGTATTTGGGTCAGTCAATCTTGAGTATCACCGCATTTGGTATCTGTCAATCAGTCACGGGTGTGTTTTTGCGTCATCACTTTCCAGCCAATCGCATGGCGACGTCCAGAAACGGGGCACCCAAGACGTAAACCTTGCGAACATGGCGACGCTCCGAAGAGAGTACGGAGATTGGAAATACGACCGTTTTTAACCGAGAAGATAACCTCCTCTTCGCATGTTACAATGTGGTGGGGTTAGCCAGAGCCACCGCACGCACAGCCTTTTAGACGATGTTTGCAGAGGTAAGTTAGCGCCGGTGAAACAGAAACGTGTACGGTAGTTTGTTTTCCAGTGTTGGACGCGGCTAGTTAGCTCGTAGCAGCTAGCGCCGCCTGAGCGTTTTCCCCGCAGGTAAACACGCAGCCTGACAGGGAGAGGACGGCACACAGCCGCCGTGTTTCCAGACAGGCTGTCAGCCCGAGATTACACAGTTAACGCCGGGTTAATACAATGAGCTTAGGATATCCGCACTCTCATTACCGTGCTGGAATTAGCTCGACACAGGCGTTTAGATTATGAGTAACCTCCCTCAACAACGAATTTCTACATCACAACAAACACAGGTGAGCTGGGCGTTAGCTGTCTGAATGGCTAGATGAACTAAAATCGTGTTAAAGGCGAAAGAAAGTTGCCTATTTTGTATCAGCAAGGTTGTTTAACAGCCTGTTTACCACACAGCTGTCTCTGTGATTAGCTCACATTGAGACTGGCAACAAGCACATTAAGCGGTGATTTGCCGGGATGATAAGAATGTTGTTGCACTTCCTTCACATTTTACTTTTACTTAAGGGAAAGTCGGAGGCATGTAGGCTATGAACAGCTGTCCGATGGAGATGTTTCCAGTGGTGTTCAGTAACCAGACTATCAGTCAGAATTAGCTCCCTTCTCTAGTTAGGCACAAACCCTAACCTAACACAGGCTTGCCTTAAAATATTAATAAGGTGTCGTCTTATTATTGCTGGACAGTGGTTAGAGAGATTACGCCTTTGCTTTGTGATCGCTCAGCCTGACGAGCAGCTTTTTTGTGTGATTTGTGATGACATTGAAGTTTTGCTACAGTTCTTCTCACGTGATGCAGTTTCTCAATGCACGCTGGTCTCCTGACCTAAAATAGATAAACTGCTGATCATGACAACTGCTGACAAACAAACAAACTCCACTGTCCACCTCACCTGGGCTGCAGGTGACCTAACCACATCCAGGCACCTCTCCAGCAGTTTAAGTACAGGTTTAGCTTCGGTAATGAGGCTTTAGCTGCTGCACTATTCTGCATGACATGAGTACTGATTTATGTGCAATGTGCAGTCAGGTGTTAAACTATAGTAGCTCTTTGCGAAATGTTGCTCCCTGCTAACCTTTAGTCTGAATGAGTAAATTATGGGCTTGTATTGGACCATCCTGTGATGAGTTATGGCTTTACATCAGATTTGTAGTGTCATCTTTATGGATTTAAGATGTAAAGTAATGTCAGAGATACTACAGTTGAAGTAGCAACTCACTTGCAGCTTAAACACATATGGGGCCCTTTCAGTCATCACCATTGTCATCATTCAAGGTCTTACATAGGAGGCTGTTGCTCCTCTGCTAATAATAAACCACTGGCTTCAGTCCATTTGACTGCCCTCTGACCACTTCACCTCCTAGGTTTTCTCTCAGACTTTCAGTAACATTGTATTTATTTGCTCTCTCCTATGATTTGCATTTTTGTATAATTTGATTTTAAATGCATGTTTGCGCAGCAAGTTGTAATGCAAATGTTGCTCTTGTGTTTTGTAGTTTTGTTGCACATTGGATAGTATGATCAAGTTTGGCTGTAGACACTGGCATTGATTTTTTTTCTGTCTGACTCTGATTAACTCTTTTGAACAAATGGCTTATCTACATAGCTTGATGAATACACCTTTCTACACTGAGTTAGTTTGTTGTTGGGGGGGATGCGAGTGCATTGTGTGTTCATCCACAGGCACACAAAGTTATCTCAGTGCTTTTCACCCCTGGCTAAATCTCATTAAGGCGTCTTAATCAAAGCTCGGTGGACATTAAGGCCAGCACATCACATCAGGCCTGCCTCTAACCTCTCCCTCCTTCCTTCCGTCAATAGAAGCGGTTGCCCTGCCAAACAAGCTGACACCTTTCAAGAATTAAGCCCCTTTCAGTCCTGTGTCTTGTATCCAGATATATCCACGGTTTGTCTAGGTCATGCTGAGACACAGAATGCAGTTCACATTTGGCATCAGAATTAGACTTGTGTCACCACTTGTGATTTTATGTATCATTTGACTTTAAACTGCTATAAGTGCTAAATAAAAAAACAAATTTGGGGCAGCACAGGTGACGCAGACACCTACTGTTGCAGAGGCCGGGGTTCAATTCCCAGTAGGTGCGCCTCTGGCTTGGTTGTGTGTTCCAGTTAGTGGGGTGCTGCTGGCCTGGTGATTCCTACCAGTTGGTTGGATCCTGCGTGAATAATATAAACCTCCAGATATGCCCCTCCTGGAGAAGCTTCTCACTAGACGGTGAAAAGAAGTAGCAGGGGAGGCATGTGGCTGACTTCACCCTCCCCAGGGTAACAGTGGAGTAAGCAGTGTCAAAGTACAGCTCAAGGGAGCTGGCCATAGCAAATTGGACAGAAAAATAGAGGAACAAAATAGTGCTCGGCCATACAGCTAGAGAGTTGATGGTACCTCACCTTGGCCACAGACTGTTTTTGTGGGATGTATGTGCTACAGCTGGGTGACACATCAAAGAAAAAACCAATATGAAGGTGTTGAGCCACCACAAAACTGCCACATATGCATCAGTGCTCTTTTGCATAGATTGTACAAGTTTCTGGAACTCTATTGGAGAGATGAACACCATTCTTCCAAAAGATATTCACTAATGTGGTGTTTTGATGATGGAGCGTCTAACACGTCAGCCCAAAGCATCTGCATTTGTTATGTTTCTCCATTCATTTTTTTCATTAATTTGTCACCCCTACTACATGTGTTCACATGTATCCATGACAACATCAGAAAGTCTAGTACTTCCTTGTGCAGTCAATTGTTTTTAGTTACAGCTGTCCACATGTGATCAAAGATCATCCAAGATGCATTAGATTGCAAAGTGTGAGCAGGGCCAGAGATTATGGCCTATTCAAGGTGTTGATCATAAAATGTCCCTTCCCTTTCTGACATTTGTGTCCCCACTGTACAAATACCGTAAATGGATGTTAGTGCTACATATGTACAGATACTCTCACATACCCCACTTGTTACATTTTAACCAGTATACTTCAAATCTGTGTAATACATCCATGGGTGAAGTACTCTGCTGGTCAAACCCCAGCTTTTCTGTGGTTACAGAAGAAGAGCAGTTTACTGAATTATCTCAGGTTATGTTGAAGAGTGGATCCTGTTGGCCTTGTCTGCTGTCCTGCTGTCCTTGTTGCTCCACGTAATGTTAATTTAGTTCAGTTTAATGATAGCTAAAGCCTTGCTAGTAGGGGATTGCACAGCACAGGTTTTGAATTAGCAAACAGCTATTTTCCCTCTATCTGCTCTACTGATTGTGTTTGTTAGTGTGGGCTGTCAGTGATTTTGACAGCAGAAGGCTGACCACCTTCAGATGACAGAATAGGTCAGATGTGCTGGTGAGATTTCATCCAACGTGTGTACAAGACAACATACCAGGGCGATCTTTTTTTCTTTAACATTTTGATTCAGTTTGTTACTGTGTTACGAACACAATAACAAAAAATATTACATCTTCACATTTTCAAGTCTTTTAGGAAACAGACTGACTAGACAGCAACAACTAAATTTAATAATGCTTTCTAAAAGTGTGAACTGATAATCCTGACCATGTCACTTCTACACAATTTTGTTGTTTAATTGCACAGTTTCACTTATAGTCTTTTCATTCTAGAGATTTAATCCTAAAGCTAATATGGTAGCTCTATCATGGTGGTCCTGGTGGATTAGGCCAGCATGATCAGTCAGCCCCACTCACTTTCACTCCCTCTCAGGCATTAACCATGGATCTCCCACAGGAGAGCTTTAATGGGCTGAGTTAACCTCTCTCCCACTGACCACACTGATCGGAGTTGCAGCTAAGCACTTGTGGACTTGTGCATGAGTTACAAAAATAGCAATATCCTCCCTTGAGCAGTTCTTCCCACGTGTGTGTGTGTGTGTGTCTGGGTATGTACAGTGCAATATGTGTGTGGATTTGTTTTTAAATTGCACCAGGAAATCTGGGAAATGATAATCTCCAAGACACTGATAAGAAGCTGTGTGTGCATGTCTGAAAGTGCCTGGAGTCAAGGACGTCCAATAGTGCAGCACTCCTCTCTATGTGGCAGTGCTTTTAAACATTCAGATTATGCGCAGTTCAAGTTGCTACAAGTCACTGTGAGTTTGTGTTTGAGAGAGAAAGAGACAAACAGGCCGATGAAAGTAGAGCTAGGACATAAATAAATGTATTGATATCACAATATAAGACTAGATTTGTGATTTTGGTTAAGTTAAGAAATTGCAAAGTAATACACATTTCTGAAGATATTTTAGTTTTGTAGTAAAGTGAATATTTTTCTACTTTGTCCTTGCCCATTATATCACTGGGACTGGGTAATCAGTTGTATTAAGTACATTTATATGTGTTTTTGGACAACAGACACAACAGCATTTGCACGTGCAGACATCTTAATCAGAGACTCTAAGTATTGCTACGCTCATGGTTGTGTGTCTATTCAGTGCGGGTTGCGTTAGGAATTGCCTCGATGTTTGAGATGTGTGCGTTCCCGATGGGCTTGGGTGTTAATCACTGGAACAGATGGTTCATGTTTAAAACCCCGTGTAAGCTGTAATGACTCAAGAGTGTCGGTTATCATCTCATCCTACAGAGCCAAGCCTCCACAGCCTCATCGCAGAGCCCTGCTGATAGCCTCCACATTCACTGCTGCTCACCGGCACCATTGACGTCAGACCGGACTTACGTTTCCCATTTGAACTACATTCAAATACTTTCTCAGGGAATGATTGTATTTAGTAGGATGGACTCGGACAGTGTTTCTTTTACGTTGGACAATTGCCTTCACATTAAGAAAAAGGCAAATGTCCAAATAAGAAACCATTACTTTTCCTTATATAATACTGTTCAAACAAAATCTGTTTAAACTGCCCACAACCACTACATCATTCTTGAAGTCATTCAAATGTTCAAAATAATTTAGCCAGCTCTGACTGATGTCTCTGGCAGTGTGCTCTTGGATCCTGCTTACCAACATCTATGTTGTTCACTAGAGAGGTCTAATGAGCAGCTGCTGCTTCAGGTTAACCCATAGACTTTATTATCACACTGTTATCATCTGTGTGTATAAGACAGTCCCCTGTTAGCATGTAGCTTAGGGCTGGTGGTAATAAACGTGTCAGTGATGACTGCAGTGAGCTGCTGAAAGCTTCTGAACAGTGGAGCTACTTCCTTCTCAGTGATTACTGTGCGGGTGAAAGGTCAACAGAGCACATGTGTTACTACAGGCCAAGCTGTTCATTGAGGTTTGCATGAAAGTCATTACCTAGAGTTTGATTTGGGTTGTCTTATAAACGGTGACAACATTGTGGCTGATAACTGTGTTACAGTTGCCTTGGAAGTGTCAGAGTTCACTGACGCTGCATTTCATTTAAGATAGTCAAAGTCTCTGGCAGGGTAATAACTGCTCTGTGAATAGCATTCCTTTGTAGTCCTACCACTCCTAGCTCAACTGTAATAATAGTCCTCTTCTTTGACCAGCTTTAGTCTCTTCCCAGAGTCGTAGTCCTGTTGTTAGTGACTTTGTCCCAGCCAGTTATGACTCGAGAAAGAGGGGCTAGTCTAGCCAGTTCGGACACATTCTGCAGCCCACACGCCAATGTGTTGTCATGCACTCAAGACACTTGATTAGCTTTTTACAGTAACCTGATTTTCTTAAACTGGTAGAAAAGAATTGTAGATTTTCTTAAAGGTAAGGGATTTAGAGAAACTTGGCTAACACAGCTACATTTCTGCTGGGTGACCTGATCTTGGACACATAGTGTATGCTGTATGTTTTTTATTAGCGGTGCTTCCTTTTATTAAAAGTTTTTAATTTGTAAGACTGAAATTGAAATAAATAAGTCTAAAAAAGCTGGTTTCTACAGTCAGGAGTGTCAGAATCACGTGTCAGGTTTATTGCCAAGTAGGTTTACACGTACACGTAATTTCCTTTGGTATTTTGGTGCATAACAATAAACATAGTAAGTGGTGAATATAAAGAAAGACAAAACAGTAATGCAAGTCAAGAAACAAAGAAAAAAAATGACAAAGGTATGAAAAAATATTATAAAACATAAAATAAAAAATATGTCTCCTTACTATGCTTTTAATCCAGATGATTTAACAAAAAAACAAAAACTCTTCAGTCTGCAATGTCTTACATAATTAATACAATTAAAATACGTCAGTCTTGGGTCAAACTGTGGTAGGGAGTAGGGGAGAGAAGAACTGATTACTGACCAGTTACATGTAAACGATGGTTTTAGAGTAATTACAGCACATGTAAACATTTTCTAATATTTCCTGCCCTAACCTGATTTCTCCCATAACCAGATTTATAAGTGAAGCAACTGTCTGCTGTGCGTCATATATTCCAAGGCGTGCTCAGAGATGCTGTTGTTCTGTTAATGTAATGACCCATATGTTCAAAAACCAGTTCTGCTGTCTTGTGTCGGCCTACGCTCTGACGGGTCTTAGCCTGTCTCTTAGTTGTTTGGTTTACAGTGAGTAAGTAAAGTCAGGGTCAGTGGGTCCTCACTGACAGCCATCAGCATCAGGTTTTAATTTTTCCGGTGTGCTGTGTAATCAGCTGGTGTGGTGACTAGGGATGTCACAGGCTGATCTGCAAGATCTGAACTCGAGCCAATCAAGTCATTTTTTTAATTGACTGGTATCAGCTCTATGAAGCCTGATCCGACTGAGATCCTTTGTTCATTGTAACCCATCATGCTCTGGACTCAACACAGAGCACCACCAACAAAGGTGGCCAGTTTGAATAGAGATATCCACACTGACAGGTACTGTCAGCAAGCAAAGCTAGCAGAATGACAACTACCAGTGTCAGACTAAAGCAACTAATGACAGAAATGATAAATCCAGATACTGTATGAATTAAATAGGCTAAACAAAAAGGTGTATTTTTGAGGATGATATCAGTTTTTTTGTATTACTTTTAATTACTGTAAGTTCAGTTTATCACAGAGTTCAGAACACAGTTTTTCCTTTGCATTATATGACTGTTAATTTTCACAACATGATGTACCCTTGTGCAGATTTTCCATAACTTTATGATACCTGTGCCATGATGTACCATGCTCAACCCGCCCACTGCCATACTCTGAGCAGTTGGTGGACCAACCACTAATCTTTTTGGTGCTGATACTTGGTATGAGCAGATACTCAATATGAAATGACCCAGATTGGGAGTGGAAACAAAAGGAAACTTCATCAGCACATTCTAGTCATGAGGCATGCATGTGCACTTTGGCAGGAGCTCAGCACTGCCTCTAGATTTGATGTGAATGTGTAAAATTGATGCACAAATTGTACTGATTTTGGTGAAATGCAATTCCTAATTGTAATTAAACAGTTCTAATTAGATTGATAATTAAATTAGTAATGAAATTCTTAAACACTGTCCTCCATAGTAGGCTTATGCAGCAACCCGTGATCAGTGGTCCTTTCTCCTAAACTTTCGGAGGCATTTTCTAGTAGTATATCAAATTGTGGTTTGTTGGCAGAGCCACAGGTTGCTCTTAGCCTGGTTCACAAAATTTCTGTTACACTGACCATATTCCTCAACAGTAGCTTGCTTAGCATTGATTCTCAATAGCCTCTCTGTGTGTCGTGGTCATGCTATGCATAGTAAGCCGGCTGGCCCGTGTTTCCGAATGCAACACAGTTGGCAGCCAGTCTAATGTGTGTCATCCGATTGTCCATAGCAGACTGTGGCAGAGAGAACAATGTCTCAGTGTCCTGAGGAAGCTCTGTCTGACCCTATCTGGCTCCATCAGTGGAGCTGCTTATCTAAGGAACTCTAGTATGAATGTAGGGCAGCCGAAGATCATCACTGCTGACCATCATGAAGTCTGTCAGTGACTCTGTCTGATGGCTCCACGGTCAGAGAGTGAACTTTATATAGTGTGTGACTGTGAGAGTTTTTCGCATTTAACCACCTTTGTGTAGATAACTGCATTTTTCACATTACCTCATACCGCTGCATATATTAAATTACTTTGCTAAGGATTGCATGGCCTGGTTTCATTAGTCCAGCTTGCACCTGCTGAAGTTTGTGGAGCACTATGGCAGACTCATCCTTCAAATAACAACCCCCACCATGCATACACACACAAACACGTGTACTGGTCGATTACTGGTCGATACTGATATCATATATATATATATATATATATATATATATATATATATATATATATATATATATATATATATATATATATATATATATATATATACATATATATATATATATATATATATATATATTATTTTTTTTTTTTTACTTTTTAGCACAAGAATGTGGATGAATGCCTGTCAAGTTGAGGACCCCGGTGATCTGGGCAGGAGGGTGCGGTTGTGAGCAGGGAGACCATCCCTTATTTGGAGAGTTAGGATTCCGTCCCCCACGATGACAAGAATCCAGTCATGCTTTAGTGTGCATCTCTGAGCAAAACACTGAATCACCTGCTTTTGATGTCATAGGTGAACATGACCTGAGAAAATGCATGGGGACAATACAGTTTATCTTATCCTGTGTAATGTGAATGCATCAGTAGTCATGATGGAGGTCACTCCCAGTTTTAAAAACCCTCAGCCTGCATTCCTGGACTCACGTATTGAGCGGCTAAAAGTCACACTTGAGTTTTCTGGTGTTTTGTAATTGCAATAATTGCCTCTGTAGCAATGGCACAGTATGGGACTGAAAACAAAAAAGTAACTTATGTGAAAAACTGGGACACAGAGTTGCTAGCTGGAAACGAGAGCTTGGTTTCCTGCACTGACAATAACAGGAAAAACCATAGGATGTGACACACACGAGTATGCACTCACTCACACATACACAGTCTATGCGTGACACAACAATACAACGCACCACAGTGTTTGTGTCTTTTTAAATAATCTTCCTGTGCCGACATCTAAAGTGTTGAAAAGTGTTTTTTCTTCTCTGTTGATGACGTCATTGTACAGTACAATTGATCTAATCTAATCTAATCATCTGATTTAGTCTGTATCGAAGTGCTGCTGGTTTATTGTTATTTTTCCTTTTCCACTTTTCCGGTTTTATGTGGGTAATTTATGATGGGGCTGGGAGAAAAGATTTTTAGAAATATTTTAGAAAAAAAAACCCATGCTTTAAAACATGAATAAAATAGATATATTTGGCATCTAGTCCTAGTCTGCTGCACATCAAAAGATCTGTCATTCAGTCTGTCAGTGATAGAAAATGTAAATGTCTTGATCGGCAGTAGGGAGGGAGTCTTTCTGTCTTTCTTCTCTAACTCTGAAAGATCTTCAGACTGGTTAAAGTATAAGCTGCAGTGCAGGCTAAGTGAGTATCTAACTTGTGTTTGTGTGTGTTTCAGGCCAGTCTGTCCATCTGGGGATGGGGGGGTCTTGGAGTCGTGCTGTTCCTTGTCACCTTTGGACCCTTTGCCATATTCTACCTGGCCTTTTATATCTTCTGCTTCATTGGAGGGTGAGCAGGAAACCATTCATCATGTCATTACACAAGCATGCTGTCTCCCCTTAACTACAACACTCTGTACAGAGGCTGTTTTTAGCTGTTCTCTCACTCTCACTTCTGGTTTCCAGGGGCTTCGCTGTCACTCTACTCTATGGAAAGATCAACTCGGAGAAACACCTGGAAAAGTGCGAGCATTCTTACTTGCCACCCACACAAATTGGTATACTGAAGGTAAAAGCACGCGCAACATACACATATTGTGACCTCGTCTACACAAACAAATTAATTAGTTGTTAATTAAGTTCCTTTGTTGATGAAGTCTGCTTGCCAGTTACAATGCAGACCGTTAAAGTTTTCATTCATTTGATTGCTCACATTTCTGTATTTGTTTTTGTCTCCTTCAGACATTGGATGAGATGAAACTGGAGATGAAGCCTATAAAGATTGACAGGAGACTGACTGGCTCCAGTTTCATAGATGAACCACTACAACAGGTGTGTGTGTGTGTGTGTGTGTGTGTGTGTGTGTGTGTGTGTGTGTGTGTGTGTGTGTGTGTGTGTGTGTGTGTGTGTGTGTGTGTGTGTGTGTGTGTGTGTGTGTGTGTGTGTGTGTGTTATGTATGTGACTCCCTGTGCATTTGGTACCTGTGTCAAAGCTTCACCAGCAATGTGTTTGCACAATCTAGTGCCATCCAGCTGGGAAAACACAGAATTATAAAGTTTCATAAGATGAGATCACACATGACTAATGTTCTGTGATAATGATTTTTATACATACCTTTTTGAGTATTTCTCGCCCTTTTTATATGCTATCACCAGCTCAGCAAGAACTCATTTTTCATTTACACTCAGTTGCCACTTTATTAGGTACACCTAGCTAAAACTAACACAGTCTAATACAACAGTCTAATACAATCCTCCCTTCATGAAGGTTACAATGTTCAGTTTTTGTTACAACTGTTAGACTTTCTGATCATTTTGGAGGCTGCAGTTTGTGGTGCCGTCTGTATTGAGTATTGTATTTACTATATGAAGTATAAGTTACAAATGCAAATAAGCTGTATAGGATTGACTGTGAAAGAAAGCCTTCCCTTTTGCTTTGAAGTGCCCACCGCACTCTTCACTCAGCTATGATTGGTCATAAAAGGCATTGCACAGATGGTAATGGAACAACAGCTAAGGAGAGAAGGCACCAGAAGATAACAGGATTATGACTGGGTGACAACTACTAACACTCCAGACTTTTTGGGCGCTGGCCCACTTAAGTCACCGTCTGACCCATCAGCTGGCCCAGGTCAGCAACTTCATGGCCGCAAGTCATAAAGTAGTCATCACTGTCAAACACTGCATGACCCCCTAAAGCCTCAGTGCCTCCTGTTCACAGGAAGGTGGTTCCTTGTGTTTTGTGTCATTGGATTTGTCTGGAGCAGGATGTCTTCTCAGCTGATAAATGCTGACTTTTGTCTGGCAAAAAATGCATTTTTTCCCAACAAAGGAAAATATAATAATCCAAAAACTCTGAAAAAATATGACAAATAACTAAATGAAGTAATTGCTCAATTGAATTATACAAAACATGACAAAACATGTTACTGGCACACACTTACACAGGCAATTCTCCATCTTGACTCAATGCTGAATTAATTTCAATTCTGCTTCTATATTTTTATGAGGTTGAGGATCACTTATTACTGGTGCATCGAAATTGTTTTACGTTGGTTAATTTCTTATTTTTGTCCTCATGCTGGTATAAGATCTCTGTAAGTATCACTACTTTCTAACAATCAAGTTAGTTGATTTTACTTCTGAATAAGTAGTGGACCACACACTGACTTTATTTATGACCACCATAGGGCCCTAAAGAAATACATTTTCATTTGTATTAATTTAATAGTTAATAAACTTGTTTTAGTGGGTATAACTGTCAGCAAAACAATATTTAAATGCACTCCAGAAGTCATGTAAGCAGATAATGCGCTTCTAAAGTCATATCCGACACTGTCCAGAAAATACTTTTTGTACTGTTACACTGTCAGTGTTGCAGCAATGCTCTTTTCTTCATGTGGCTTAAGAACAAGGTAAAAACTGTTGCAGTGCTGACATGCAGTGTTTTCACTCTCTGGCTGCGAGTCTGCCGGTAATTGACTTCAGCTTCACGCATTCGTAAATAGATCCTCTAAATGATGGTTAGGCTGTCCGTCAGTATTGCAGACAGGGAAGATGATCTTAGTGGCTTCTGTCTGTTGGTCACAGGTTTTTCTTTCCATCCTATCCTGTGGTTGCAACACTTACAGAAAGCAAGCTTTTAGCATGTCGTTCTCAGTAAAGCAGTGTGGCCGGCATAGTTAAGTGCAGACACAGCAGTTTGTGATGCTCAGATGACACTTACTACTCTACTGTGGTGCTTCTGTTCTCCTTCCTGGGAATGCACACTAACCATTTCAGCAACATGTGAACCTTGAGACCTTTCACAGCTAAATGTGACATCATGTAAACCTGCGCCATCCTCTCTGAAAGATACTCAGTCTTGATTTTTTGGCCACATTCTCTTGGTCTCTTTTCTCATATGCACTTACATTAAAAAAAAACAACTGTCATGATAAAATCCTCCCTCCCTCTGCAGCTCATACAGTAGCAGCATATAACTGACAGTTACAATGATAAATGTCTTGGTTTGATTCAATCATACTACTCAGCTGTATCCCTACTGGATGCAACAGAGTACAACTAAATGATTGATTTTTCATTGTGCAGCATTTAATTAACCCGCTGTTTACTTTCCACCCCCCCATCAGTCCAGCTCTTTACTGAACTTTTTTTTCTATTGTCGCCTTTCCTCCTCTCTCCTCCTGCTCCTCCATATTTCTTTGTCTGTGCAGGTGATCCAGTTTGCTCTGAGAGACTATATCCAGTACTGGTACTACACTCTGAGTGAGGATGAGTCCTTCTTATTGGAGATCAGACAGACGCTGCAGAACGCCCTCGTCCAGTTCTCTACACGGTACACCTAGACGCATATACATTTTCTGTCCTGATATTGAATGTTTTACACAAACCAATGTGTTTGTTGACTTTTATTTATTTTTCTACATTATCTGTGTGTGTGTGTGTGTGTTGATGTGCCAAGGTCTAAAGAGGTGGACTGGCAGCCTTACTTCACTACTCGCCTGGTGGACGACTTTGCCACCCATTTACGTGTCTTTAGAAAAGCCCAGGATCGCCTCACCGACAGAGAGGACAAGCAAAGTAAGCACACACATTTATACACACTACTCACTCACATTAGTTATTAGTATGTTTGGCCTGACCTGATTCAGCTTGTCTTTAACGATATAAGGATTGTGGTTATGTAATTCTGAGCTTAATCAGAGTATGGTGATCCTTGTGCAGAAAATTTCTTGAATTAGGTTTTTGATAAAGTTAGATTTTTGACATTAGTGGGGATGATGACAATAAAGAAGAGCCATGTTTGAACAGGGGACATAACAGAGGAGCTGGTGGACTCCTTCTTTGAGGCCGAGGTGGAGATGGAAAGGAAGATTTGTCGAGATGTAGTGTGCACTTCACTCAAGGATGAAGAAGGTAAACACACTTCTGCAGTGTGCCTAGCCTTACAGTTCACACTGTCATGAAGAAGAAGAACTCTTCTAACAAATTTGTTGCAGTTTGATGCTGTAAATAGTACAAACTAAACATATGCTGTGTGTGTGTCAGGTTTTCTTCGGGACTTGTGTGAGTTGCTCCTGTATCTGTTACTACCTCCTGGAGATTTCCACAACAAGAACATGAGATACTTCCTAAGGGTGAGTGCACATAAGATAAACAAACACAAAATCTCACTCTCACTTACACCGTCTGTCAAACGATCACAACACACGTGACGTCATCGCTCTTAGACGCTAATATGAGGCGCCAAATCACATATTCAGTCACACAATATGTCATACAGCCTGTGTTGTTAATTTATCATGCTTGGGCCACTGGCCAAATGCTGCTGCCACTTTAGCTGCCGGCCAGCCATGAGTATGATTTTCCACCAACCTGAATAGGCTACACTGTCGTACCAGACCATGTTGACTGCATGTTTGTATTGTAAATTGTTATGAGTGTACCTAGAAATGCATTGTGATGTTTTTGGTTTTTTTAGGAGGTGCTGGCGCGTGGTGTGCTACTTCCTCTGATCAACCAGCTGAGCGACCCAGACTACATCAACCAGTTTGTCATCTGGATGGTGAGAGCTGACGCTCACACTTACCCATACCTCCTACCTATTAGCCGTTATTTGAACCGTTTAAATAATATAAAAACTATCCAAGAAACAATCAAGAAAGCAAATTAGATGGGGCAGGAACAACACTGGTATGTATGTTGTGGATGTGTAAATGTATGCGTTCTGTATAGATACGGGACTCCAGCTGTAACTATGAAGCCTTCATGAACATCCTGAAACTGACAGACAAGCCTGCTGAGCTGGAGGCTGTCAAGGACAAGGTGCTGGAGGAGCTGCAGTACCTCCGCTCCCTGGATACCGCTGGAGATGGTGGGCACTCACTTTTTCTTGTTGACATACAGACGCACACACCCATGAAACTAATTCTGTATGTGAGCAGGAAGGTTTGTCTAAATAAATGCACTGCTTTCCTCTCCTCCCTTGATGTCTTTGTCTCTCTGTCATTTAGACATCAATGTGATCAAGAACCAGATCAACAGTCTTCTGTTTGTGAAGAAGGTGTGTGAGACCAGGATCCAGAGACTGCAGTCTGGCAAGGTGAGAAACTGCAGCACAGCCTTTTAGTGCTTACACTGGAGCATCCAATACATTACTATTTGTTAGCATGATGGTAAAACGTTGTCTGCAAGTATCAGTTGCAATTGCTGAAAGTCAGTTTGTTAGTGAAGTTTTATCTTTTGGAGTCAGCTAGTTTAAGAATACAGTTTTATCGGTTCTGCTCTGTGTACCAGACTTTGCTTATCCTTTTCCCGTGTTGTGTAGGAGGTGGATGCCTTGAAGCTGGCAGCCAACTTTGGCAAGCTGTGTGTTATCCCACTGGATCACATCCTCGTCCACAACATAGCCCTGCAGTTCTTCATGGGTAATTCTGGAAATGCATCATCACATATACCACGGATGCCAAGCGTCACTGTAGTCATCCCAAGGCCTTAATCCTGAACATTTCTGTTAATCATCTTTATAATCCATAACTTACTCCATTTCTCTAGAATTTATAACCCCAACCTGTCTCGTTAGGCATATTCCTTTACAGTTCCACAAGACCTCGTCAGAGCTTTTAAAAGGTCACTTCTCTTTACATATCAGATTACCATAGTGTGTGTGTGTGTGCACAAACTAGGAGTCAAACCAAGTTGCGTCAGATCTGGTGTGGAAAATGAGCAAGAGCCAACAGCCCTAACATTATGTCTGGTTCTGTCATTGTAGCATTTGTGCTGCATGAAATGTTTAATTAAAAAAAATGATTTTTTAAATATGTTTAGATCACCAAAGCGCCAAAATTGGAACCAACCAAAGTTAAAAAAAGTGGAAGGAGCTGGGCCACTGTATCATAACCTTATATATCTTATTTTCATATTATCCAAAGGCCTTAACTAAGAGTGTAACAGTAGACAGATCTTTAGTTACAAGATCATCCGACACCACAAGTAGCCAGAAATACTAAGCTCTAAATTTTAAAGCCACTGGTCCACTCACTGTATGTGTATGTGTAACCAAAGTGCTACAGTAAACAGACACCATTTGGACCAACTCTTGTGTGTCTGTGGATACAGACTTCATGCAGGCAGCAGGGGCCCAGGCAGAGCTGTTCTTCTGGCTCACTGTGGAGGGCTACAGGGTGACGGCACAGCAGCAGCTGGAGGCCATGCAGGGCTGGCAGAAAGACGGCAAGAAGCAGCCCAGCGCCACCAAGGGGCTGCTGAAGGCCGCTGCACTGGGTGTCTTTGAACAATACCTCTCTGACAAGGTAGGAGGCGTCTAAAGACATTTCAGCCATAAAGGAGATTAACACTAAATAAAAATGTTTTGCTCTCAGAGGATCTGATTATAATTTCATGTAAATTAAATACAAATGCATTTGCTTTAAAGCACTGCTTTCTTTTAGCCTGTGTGGTCTAATATTTTGAGAAAGTATCTACCAATGTCTATCTGCTCCTCTTTCTTCCCCAACAGGCGTCTCCCAGGGTGCAGGTGGACGAGGTGTCCATAACAAAACTGGGGGAGAAGCTACAGAAAGACGACCCCACGCCAGAGATATTTGATGAAATCCAGAGACATGTACTAAATCTTTTTATCTGTATATGAGGGAATTTTATGAATCATGCCTACACTCTGAGAAATTTTATTTCACTTATTTGTATAGCTTTTAGTATCTGTGTATGCAAAGATACAATGTTTTCTGTTTATACTATATTTTCTTGTTCTTCTTTGAATGTCCTGCCTCGCCTCTGTTTTCCACCTGTTAACAAATTGTTTCACACATATTTTACCCCAGGTGTATGACATGATGCTACACGATGAGCGCTTCTACCCCTCCTTCAAGCAGAGTCCTCTCTACGTCCGCATGCTAGCAGAGCTGGACATGTTGAAAGAGCCCAGCTACCGGGGATCTGATGACGGCGAGGGAGAATCCTTCAACGGCTCTCCCACAGGAAGCATAAACCTAGTGAGTCTTCTCCACTTCCTGTCGCAGGGCTCAGAAAAACGCTGATGTGGCGACATTGTCTGGCATTGTTTTTGTCGCCCATCATCCACAGTGAGGCAGCATTATACTGTGTCGCTGTTAGCAGACTGCCTAGTTAAATGGTGACTTCATGTGATTTCAGTCTTTGGACGACTTGTCCAACTCCTGCCATGATGAAACTATGCACCTACATGCCTTCATCTCCGACACAGGTACACACACACACACACACACACACACACACACACACACACACAGAGTCTTAAATACACTCCTTTTGTGAGCATTATTGCCATAAAGTCTAAAAGCATGAGGCTGTGTGTTTTCTTTAAATCACTGTGACAGTTGTGAAAAAATGACAAACATCAAGCAAAAAGTGCCAATCTCCAGTGAATGGCTGTGATTCAGACTTGCTGTGGGATTTGGGTGTTGTAACTGCTCATGTTGAGAGTGTGAATTGTTTGAGTATATTGGGTATCTTTTAGCCTCTGTTTGTTCCTCCCTGCATGTTTCACCTCCTTGCTCCGTTCGTTATGTCTGCCGCGTCACTTCATGCTGTTCCAGTATTCTTTATTTCTTTCATCCATCACCTTCACTGTTTTTTTTCTGTTCTTTCTTTTTCCTTCCTCCTCCCCTCCTCCCTTACCTTTCCTGTCATTCTGTCACATTTTCTTCCCTTTTATCACCTTTCCGCACCCTCTGCTCTGCATTCTTTCTTTGGCTTGCTCTTCTTCCCTCCACACTTTGAACCTGCACATACTTTTCGTTCTTTTCCCTTCTTTCTTTTCTGCTTTCATCCACCCACCTCATCCTCCATTCCCATTTTGGATGTATTGCCGGGCGAAGTAGCTGACGCTTGTCTCCCCGGCTTCTGGGGTGCTGCAGGGGTTTGCAACGACCACGGTAAGACCTACGCGCTGTACGCCATCACTGTGTTCAGACGCAGCCAGGACGGCAGTGAGGACTGCTGGAAGACCTATCGCCGCTACTCGGACTTCCACGACTTCCACATGAGGATCACTGAACAGGTGTGTGTGAGTAATGATGTTTGTGGACCAGTTGTTCAGAAGTCAGCAACATTTCTATCCCAGATGGTTGTCTACTTCTGAGTGTTGCGTGTATGTTCTGTTTTAGTTTGAGAACCTGGCGTCGATCCTCAAGCTGCCGGGGAAAAAGACCTTCAACAACATGGACAGAGACTTCTTGGAGAAGAGAAAAAAAGACCTCAATGCTTACCTACAGGTAACAGTCATATATATTAGTGTTGACTTGTCAAATTTTGAATGCCTTTATTTCTTGCATCATTTTGTAGCGTGTATATCAAAAGCCTTTGTGTGTGTGTTCCAGTTGCTGCTGAACCCAGAGATGGTGAAGGCCTGTCCAACTCTGATTCCTTATGTGTATGACTTCCTAGAGAACAAGGCCTACAGCAAGGGCAAGGGAGAGTTTGCACGCAAGGTGTCATTTATTTACTACCAAATAACTGCAAATATAAAATGCATATAGTTAAGACTTTAGTATGTAGCACATATGAATGCATACTCTTAATCCCATAGATATGAGTGGCTGTGCTTTACAGATGGCTGATTTGTGACTGGTTTTATAAAATACATGTTTTCCTTTTGTTTTATCCACCCATCAGATAGACACATTTGTAAATCCTCTGAAGAGCTCCATGAGAAACGTGTCAAACGCAGTAAAGGCCCTGCCAGACAGTCTGGCTGAGGGCATGACCAAGGTCTCCGATAACATGGGCCGCATGTCAGAAAGACTTGGCCAGGACATTAAACAGTCCATACTCAAGGTAACACCATCACACAGAGCATGTACTTTACATCCTAATAAAGGAAAGCAAAGCAGTTAGCTATTTTTGTCCTAGTTTTATTTATTATCAGTGTAAATGTGTTTTTTTTCTGTATGATTTTATCATGGTCTGTTAGCTTTGAACTCACTCACTGGGCTGTGGTTATAATAAATGGCCTCCTTACAAAGGACCAGTCCTGACAAATCCTGGCCCTGTAGCCTCTCTACAACTAAATAACCCACAATCCTCCTCTTTTCCTCACTCTTAGTTCATCCAACCTCTGACTATCCACCGTCCTCTTCTTTTTTTCCCCAGGTGCCTCCACTCCTCCCTAAGGCTGACATCGACCCTGAACACTGTCGAGTCTCTGCTCAGCTTGATGACAACGTGAGTCAGTGGGCATGTTGGTGTTTATTTTGTTTCTTTTATTTTTACCTTGTGATGTTATGTATTTATTTAGGTAAAATGGCCATTCATATGTTTATTTGTGTGCCCAGGTGGACGACAACATCCCGCTGAGGGTAATGCTGCTGCTGATGGACGAAGTGTTTGACCTCAAGGAGAAAAACCAGTGGCTGCGCAGGAACATTAAGAACCTGCTGCAGCAGCTCATCAGGGCCACATATGGAGACACCATCAACAGGTCAGACACTAAATACACAAAATATAGACACATATAGAGTATACTAGTTAGAAAAATTTTTAATTTATGTGTATAACCTACTTATAAATTACTTATTGGGTTTCTGCACCCACCAAAACATGTCTATAAATGATCCCAAACTCAACCAAATCTATTAACAATATTACAGAACTTCATTTGGTTTAAGAACGATGGTTAATTTTCATCAGGAGGACTTTAAATCCTTATGTCACAGGTGATATATCACCCAGGCCTTTAACATAACTGATACTGGGATTTCCACACAGAAAAATAGGCTTAACCTTCACAGGTTACAGGATGTGTGCACATACATAAACTGAACACAAGTACACGCATGTTCAGAGCTCTAGAAGATCTCTCAGAAGTCTTGTACACAAAACAAAGAGCAGTAAATAGCTTCACACAGAGCACAACCTGACTCATCTTTCCTTTGTCTCTGTAGGAAAATTGTAGATCATGTGGACTACTTGACGTCACCAGAGCAGGTTGCAGACTACGTCAAGAAGTTCAGGTAACCCCTCCCCTCTTCTTTCAAATAACTCTGATTGGTCAGAAGCATTATGAATAACTCTCAGTGGCGCTGTCTCCATATAGGGATTCCTACTGGCCCAACGGTATTCTGGCTGAGACGCCGCCCCGTCGGGACAAGAGCATCCGCATGAGGACACGAGTAGCCGCCAAGACCAGCCTGCTGGGCATCATGCCAGGTAAAAACACACACCCACTTTATCTAGTCGTCACCCAGCCCACTTTGGGACTGCCTCATCCACTTACTCCTCATCCTTGAGGCCTTCTCTCTTGTACAACTGAAACACACTGTTGGAAAACACTTCAGATAAAGCATAAATCTCACCTTTGTGTGGCTTGCCCAAGTTTGTTTTTGATTGAGCTAATTGTTCCCCCTTGTCCCCTTTTCCCGCGTTCCATGCTTCATTTTTGCACTAATGCCACACCAAAGGGGCAATTAAGTGACCCAAGTGCTGGTGTGAGCTCAGGGCAAAAATTAACCCACATAATAAAGGTCCCTCTTTTTTTATCCCCCCCTGCCTCCTTAAAAGTTTGTGCACACTCCTGACTTCTCCACTATCTTTCTCTCCCTAACCTCAGATGAGCTGAAGCACATCATCGGGGCAGACACTACGAGAAAGGGCATACTCCGCGTCTTCGACATGTTTCAGTACCAACCCATGAACCGTCGGCTAGTCTACGTTTTCCTGGAGGGCTTCTTGGAGACGATGTTCCCCCAGTACAAATTTCCCGAGCTCTTTGTGAAGCTGCACTCCCGCTCGCCACGCATCCACAGATATAGCCAGAAACTCAAATCCTCCTCCCTCAAGAGGTGACAGTAGAGGACGGAGGCAACGGGACATGGGCCGACTAGACACACACAGACTTGAGAGCTGGGAGTGAGTGTGGGGGGGGGGGGGCTTGATGTGAACGTTGAGGTATGTGTGTGTGATTTCTGCCCTTCCACTTCCCTCACACACTCTTTTCAGTGAAAACACTCCAATTATCCAGCTGGTTATTTCTGTCAAGGCAGAACTGAAGGATGAACAAAACACACTCTGCCCTCCTCTCACTCTGTGACACACACACACATGCGCAAACACAAATCCTGTCATTTGCACCAAGACTGAACATGGCAGTCTCTTCTTTTAGTTTCTATATTTTTCCTCCTCCTTTTTGGACTTTCTAGTTGCGTTTGGCTTTGTCCTGGGCCAATGAATGCTGCTTTCTCGTGGTCCAGAGAGCAGACCACAAATAGTGTATTGTTTTTAAACTGCAGGAGTAGATAGCATAGACCCACACCTTGCCTTACCTTCCCGCTTCTGTCTTTTGGCCGGCACAGTCTACCATCTCAGTGACCTGGCCACTCAGCTGTAGTCAAACTTACCCTCACGCTGTAGACATTTTATCTGCAAAAGCTGCACACTTGCTAACATGCAAATTTTGTTTTTCATAGCAACCAAATATGTCAATAGCACTGGGTTACAAAGGCGCTGTTTTTAAAATGTGACTGAACAAATATGGGTCGAAAGGATGATTTCGATTTTTATTGTCTGCATCTTTTCTAGCCTCAATGCCTCTCTTGGGACATGATGAGACTTTTTTTTCCTTTCTAAAGTGTTACATCATCTGTACCACCCATGATCCTCAAAGAATAGGCCCCATCCCCTTTAATGCTACTGTCATAACCTGTGACGACCAAAGGTCATGCTGTTCCGTAAGTGTGTGTGCACTGGTTTGATGTTGGGATACTCTGAACATTACTGTGCTTCATATGGTTGATCCCGTGAGGAAAGAGGATGCAAAGTTCACCTATAATGACCTGAAAGGTGAGGCTGTGACGACACACTGAAGTGTGTTACAGTTCTGGGAGGCTCAGCTCTGGCTGTCCGAGCGCACCATCAAAGAATGTACTCTGTGGTCTAGTCTGTATTTGGCTCGTGTGTGTGTGCGTGTGTGTGTGTGCGTGTGTGTGTGCGTGTGTGTGTGTGTGCGTGCGTGTGTGTGTGTCGCGTGAAGATGCAACCCTCTTCTGTCAGAAACTGTGCCAGTGTGAGTTAGTGAACCAGCCTTAAAACTATATACAGTATATACTGACCAAGAGACACACGCTAGTAGCTCTCCTTCACACGACTGAACGTTACAAGGAAATCAAGATAGAGATATGGAGATATATCCCTAATCACTTTTATTCAGAGAAAATGTCTTTAATTTTGTGCAATATTTTTTTTTTCTTTAATGCATGTGCATTTCGAATCATTGTATACTGAAAAAAGTAATTCATCTTGTTTTAATAGTAGAAAACGTGAAAGAAGTGTCCCCAGAAATGTCTTCTTTTCCCAACAACTTAACATTCCGTTGTTGTAAAAGTAAAATGTTTATTTTACAGACTTGTTTTATAAGTCTGAGGTTTTTTTGTTTTGTTTTCGGTGTGTGTGGGATATTTTTCACGTATCCCTGGCCCACTCGTACAGACTGTGTTTTGGGTATCAATTGGGCAGTGGTATGGGGGTTTCCAGTGTCGCAGCTCTATGATTAGCTCATTGGGCTAAAGCTGGTTCAGAGGCGGCCTCAAACTACTGCTTCTTTTTATCTCATAAGTGGCGTTTTATGCATTCAAGCCTGTTCTGTTGTTCAGATCTTTGTCATTATGAACTGACAGCTGCTGGAGGGACCCCCCACCCCCCCCACCCCCCTTCTCCACCTGTCCAGTAGGCTCACAGGAGAGCCATGTCCTGTGACCAATGGAATCACTGCTAATGAGCACTTACAGTAGCAACTGTGGGAGGGCCTCTCCCGTTGGCTGGAGGGAGCCCCATTCTGCTGCAGTCATTGGATGGGACTTGCTCGCCTGCTTTGATTTGCTTGCACTGAGCAGCCCTGGTGGACTCTGATTGGCTGAGTAGGAGGACATGAACTGGAGCCTCTCTTACTGGGAGGTGAATATTTTGTCCCCACAGTGGAGGAGGTGTCACCTTTAACCTTCTGCACACCTCTCCATACAGGAAGGCTTGTCTTTTTTTTTTTCTTCTTTTTTTTAACCCAAGTATTTATGATAATCTATGATAATGAAAATTGTCCATATGTGTACAGTATGTGTTAATAGTGTGCCTAAATGTACTGTCAACTCTATTTTCATATTTTTCTTTAACCTAAAAAAAAATTATCAATCAGAATGTCATGATCATTTTACGCGACTGAAAATGACTTTAGGGTGTTTTTTTTGCATCATGCTTATCAAACTCTTCCTTGTGAGCAATTGTGCTCAGATCAGTATAACACTAATAAAAGGCAACTCAGACTAACTGACCCACATTGTGTATACTGTCTTCAGTATGTTTGTATACACTAAAGTATCACAATATTACGATTGCCAATACACAGCCCTACTGTGAATGGGTACTATGTAGATACTCTATTAATGAAAACACTACGGATGTGGCTGAAGTTTCCCTGGCAGCTAAAAAGGCCCCCATATTACAAAGACCGCTAACTGATGTAAGGTAATCTCTTTACTTCCTGCTGTGCAGTCTAAGTATTTGGACAGTGACACACCTTCTCTTGTGTTGGGTGTATACTCCAGAACATTGGATATGAAATAAAACCTGAAACAAAGACTAAGAATGGAGTCGGAAGACTGTCAGCTTTGAGGGTGTTTACACTCGTATCAGTCAAATTGTAGCCGTTTTATTCATACAGCACTGTCCAAAAATGAGTTAACTTTATTATAAGGGCTACGATTCATAGTGTTAATCAGTAGCACTGATGCAACTTCTTAGTACAGAGCCAAAACAGTAGATGATAGACTATAAACTAGTAAATGTACCGGCAAAATACTCTAGTGCTGAAGTTTATTTACAATTTGTACTATTTATCGTGCAAGAACAAGTCTCAAGTCCCTTTTCTACTAACAGATCCCTTTGTGGAGTAAAAGCAGAGCCAAAAATAACTAATATCTTATTCATATTTTTAAAGCTTATGTGGTGGTCATGAGGCCCTACACAGTTGCTTCTTTCTCTTTGAGTCAGCAGGGCTCTGGGCAAATGTCTTACACTACAGTCCCTTTTATTTACTGTTGTAGTTGTAGTCTTTTAAATAGCTTTATTTTGCATCCTCAAAAATAACTAACTCATAATTTTACTATGGTCAAAAACTCACTCAGTCCTGATAATGATACCTAAAGCACGTTTTTGCTTACAGGTATGAATAAAATGGTTTCTGCATTAAAATGTAGTTAATTTAGAAATGTGAGAAATATTTTATGCATAACATTTCAAGGATGACAGAGATATTAAATTGCCTTTAAATGACATATACGATCTCTTTCGTTTTTAATTCAACCAATTAATAGCTTTCAATGTTGTAGGACGCTTGGTCCATCGGACAATGCCAACAAAAACACTCCAAATATAGTGCAAAGGCGACAACTGCCCACAGACTCGAGAGCAGCTTCTTCTTGGCTTCGCGTCACGTTGTCCATCCTTGCAGGGCCATTTTAGACGTTTGTCCACGCCGTCACGTCTTCCTCTGCGCTTTTCCTACCGGGTCCGCGATGACAACAATTCCCAACGCAGCCAAACCTGAAAGACAAAGACAGGCGAGCATTCGTTATTTTCAAAAGACAACAACGAGCGATGCTGCGCCTAAAGAGTCGGAGCACTGCGTAACTTACTGGCAGCAAATGTAATCTGCGCAACGGTCCCCATAGAGGTAGGTACACCCTGTCGCATCACTCTGCGGGCTGCACTGAACACATAAGCTCCAGACAGGATCAAACCCCCGCCGGAGATGAGCCGACAGCTCCAGCAGTTCTTAAAACTCTGGCTGGCTTTTAACGCGGGGGCGTCTGCTCCTCCTGTCGGTGCTTCTGGCGCTGCTGACATCGTACTGCAGGGCGTGCGCTAGTGCTAATGCTAATGCGCTTCCCTCTGAAAAACGTACGGAGACGTCAGACAAACACGAAAAAATAAAATAAAATAAACAAGAGTCCGTTTCTAGAAGTCGTCCACGTGAAACACGAAGTTAGTACCAAAGTTGATCTCGGGTCCTGCTCATGCTGTCTGTAGGAAGGTCAGATTCTAAAGTGTTTCTGTTTCCCGTCTTGTATTTTCAAAATAAAAGTGCTGTTTATGTCTAGTGGCGGGTTGCGAGTTTGCACCGTGAAACTGTTACAATCCACGTATTTATAATGCATCCATGTTACAATCCACGTATTTATAATGCATCCATGTTACAATCCACGTGTTGGCGGTAATGTAACGCCGCCGTAAAACTCAAAAGAAGAAAAAGAAGAAGACGTCGCAGGCTGCCGCTGGTGCTAAAGCTGTTTTCTGTGATCCGGCCAGCACAATACAACAACGTGGATCCGGATTTCAATTACGCAAACACAACATTATTTCGCAAGGGGAGCTTCTTATCTCCTCTAAACCAGAAAATTACTCGGCGGACTCAGCTTCGTTCACCTCTGCCTCAAGTTGGACTTCTGACCTCTCGGGTGCAATGGTGTAACTAGTCCGTCTGGGTAATGGCTCACAGGGAAGAAACGATGTTTTTCTTCGTTGTCGTTTTTGTCAGTTTTCCCTTAACGCCCGCCGTTGTTCGGGCAGAGCCCGTCGTGGACTCCTCGTACGTTGCTGCCGTGTACGAGCACAGCTTAATCCTGAACCCGGAGCCTCATGTCCCCCTGTCCCGCCCCGCTGCCCTGCGACACATGCAGAAAAACCTGGATATCTACGAGGAGCAGGCTGCACGGGCCGCTCAGCAGGTACGGTCAGGAGAAAGTTCTACGTTTGGTTTTTACAGTTGCTTATTGCTCACTTAAGAAATAACAGTTGTCTATCCAGAATCCATATCCTTCAAAATGAGATGCTTGAAAATAATGTAGCTCATTCAGTCAGGTGCACTAAATTGGCTTCAAAAGGTATTAGAGACTTTGTCCTGCATGTCACAACTTTTCTTGATCTTGTTTTTTTTTGTTGCTGAAACAGTCAAACAATGTTACATTATTGTTCATTTTTAACTCAAACTCTTCACTGTATTGGTCCTTGGACCCCTTAAGATCAGTCGTAGAGGTCACTGCCATTGTCGAACAGAATATTTTATAGTTACCTGAGCTAGGATTATAACCAGAGACCACTAACTTGAAGAATCAGTTTGTTTGATCAGTGGCATGACTAAAAAGCACTGTCAGGGTAACATTAAATAAGAAAGGCCATTCTTAAAACTTGTGATGGCAGGATAGTTATGAAAGCGGGCATATATTACTGCAAAGGGGTCAGTGTTTCCCACTAAAGTCAGTCATCAGGAGTGGTTGTATTTCTCTGTATGCTTACATAAAGAAGTACATTTAATATCAGAGTTAATTACTACAGTTGAGTAATGAAGCTCGTCTCCTGTCTCATCTTCTCTTACTCAGGGTGCCCAGATCCTGGTGTTTCCAGAAGATGGTCTTCAGGGTTTCAACTTCAGCCGTTCGTCCATCTCTGGCTACTTAGAAACCATTCCTGACCCCCAGCAGGAGAGCTGGAACCCCTGCACGGAGCCGGGCAAACACAACAACACTGAGGTGCACAGTCATACTTTTAGATTTGATGTTGTTGTTATTGTATAGGCATCCTGACATGATACACTGTTGTGGTGAGGATCGCCTCAACATGGAGACACCACCAGGCTGCCAAGAGCCATCACTCATGCAACACCAGTCTGACAATATAAATCACACTTGAGCGTGGCTGTGTTTCACAGGTTCTACAGCAGTTGAGCTGTACGGCCCGTCGTTACAACCTCTACCTGGTGGCCAACATGGCTGACCTGCAGCCCTGCCCCCTGAAGACCGACCCCTCATCCTCCTGTCCCTCTGATGGACGCTGGCAGTTCAACACCAACGTGGTTTTCAGGTGCAGTGTGTAGACCTTTTTAAATAGAAGTAGTTTAGCTGAAGTCCACCAAATGCACCAATACATAATTCCCTAGTCTATGTGAACTGTTCACAGTATCTTCTGTCATACAGGTCAGATGGCCTGCTGGTGGCGCGTTACCATAAACACAACCTCTACTTTGAGGAGGCCTTTGACAATCCGCCGCAACTTGAGATCATAATGTTTGAGACCCCTTTTGCTGGGAGGTTTGGCCTCATCACCTGCTTTGACATCCTGTTCCACAAGCCCACAGTTGCCCTGGTGGAGAGGGTAGAAAAACAGCCACACTGACATTCTGTACCCAACTCTACATTCCTGTGTTTGGTCTTCTCTTTTCCTAACATCCGCCTCTCTTTGGACCCCTTTTTAGGGTGTGCGTCAGCTGATCTTCCCCACAGCCTGGATGAACCAGCTCCCTCTACTGGACACGATCCAGTTCCAGCGGGCGTTCAGCTTGGGTGCCAGTGTCACCCTGCTAGCAGCCAACATTCGTAACGACCGACTGATCATGACAGGAAGTGGTATCTACACCCCTTTTTCTGCCATCTACCACCACGCTCAGAGAGGAGACCCAGAGGAGGGCAGGCTGCTGGTGGCCAGAGTGCCCGTCTTAGACTCACTGTGGGTGGGGCAGAGCCTGGCCATGGAGGAGGGGGTAGTTAGGGATGAGTCCACATCATCTACAGCTAAAGACTCTGGATATTGTCACCAGGAGAGCAGTTTTTATTCTCCTCCAATTGAAACTGCTTCTTCAGTCTCTCCCTCCTCCACCACCTTCATCTCATCCATGATGTACGACCCATTTACATTTGTCCTCTTAAACGAGACAGAGGGCGAAGTGAAGGTGTGTAATGGCACCTTTTGCTGCCACCTGCAGTACCGGTGGTTACCACAAGGCAGCAGTAAAGAACTTTACGCATTAGGAGCATTTGCAGGAACACACACCGTAAACGGACGCTACGCCCTGCAGGTATGAATGAGAAGAATTTGGGGTATTTAAAACTGCTTATTGAGACTCCTGTCACATTTATCATACCTCTTTTGCAGGTGTGTGCACTAGTCCGCTGTGCAGGGTTGGAAGTCAGTTCCTGTGGACAGGAAGTGGAAGAGGCGGAGTCTAAAATGGACTTCCTGATGGAGGGGAAGTTTGGGACGAGATGTGTGTACCCATCAGTTTTGGCTAGCAAGCTGGTCCTGGAGCAGCCAGAGCATCTGGAAATAGCTGCAGATGGCAGAGTGACCATGAAACACTCAAACATGACTGGTGGACTGGTCACTGCCTGTCTGTATGGACGAATGTATCACCTGGACAATGAATGAACGCCTTTGGAACAGATGTGTCTCAGAAGAAAAATATCACATACATTTTTTTTTTTAAAAACAAAAAAAACTGATGAAACAAATGTTCTGACCGAGACTGATGGCAATTCAGCTGATGCACATTTGTCTTCTGTCATGCATACACACTGCAAATCAAAAACAAATCTCTTTATTCATCCATTAGCTCATCTTTACAAACATTGCACCAAGTAGCGTTCATCCTCTGCCTGAAAGTAGCTTGTTCCTAAAAAGGCAATATTTATTAATTTCTCTCTCTCTCTCTCTCCCACACACACACTATCTCTGTTACACACACACACACACACACACACACACACATATATACAGTGTCAGCCACTTTCCCCTTGTCTCCAGTACAGTACACAGACATTGAGTAGTTACAGCATTGCAAGTTAAAAGTTCCTTGGGCCGCTCATTCGGGTCGTCAATCAACTGACTCCTGGTCCAGTCATACAGTAAATGGGTCTTAAATCCACCTGCTGCAACAATCAGCTCCCAAGGATTCACTCTCCACTTGGAATTTAGTCATAGGATTCAATAATGATTTCCTCTCCTAGGAATTGAAAAGTGGTTCAAAAACAATGACGCAGCATTACCAATGTGCGTGAGTGACAGCCATCAGTGGCTGCCATGATAGCTCGAAGAACTCTGAATAAAAACTCAAAAGTACAGAAGGGAAAACAGTAATCAATCTCCTGGTCCCATAAGATTGTCCCTGTTCTTTACTTTAGACAATCGTGCCAAAAAAAGAAGTCATCTGAGCTTTTCTCCAGTAGATGCTCTTCTAGTAACAGTTGAAGGAAAAACTGTGAAAAGGCTTAAAACCACTCCAGAAAGTATCAGAAAAGAGTAGGAGCTTAATTTAAAAAGAAAAACAACATTGCTTTAAATGTAAAAAGACACTGGCCATGTTACTGACCATACAGTGATGCTGTCTGAGAGAAATGTAGTGTGTATTCACCTTATTCTATATTTTAGTACATTATTTTCCACCCCGTGGGTATGCACCTTAAGGAAACAAACATCTGGTTTCCATCAAGGGTTAATTTTAGATTTGAAGAGGCTTACCTAAAAATAATCTGAACACTGGCTCTATTTTCTCCCTCTTCTAGTTCCTTGTCAGTGATCTTTTAAGGCTCCTGAGTGGCTGGCTAGCCTGCCAGTATTGTGGGGCTCCTCAGTACGTCTCTGAATCGGAGTCATTCAGTTCATCGTCCGCAGTGACAGACAGCGGGCGCTCTGGCCTGCAGTAGGAGACATAGTCAGGCCTCAGAGGGGGTGGGGTGTCAAAGGCCACGCCTTTGGAGATGTGGTTGGAGGTGGGGTGGTGGTTGATGGCTGTCTGAGTAAGAGAAAGAGCAGGCAAAGCTGCTATGGTGACCATAGGGGAGGTGGGCATCATGGAGTTGAGGATGAGCGCCAGGCAGTCGGCCACGTCTCGGCTGGGAGCGCAGGCCAGAGCAGGAGTGTAACCTAGGGTTGAGAGAGGTGCGCAAGAGTGAAAAAGAGGTCACGTGAATAGTGAGGTGTGTGCTACAGCGGTAAGATGAAAGCTGACCATTCTCATCCACTGCTAACACACTGGCTCCTTTCCCCAGCAGCTCCTGGACCACCACTGTTAATCCCCTCTTGGCTGCTATGTGCAGGGGCCTGCAGGAAGGTGGAGGGAGATACACTGTTAAAACAAGTCCAGTCTGAACTTAGATTACCCCGCTGCACAGCACCCCTGGAATACTACGTACGTCTGGAGAGCAGCATTGGTGCAGTTGATGAGGTTCCTGTCGTTGATCTTCTCCAGAATCAACAAGGCACTCGTCTCAGTACCCTGAGAGGAACAGAGAGCAACATAGTGATGAACAGCGAAAACTGACAATAAGTATAATAATCATAGATGTCTTGCACAACATGACAGTACAGTTGTCCCATTATAACCATTGCTAACCACTTTCAAATTAAAATCTAGCGTTAAGGCAGAACAAACGTCACTTTGACTTGTCCAGATTATTTAATACCTCCTAATTTATTACCTCTTGTATATTTCTCACATGTGAACCCACAGTACTTTCTTTCTTTTTCTTCCAACATGTAGGACAAATCCACTTTTTAGGACATTTTGTGGAAAGCCTTTATTCAACTTAGAATAACAAAAGAAAACTCTAAACTATTATTTGGACCTTTCCACCAGCCAACAGATGTTTAATACTGCATCTGTAATTAATTTTCTTCTCTTTAGTCAGACATCCTTATAGGTGCCTGGTGACATCTTAACATCCATAATTCAACATGGCCAGTGAATAAAAAAGTATTTCCTGTCTCTGGTGAATGGTTGTTACCTTGCTGCAAGCCAGGTGTAAGGCCGTGTTCCTGTTTGTATCCTGTTGTGTCAAGTCTGCTTTAGCACTGCTCACCAACACCTCTGCAACACGAATGGAGACTGTTAGATATGAAAGGTTTTAGAAATCAAAGGCCAATAGGGTATCTGTGTGTCAGTGGGTGTACTGACCCACGGTATTGGTCTGTCCGTTGAGAGCTGCCATCATCAGCGGGGTCCTGCGCAGGTGTGTGTCCACTACGTTAGCCTGAGCTCCGTGGCTCAGCAGAAGGGAAACACACTCCACGTGGTCGGAAAAAGCTGCAGCGTGAAGGGGGGTCCTGCATTGACACAAACACAGTTAACGATATACCAGCAGAGCTTTTGTTCCCCCCAAACAACTTTCACAAAAACATGGTGTAATTAGACTTTGTTTGCATCTCTCACCTGCCCTTAGAGTCAGTGGCGTTGACGATAGCTGTGCCCAGGGAGTCAATTAACATCTCAGCCACTCCCTCGTTGTCATTCATACTGAAACACACAGCACACACTGTCACATACCCTCAGGCCAATCTACATAAAAACATTCATTGGTACGAACGGACACATGGTCTTACACAGCACAGTGCAGTGGACTGAAAGAGTTGCCCTTAATCTTTTTGAACACCTCCTGGTCCAACAACACCTCCACACAAGCGTCATATCCTAAACAGATAGGACAGAAGCACAAAGGGAGGAACAGATGTAAATACGACTTTCATTCAGAACACAGTTCGTTTCTCCAGTGTGTCACGCTGTGTCCCCGTACCGTTGTAGCAAGCCCAGTGCAGTGGTGTGTAGCCCTGGTTGTCAGTGAGGTGTGTATGAGTGTGTGAAGTGGAGGTGGCCTGCACCAGGACGCCCAGGGCACCCACACGGCCGCAAGCGGATGCCAGATGCAGAGGGGAGCGGCCCCGGATGTCTTTGACACAGACACTGGCCCCCCGCTGGAGGAGGGCCTCCACACACTCCTCCTGGCCTGTCACCGCCTGTGTGAACAATTACAAAGTGGAAAACATTAGAAATGACAAATAAAAATATTATAATAAAATATTATAAATTAAGTTGTAATTTTAGTGTGTGTGTGTGTGTGTGTGTGTGTGTGAATGTCTCACCCCTCGGTGTAGTGCCGTCCTCCCCCAGCGGTCCTGATTCTCTACACTGGCTCCTTGACTAAGCAGAGAGAACACACACTCTGTGTGTCCATTCAGCACTGCCAACATCAGAGGAGTCCTGTAAACAGTGTGGAAATATTATTTTTTTGGTGAAACTAGTTAAAGTAATCTCCTCAAACAAAATAGTATCATAATAATCTCATTAAAAGCCTCCAGCTTAAGCCATTTTGTCTATGCACGCACACACACACTCACTGTCCGTTGGTGTCTTGTGCGTCCACATTAATGTGTTGGTCGTTGTTGCTCATGAGCAGGCGCAGGCACTCTGGGTGGCCATTCATAGCTACGGCAGACAGACACACACACACGCTAGGGCATGACTTATTTAACATATTTTCCATTTTAAAAGCCAGAAAATAAATAAACCTCATTCACGTGATGTGAAGGTGTTGCATCCAAACAGATTTCTGTGTGTGTAACTGCCCGTGTGTATACCTGCAGCATGTATGGCTGTCTTTTTGTGTGTGTAGTCACGGGTCATGGGTGAGGAGCCGTGGTGCAACAGCAAGGAGACACACTCCTGATGACCCCTGGAGCAGGCCAGGCTGAGGGGGGTCCGGCCATCTGGGCTGCAAACGTCCACTTCCAGCAGGGACGACAAGAGGATCTCTAAAGCTCCACAGTGTCCATGGTAAGCCTAAATCAGTGGAAGACACACACCATCAGACACACTTCTTTTATGTGTAATGGTAATAGACATGGCAGAGATAATGAAATCCTGGGTGTGAGCGAGACAAACAGCCAAATACAGACACACTGACAAATCCTTGAACTCACCGCTAAGTGGAGTGGGCTGACGGGGGCCTGGCTCTCGGAGTCACTCAGCATGTCTGTTCCTGATGTGTCCATTAACTAAAACAGGGATGGATGACATACTTCTCATTTCAGATCCAGGTTTGTGCACATGACAAGTCACTGCCTCATTAGAGTTGCACAGACATTAAACCATAAGAAGCAGCTATGTGGGTGATGAGAGTGCTTTGCAAAGGTGTGTGCCCTGAAGCGTTTTAGGTTAAAAAAGTTATTTTTTGCCAAATTGTTATCCAACCAATAACAAGACAGAAGAGGTTTCAGAGTAGCTACATCTGCCCACCAGATGATCTTACCCGATCTAACCACCATATTCCCTGTCTGCCCAACAGAGGGCGCTACATACAAAGAATCAATGTAATTGATTAATAACATTGTGTTACAGTGCATGATTAAAATTTCTTTACCACATCAAGAGGTGTCTCACTTGCCATCTGAAAGAAACACAGACAAAGACCGTTTATAATACCATGACAAGAGTACTTGTGTATGGTGGTTTTCTCTATAGTTTTACAACCTCTTGGCACATGGGAGAGATCAGATTTAATTTGCATGATTTTTCAGATTTTCGGACCCTCTGTAGGACATGCAACATTTTTTCACTCTGTGTGGTAGCTGTACGCACCAGTTCCAGGCAGAGTGTGCGTCCGTAGGCTGAGGCATAGTGCACTGCACTGTAACCCTGTTTGTCTCTCACTCCTGGATCAGCATCGTTCCTCAACATGTACTCAACACACCTGACAAAGACAAAAGAGGACAATTAAAAAAAAAAAGCCTTCATCTGACACTGAGGATTCTTTGATATACAACTATAAACTGTATCAATTAAACACAGAGTAGAACTTACTTTCCATCAGTGTCAGCTGCAGCAGCGTAGTGCAGGGGGCTGCAGCCTCTCTGGTCCAGCTCATTGATGCTTGCCCCGGAGCCCACCAAGGCAAACACACACTGGTAGTTACAGTTGGCTGACGCATAGTGTAGTGGAGTCCTGATATGGCCAGAGAGTCAACATCAGCTATTATTTATGCTGGTGAGGACTTCATACTCCCCAAAATGTGGTCAAAGGTCTACCTCTGTCTTCAGGCCTTATTTTATTGCTATTCCTAGAATTCCTAGAATTAAACTGCTTGGCTCACCTTCCAAAGTTGTCTTTCCTGTTAAAGTCCGCTCCTATGTTTAACAGCAGGTTCAGACACTCCAGGTTCCTGGTTGGAGAGACAGCTTTAACAGTTGAAATACTAATCTATTGTAATCAAGTGCATGGATAAGATTTCAGTGCACATGGGCTTTCTGTTTCATGACAGTCAACTAAATACATACAATTCAAAAATATGTACCAAATAGAAGGAAAAAAAGAGAACAAAAGGGTGAATTCTGTTATATAAAGAAGAAAGAAAAGCATAAAAAGAGGCTCAGAAATGAAACAATAGTAAGGCAGTAAGCAGGAATGATGACTCACCCTCCAGCTGCAGCAGCATGTAAACAGGTCCTTCCAAAGTCGTCAGGGGTGTCTATGTCAAAGCCTGCGCAAATATGCAATCGGCATTAATTAGGATGTCAACTGAGGTGATTCTAGTGGCAAGAATGGTGTCAGCATGAATGTACCTGAGGACAGCAGCTTCCTGCAGCAATCTGAGAAGCCACTGAGAGCTGCCAGGTGCAGAGGGAACATCCCATGAATGCCTCTCCTGAAAAGATAGAAAGCAGAGAAGGCAAGTCATCACAGGACATGGACGTTAAGGTGTGGGAGCATGGGTGCAATTTTGATGACAGAGAGAGGTTGAAAGAATGTTCTATCCTGAGTTTAACCATCTCCAGGCATCAAACTGTTCCCTTTTTATTTGTGCTTCTTATTACTAAATCAAAGATTATATTCAGTGGGAAGATAACACAGATGGTTAAATGTCAATTGTTACTAACTTGGCGGTGTTGGCTCCATGTTTGATGAGTGCTGTGATGATGAGCTCATGGCCATAGCGGGCAGCGATGTGAATGGCAGTGCTTCTGCTCTTGTCCTCACAATCAATCTCAGCTCCTACACGCACGCACGCACGCACGCACACACACACACACACACACACACACACACACACACACACAAATAAAAGGGTAAATGTACCGTATTGTGTTTCCATTAAAACACTCAAGGCAAGCAAACTAATTTGAATTCAGGCAGGAAGCAGACAGCATACTGTACGGGCTCTCACCATTTTGAATGAGGGCCTGAGAGCAGGAGAACCTTCCATGGGTAGCTGCCATGTGGAGGGGAGTCTTACCATCCTTACTCTGGACAGATGGAGGGAGAGACAGTGGAGAGAGGCAGAAAGGGACAAAGAAGATGATTATGATTTTCTGTAGAATATTAAGTCTTTATATCAGTGTTGTAGTGCATGCAGGCGTACATTAAAGTGCCAGTGTGGAAAGCTGACTCAACTGTGAGTCTAATACTGTAGTGTTAGAAAGCTTAGATTGAACAGAAGCTATCTTAGACCCCCTTGAGGACCACACGCACACCCACACACATATTCCCCGAGCAGCTTGCAGCCTCAGGGAGTCACCCCCTCCCCCTTCATCTTCCATATGGCCTTGCATCTTGAGCCTGTGGGGACCCAATATCAGTTTCCATCACTGCTACCAAAGTGTTAACAACACTGTCATTTCAATTTTCTACTAGATACTGGGCAGCATACACATTGGTAAGAGCTGAGGACACAGGCTCCTTTTTGTTATGTTAAAATTCTTTTGATGATATGTACAGGTGATGTATATACACTCACACTTCAGCTGTATCGATATAAAGCAAATACTGTTTCTCAACTAAATTTGTGTGTTGCAGTGTTCAGTGTATGAACGTGTATCTGCATATGGACACACCCGCATGTTGATGTGAGCTCCGTGGGCCAGCAGCAGCTCCTGGCACAGCGCCCCCTGGCGTGAGGAGGAGGCAAAGTGGAGAGCAGAAAAACCCCTCTCGTTCACCTGAAGCAAGGTACCAAATGACACAGTTAAAAACACACAATTACCACACGCAGAGAGAGACGCACCCATCTCGCGCAGAGAGACGCACACACACCTGGTTAACATTGGCCCCTGCATCGATGAGCTCACTGACCACCACATCCTGTCCATTGTAACAGGCCAAATGGAGTGGAGTGTTACCATAGGCATTCATCTCGTTGACCTATGTAAGGAGAGAAGAAATCTATGGTTATGTATGGTTTTTCAGGAAAACAGTAAGTTCTTAATGATCTAAGAATATAATGTATCAATACCATTTGCAATAGCTTGTATATTTAAAGTTAAAGATTTAGCTACGTCAAAGGGTCATGGCACATTATACACGCATTAAGGACATTGCTAGTGCATGCATATGTGTGTGTGTGTACTGACGTGGACCCCCAGGCTCAGCAGGTAGTGCACTGTGCTGCTCATGCCACTGGAGGCGGCTGCATGGAGCGGGGTGTAGGCTTTCTTGTCCTTACAGTCGACCTCTGCTCCGTTGGCCACCAATAACTTCACCACCTCCAGGTGACCTGAAACAGAGGAGGGAGGAGAGGAAAGGACATGAGTCCAATTCAGCTAAGTCAAGACATGTTCATTTTGCCATGTATTACTTATGGAAGTGACAACAGGGGGATTTAGTTGTTACAGAAAGAAGTGTGTATGACTAGGGAGAGAAAGAGGCTTCATCTAGTCTGACAGAAAGTGTGTTTACATTAGAACCACACATTATAACAGTCTCACCCATGTAAGCTCCCCAGTGGATGGCTCTTCTGTCCTTCTTGTCAAATGCATTAATGTTGGCTCCTCTGGACAGCAGCAACTTTACCATCTATCACACAAAAGCAAAATTAACTAGACGTTGGCATGTATGCGAGTGTCTCTGTGTGCGTCTCAAAGAGACCAACCTCTACATGTCCGCTGAAGGCAGCGTGGTGCAGGGCAGTGCGTCCCGCCCGGTCAGACACGTTGACGTTGCTAAGCAGCGGGACCAAAGCCTCGGCACAGCGCACTGCCTTGTTGCTAGCAGCAACATGGAGCGGCGTCTGCCAGTTCTTGTCCCGGGCGTTAACATCAGCGCTGTGCTTCAGCAACACCGCCACTGCATCCTGGATGACGAGTGAGAATGGGTCAGAGTGTGCAGACAGAGGGTCTATTTTCTACAAAATACACGCCAGTGTGTGCAGGTGGCTGCGTGTGGGTGGTTATAAAAGCCTTTGCTATTCTTAGGACGCCGACAGTAGCACTAAGAAGGAGAAACAACGCAAGGAGCTGTGTTGGTGCGGGCATATTGCCCAGGACCAAGCAGAATAGGTAAAGAGATTTTGAAGGTTTATCAAACACTAACACACTGCACATTATCCCAGCAGCAATACTTTTCTCCATCTCATGCCAGTAAGGTAGCTACAAGATGTTCTATATGGTATGTGTGTTGCTGCACTAACCTGTGTTCTGTCTAACTGAAATGAAAGAAGTCAGCAATTCTTTTGCAGTGCTATTGTCAGTGGCAAAGCCTGCTTAGTGGGGTTGGATTTGTCTTATCAAACAGGGGCTTCTCCAAGGTATGAAAAGCTGTAATAACCTCATTGTGAGACTCTTGTGCATTTCACTGCTTGTGACAGAGAGTAGGAGTCACTACAGTACACATTAGCATGTGCGTTTGTGTAATGTGTTACCTCACTGCAAGAGGCGACAGCTCGATGAAGAGGAGTCAACCACTTGTTATCTTTGGCATTAACTCTGGCTCCTTGGATGAGAGAGAGAGAGAGAGATGTTGTCAACAATGGCAGACACAGCAAAGGCAAACATGGTGCAAACCTGTAAAAACCTCTGATCATTGAAAGATACATTAAAGGCCAAGATACCTAATTGAGAGTGTGAAGAGTTAAAAAAGACAAACTGATAGTTTAAAAGGCTTTTTACATGACTTATGGGAAGGGGGTGTTGTGAGCCAATAGTGCCTGGAAGACATAAAACTCCCATGATCCTCTTTGGCACAGCTTGGGGGTTAAAATAGCCCTCAAGCTGCACCTGTTGCTTGCTCTTAACATTATTGAGAAACAGTGAACACACACACACTTCCACGCTATGCTTGTGTTACGACTGGGTTGGCCCCACCTCCTGACGTGCTCAGCTGACTTCACAGAAAGTCAAGCCAATATAGACCCTATCAGGTGGTTGATACATCACCTAGAGAGGGGGGCAGTCACAGAGCAGTGCGCAGACACACGGGCATGGAAACTACTGAGGGAATGGGGAGCAACATGCGAGGATGAGAGAGATGAGGAATAGGCAGTGGCTTTGAAGAGTTTAGGAAAGGCATGGCGGGATGGAAAGAGGATGGGGTAAACTAAAGGGAAACAAAGCATTGTGAAGGTCAACATGAACTTGATTTTTTTGCACTGGAAAAAAAACCCTCAAATCTTATGTTTCTTCAAACACGTCAAAAAACAGATAATAAATTTGGTTCCAATTTAGTTTTACTTGGCTCAAATCTCAAAATAAGGCAGACAAATACATTACTTCAGTATTCCTTGATATGATTTACTGTGCGATTTTAAGATTTGATTCAAAAATAAATTACATGTCAGCTTTGCAGTGAGTATGATTCATGAATGAATGATTAAATATGCAAAGGAATTAATAAACATACACATTTAGGAGAGCTAAAGTGGATGTACAGACAAAAAACAGGACTAGATGGATGCATACAGGATGGCTGCTAACAGCCAGTGTGGATGGATGAGTAAGCTTTCAAGCAGACTTTATACCAGACGTGGACAGATATTAGGTGGAAATTAAATCGAATGGATGGCTCAACAGATTGACAGATTGAAGGTAGCAAAGCTGGGCTGCAGTGTTTACCTGAGAGGATGAGCAGTTCAATGATCTCAGCATCTCCCAGGTAGGCTGCAGCATGCAGAGGCGTCCGCTTCTCGTTGTCCTGAGAGGAGATCCCAAAAACACAAATTTAAGCATGTGTATTATTCCTCTTTTTCACACAAACATAGGCCTTGAGACACATGCTCACACGCAAACACGCATCATGGTGGTGTGGTGACGTGCCCCGAACAAAATCTATAGACCTCACAATTTTGCAGACCACAAGAAATGTGAGACTAGAGCCACAAGGAGAGAAATGTCCATCATGTGTTCACTTGTAGTCTTCGCTTCGCTCCATCACTTCAACACACCCTGCTGCCGCACCTCCACCTCTCTCTCTTTCAGTGCAGTAGAGCGCAATCAACAGAGTGGGGTTATAAACAAATGTCACGTGACTGCAATAGGCCTGGGCCAGTGTTGCTGACTCCAGGAGACTCAGTGTGATGACCCCAGCACTATAAACAGCGCAGAGAGAAAAACAAAAACAGAATGTGGTGTAAACTGAGGAAATATATGCAGAAATGCTAGGGGCAGAGAGCGAAAGCAATATCAGGTGAAGGTTATGTCCTTAAACAAATAGGAGGGGGTAGTGTTATGTTCAGTTCATGTGTCCTGCCCTGACAGACAGCTATATAAGACGGGAAAGCTCTCAGTCAGTCAGTCAGTCAGTCGATCGATCGGAATCCAGATCAATTGTAGCCTGCTGGCTGACTGCTGCTCTCCTTGGTGTTTTTTATATGCCATGGTGTGTGTGTGTGTGTGTGTGTGAAGCTACAGTGACAAAGACTAATACACAGGGGTGCGATCAGAACACAAACATACATATCGGGAGAAAATCAGGGCAAATAGCAAGAAGAGTGCGACGTACCTGAATGTTGACATCCTCTTTCTTGAATATGAGGGAGCGAACTTCATCCGGGTCCACGTTGAAGATGGCTCTTAACAGAGACGGCTACAGAGACAAAAAAAAAAAAAAAAAAAGGACGAGGAAATGCTGATGTACACTACTACATACCCCATTTGCAAGACAGTCATTTTCAATGCTGACAACTGTGTTATCAGTGAGAGTTATGGGAGTTACAAATGGAAGAGTCTCACACACAGACACTATAATCCTGAGCGGGGAGAGAGCCATAGGTCACAAATGGCTGTATACCACCAATTTGTTTATGACAGTAGCAGCTGCAGCATACATCTCATAAACACAAGCATGCACACACACACCGTTACGTAAATGTTTGAGTCTGTGAGGGGTTAAAGCTGTGCTCTTTTGCCACGTGGTGCGAGGCCAGCTGATAAGAATGTAAATATCGGCGATGTAAAAGAAAAGAAAGTATAGTATTTATCCATAAATAGTAAAGCTTTTCAACTATTTATTTATTAGGACAGTTTAAACAAGTTATGCAAGATTTGCATGTTCTTAAGAAGAGATGACAAATTTCCCAAGAAGGAGGAGGCTGCAAATCAATGAGAGATACAAAAACACACCTCTGTCATACTATCTCTCACTTTAGTTTCCTTTATGTACATCTGTGTGCGGGAATGTAAACAGCTGGCATGAGGATGAGAGCGTGGTGCCTGATACTGAGTGGGATTTGTAAACAGTGAACAGTGAGTCCATTCAAATTAAAAGTTAAGAGAAGTAACACTAATTTAAGCACATAATTCAATTCTGGATACTGGATTCAAAATACAGTACTCTTCTGATGTTTTTATATTCATGCTTAATGTCACGGCTCTTTGTGACTTAAATTCCATCTTGGATAAATAATACAACCTTAAACCATGACATTAAAAATCAAAGTGAAACTACTTAATCTACAACAGAACAACTTTGGCCCGCATGTTGTATTTTTTCCTACATCATCTTACAGAACACAAGAGCTTCGTTATTTTTACATGAAAGTCTGCACCACTCCACTACAACTATGTAAACATTTTGTTACACAGCTGCTATTTGGTATTAAAATATATTGCAGGACAATAAACTGCGCAACCATGACCTGCTAGTTACTCTGATCATGATTATAAATCACTATCTGAGTGACAGAGATTTTATTCTAATTATATAACACTAATCTCTCTTTACTCTTTTATCTAATAATTATAGCAGCAAACTGTTTCCTTGTTTCAGTATGTTTGAATAAGTAACTAGTCTAAGCAGTTTAACTAGGAAATAATACTGACTGACAGTTTACTGTGAGCAGTGCTTTTCGATGTGCTCCAACATTATTGAAAATGCACTGACAAAATAAACAAACATAAGAACATTGGCATGATGATGTTGATTTGCGGGAGGTGTGGAGAGGCTTCAAATTTCAAAGCCCTTCTCAATTACCATGTACTGCCATTCCCTTCTTTGCAAGCTATCAAGTACTTTAATTCTGTGGAAGTACTGTGGGTCTCATTGATAACATTTTGTCACATGCACACCTTTTTCCCCAGCAAGGGCTTCCAAGTTAAACCGATCAGTACTACAGAAGTACTAAGAAATGTGGATCGGCTCCTTAATCTCAGCCTCCCTCTGTTTTCCCCATCCCTCTCTCATTCCGTCCCAACTAAAAATAAGTGGGGCTGTCAGGCATGTCGGCATCTGTCTCATTCCTATTAAACTGATGGCCACTGCAACTATGTCAGAGATTGGAGAAGGTAGACACGGACTGCGAGCACAAACCCTGGCACATCTTCTCTGGCTTTCCCCCTTCTCCGCGTACACTTCAAAGAGCAGCTTTCATAGGATGAAAAGACTTACTACCATGTTTCAATGGTAGGCTTGCCCTTTATACAGCAAACACTAGAGATTACAAAGGCCCAGGCTTTGCTGATAATCTATACAAACCAGCAGTCATCTCATATGGCAAGGCTATATTAGTGGTTATATTGGTGCTATATTTAGCACTAGGTGACGAGTGTTGGCAGTGCATTGTAATTTCATGCAATGGGACACGTAACTATTGTGCACAGGTTTAAACTTCAGACCAGGTATGAGAATTGCACTGGTCTGTTTAAACCCCCAGTGAGTGCTGTCACTCACACAAAAAACTGTATATAACCCTTAACCGTGGCAACACCTCCGCTGAATCCAAAGATTCAGCAAACTCTAATTCAGTCAATGAAGAACCAAACAGAAGGACCCAATCTCACCTTGTCCTCCTGAGCGGCAGCCCTTCGAGAGGCATGATGGGATCTGCGGTCTGGGGACGATTTGGGCCGAGGAGGTGGGGGTGAAGAAGAGGGCTCATCCTCCTCCACCTCCTCCAGCACCACGATACACACACGGCTAGCCCGCTCTGACCGCATCAGGAACAAACACTCACGCGCACCAACACAATCACTCACACACTCTCACTCTCTCACACACACACACATAAATACACAGTGTTCCCTCTTACATACGTGCGCAATTCAGGAGCACAAAGGTCAGCAATAAATCCCATAAACAGAGTGATTTCCTCGTAAACAAACATGGCACATCATGTAAAATCCAATGTGAGATCCAGCTCTGTCCTCTATCTGTCAGTGTTGCTTTGCTGCACGTCTCCTCTCCTCCTCTCTCCTCTCCCTCGCACTCTCTGTGAGCAGCGGCAGCAGAGACAGCAGGGAATTCCTCTGCGTAATGGTGGCGGTAAGCGGCATGCGGCAGAATGAGCTAGGGCTGCCTAGCAGCACACAGGAAGCTACATATCCTCACCGCTGTGCTGCAGCCAGGAACACACACATACACACACATCAGATGAAAACACACGCACACACACAGAGACCCTGTGATTAGCGTGGACGGGGGGCAGCAGCCAATGTATGTGTGGGCATGCGTCGCTCGTTTCAGGCAGACTGCTGAAGCCAGCTCTTTCAAAATGAGACAGAGAGAGAGGGAGAGGAGGGGGAGGGGGAGAAAGAGAGAGACAGGGAAAGTGAAAGGAAAGGGGAGGGGAATAGGGATAGATGGGGAAAAAGAGAGAGAGAATAATTGTAGGCAGGTACCTACTGTAGAGCAAAACACAAAGAAAGCTGAAGATGAATGGAGCAAAGGACAGAGGGGGTGCTCGGGACAGCAAAGGGTGCAAACTGGTTACAGAAAGTTAACTGAGAAACAAAATGACTCAAAATACAGAATGTAAAGAAACAGATAAAGAGGAAGCGATAAATACAAGAGAAAAAAGTAAAATGAATGGCAAGAGAAGCAAGAAATACTTAAGGACAGTTAGGGCTGATGAGTTCATTTAAGTGTAAAAACAAAAGTGTAAGTGGAATGATGATGCTACAGCACAAAATGATGGTGCAGCACTATTGATTCTTTATTGAAAGCCCTGCTTTCTTCAGCAACCACTGCCATGTTGCTTGTTGAGAGCTTCAACACTGTCTGGATACCTGAATGTTTTACGACTATCGTAATTTTCTGATCCTTGTTTTAAGCTTAAGCTCTGATCTTTGGTAATGTACATTAAAGTGATGGTGTGTAGCATTGAAGGTCTTCTCATATTCTATTAAATGGCCAAGGTTGAGACAACCACACAGCGTGATAAAACGAAACCATGTGCACTACTATGTTGTGTTGTTTTTAGAGTTTGCTAAGTAAGATTTTAGTGGTCTGCATCTTCATAAAGTTGGTGCTAAAAGAGAAGCGGCCTTTCTTTCTAAATGTGAGAGAATAAAAGAAAATGGATACCAGATTGGTCTGTGTACGTGTGTGTGTGTTCCAGTATCCTCTTTGGTGTATCGGTGGCATAGCTTCAAAAGTCCCCATCTCCTCATTATAAAACTGGAACAAACTGGCTTTGCCAGAGAATGTGACGGTAGCTAACAAGACCAGTCTGTGCGTGTGCGTGTGTGTGTGTGTGTGTCTCAGTCTCCTTCATATTCAACACAGATCCCAAAAAGAGCAATCTTGCCAAGCCGCACAACCCCATTAACTCAGAGGGAGGGGCGAAGCGAGGGAGGGCAAATGAGAGGGAGAGATTCAGTTGGATGGAGACTTTCTGTAGGCCTAAATTTTGAGTCTAATGGACTTACCATTTATAAACTTAATATGAAACACAGCCTAACACAATCTTTCTGCTCCTACAGCAACTAAGTTGCAGCATTTGCTTCAAAGGCACAAATTAAGAATGATATTTGGGAAGCAAAGTATATAAACAAACAACCAATGTTCGGTCTATCCCACCTGCTAGCACTGGGGATGCTCTCAGGAACGTAGCCCAAAGATGTTTATAGAGCAGATTTGTTGTTGAGTCTTTCTGTGAACTGCATGTGTAATCATGTGTGCTTAAAATATGTAATCAGGACACAAAAGCATAGCCAAGCAAGGCAAGCATGTGGAATAGGCAAAACTAACTAGGAAAACTTTTCTTTTTTCTGTGATGAGTTGGACATGTGCTTTCATAAAGGCAGGCAGAGCTCAAATGCCTGCTCCATTAATGCTGAGCTGGTGCTCCAACAGCAAAACATGCAGAAGGTGAACCCGATCTCACCGCAACAACAAGAGGATGTAGGCACATTATCATCGCAAAATTCACAAATAAAATTCCAATACAAACTCCGAGCTTTACTTCATGAGAGAGACCCGACGTGACGGTGCGCATGTGTAAGTCAAAGTATGCAGCTTGCACTGACCTCTGCTCTGACCCTGCGACACGATGTACTCTGTGTGTAATGTAATCCCAGTCCAGAAACACAAAGGCCAGCACGTGTGTGTGTGTGTGTGTGTGTGTGTGTGTGTGTGTGTGTGTGTGTATCTGTTTGCCTGGGACACACTCACACAGACAGCAGAGATGAAGATAAAAGCTAACATTTAGAGATTTCAAAGCTTTGAAAGATCAAGAGGGGGTGATCTGTAACAAAGCTTTGCTGTCCTGGCATTACATGTACATGTTGACATGCTATCCATTAAATGCTCTGACTGAATAGCACACTGAGGATGAGTCATTAACATTACATGGATCTGAAGTGATATAAGTAAAGTTTTAATGCACCAAAATACACCCTGATATGAAATCAACATTGATATTCATGCCAGACTGTGACAAAGCAGCTTCGCCTTCATGTTGACTCTTTGTGGAAGGTGCTACTTTTCATTTGCTTTTAGTCATATCCAAATAATGTATTTATTATAGTGTGTATTGCAGTGTATACCCTAACAGTGGCCTGGCACATTGACTCTGTCTACTAGCACAGTCATGATGATTCATTCAATGGATAAGCCTGACAGTGAAAAAAAGCAATTGTTCTGTATGTGTACTGTACACATTTCACTAGTACACAAACAAACTGTTACATGAGCTGTTACGTGGTGCTTAGAGGCTCTTTGGCTACCAGCCATTAACATCACATTACTGATATATCGTGGACACATCTGAAAAGCCCCGGGCAAGTACACACAAACAAAACTACAATAAACTCTCTTGTGTGCTTGACCTTCTGTTTTCACTGAGTGTGTTCCTCTACCATCCCTCTCTTCAGGCAGGACCATAGCCTGGTTAGGACACTCTGCATGCGCCAAAGGTACAGGATGCCCTCTAGAGGACAAACAGAAGTGACACTCACTCCTGTCTCCAGTCCTGCCCTGCTCCGAGTTAGACTATTTTTGTCCCTTTGTCCAGTTCTCTGTCAGCAAGCACTACAGAGAACAATAGAGAATAGAGAGGGGGATCTTATCACACACACTCTTCCGTTTGTTGGGTTCCTCCTGACTGCCCGGAAGACTGGTGGTCAGACCAGGACAGGCCACAGAGCTGCACAATCACTGACCCACTTTGACTGAAGTTCATATTTTTACTGTAACTCCAGAGTTACAAAACAATATTCATTTAGGGCTAAACACATATCAGGATTTCTATTTCTAAGCACTTGTCTCCCATAAGTGCTTTAGTGGGGGCAACTAACATTTATTTTCATCCAGTTATCTTATTATGAAATTTAACGATAAATCATTTAGTCTGTAAAATGTAATAAATAATAAATTACAAGAGCCCAAAGTAGCTTTAAATTGCATGTTTTGTCACAAAACAACTGCACTCAATTTACAATTATATGAAAAGGAGAAGAGAAAGCAAAATATGATGTTTAAAAAGCTGTATCCAAGAAACATTTAGTATTTTTATGCGAAACTGTAAATGATTACTCAATACAAAAAAGTCAAATTTTTGGTTGATTGATACATTGGCTGACTGGATTGTTTTACTAATTAATTACTTCCCTCTACCTGTCAAGCACATACATACACAAACAAACTATCCTGTCAGAAGTACTTTGTAAATGGTATTTAAATTGTCGTGCAACATATAAACCAATGCCAATATGATTGGCTACACTTGACAAAGTGGACCAAATGGTGGGGGAAAAAAAAAAAAGGTTCTTTAACTAAAGAAAATAACTTGTGTGACTAAAACAACAATGTTTAAATCCACCACTTGGTTGCTGATGCATGTGTCTGATGCCCACTACAATGCCCTGTGCATCACTGCCATTATTTCCCAGCAGTGTTCATAACAACAGATTTAAGCTTGTGGAAAGTGTCCAATTCATGACCACAGCTGGAGACTTTGGCTCCCAGCACCACCTGCTATTTTAGTCTGACAGCCTTTCTTATCTCCAGCAACAGGTGACTGCCCACAGCTACCCCGGAGAAAGTGTACATGCAGGGAGCTGAACTAGACAGCTGACAAAGCAGACTCCCCGGGTAGAATATCGGCCTGCAGTCAGTTAATTCGGAAATATGCAAATCAAATTCAAGACCATAGGTTTCACTAACGGTAATAATCTTGCAATGGGGTGGCGTAACACTGGTCTTGCACGAGTTCAAGTTGCTATCTAACATTAGCAGAGCAAGGGAGTTAGCCACCCTGTTAACCTCGTAGCTGTCCAGCTGTGTTCACCAGTCCATCACCACCAGAAAAAAAAGCAACAAACACAAACACCGAAGCAAACTGACAAATGGTCGTGTTACCATTGATTTGACATGAAACTGGCCGTCCTAACTGAGCTGAGTTAACGTAAGGCAACAGGTGACACGACGTTGTCAAGGTTCTTAACGTTACGTTAACTGGTTTTCTGTCAACTGGTTACCGCTAGCTAGTTAGCTAACGTGTCAGTTGACCTAACGGCAAGGCACGACAGCAAACCTAAGAAACGTTAACTTAGCCACTAGTCCTTTCATTTAACATTTCCATTCACCAGGCTGGATTAAGCCACCATAAATAAACTTAGCTGTTTAATGTGAGTAAAGTTAAGCCATCACTAAAATGGACAGTCAGTGTGCCACGGTGTTGACTAACGTTACAGAGAAACACTAGCGTCAATCAGTTTTACAAAAAGTGACACCAACGCGTTCACTTAACGTTAAATGTTAGCTAGAAAGATAGCGTTACCTGGTCTTGTATCTTCAACACAGCCATATTCCCCGTGTGAAACCAAAAGGAGGCAGGCAGTAACTCGCCCGGGAGTAAACGTTACTGTAAATGAACCGGGGGAAACTGAATGAGGACAGACGCTCAGGAGCGGAGTCGAGCGGCGCAGCCTCCCCCCTTCCTCCCTCTTCCTCCCGCTTCCTTCCTGCCATGGACAAACTCACCACATCATGGGACAGAAATGACAAAACTGCACACAACATAATCCCAGCAAACATCACCCACGGCTTGCCTCACACCCACCGATTGGCTGGAGGGAAGGTCCATTCACTAGCAACAACGATAAGTCCCTAAATCCCCAACATTTTCATTGACATGTAACCACTATGCCTGAAATGCTCTTATGTGGACTTAAAATGAAACTCCATCATCATTTTATTTCCCATAACACACAGAGCAATTGCCCTTTAAGGGATTCCACAGAAAACGGTTTCACTTGAAAATAACATAGTGGACAGAAACATATTTCAGCTCCATGACTCATATATCCACAATGATTATTCAAATTTTGTGGCATTTGTAGGGTTTCCAGTAAATATTTAATATACTACTGACGTGAAAAAATGCAATGCAAAACAGATACGATCCAGGGCCCAGTGTGACACAGATACAATTTCTGCTTTTATTGTCATAAAAGCCCAATAACACTTTGGATACCTGGATTTGATAATCGGTGTGGAGGCTACAGCCTGAACTGAATATTCTGAGTGTTTAGTTAGAAAATCTTGAATTTAAACCAGGTTTCATTAGGCCCTGGGGCTGGTGTTTACTGCACTGCAGTTCACTTCAGTTAATAGTCAAATCTATTTGATGTAGTTGTGACCGTATCTACCTAAAAGCCTCCCACTTCCAAACTGATGAATTATGAAAAAATACACACAGGGAAGAAATCTGACTTTACAGTCTTTTATTGGAAGTCTACAAAATTGAATTGAATTAAATACAATGATATACAACAAACAATAAACATCAACATACTGCCCAGCCCTTGGACTGAGATATCCCTCCCATAAATACACCACTGGACTGGTATCTCCCACATAGTAGATTTTACTGCAGTAGATCAGAATCCAATAATCACAGCAGATTGATGCATTTCATTGACGCATACATCTGTAGAACTTCACACATTTGTGGTTTGTAGGCTGATTACATGATATTTAGACCTTTTGGTCTGTGAAATCTCCTATGCCGTTTCAGACTGGAACTATTAGAAAATTGTTTGCCACATATACCACATTTGTTGCTCTTTGTGTGGCTTTGAAGGTGCTGGACCAAACTCTCTGTGGACTCTAAATGTTTTCCACAAATTCCACAAATATGGATTTTGTCCAGTGTGTGTGTTTGCACGTGTGTCCTCAGTGTGTACATGTAATGGAAAGTCTTTCCACATGCTTTACAACAATAAGGACCTGTGGGATTCTGACTGACAGATAATTGTGTTGATTTCTTTATATTCAAACTCAAGGGGGGTAAAGATCTTTTCACATGCTTTTTCTTCTTTGAATTGAGTGCCTTTAAACTAGAACAATGTGTATGGTTCTTCTTCCACTCCTCAATCTTGCTGCTGCCTCCTTTCTCAGCAACAGTACTGTCTTTAGTGATGTGCTGAGATTCCCCAGCTGGCTGCCATATTTCACCAACCCCACTATCAGACGGAGTTTCCAGAGGTTGAGTTGAAGAATTTGGAAGAGGATGCCCCTTGCTGCTTTCAACACTGTTGATTTCGCTGGGATGTTGAATATAACTTTCCACACAGACGATTTTGAATGCAGAGTCTTGGGCATTATCTGCCTCCAGACCTATTTGTACTTGCTCGCATTTGATCTGCAGTTGCTCCTGCGACTCAGGATGACTCACTGTGGTTAAAGGAAAAAAATGTTGAGTTGTTTGCATCACAAGTTTTTACATGCAGTGAAAGTGAGGTTGTGCATACCATGCTCTTCCATCATACCTCGTCTCCACATTTCTTTTTCTTTCAATTGAAGCAGCAGTGAGGCCTGTTGGTCCTCCTGGTCCAGACTGCCGAGCCCCTGCTGACACCAGGGTTCAGGACTCAGGGGAACCTCCTCCTCAAATGCAGTGACTGAGGGCTGATCAATCTCTAAGGGGAAGGACAGAGCAATGTATTTTATTATATTGATATACTGCCAAATGTCTGTTTTACTCCATCAAAGTATTTCTTTGTAAGCCTCAGTAAATATGTGGCTGTACCACCATTACTACCTATCAACACAGCACAATGGTTTTGGTTTTTACAGATTTCCACTAAAAAATATACTTTTTTTTTTTATTTTTATAAAAGGAGCTGACTACTTTACTAAAAGCCATTCCACACATCCAAAAATGTTCATTTTTCACAGCAGTTTTAAGAAGATGGGGTATCCTTGTGGCAAGGACAACTCAGAATATGCTTCCAGTACCAAAAAGTAAAGAGAAAAAGGGAAGAAAATGCTTATTATATGATTATCCTATATCCCAGAGTTCCGCAGAGTAAGTGAAAACACAATTAGTCAAGTCTTTTTTATATTCAAAATAAACAAAAAAAAACCCAGATTAAAAAATAAGGCGAAAAAGAGCCATATCTTGTAGTAGAAATGATTTCATCATTCTGACACTCCAATAACACTGAATGCACCGTTGTCGACCATGTATTTCAAATCAGAGAAGATGTTACTGCTGCAGTATTGGGTAGAAGATGAATGCATAGTTATGCAGGCACTGCATTGGGTTTTTGTACTTGTGTAATGAATATTCATCATTTGTGAACAACTGAGGGGCCTCAGACATATTGTAAACTAACCTGCGTCTTGGCTTTGCTGCAGTATTGCATAACCTGTAAAGTAAAAGACACAGTAGTCAATAATAACTTTTAGTCAGTGAAAATCTTAACATGCTTTTACAACAAAACAAAGGAATGGTACATACCATGTTGTTTAGATATGTGCATCTCAAAGTTACATTTCCGATAAATGATCTTTCTGCAATATGGGCAGTGCCAGTGACTTCTGCCCTGGATCCTGTCTTTGCATGTACATGGTACAACAAATTTTTCTGAAAAGAGAAAAGATAGCCTACTAACTACTAGCAAACACCTTGAATAGCTGGACTCTTACAAGAACATTGTTATAGCACACTTCCATGCTATGAAAATCAGCTAGCACACTTGAAAATTGCTCGACTAAGGTTATCCATTATAATGAATAAAGAATCGTCATATTTTGATTTTGATGTTGACAAAACTTACCAGTGCCATCCTCTGTAAAATGAACTGCAAATAGATAATGCTTCCTCATCAAATGTGTCTCACTGGCTTGAATTGTCTTGAAGCAGTAGGGACAGTTGTCATTGGATGCAAACTTTAGGAAGTCGGTGCGTGAGGTGAAGACACACTGCAAGCCTGGAAAATAAATGAGGATCTAATTGAGTTACTTTACAAAATGGTATGGTATTGAATAGAATTACAAGAGTTATGAGACACTTCAACAAAGGCCTTGTACTGGAAAAAACAAGCTGCGGGCAACTGTAATAGAATGTTTTTACAATGTAATGACTGACTAGTGCATCACACTGGAGTGACTAATAGTAGTTACTGGTGTCCATGTTGGAGACACAGGTTCACAATCATTTCTGGCAAGACCTTTTTTTTTTTTTTTTTTTTTTTACAAATGTATAACATTTTGTTGAGCTTCACAGAGGACTTTGATGAATTGATTTTACTACAGAGGAGATGTTATTGTTAGACTTAAGTCCTACCACTGGAATGGACGGGGGCCTTGCAGGCAGGACTTGAATCTGATGCACCTGGGCTGGCGGCAGCAGGGGTAACCCGTTTTTTGGTGCCATGACCTTCTGCAGAGAAAAGAGAAGAACAAAACAAGTTGGAACTAAGGAAGAAATAAACATTATATTAAAAACCATTGCTATTTTCTTGTGACATTGGCATCATTCAATTAGATTTCCATTTTTCCTCCTCATGAACAAGATGGAGTTGCAGAGTTGCCCATGATATAATGAAGCCATGGTCATGGCATGTCAATTCGTTATTGACTGCTGCTGGCAGCTGCCACCTCTGTGACACACTGTTGTGGCATTTTGGGTGACATGGCAGTATGCCATGCTGGCAGTATGCCAGAGTTTGAGCGTTTGCTTACAAGCACCGCTTCACACATACCATCTGTAGTCCTTTCCGACATGGATTCTATTATTTACACCTGTACTTTCCCTACTGTGACATGTCAAAATGTCTTCTGTGACAAAGGCCCTTTTACAAGTGAGACGTTTTACTCAACCACTTCAGCTGTCGTGGCATCTGCTAGTGAGTTTATAAATCTCAACAGTCGTCAATGTTGCATTAGACTCGCTAGAAGAAGCATCTCCATGACGTGCTTTTTGCTTTAGTTTGCAAGGATTCCTTGATCAATCTCTCAGTATTTCTGAAGGTGAGAAAGACAGTCATTTGTTGAGGCACTGCACACTGCTTTGGCTTCACCACACTACAGGTAATGAGCTCACAATTCCTATTTGACCATACATGTTAAATGGTATCAAAGTGTTAAATGCACACCATGCATAGCTACTTGCCAGGTAAGATGTCAGACATCCTGAATTAAATCAACTGCAACAGATCCCACCCATCCACAGTTTGTATCTGTCGCGTATTATCTACTATATTGTGAATGAACACATATCCACTAGTTACTGTAAACTAAAGGTCCACTGACTTACCTCAGTAATAAGCATACCATTAGCGAGTTTGACTGGTTTTCTTTCACCGCTATCAGCAATTCCACAGTTTTAATTAATGTTAAAACAAAACCCAGACAAAGTATAACGTTAGCTAGACATGTCCCTGGTATCTCCAGTGTTGTGAGGAATTAACGTTACGGACAGTTACGAAGCAACTATACAACCCGCACCAACGTCAGCTAGCTACACTTAAACAGATGATCTGAAGCTAGTGTCACGCCGTTTGAACGGTTTCCCAGAGACTTAATGAAAAGAGTTGAGGTTATTTAGCAGAGCCATTTCTCGCTAGCGCGGAGAAAGAGGGCGTCCACACACAGCGAGCGTCGTTCGGATGGACCGACCTTCCGTCTGCGGTAACGTTAGCTTGGCTTTGAGGATCATGTCCAACAGAGAGCGGTGGCGGTCGTTTTCCTCCTTCAAACGGGAAACCTGCTCCTCGTAATCCGTTATCGTTTTCACAATAGCGCCTAATATTTCAGAGGTAGCAGCGTGGAGCCGCTCGGAGACGAACACTTTCAGTTCCTCCATTTGATTCATCTTCCCACCGTTCGTGCGCTCCAACTCCACCCGGAACGATATACATGGGAACCGCACGGAACGAAAAATACATTTCCGTTTATTCTTTTCAAAGTAAAAGCCATTTTATGAACATCAGTTTACTTTTTTTTTTTTTTTTAAAGAAAAGAAAATTATGGGTAACGCTCTACCACCAGGCGGTATGGGAAAACAGAACAGAATAGAGAAAAACAATTCACTCAAATATTCATATTTTTATTTAAAAAATGTCCACGTTTGTCAGAATACAATTTTCTGTTTTATTAGAAAAGACCATGAAATGATTTGAGGTTGACATAAAGTTCCCCAAGATGTGTCTTCTTCTAAAACAACATACTTAATACACCACTACAATGGATACAAACTTTTGCAGGGAACCTAGCTACTGAAAATGAATGTTGACATCCCATCCCTTCTGAGAACCAATACAATATACAGTACCATTAATCTCAAACGGAAATCACTGTGGATAAGAGAAACTATCTTTTTAGTTTGTAAACACATTATTTACTCATTAAGCTGTCATTCTAGGCCTGATCCCAAATCTGGCCAGTTTGTGTTCATTTTCTCTATTGAGGCTATGATGCATTGATTTTAACTGAAATATGTACCAAAATAATAATTTTAAAAAAGCTGTCACAGTGCACAAACTTTAAGATGTCCTCAGTCTGCTTTGGCACGTTCCTGTGTTCCTGAGGGGATCTGAGAGTACCATTTTCTGCATGACAAGGAGGTGGGGTCGCAGGTATATCCATACTGACAGCAGTGCCGACCATCTGCACAACACTTGCCCTGAATCATAACAAGACTTGATGTTAGAAAAAATACAGTGTTGACTTGTAAATTGCTGCAGTAAAGGTTTACGGTCAGAATAAGGACATTCAAGCCTATGTCAGCTGCATCAGTTTGTGGTGTTTATGATGTGGACAGACACATTTTCAAATTATGTTGATCATTTAATTGTTCTGTGCATTAAACCCTCTATATTCCTCTTTGTCCAAGCACTTTTACCAAATTGTTTTCCTTCAGATTACTGCACCATTATTTTGTGATGGCTTTGATATTTGATACATGATCCATACCAGTGGGTAGGGACAGCAGTTCCACTGGCCTGTGGATCCTTTGCAGCAAGTTGTCCCTTGTGCGCAGTAAAACTTGTTATCGCAGCGAATGACTCCATCCTCAAGCATGCCACCACTAGCTTCTGTTAGAGCTGTCATTGGTGTCTGCAAAAGATAAACACAAACTGACCTTTAGCTGGCTATTATATAAATATTTAATCATAAATATACAGTATATTTATTTATATATTAGGTAACTCGTCCTTAGTTTTTTTTGTAATAGATCTTTTAAAGCCCCTTAAAACCTGATTTCTAATGATAAGTATTTCTCTAAAACATTAAATATTCATAATAAACTAAGCAACAATCAAAGTAAAACCTGCAATAACTGATTTTATTGGCCACTTAGGGGCAGGACTTTGTAGGTGTGGTGTGATCATATTTGACTGACAGTGGCCTGCCAACATAAGCAAACAAACCCGCAGCTGTCATCACATTTTAATTCAGATGATGCTAAATCCTGATTGGTGCACAAAGGGATGTGACAGCTGGCCTTTTCCAACTGAGGCCCGCCCACTTGAAACCAGTGGGCAACAACCAAACGTGTAGCTAATTGAGAAAATAGATTTCCAGGGCCTTTAAAACTTTATGTGAATGGATGGTCATTTAGATAACTAACTCCAGGATTTATAAACCATATACAGTATAAAAAGGCACAGTTACTGTCATATGTCCTACCTCTTGGAAGCTGCTTTTGTCCTCTGAAGTTGAAACGAGCGAGGCGGGGACTGAAGACAGAGCTTGGTTGGGGGTGAATGGATATCTCAGGCCTTGCCTCACACAGTGCGTATAAGTGAGGTCACAGTCGTAGCCATATGGACAACAGTGGTAGCCATCCAGACAACACCTGCCCTACAAGGCACACATTTTAAGTAACAATCAGTACAGAACAGCACCAATACTCCTCCAGATTAAAACTGAATTGTGACTGCATAATAATAAAAGAGAAGTCTGTTTTGAAATTGAAACACTTTAAGAGTTAATGTCAATAGTAGATAAAAGTAATTTCATCACAGTCATTGACTTATTGCACAAGAATATTTAGGTCAACTCACAGGAGAGTACGGGCAACAGTACCAGACGCCTTTTGGGTGTCTGCAGCAGCTAGTGCCATCAGGACAGGTGTAATAGTTGTCGCAATAGACAACTGAACTCTTCTTTGGGTCTGGCACATGCTCGTTTTCGAGCTCCTGGAGGGGAGATACAGGTAGAAGAGGTGTGCTTGGTTCCTCTGCAGCCTCCTTCTTCACCATGGGTATGTTCATCCACGGCTGGTTATCTTTTTCACACATCTGGGTAGCCTCGTCACAACGAAATCCTGAAGGGCAGCAGTGGGCCAGGTCAGAGCAACACACGGCCTAAAGACACATGAATACAAATGCACAGATTAAGGAAGACATATACACACCGGTTTTCCAGACCAAAATGTTAGTCTCAATAACTACAAGGTCAGGTTACTTTATCTGTTGACACACATGACTTACTTTTGGATATGGACAGCAGCTATATCCATGCTTAGTCATACAGCAGGTGGCGAAATCGGAGCAGACGTTCCCGTCAGGACATGTGATGGAGCAGGAAGCAAACCCCCACACAAACACTCCCACCAACGGCCACAGAGTTATCTTCAACATCTGCACGAGCATATTAAGAGGAAGTTTATTTAAATCGGTGAAGTGTGACACATTATACATAAAACTGCAGATCTTTTCAGTTTGCAGGTCAGATTTTGTGACTGTGAAACTTTCACTGTCACTTTGTTCACATTGTTGTTGTAACTTTGAGTTTTATTTTAGCTTGTAGTAAGATCTCCCTTTCACTCAAAACAACCTCACTAAGTGAACAGTAATAATAATAAGCAGTTGTGACTGTTTGTAAAGCACTATAATGATAGTTATGCCAAGAAAGGATTTGATACAGGTTCATAGATTTATTACTTACCCTCTGCAAGTGAAGCTTCCTGTAATGTGTCACACTTCCTCTGAATTGAACCACAGATGCACATGCTCTTTATATGGCAGGTTAGACCCTCCCACTGCCTCAAAATCTGAATGCTAAACTGTACATCACACCCCTGTCTCTTGTGACCTGTAGATTAGGACAGTAAGTGTTTCTGGAACTAGTTCACACTCGTTGACCATACTTGGATTTAAAAAGGAGGATATGAGTAATAATTGTTTGAAGATACAAACATACACACACACACATCATTAACCTTTGATACCTACATTGTTTCAATCACAAGACCGGTCTGTAAAACCTCATTCAAAATACTGCTGCTACATAGAATGGACCTTTTTAAAAAAAATAAGTAGGCTGTTTCAAACTTTCTTCTAATATGACTTTGAAACCCACAGTGGGCGACACAGCAAGAAAATTAAGTTTTTAATAAATTAACTGTTTTAGTTTAATACAGAGGTGGAATGTAACTAAGTAAATTTACTCAAGTACTGTACTTAAGTACAATTTAGAAGTACATGAACTTTCCTTGATTATTTCAATTTTCTGATACTCTCTACTGCAGTACACTTTAGAGGGAAATATTGTACTTTTTATTCCACTATGTAGTTAAAATTGGCTCCATCTTAACCAGCTACAACATTAAAATGCTTACATGTTAATGTGTAATAGCCTATATGATGATAACAATCTGAAAAGGGCCATTCTGCTTGAGTGCCTTTAGTTAGTCGACTCTCAAGTCAGAAATACTTAATCATAACAGTTAAGAGGGAAACACTATGGGACATGTGATATCATACAAGTAGGTTGGTTATCTATTGATTGATCGCCTTCAGACAAAGCAACCATGTCTGTACCTGATGAAACTATAAAAACTTCTTCCACATATTATTGTTTGATCCTGTAACATCATTTAGTATGATAGGCTGCTTTTTAATGGCAGAAGGTATGGTGTGAACCAATGAAAAGAAATTGCAAAAGCTGAAGTGGTACTGAGGTTTACATCATAACTACTGTTGTTGCAGTACAACTGACTTCAGTTTAAGTTTTAAGCAAGCAAGACAGTGCAGAACTAGATTTATAAGGGTAATAAAAAGTGGGTAGGGTAACAATAAAATATGATAGCTGGAACATATGAATGTGTGATTTATATATACAGTATACACACAACAAAATGAATAACAGATGTAACTAAGTAACAGCAATAAAGGCTAAAACAATACTTTATTAATGAATTCCCATTGTTTATAAATTTACACTGCAGTGTAACAATTCGCCTAACAGAACAATTATCCCTTGTATAAATGTTGACTGTGCAGCTCACATTTCTTATCATAAGTCCAACTTCAATATGAGGCTGGCGAGACATCAGGTCTACATGCATGACGCAGGCACTAGAATAACAGCTTCATCTAGCAGCTAGAAATGCCAGATGTCGGGTTTGAAACACAGAGTGAAAGGAAGTGCCGGTCACACTGAAATCTCCAAGATGGGGGGGGGGGAGAGTGGAATTCACTTCAATCCTGTTGTTGAGTGTAACTCAAAGAACAATCTACAAAAAGCATGGTGATAAAAACCAACCAAAGATATGAACCAGTAGTTGCCATTTAGAGGGATGGGTGCCTCCCTCAATTATACTTCACTCACAGATCCCCAGCATTACAAGTCTGTAGGTCTCTTGTTCAAGCAGGATGACCGAAGCTGGATGGGAGAAGTTTTTAGAAGTCGAAGGCAAAAATAACACAACTAGTGAACTGTCAGGCGGATGAGTGAACCGTAAAGCTACGGTTGTTAGTCGAGCTCCGAGTCTGACTGTGAGGCTGCCTTCTTTTTCTTTTTTCTGCCGTGTTTCTTGTGCTTCTTTTTCCTCTTCTTCTTGGATTTGTCCTGTGAACATAAAACATTTGACTTTTTTTCTCTTTAATCAAGCATTAAATTTCACAGCTGGATTAATAATATGGATTTGTTAAGGGGTGTAACTTTACAGATAAGGTTTTTATACTAGTGAATTTCTGGCAGACACTTAAAGACATATTGCTGCACCCCCAACATATTGGGGTATTGGGATCTCTATTATGAAGATGCACTTCATGCTCACCTGCATGAAATTTCTTTTAACTCGCAATTAAAATCTTATTTGTGTACAGTAACTCTAAAAGGAAAGTAAGTACATTGCTTACTGTGATTTTCTCCTTTTCCTCGCTACTTCTCTTTTTCTTCTTGGCTTCAGCCTGTTGGAGGGAAAAGTTGAAATGAGACCATGGAAAGAGGAAAGTCCTGAGCTACACTCTATTGTAAAAAGCCATTTTCATGCAACAGTCATGTTTCACAATAATGGAGTTTTTACAAGCGACTGCAACACCAACAGCAGTTTGGATTACACCAAACCAAGGTCATCCATTTGTGGACCAAACTGTTTCTTCTAAACTGTGGGAACCTTCCTCCTTTCACTTAATGTTTTGCTGTTTTTTTCTCAGACTGGCGTGGGTACACTTAAAAATCATAAGCAATCTATTCCAAGATGATACACTGACAAAACAAAACTTCTTTACATCATTCATGAAGAAAAAAAAAGAGACATTAAAACCAAATTTGAAATCTCCAGATTATCGTTGATGAAAAGAAAGACACATAAAGGACAGGCCCAAGTGATGACAACTGACTGACCAACATAACTATTTTACAATCATTTTCATCCATGCCTCATTGCTGGATACTACAATTTTCTTTTCCCTCTTCCATGCAGCAGTGTTAAATGTGCAGGAGCTAGTGTACATTTTCAGTGCTCGGCTAATGTGAGAGGATGGCAGATACAATGCATGACGACAACAATGGGGCTTGATAGGAATAACAGGCCGATATTTGGACCCATTTCTCGCAGTAGCTGTGAATCTGAATGGATCAAACTGGGGTTATGACCCTTCTGACTTAGGTTGAATGGCCGGTCAAACACCGCCAGGCCTTGGTAAATAGGAGTTTTTAATTAGAGATGAAAACTTAATGAAATTATATTGTCGTTTAAGTATCATTTATCACACTTCCCCTGAAGAGTGACAAACAGAAAGCTTGCACATCTGGACGAGGGAGAGTGCAAGTGAGCATATACCAGGGAGAACTGAAACTAAAACCTAACATTATCTGGAAAGTTTGTAATGCAACTGGTTCAGCAGTTAACTTAAGTTTGCAGAATTAAACTGCAGACGGGAGTCTCTTGTAACGGTGACAACCAGAGATTAATCTGTGACTGCAGTTTCATATGAATGGGTCCAGCTCAGGTTAAATATGCCTTCAGTAGACCCACGACATCTGGGTTTTCTGTCTTCTGAAAGAGCTATGTGTTGTACACCTGTTTTTCTGGGCAGGAAGGGGAATTTACCGTTGATGCAGGGTTTTATTCTGTTCCTGTTAATTTTGGTTATGGATCATGACACACCAAGCCAACCTCAAAGAACTAGTGCCAAATAAGTCCTAGCAATATGTCGACTCATTCTCCTGCAACTAAGCACGTCACAAAGACTGAAGGTGACGGACCGCTAACATGCATGTGCTTTCTGCTCCTGTGAGTCTGTATTCTTGAGACAAAAACAGCACAGACATAAAACAAAACCAACTAGCCAACTATTTATACACTACTGTGAATCGGATTAAACCGTCTTAACAGATGCTTACCATTAAACATGCTCGACTATAAATGTCCCGTTTTTGTTTACGACTAAACAAGACTAAAACATCAAGTGTCTTGTTGACTGAAACTAGACTCTGAAATGTCTCATGTTCTCTTTGACTAAATATTTTAAGCATGAAGTTGACTAAATTTTATGAAAGCTGAAAAAAAAAAAAAGTATACTGGTACATTTTGACGTCAATACTTAAGATAATTTTCTTCCCTCCAAATCTGAATTAAAAGACGAACAAAGAGGAGAAAACATGGCTTAGCTATTGAAGATCTAATATGTGGGAGGGATTTTCTATTGACTGGTTTATTAATAACAAGTTAGACTACTGAAAAGCCTGCATTAAATACAATTTTGTCACTCAACAGCTAAAAGTGGTGAGCGGTGTTAAATTCAATGCTTCTTGTCCAGTGTTTTAACATAAGATTGTCCTATTAGCAGTTCTACAACCACATAAGAGTAATACTTACTACCTCCTCCCCCTCAGAGTCCACAGAGGACTCTGAAGATGTGTCTTTATAGGTTCGCTCGGCCTTCCTTTTTCTTTTACGGCTTTTGTCATCCTGACAGACAAGATTTAGATCACAATTATGAATGCTTTATAACGCCTGGACTCAAAGACAACTTCAGTGGCAAAAACAAGAAATTCAACAACTTTATATTTCTAAACATTACACATCTGTGGAAATACACACAAAGTCAGCAAAATTAACACCAACAAAGTGAGTTACTGAATAAGAGTAAATTACCTTGTCTTTGTCCCCGTCTTCCTTGATTCTTTTCTTTTTCTTCTTGGGAAGAACAACAACAACAACAAGATTAAAGGCTGCCACTTTTAATAATTAACTAGCTGGCACTTTTAATAATTAACTAGGACAATGGTTCGACTGCGTATTTTCAACACCAGAACCAGATTCTACTGAAGTGTACTGAAACAAGGTAAGCCAACTGTGCTATTAAAAAACAGAAAAACCTTGCTTTCAGCATCAGAATCTTCCTCTGAGCTGTCTGATGCTCTCCTGGCCGATGACTTCTTTCTCTTTCGCTTTTTCTTCACACTCTTCTTTTCATCCTGTACACACAAATAGAAATGCAATCAAACGGTGTAGTGCTGCATTATGCGTAAAACCATTTTATGGATTTGCAGGATGGCTAGGGGAACAGATCCCAGCCTTTTTAAAATGAATCAGTTTGAGCTATAAAGTCCCATCTATTTATGATCAGTTATTAATTGTCAACCACTTCACTCCAGACTATCAGAAACGATCCACTGCTCTTTATTAAAATACTGGAACGTATTCCAAGAATTAACCTATAACAGAGCATCACAAGCAAACAGCAGCCAACAGTTATAATCAATCAATGTCGTGTGTCATCAAGCAGAGCAGCTTTGGATCTTGTATGTATTTCAGGAGCACCATACTTCTGAATGGCAGAGTTTGATTTAAGGGTCATATGTTTTTTGTCTTTAGTGGTTGGCAATATCTAGCATCACACGCTGAAGTCTGTAATGACGTACCTCGTCTTCAGATTCTGAGGAGGAGCTGCTGGAGGAATCAGAACTCGATGAGGAGGAGGAAGATGAAGAATGCTTGACCAAAACACAATGAAAGCAGGGTTCATTAGACTTGAGGTTATTCGCTTGTTTGGAAATTGGAACAGTACAGGAAAAGGATTCGATAAGAGACCATCTCAGAGGACACAGAGAATGTGTGTGTGTGTGTGTGTGTGTGTGGCAGTACTGTTGCACAGCTGGCCATCACAATACTGGAGGTCTCTCCTCACCCTGTTGAATTTCTTCTTCTCTTTCTTCTTTTTCTAAACACAAATGAAAAGCCAAAGTGAGTAAAGATGAGTTTTAAGAGCGAGATAATTCAAATGTCTGATAAAGGAGAGACAACATACCTCTTTTTTCTCTTTCTTCTCCTCTTTTTCCTTGTCTGTTGTCTTTTTGTCTCTCTCTTTGTCTTTGTCGCTTCCACCTAACAACTTCTCTCGGTTTTTGGCCAGTTCTTTCCTCCATTTCTGAAAACAACATTAAATATCTGAAAACAATATTCATCTACTATATTGCTAATTGTTGCTAATATGCAGCTATACCTTCATCCAAATATGAAGAATAGTTTTGTAGTGCAGTTAAAAGACTGCCATTACTGTATACATTACTCTTAACACTCAAAGCTGGGATTGAAAATAATGTGTGAAGAAAGAGGTGGTGATCATGAAAGGTCAAAATGTCAGCCTACATAATACAAACATACATCGTTCATTTTGTCCTCAAAGTCAGCCAGGGCTCGAGAGCCCTTCTTCTTCTTCTCCAGCTGCTCCTTTAATTCCTCCCTGATGAAGAGACAATAAATCAGTTATCAAATAAATTTATAATGTAAAGCTTGTCAGCAGACATTTGGGAGGATTTCGTCTCCCCAAACTGAAGAAAGCTCCAGTCACCTGCAGCTCTTCATCTCACCACTTCACTAGCTGATAACTTCTTTTAACATTTAAACTGACCCGACACTTTTCATCAACAAGAATTTACAGTAAACACACAATGCCTCATTCAATGGCCTTATTTATTTCCAGCATTTGTTCTTCTTCTGTTTTCCAAATAGTTTGTTATAATAAACCATAATTCATTGAAGCCCCTTAACTAATACTGTGGTACCAGACATGGGTACTTAATGTCCCCTTAAGTGTAGTGGAGTGTAGCAGAAAATGAATTAAATGTGCCCCCTTGTGGCTAAATTTGTTGATAAGATTTGAGGTATCCATGTAAAATGAAAAATTCATTCATATCTTTTCAAACCTGTTCCTGAGCCAAAGATCAGTTTTACTTTCTACAAGACAACTGGAAGCTCTTTGCTTGCAGAAAGCAAAATTATGTATGGACAGCACTTTTTCTTGCTAGCAGATGAGTTTTGAATGCTTCATGGGAGGACCAATAAATATAAATACACAAATAAAAAGGGTTAGATGATGAGGTTGACAGTTGAAACTGCATAATTTATAATCAATGCACTGGGGCAATGAATGAACCGACGCCTAATTCACACACGGCTATCAAATTCCAGAGGAACTCCCTCTCTGCTGCCCACAGTAAAATACTATTAAAGACTGAAAGCTGTAACATGTTTTTCTGCTATGACATAGGACTGGGCGATATAACGACAATTATTGCGATATAATATTCCTCAATATAAATATAACAAATGTTTGATAAATGTTCGATATAATTAAACCAGCCATACACCAGGAGAGGGGGCCACTTATGCACCTTAAATGCTAGTTGCAGGAGCAAATATTTATGCCAGGGTAGGCCAGTGAGGAGGTCTCTCACCATGTTGGTCGAGGTCTGCTTAAATAATCCTGTATGGTTGGTCCGGAGTTCTGTGCCGGTCCCCTGGCTCGTGCAGCAGCAATGGGGTTAATGTAAGCCTGGAACACCAAACAGAAGAAATCATTTTACCCATTTCTAATGGAGGTTACTGAAATACACCCAGATGCCCGATTATTAGGCACTGAGATTACACAGTTATGCCGACAGTATACTGCAATACACTTCTACAGCCCCACATACATCCACAAAATAACCATAAAAATGGAATCAACGCCTCTCTAAAACAGTTTAAACATAAACCTCATTGTATCCTCAATGAAGATAAATTTTATTAGACCATTAGACCATACTTTCAGATAGTATAATAACCTAATAACCTGTCAAAGAAGTGTACCTAACGGTGATATCTCCCAGCAATCCCACTCGCCTCGTTAACAGAATAAATATACAGAGAACACATGCAACATTAGCAAGAGAAAACATGCGCATCTGTGATAAAATAGATAACTTGGCACTGGCGTTAACCAAAAACACTGGACTAACGTTAAGCCACACTTGCTATTAGTTTAATGGGTCCCCGCCGGTGTTTCAAGGCGTACGGAGACCCCCCCCAAAAACAAAAAAAACACTGCGCAACAACCCCACGTCAAAACACCGTCCAACATGTTACGAGCTCACGTTAGCATTTGCAGCTTTGCGAAGCTCCACTTGGTGCCGACTCGCCCTTTCATGACGGCTACAACACGGTGCACCGGGCAATTCAACCCCGGAGCACGTCGCATCAAATGGAAAAACACTCTGGTGTATTTTAAGAAGGAGATATGTTTACGAGTGGCTTAGGTGGCCACCGTCCAGGCCTAGCATCAGAATACCTAGCGGAGGCGCAGCGGCGAGCTTACCAAATGCAACCGTGTATCGACCGTTTCTCGGTTTCGCATACACTGTGTGACACAACTCACCACTCGATTGTCTCTCTTGCCCATGTCGAGTCAGTAAAGGGGAAACATATCCAACAGAGACAACAACCATTAGTGTTACCTTGCTAACATTGACCTAGCCACATAAGACTCTAATGGAAGCTGACGACTCCTCTTCTTCTTGGTGTTGGCAAACGAAACGGAGCATCACCGCCACCAACAGGTATGGAGTGTGGACCGGGACAATACATTTAAGGCGCTGACGCTGGTAATGAAGGTATGGAAGCCCATTTCCGCCAGTAAAAAAAAAAGTATTTATATTTAATTATGAGATAAAAAGTCATAATTATGAGATAAAAAAAAGTCGTAATTATGAGATAAAAAGTCGAAATTATGAAATTATCATCTTTCTTTTTTTTTTTACTGGCGGAAATGGGCTTCCATATGAATAAAACAAAACAAAAAAGAAATAAAATAAAAAAAATGTTCTCCTCAGATAATGAAACAAAATAGATAACATTCATTACTTACTAATGTTAACTGTTATATCAATTATCCACAATTTGTTGTGGCTTCTTTTGCAAATTTATCTGCCAAATAACTTCCTTTGATTCCAGTACGTGCTGGTATTCATATTAATGTTCATTTGAATCATGTGTAATGTCTGTTGTAAAAATATCTGGTCTGCTGGTTGAATGGCTGTATCTCAAACTATTAATACTCTCAATATTTTGTGCACACCCCTAATGCCACGGCTCCAGCCTCTTCTGTTTACATGCTCCTTTACAGTACATGTAAGTTTTCAAATTGGCACTTATTTATAGAGAAACAGATTGATAACACAAATTCAATAATACAAAAGAATATTCATTTATTTAAAAACAAAAAATGTGTTCTCGTGCTGGTATGAAAAAGAAGCATATTGTTGAGAAAAGACAGTGTGGCAGAACAAATTACAACAGCAAATGATTAATAATTACACATTCACTAGAACGATTCATTAATTTGTCAATCACACTTACAAATGAGTCTGAAACATTCACAAAAAGCTGCTTTTTATTCAACTGGTGCAACACAATAATAACACACCAATGCCAGCATTCATACATAAGTATAATGCCATGATTGTTTGTCCTAGTTTCCATTATGCTAAAAACAAATGTGACACAGGAACATATGTGTAATTTGAGTTATATGATGGATCAAGCTACGTTGGTTTCAAAAGAGTGAAACTTCTAAAAGCTCAACAGTGGACTTCAGTTTTGTGTTACGAGACTGAAATGTATTACAAACTGGTTAACTCATGATAAAAGCGTACAGTCATTATTTTAATTGTAAACCTCTATAACCCATCTAAAGTATTTGGAGCTTTCATTGCATTGTATGCACCACCAACACGATATGAGTCGTTATCAAAATTCACACAGTGCTTAGTCAAGCAGACAATTATACATGGATCTACATTGTCATTGCCATCTAAAGTTGCTGGCAAAAACAGTTCATACAGGCAGTTATCATCAGACAGTAATGACTACAGTAACATATATTTGATAAATAGGATTGACAGTAGACTATGATCAATGACATGATCGTGGGACAGCTTGAAAGAAAACCTGAAGGAGTTGTGATGTGGTCAGTTAGTAGCCCAGGGATGTGCAAACTGTGCCCGAAAGGTTCGGGCATCCATAACAAGAACCTGAGAAAGTCAGAGAGTGTGTCTGTGTGTGTGTGCTAGCAGCACTACCTGTTAAGAAAACGTAAACCAGTGTTAAAATATGTTACTGTTCTGCAAGAACTACTACATACAAAAATACAACTCTGCATAACTTTTTTTTCTTGCTGGTAAAAACTGGATTTGAACACACGGATATGACAGTAAAATAAAGCAAGAACTGTACACAAAATATTTGTGCATTATTTCATTATCAAAACCACTGTAAGATTCTAAATGAAATTCAACAAGCACCCACAGAGCCCACCAAACATTTTCAATAGACAAAATACTCTTGCCATACAACATTTCACTGACCCTCGCTACTCTACATCTATCCATTTTACGACATATCTATGGGCTGACGATGCACATATCAAAGGTTTTCTATCGTTACAGCTTGTATTTAGCACTCTAAACTGTACAGTACCAATGTCTGTCCTTTACATTCCTTACATTGTCAAACTATTCTTACAAATTCTATAATCTAAAGAGTTGGTGTAATTGGTGTAAGAATATTGTATGCCCCAGCATTTAAAAAAAAAAAAATCAAGTAACAACTTGATGAAAACAAGCATATAAGACTTGTCAATAAAATTAAAATTAAATACAGAATATTGGCGACACTATTCTGTGCCAAATGTACTCGCGTTGAATAGTGCTGGTGGGACTTTCTCCACCTATTGCAAGCCTGTGCATTACCATTATCATTTGGATAGTAAATAATAATTGTACTTTATAATGATAAAAGCCCATGATGGCAGACTAGAAGCAAGTCATAAACACCAAGTGAGTAGCAGAAACGTTTCTATAAGGTTCTTTCATCATTGTCTCAGCACTGATATCAGCCCATTGTGATGAATTCCTTGAAGAGTGCAGAAACCATTAGAATCCCGCTACTGGTCTGCAGTTACCCAGAACATCCTCAAGGTGGCAGTAAAATAATGTAGAACTGGAATGATAAGTCACAACATGGCACTGAGTGGCTTGTGAGGCCTAATAATGTTTCAATAAGTAGGCGTGTGACAAGAGCGTGCTAATGTCAGCGGTAGTGCACACACTAAATGTTGTGTATGTATATCTGTGAGCGTGCCTTTGCCGTATATCTGCTCACTGCACACACCCACAGTAAGCGTAAAGGCAGGTGAGGTCCATGCTGTCCACCCAGGCTCCTGTATGGTCCGGTCCCCCAGTCAAGAGGGCTCTTGCAAGGCTAAACACTGGTCATAAAGAGGCCTCTGCTTCATGGCCTCTATAGTCCACCTGCCCAGTACTACCAGTCAATCTGAGATGCAAGTCTCGTTGCATTGTTAACAGTCAATCATTAACATTTAACAACCTAAAAGCAGCAATTACAATCCATCAGTTCATGGAAGGAGGATAGCTTTTGTGCATTGTTCAGGGAATGAGAGCGTTGGTGTCATCTTTCTTGACACTATCTTTATCCTCTCTTTAAGAGTACTTTCCTAGAACTTTGTACATCGACTATAAAAAGTATTTGCCCCCTTGGTCTACTTAATGTTTTGTTTTTATGTACAACACAGAATCACAGTTGATTAAGCTTTTTTGACACCGATTATCAGAAAAATGTCTCTTTGAAAGTCAAAGAGAAAACAAATCTCTACATATGGTTTAAATGACAGCATTAAGTATTACCCCTCTTAACCATGACACTTAATTTATCACTGGTGCGGCCAGCTGTTTTTTTAGAAGCTGAAAAATGTCGATCACCTGTGTGTAATCAAGATGTGATTTTTAGTTAAATGCACCTGTGTCTGCAGGGCCCAACAGCTGACATAAACTACATTATAAAAACAGAAACACCAAACCATCTACACCAAGGTTATTGGAGGTACCAATCAGTTGAAGGATACCAGTAAAATATGAAGGCACTGAGTATGGGGTACAAGTCTATCTAGAGCAGGACATCCTCAAGGCAACAGTGAGGAAGGCCACAATGAGGAGCACTGTAGGAGGAACATGGTTCCCTAACTGAGATATGAGATTATGAGCCTACAGCAACTGCTGCCTGGGTGCATTTCTAGCTGTATGGCCAACTGGCAAAGAGAAAGCCTCTGTTGAAAAATCTCATGACATTTCAGCTTGCATTTTCCCAAAGGCATGTGGAAGTGAAAGAAGGCATCATGGTGGGCTGACGGCAAAATCAAGCTTTTTGAACAGCTAGTGGTGGTAGCATCATGTTGTAGCAATGCGTCTTTGCAGCAAGAAGGCTTGTGAAGGTAGAGGGTAAAATAAATGCAGCAAAAATACATTAGAATCCTGAAGGAAAACCTGCTGCTGTGTCGAGAAGACTTGTTTTCAAGCAGGACAACAACCTGCAAACTTAACCCTAAAGTTGCACAGGACTGTCTTCAAAAGGACAACACTCAAGTGGGCAAAATCACAATCCAGACCTCAATCCAATCAAAAATATGTGGCAGAACTTGAAAACTGCTGTTCAGTAAAGCTCACCATGCACCATGACGGCAAAGCTGATAAAGCTGAGACTCAAGGCTGTAAATGATGCCAATGGTGCCTCTACTAAATATTGACTTGAGGTGGTGAATGCTACCACTTTGTGTCCTATATCTGTACTTAAATTACATCGATTTCTACAGATTTATTTTCACTTTGACATTTAAAATGTGTAGATCAGTGTCAAAAAAGCTTAATTAACAAACTTTGATTTAATGCTGTAAAAACAATAAAACATGAATAACACCAAGGTGGGGTAGGCAGAATACTTTTTATAAACACTGTATGTGATGGTTAAGGGTGAAGGAGGACAATCAGGCAATCCTCTCCTCCATAGTGGGCTTGTTGCTGGGGATGGGCTGGGCTGCGTACACACTTCTACTGTGGCTGTCCACACTTTGAAAGTAGGGGTGGCTCAGCGCAGCAAAGGCTGATATCCTCCTGGAGGGGTTGAAGGTGAGGAATTGCTGCAAAGGAGAGGAGACAAAGAAGAGGATGTGATGGACTAATAAATAAAGTAGATTGGAAGATTGGTCAATTAATGCATAAGTGCAATATTTATAATATAAAGAATGTATGGTTAGATTTGTAGGTTTTAAGTAAATGGTCAATCACTGAAAACAAGTACCCCATGATGAATTTGGATTGGATTGGACAGAGACTCGTACTACCCACCATTAAGAGGGCCCGTCCTTGCTCATCCATGTCTGGAACCAAGTCCTCAATTGGCTTAGGGGGCCGGGGGGTGAAGGCACTCTGTGGTAGGGCCACTTCCTGGGGCCAGTCCTCTGCTGAAGGTACCCCAACAACACTGTGGTGATAATGGTCATCAGTACCATCAGCAATGGGCCGCATTCACTGCCTCTCTGCCAGCAACTGACAGTTTTCTTGCGTGACTGTTGGTGAGCACTGGACTGACGTGTAAAATGGTGCTAAAGATATTCACCCTAGCACCTGAGCAGTATGACCTAATCTGCGAGGTTCTCCATTAATTACAGAAATGTAGTTCTGTGCACTTCCTGTTCTATATTTAGGATAATAGGTTCATGAAGGAAACATGGAGAGTATCCGCACACTGGATTTTAGGACAGACGTTTGACTGACTCTCTATGGACAGTCCAATAAAGTTTTGAGAGCTTTAATCCAGTGTCTGGATACTCTCCACTTTCCCAGGTTGTACATTAATTCTCAAGAAAATATAACATATAGGACCTCAGAAGCTGTAACAAACAATAACACAGCCAATAATACTTACTCAAAAATCTTTCCCAGCTGATCAACATCCGAGTTTCCTCGAAATAGCGGTCTGGGAAAGAGAAAATAAACACTGTTTAGTTTGACTGCTGCTGCTTAAACATGTAGTATGATGTCTTCATATATAGTTCTGCACAAAAACCATGTCGATATAAAATGCATTCTGGTTAAAAGTGTAGAGCATTAATTATGCTCTTATTGACCTACTTCGAGCCCTGACCCTCACTTTGCCACGATACACTGCAGACCAACAGCCCTAAGATATAAGCTGTTGGCTCAAGGCAAAGAGGAATGTGTGAGTCTGATGTGAGCGTTTGAAGTAGCCACACACTCGCAGCTCCATCTCATGTAGTCAGTGTTGTGAAGCAGTGTTGGTAGTACCACTGAAGAGGGGAGGGAGGGATGAAAGGAGGGAGGAGAGCGGCAGCAGGGCTGCTGGTGGTTCCTGCGGCTTTGGGCCGTCTTTGGATGCCCGTGGGCGGCCATGCCTGCCCTGGCACCCGCACAAATTCCAGTAGTCATCAGGACAAGCCTGCCGGCTGCCACACAGGACAGAAAAAGCCTATTTATCCCTTGTGTGTGTGTGTCTGCTTTTGCTCTCTTGGTGTGTGAATGCGTGTAGGAAAGTGGGAGGGAGAGGCGTGTGAAAGAAAAGTTGGATTATTCTAACAGAGAAAGAGGTATGGGAACTAGACCTTCCTGCTGAAGTTTCTCTGAAAGGAAATGAGCCGTTCCCGTCAAAGAGAGGACCTTCTTCAAACACTAATGATGCTGTAACTTTTTAATAAATAAGATTACTTTTCTTAATGCGTTACTCCCAAAATTATAGTAGGAAATGCACTAGGGACAGAGAAGTTGAAGAAGTTTTTGTTATTTTCTATTTGTTTAAGATGATCAGTCACCAGCAGATGTCAATGTAATGCAGGATATTGTCACATAGGTGTGCTTGTATGCATGTGTGTATACTATCTGGATCCAGGCCTCAACACAGTTCAAGTGCACCCCACTTAACTGAAGTCAACAGACTGCCTAGCCACCATGTGCTCCCTGTGTTTTCCCACTTGCAGGAAGCTTTGCATAGCTCAAAACACCCACACTTTCCTACAGACTCAGACACTGGGAAATTAGTCACACAGAGGTATTTTGCACATTTTTACAGTGACAAACCCTTTGTCACAGTTCGGAAGTGGAATTGATATTTGTTTCAATCATTCACAACTGGCATCCTTAGCTAATGGATGTCTCAGTGTTTCTTTACTCTTGAACCTCTGCTTTAAACATCTGACTCTGAAAGAGGATCACACCACATGTGCAGGTCTTTCAGGGTAAAGCACAGCACTGAGGTTTGAAAGACATTTAAGATCAGACCAAACCAGTTCTGAGTGTTGCAAAAGAAGAAAAAAAAAATCACCTACAGCAAAGTCATCGTGCCAAAACAAGTAGGGCTGATAATTCCAAGAGGTCCATTTTTAAACCTGGAGTGGTTTGTTGGTGGGGGATAACTGGATTCACATAGAGCTGGCCACTGGCATGCACACACAGTCAACAGTCGAGTACACACAAAAAGGGTGTACAACTGCACACACGCGCAACAAGGATTGTTTCCCACTCCGAGATTAGCATGTGCACATACGTGCGCATACATATGCACACACACGCACGAAGGGGTGGCAGCGAAAGGAGGACAGACTGGGTTGGGACAGGCAGCTGAGTCACGCTTCCTTTAGTGCCAACACGGCTCTGTCCCTCATTCCACTGAGACAACCTCTGGAATGTGTGTGTGCATGTTTGCACGTGAGAGCGTCGATCTATCTGGGTGGGAAACAGAGAGAGAGAGAAATGGAGTGTGTACTCAAGGGTGGCTTCTTCATGTGTTTAAGCCTGTGTCAGTGTAAACTGTCACAAGTCTGTGCATAGTTTGGATGCACTGTACATCCGAGTGTGTGTTTGTGTAAAGCACAACGCACATGTGTGCATGGAAGGGTTGAGGATTTATCAATAGAGTTCCAAACTGTGAGAAAGTCAACACGGATGTGGGGCCTCTCCCGGACCATTAACACAACACATTCAACCTTTTCGATTGGAAGAATGTCAACAAGCAGGCGTTCTCTCCCCCATTCACTCGAACCATGACTCACCTCGACACTATCCCAGCCATGCAGATGCAGACTTGTATGATATTTGCTCAAATTTATTTGACAATAAGTTCTATAACTATTCTGGCCACAGTAGATAGTCATTTAAAGAGGTTTTTTTTTTAAAAATTTTTAACAACGGCATGTTTGATGATGAAAGTGGAGAGAGGAGAGGAAGGTGCTTGGGGGAAGAACCATTGAAGATTCTTGAGTCATAAGAAAAAGTTTTGAGGTTGAATTTGCACTTTTCTGACCTGCAACATAAGCTGACAGGGTGAATTGAGGTTGTCACTGCTCAGTGGGGCTCTGACATGGGCCTGCAACTAACACTCATTTTCATTATTTCATTACAAAAGCTGACTGCAATTTTCCAAGGCACTCAAAGGTAACATCTTCAGATTGCTTGTTTTATCCAGCCAACAGCCCAAAATCAATTTATTTGCTTTCTCTTGCCTTCTTTCACTGCTTCTCCCAGGTGCCCTTTAATCTCTAACAGGTGGCCTTTTAAAAAGCCATCTTAATCACCTGCAGAGAGGGAGAGAGAGAGACACACAGAGAAACAGAGAGAGTGAGAGAGAGTGTGTATGTTCTGTTCATGGCCATCAAAGGGCTCTGCCTTGCCTTCCGCCTTAAGGCAAAGTTGGACAGGTGCCAGATTGTGAAAACACACACATATATACACACACCAAAGCTTTTTACAGCTTATTGTGTCAGGGTGAGAGAAGAAGTACCTTAACCTAGACAACACACACACACACACACACACAGAGCTCACTGCTATCAGAGAAGGACTCCCAACCCCAGATTGTGCCTGGTTTTAAAGGAACACTACACTGAACAAGGACAGACCTCTTCTCCACATAAAACACATGTTACCGTTACTTTGATTCTTGGTTATTTGGCAGTGAGATGCTCACTTACAGGTTTTTGCCACAAATTCTTTGGTGCATATTTAAACATTAAAAAAAAAAAAAACACAGCCACAGCCATGAAATGCACTTCAACTCTGTGCTGTTCATGATGTGTTAACACATGTTGAGTATGCCAGAAAGAACATCCAACTTCCATTCACCTCGAGGAGTCAAAGGCTCGACTGAGGTATTATGTGCAAACGTGATTGTGAATACATTAACTCTACAACTAGCAGCCTATCTTCCATCCAAACAGTGCAATGTTGCACACAAATTGACCCATGTGAGGGCTATAATCTCAACTGCAAAGGTGAATGAAATTGATTTTGCCAGTTCATCATACAAATCAGATGTATGTTTTCATACCTGGCTTCTTAAACATCCCATGTCAAAATCTGGAACCTAGACATTTCCTCAGGGTCTGAAAACTGTCTGCACTTGTTAAATCTTATACTGGCATATGTCCGGTCACAGCTTCACACCCAAGTAGGGCTACAACTAATGATTGTTTTCATTATGAATTTATCTGCTGATTATTTGTTTGATTAACTGATTAATTTTTTGGTCTATAAAATGTCAGGAAATAGTGAAAAATGCACAATTCCCTAAAGCAAAGTCAATGCCAACAGTCCAAAACCCAAAGATATTCATTTTTTTGTTGGTTGACTAACTGATTAATTGACTAACGTTTTCAGTTTTCAGTTCCAAAGATGTAGACGGAAAATAAAAGTCAAAAAAGAGCTCGGAGGAAATGGTGGGCAACAAAGACTGCTTACTGATACGGACACTCTGGACACTGAAAGAGAAAATAATAATTTAGAATTATATAATATTAATATTTAATATAATTGTAACAGGTTGGTCTAAAAAATCCCCCATAGGTGTTTAATCAAACGGACTGGTGACTGCAGTTTTCATACTCATCAAATTCAGCGACTCCCTTCTTCACTGTATGGCAGCATCTTCCTTCGTTATGTTTCTCCACTCATTTATTTGTCATCCATCTGTTTACCACATTGACTACACAGTCTCTTCACCCCGTGTTACCCTTTGCCACTAGAGCCTATATATTCCATGTGCAGAGCGTGGGTCGTTATGTGTGGCTGCGCATGTTGGGGTGTGAGGACGGTTGGGGAAGGAAGCATAAATTACAGGCAGGGCTGCTCCTCCTGGCACTTTGCCCTACCTCAGAAAGACTGTTCTTATCTACTCTGAAGCACACCACTACAAGCTGGCTAGACCCCAGTGCACTGTTGATTACAAGACACAGCTCTGTACCTACTACGGCACATAAATATTAATATTAGATGGATGCTATGATGATAAAATATGTCCTTATGCCCTGGAAAAGTAATTTTTCCTTCCATAGGCAGGAAGGCGGTTTTTTTAAGGTTTTTTTTTTTAGAAAAATGGTCCGTTATTAGCTTGGCTCTCCAGTGTGTGAAGTTCGTTAGACCACAAACTGACAAATACCTATACCAAGAAGCAGATCTTGCCTTGCATGCTGCAACCACAGCAGGCAGCCTGTCATTACTGTAATGCTTTGATAAGCCAACCGAAATGTGATTGCTCACTGCTCATAACGCATCTGACAGGTGTCATTTTGAGGAAAAGATGACAAGTTTTAGAAACACCCAAATAACTGATTCTGTAACGATGGCCGCTGAACTAAAGTAAAAAGGTAATGCCGAGAAAATTATCTCCTCTGTGGAATTCTTTCGGTATCGATCAAAACAACCAACATTCAGGTGATCATCGGCCATAGATCTGGGACATCTCTTCACACTTAAATATTTTGTATCAGTATTCACGCAAACAGTAAAACCACTTCATAGGAAAGAAGAGATGGCTTTTAGTAATACTAGCTGCATATGGAAACCTAGTCACAAGAATATGAGCATGTGAATGTGTGTATACAGCATGCGTGCATCCCTGTAGGTCACTGATCATAATCTGTTGTTTTTGCAGTAAATGTGGTAAACCAATCAGTAAATGGGGCAGTTTTTTCACTGCACGACCTCCAATGGCTCCTATAATACATTAAATAGCTTGACCAGTTACAACAGTTGGTAACATGGTCAGATGAGTTAACTAACTCAAATTTCTGACTTCAGTTTAATACCACTACACTGATGTATACCACAAATTCCCATCAAATAGATTTGCAGCCTTGGGTACATTGTGTTCAGTGAACACATGCAAGTAAAATTAGTTTAAAAAGGTTTTAGTTGACGTTCTTTTTCCTACTTTAATGACCACGTCAACATGACAAATGGTTAAGATACACAGTGCAATGTCAGTTCAGTAATATAATTCATACTGAGCTGAAAAACATTTTATACATAAAAATGAGCTATAATTGGCGCACAAAAGCACAGTGAGATCAAAATGGCGAATAAGTGGCCAGCTTGTATGCAGCAAAGATATTGTGCTGATGCAGGTCAGTGAGTGTGTGACCGTTTCCGTGCTAACACGGTACACCACACGAGTCAGTTGTCAGTTGCTGATTGCAAGTGTTAAGTGTGATTTTAATGTGTGGAAGCAGTACAGTGGAGGAGGAGGAAAAAGCAGCGCATGAATGAGGGAACAATGTGAATGATGAAATAATGAGGTGTGAATAGTGGTAGCCTTCCAGACCTAATTGCTGCCCACATGTCAGTTGTTTTCAGTGATTCAGCAGTGGTCTGGTGCTCATTAAGGGATGTTTCCCTGGCTGGAAAAACAAACAAGCCAATCAGAGCTTTGTAGGTGGGATTAAGTATGAACATCATCTTACTGTACAAGACAGTACCAGCTATACAGGTTGTTGCAAGTCGATTTACAGAAATTAAATCTGCATATTTCTTCAATGCACACGAAAAATGTTACCTCCTCTTTGCAAATAGTACTGCAGTTTCCTCATAGACTGAAACTGGATACATCACTAACTACTGGTTGGTTAGGGCAGAATATCATCCCCTCCCAAACAGAAAGCGGCCAACATGAGCACGGCGTCAGACAGAATAATGAAGTGAAACAAAAATCACAATTTAGTCTTATTTTTAGGCTAGAATAATGGTGTTTTTGGATGAAAGCTGCATATTGTTTTGTGTGTGACTGAACAAATGTGGCTGGAGGTGGTGAGGTGAGATCTTTGGCCCAGTGAGCATGGGGTTGCTGGTTTAAATCCCTACATTTTCTCTATGAGGGTGTGGTTATCCCTCTACATACGTATGAGGGGTTGCACCAATTTCAGTCAACAGATCTTTAGTCGGTTCCGTTTTCCCTGCAGCTCTCACCTTCTCCTGAACATCTCAGCGAAGATGCAGCCGACACTCCACAGGTCCACTGGCGTGGCGTAACTGGACTGGAGCAGCACCTCTGGGGCTCTGTACCACAGTGTCACCACCTACAACACACACAGCAGAAATCCATTAAGAAAATAAAGTTAAAAATACAAAGACACGTGGACGCACATCACTCCCAATTTCTTGCATGTAGTTTTACCTGCCAGCCTCACTGAGTAAAATGTCACACACACACACACACAGAGTTAATACTTCTCTGCCCCCATCTTAGGCTTACGTAAGACATGAAATCATATCTGGCAGGACAAGTCTTTTAGTGTACCCACATCACACAGTGTTTCCACAGCAATCCACCAGGGACACACAATACTGTATATACGTGCAGTAGTAGCCATTTCAATAATAAACAATGCAGTGTTTCACTGGATTAAACATGGCAGATGTCTCGTGTATGACTATCATTGATATTAAACACCACACCCACCCCCCTCCCTCTTGCCGAAATTTAAAAAAAAAAACAACTTCCTGTCTTGCATCAAGCAACCCTGCACCCACCTGAGGGATAACGGCAGCCATTTTGTGCCACTTCACACGAGGCATGGTTTCCAAATTTGTCCCTGTAACTCTATTGGGAGCTCTGTGTGTGTGTGTGTGTGTGTGTGTGTGTAGCCATAGCCTGCAGGAAAGCAGCAGCATTGTTAACAGCTACAGTAGGGAAAGCCTCCAGACAAAACTCAGTGACCCCTAGTAAGAGAGTGGACTGGTTCCAGGTGCTTTCCTAAACTCCAGATTTTTCCAACAGCTTTTGGCTGCAGTTCCCCCCTCAGGCACTGCAGAGTGCTTATCGGGATCTTACAGTCTGAGGCGAATGTTTGTAAGCAAAAAGAGTGCAGTGTCACCTAGATATCTTTATTAGCTGGCTTGGACTCTCCGAGGGAGTACTTGGAAATGATACCCTGAGCTTTTAGATGTTGTCCACATGCCTGTATGTGTAATGTGAGAGCAATGATCTTCGAAGGACGTAGATAGCCAAATATGAACTATTAAAAAGTGAATCAGGTCCTTGCTTATGTACTCAAGTGCCCCCTGAGTAAATCCATGGTTTATGGACTTTTGGACAAGATTTCTTTTACTAGGGGAGGTTGGATGATTTCAGTATAACGTGTCAGTATCTGTGATTTTGAGCCTGTCCAAAAAAACATGTGCGTGTGATTTTTTCCCCTTGTACTTCAGCGAGCACACTTGTTCGTCCTTTCCTTATTTATTTCCCATCGGGAAAAACACATGCTGATGTTAGACAAACTTTGAGCTAAATGCTAAGTACAGCCTCACAGAGCTGCTAGCATGGCTGTAGATTCTCAGTCTTGTTAAGTGTATAAAAACTTGTATAACCGTTACTGAGTTTTATCAGTCCTTTTGCTATTGTACTGCTGTTTGCAACAAATAAATAAATATCATTTAGTAAGAGTAATATTATAGTAATACTAATAATAATTAAGAATTTGATAAGCCACTGGTGACAAAGATAACATTTTCCTGCAGAATATCCTTGTCTATTACAACCTCCTGTAATCTGGCAATGGCTTAAGTACCATTCAGAAGAGTTTAGTAACAACATTGCAGGGCAATACTTACCTACCTGCCCCTGACCATAACAAGAATTCCATTACAAAAGGGGCATTATTCAGAATTGTAGCATGAGAGGAAGTCTTGGGGCAAACTCACAAAGTGACCAAACATTACCCCGAGCTGGAATTCATAAGCACAGCAGTCAACAGAGACTGATAAGAGGAATAAAAAGTTAGGTCACATTTTCTTTTCTAAACTGAATGACACTATTAATAGAGTCGGGGGCTGTATTTTGCAGATGTGTGATACTTTCTCATCTCCTGCTTCCTGCTTCAGTGGAAATAGGGAGGAAGTTGAGGCTAGTTGGCCGAGATGTGTCGGCGGAGCCACGTGACCAAGAGAGAGACATATAGCCTACTGAGAATGAACAGACTGACTGTTAGGGTCATTGAAGATTTTTAGAACAGTGAAACCTCAAAGAAAAACATGAATGGAAGTTGCACAGCTGCCCATATAGTCAGGCAACAACATGTCATTGATGTTTTTTGAACATAGGAAAATTCTTTGCTGCATTGCTTTCATTTTTGTAGGAATTATTTCTAACTTTCTTTGATTTTAACTTCAAGTTCTCTGCAAGCATTCAGCTTGATGTGTAGTTCCCCCCTACCAACCGAGACATGGCATTGCTAAAGCCATCACTCAGACACAGGTTGTTGTTTTAAGATGCGGGTGGATGCATAAGTGACAACCAGTCCAATTAACATCTTCCTTGAACTTTTGCAGCTGCAGGCTCAAATGCATGCGACTTCAGTCTAATGCATGAAACTCGTAGCCCTGCAGAGTTAAAAGTCAGGGCCTGTAAGAACACACATGCACACACGAAGAGCCTTCTAGGAAGAACCACAGACCTAGAGCTCGGGGTATATCCGCCTCAGTGCAATACAAAGTTATTCGAAAACCTGGCCACAACTGCAGATTAAGGCATATATCTCACACATGCGTGCACTCAGACACACCGGAAGATAGACGCATTAAGGCAATCTGAAATCACACCCTGACTACTTGCACTGAAGGAAACTGTTTCTGTAGCTGTGTATCTATGGCAAGGTGGTCCTTCATTATATCTTTGCATTAAAAGATAAGACTGATGGTATTCTATAATTTTCTTTTTTGTCAATGAATATCATGAAAAAAACAAAACCAACAATCAGCCTGTCTCTCAATACTCAATACCCCACTTCCTTACTCCACCCCAAGCCTGTTTGCTCCTACTAAGGACAATTTAAAAAAGAAACGGTCACAAATAGCCTACAGTAATTGCTTAAAGCAGCTGGGCACTGTAGGTTACATTGTGCACACATTTGTTGGGGACAATTTTCAGCTTTAGATTAATACACATTTGTTGCGCTAGTCAGTATTTACAGCACCAGGACTACAGTGCCCATGTTCATCATAAAAAAAAAGGAACATGTCGCCCAGTGCAACAGTGTGGCTTATTTATTATTTTTAGCAGTTTTTGGACAACAATGGAGCTACACCAGGCTTTGGCTACACAGGCAATACTTTTTAGTGTGATCAATTCTACCTTGGTTTTGATCTTTCATGAGATTTGTTGACAAAATATAGAATATCAGCAGACTTATCTTTTCACAGATTTTTAAATGGAGTAGGATTAAAATACCCTACTGGTTTACACTGTGATTTTCTGCACCTCTCATCTCTCACACCAGTTGTCACTTACAAACAAGTGCCAACCATTAAGCATTTATGAACAAAACCGCTTTCTGAAAAAGTACACTGATATGCTTTATTTTGCCTAATGCCTCTTATTCTCAAATTATTGATTCTCTGCCTCTGTAATTGCTCATCTCAAACCTCAAATTAAGAGTTTCAGGGTGCTCATTTTCATTTCCAAACAAACAGTCCACTGTCAGCACTGCGTTCCACTCGGCAATCCTCCTCACCCTTTTCTCCCTACCTCCTCCCTCTCTCCTGCAATCTCTTGTTCCTTCTCTATAAAATGCCTCTCTTTCTCTGTTTCTGTAATCCCGTGAGTCTGTAAAACACATGTCTGAAGTGCAGTCTACATACGACTGTTGGAGAGCCTGTAACATCCATGAATGCATTTTGATCACACTCAGTTTCACGCTCACCATAAAACACTCAAATGTCTCTGTATTAAGTAAGTCTCAAGTCTGTTATACTAAATATCTCAAAACTAGCGCTCCGACAAAGGAACATGCTCTGAGTCATGGCCTAAACACACAACTTAATAACCGTTTTCATGGAGATGATTATAACAACACAAAAAGAAAAAAGGACATTCCCCAATTGCAACGTTGTTCTGAGCTTTTTTTCTGTCCTTTCCCTTCCTCTTCTACCAACCACGTTTGCATTCCTTCTTCCTTAGTCTTTCTTTCTCACCCTTCTCACTCTCTGTTCTGCTTCACATATCCCTTCATTACCCACTCCTGCTCTACCTCCTCTGTACAGACTGCACGAAAACAGAGACACAGACACATACAAACAGTATGTAGGACAATCGGACACAGAGAAAGTGAAATAGTGTTTTACTCTTAGGGTCAGCTGCTTTGCATTTTCAATCCGTCTCTCTGTCTATATGACACTCCTCCTCCCTTCCGCATGGTAACAGAAAAGCCAGAGGAGGTCAGATAAAGCCGAGGGAGAGAAAAAAAGAGAGAGTTAGAGTGAGAGACATAGAGAGTGTGTGAGCCTGACTCCAGATTAAAGGACAACATTCTGGGAATTCCTCTCTGCTGAGAGCATCCTCCCCCTCACCACCACCACCACCATCCTCCTCAGCCCTTACTGCTGCTCTCTGCTCCCCGCTCCGCTTCAGGGAGGAAATGGCTTCTCCTGCCCCAGAGGACCTCCAGACCTCCCGGGCCGGACCTCCAAGCCTGTCTGACTTGCAACATCCGGACCTGTGCCACCAGCACACAGCGGAGGAATATGACATTAGGGTGAATGCATGTGAGCGCGGGGGCGTTTGGTTTGTGCATGTGTGAGTGCTTGCACGTGACTAACTGAGCACCTGCTTTTGCCTGGATTCAAGTGCTTCAGTGCCAAGTGCTTTTCTGTGTGTGTGTCTGCAAATGTATGCAAGTTATCTGCAGAATGTGTTTGATGTTTAAAGGATAATTTCGGTTCTTATTTTCATAGAGTGTCAGCAATCATTCTTGTGGGTAATACAACACTGTATTCACCAAGTTAAAAGGTACCTTGTGGGGTTTTTGAACACTAGTAGTGCTATGGAGCAATGTTTTTACGAGTGGGTCCCCATTTTGTACGAGTGGGTTTTCATCGTGCACACACAAGGATGCACACGGGCGCCAGCACGTGGGTGACACAACACACCTACCTGCCGCCGGTTTCACGCTATTCCACTGATCCGCAGTTGCCGGATGTAATACAAAATGAAATAGGTAGGTGGACTTCTTAGACTTTGGACAGAACCAGGCTGGTTGTTTCCCGATGCTTCCAGTCTATCTTTATGCTAAGCTAATCGCCCGCTGGCAGTAGCTTCATATTTTAAAGGAACAACATGTGAGTGGTATCAATCTTCTTATAACTCTTTGCAAGAAGGTGAATAAGTGTATTTCTCAAGTTATCAAACAATTCCTTTAAACTGCTGCTTTGTTGCCTTAATGACTTTGATGAGCAAAAAAGTATTAAGACCCACAGAAATGATGACCCAAACTACAAAAATAATACCCAAGGAATTATCCTTTAAATGGCGGGCAAATTATGTTGAGTTGTTAAAACCTGCATTCTTCATCCCTCACCCCTATCCTCCCCAACTCCCACCTCCGCTACCATAACGTTTCCCTGTCACTCTCCACGTGGACGTCCGAGGGGGACCCTCACAGTGACCTGCTGCCATGAGGATGACTGAGACCGGGGCTTAAGGCTGCAGCGCCGGAGGCACTGGGGTTGATGGAGCTTGGCCGGAGGCCCGTGTTTACATTCCCTCTCACTGAGGAAGCCCAGGATGAAAGAGTACCACTGCACACACAGACACATACCATCTACATGCACACTCACAGACAAGTACTTTGGATGCACCAGAGGCCAAATAATTGTTGTAATTGAATCAATAAGAGCATGATTGGAGGTTTTAACTTTCAGCAATTACTGAATAAAGTGGAACAAGCATTCAGTGCAGCTAAGTCGTCAGGTAAATGGCTCGACTGTTCCATGCTTTAAGTCTTAAGCTAGAATTCAATCCACCACAAATTAAAGTCTTCCTACGTGAATCTAAGGAAGGAAAACGGATAAAGGCTTCAGAGTGTATAGGCAGGCCACATATGGGAGAAGGAGAGCGGATGTTATAATAATAATAATAATAATAATAATAATATGAGCAAAACTATGCACTCAGAGAGTACAGTGGAGCTGAGGCTGTAATGTTGGGTCTCCAGAGAGGCCCCATTCGAAGCTCTAGCAGTCAGCCATGTTGTAAACACCATTATTTCACTCCTCCCTCACTTTCCCTCTCTTTCTTTCTCTTGTTCTGCAAAAAGGACAATTTACAGTCTCAACAATACAGCTGCACCAGGCCAAGAAAGGAAATAAGGAAGGAGAGAGAAAGAAGATTTAAAAGGAGAGATGAGGGGGAAAGGTACAGGCTGAGGGAGGGAGAGACAGAGCTTCAAGGCTAGAAAGAAAAGTGCAAGAGCAGCACACAAACTGTATACAGTAAAACAGAAAAAACAGGCACTACAACTGTTGCCAAAGTATGCACAGTGTACAGGAATGCAGCATGGGGCCCTCAGCGAGCGAAACAAAGACAGCACAGTCAGTGGCTCTCTCTCCCCAGTGCTACCACATCCGCACATCATTAGCTGGAAAATTCCTGATATATGCTGTAATTTTTCCCTTTTTTTCCCCCTCCTCTTCCTCTTGCCATTGCTGGTACAGACAAGGCTTTAATATCCAGATGCCGGTGTGTGCACACGCACCATACACACACCACTCAGTACCCCCTTTTCCCTACCTGGAGCACTGCCAAGAGACCATCAACAATTAATAGCGAATTGCAGAGGAGTGTGTGTGTGTGTGTGTGTGTGTGTGTGTGTGTGTGTGTGTGTGTGTGTGTGTGTGTGTGTGTGTTCCAACACACTTAATAGGGGGTACATACAGGAAAAATCAAATAAGACCTCCACTGTGCACTGTGCAATGTGATTGTCTGCGTTTGAATGTGTGTATGTACAGTATATCCCTGTTCATGTGTGTGTGAGTCTGTGTGTTTGCTTATGTCAAATTGGGGCCAGCCCCTTTGCTCCAGCCGGCTGCAGTCAAAGCACAGAGGATGACTTTTCCTTTTTTTCCCATGCGGAGCCGTTTGAGGAGATATCTAAACATTCCCAGAGTGCGCTGCACGTGCTTTCCTGCGTGCAGTGCAAGGGTTTTTTCCCCCCTCCCTCTCCCTGCCTTTCTTTCTGTCTGTCCAGAGTAGAAACACATTGTCTGGCAAAAGAAGAGATTCACAGGCACGACTGTCCAGTTCATCCTTGGTCATCAATGAGAAATTTCAGTTTCGTCAGTCTCTGTTCCTGAACTCTGTTACACTACCAGTGACAGTGGCGCTACCGGTGCTTGCATGAATGATATAGCTGAAAGATCATGGGAGTCCTGAGACTGCATGTTTTGCAAAGAGGTGTTCTTAAAAGTCAGTGTCTTAAAACTGTTAAATACACTTTAAATTACAAGGGTCAAACGAGGGGAAAGCCATTATCAAGAAGCATGCGGTTTGCCAACTTAAAGCCATCTTATCAGCAATATTATCACTATCTTGTAAGATTATCATAACGTGCCACCCACACCCACAGATTTCAACTCACATTCATGCAGTCAAACAAGGGCCCTAAAATGGGAAACACTTTCATAGTGAAAATACAAATCCAGACTGAATGCAGTCTGACTGCTCTTGAAAGCTTTGTATTGTTAAAGCCTGTCTGCTGGTTGAGCGCGGGCAGGAAATCTGGTTTCAATTTGTTTAATGTCGTCTGAGATATGGGTGTCTTATTCTGGTAAGCGTAGTGGGAGGGCTATAAGCAGAGGGAAGCTGGGGGAAGAATTGGGAAAATACCTTCGATCAGGTAACAATTTCACTCCTCTGCGTGTCACCAACAACAGAGTTTACAGGAAACCATGACAGTGACTGTACAGACTGTGTTAGAGGATACTATTTTTAAAAAGATAATAATAACCGGTTCATTTGATCATATGAAAAGGACATTTACAAGTCATTTCATCACTAAAAAAGACTTGAAGGGACCAGGCTTGAAGAATCATAAAATTCCCTTTGGCTGTTGTGTAACTCAGTAACAGACTCACTCAAGATAAGCTCAGACGCAAGACAAAAAAAATATTTCACCACTAATAAGCTTATCTTGTCATCTCCTGTAAATTATGGTAACCCATCAGTTTATTTTTGTTTCGAGCTAAAAAAAACACAAGATCTCGACAACAAATGCTAACATAAGTCTGGTGGCATTCCCCTCGAGTTTTCCAAATCCAATTTGACAGGCAACGACATGCGCATGACATGCATGAGAGTGGAAGCTAATGGGTTTCATGAGACCATCCTGTCAGCCTTGTACTACAATGGTTGCCAATGTGTGGCTGGTGGAGATGGAAAGACCGCCATGGTCAGGTTACTGGAGGTTAACACCTGACCTAAACTCCTCTGTCACTCTGTCACAGAAGGAGCCATATTCACAAAGGATCTTGTCTCGCCACTAGGAGTCATAGATGGAACTAAAAGTTTCTAGCTAAGTTAGTTCCTTCTTAAGACTTATTTGCTTCTGAGAGCAACATTTAATACAGAACTGAGAAGACTCCTGCACTTATTGAAAGGTCTGGGTTGACCCTGTTGCTGTGGATGACATCATGTTTCATGAATTACTTGCACTGTCTACAGTGATTGAATGACAGGTGACCGATCTGCGTCAGTGAATGTGAAATAAAATATTCAGCAATACACAGGAGCAGAGGATTTTATTTTGTGTTGTGTTGTCTGGGCTCTACCGTAACATCTCTCAGACTTAATAATTATTCTTTGACCAAAAGCCAGAGAGTCCTAAAGTTAGGATGAGGCCAGTTAGGAGCTACTTTTAGCCTTAGGTTGTTTTAGGAATATGTCCCCTGACTTTCATTGGATGGGTCTAAGTCAGATGATGAAAGGTTTCCTTCTAATGTGTTAGAAATACAAATTTGTACCAGTATTTGGATGTTAATAAGTCATGTTTTAACACTGCATGATACAATGGAATTTCAGTATCACTGTAGACTCTTGGGTTGTATTTAGCTGTGGCATTTGTTCAAAATTCAAACAACATCAAAAGAAGGTTTTCCCTAAAGCGCTTTGGCAGAAATGGGATCTCAATGAGATGGACAGAAAAAAAAAACGTTCTCCACTCTTTTCTGGTATGTCAGATTAACCCATCAGCTTTTCCCATCTGCCTGTCACTCAAGGCAGTACAATGAGCCTGTAGCCAGACTGGGGTCATTAAAAAACCATCAACAAAGCGACAGACCTCCAGGGACTGCCAGCAGCAGCCTAATCTGGACCCCAGTACTAACCCAATGGGTGGTCTCTCTCTCTCTCTCTCTCTGAGAGCCATCAGCCACACGCAACCATGCATGTGCAAATGCCACCACACCCCATCACACACATTTTTATACACACACAGTGACCACTTTTTGTTTTGTAAATGACATATTAACAACGCAGCATGTTGCTAGGCGAGAAAGCAAATTCATTTCAAAAAGAGAAGTTCAAGCAATGTTGGTAAATCATCAGCAGAAAGTACAAGAGTGCTACTTTCAGTTAGTGACACTGGGAAAAAAAAAAGAGGAGCGAGGGACTCTTTTTCACTACTTTATGCAAATGCTCACTTCAGCCATCTTGTCATTCTAGAAGTGCTAAATGAATCACTTTGAAAGTGAGAGAGAAGTGTCTTGTTCGCTTAAGCAACAGCAGTTCTCCAAAGCCCATCTGTCTGCCAGTAACGGTGGCATTAGGTGACTAAATAAGTAACTGCTGGTCTGTTGGGCAAAGGGGAAGATCCTCTTAAATGCTGTGTGTGTTTGTGTACATGTGCACTCCATACAGTGTAGATTATCTGCTTTTATTAGCAAGAGGAAACACTGAATGGATGAATGGAGATTGTGTGTGTGTGTGTGTGTGTGCGCGCGCACACGCACACACGCATTGGACTGATAGGGGGGATTCCAGACACAGGCACATTAATCTAGAACCGAAGATCCCGTACTCACGTTGCAGCACTCTGCTCCAGCGTATGCATGCACGCACACACACACCGCCTCCATCTAATGTTTGTGGCCCAATCTGTATAACTAAGAGAGGAAATGTGTGTGTGAACAGATTCACATTCAGTCATGTTATGTGCATATGCATGAGTAGTTTTGGGGACTTGATATCTGCCACTCATATGTAAAGGTGAATTCCCGGGTAAGTATTCTACCCTCGGCAAAAAGTGCCCCCATCTAGTCATAAATGTAGTACAGCATCTACTCAAAAGACAAAACCTCCAGTGACACCACACACACACACTGAATATTGTGTAACACTATGTAAATTATATGGTTAGGTACGTCACACTCTGAGAGTTAGCTGTGTATTATCATCAATCAGAATGATAAATTATAGAAATCAACTGAGGAAATGCTGACTAGTTTTATCTGAATCATAAAAATTACCCTTAATAATACTGGGAAATTACAGTTCAGGGCCTGCACTACACTCATACATTACTCAAACAGAGAAAAAGCTTTAAAAAATTTTTTTGAAACTCATGCAGTCACAACTGACAATCTGTCCTGACCTTTCTAACACAGAAATGTACCAGTGCTTCCTTATAACTGATGTCTTAGTAATGGAAGCAGCTGTTAACGTGTTGTTGATAATCGCTTTATCAATAAACCCATCATTAGATTTCAGGTATCAGTGATCAACAATCTAAATCAATTAAAATTAAAATTAATTGAATTAATCATTCATGTTCTTTGGACAATATTCCACTTTAAAATTTGTTCCTGAGCACCTATAAGACTGATTTGTGGTTCATATAATGAGTATAAAATAACAAGTATAATACATATCAATTAAAATAAATACATTTTTTTGAAAATAGCCCACAATGTCAACGAGTCCTTATTACGCGAGACTACATACAGTATATACGTCAGCTATAGTTGACATGAAGGGAGGAGCACCTGCTTGTGTCCACTAGCCCGGCTGCACAGCTCTTGTTGCGCAGTGACAATGGCACAGACGCGTGAGCCAGCCTGATGCTGAGAGCAGAATGAAAGTTTCCATTCTTTCCCAAAGGATGTTTATATTTACTTGAGATTGTCAGATGCTGCACTACTGGATGAGCCTGACTTAAGTTCCCATGAGCTTTGCTAACTTAAGATAACAAAAGTTGGCATGGCCTTCACAATCAGCAGATTGGGCGTGTAACATTAACATTTTGTTGTTTGTCCATTGTAACACCAAGTCTCTCTTAGTGCATGTCACTATTTACACTTTCAACAGTTTGATTACATCTCCCTCTCTACTAGTACTACACTCCGACACCTCCAAAGTGAAAAACACATCTCGTGCATTTTTATTTTTTTTAACTGGCGGGAAGGCCTGTGCTAACATCTAGTTCTCCATGAAAAAAAAAAACTTTAAAAAAATGAATAAAAACTCACTTAACAAGATAAGACTGACATGCAATATACTGACAATATCCAAATCCAAAAGAACCTAAGGGGTCTGGTCAGGTTGATTAGCAAAGTAGCTAAAGACATGGGTGGATATATCTGTGTGAATGTGAAGCAGATCAAAAAACCTTCTCTTGGTAAATAAAGGCTCATAACAAGGTACTGAGCTACTGTTGCTGGCTACCTTAATCTTAAAAAGGCTCATCTCTCACTATTTCAAGCTCTTCCAAAGACTCCTTTCAGTCTCTCTCTCTTTCCATTTTATCTGGTCATCAGAGCCCAGAGCTCAATAGTTGGACATCAAAGTACCGACAGCGGGAAGGGAGGGGTGTCTGTCTCTCCTCGTCTGTCCCATCCCTGTCTGCAGCAGCCACTGAGGGATTCCTGAGACAGACCACGGGGGCCCTTGGCTCTCACTTTACACAGAGAAACCCTATCATTTGGCCCAGTGCTGCAGAGCTACCCGCTGATGCCCTGTAAGTGCCCGCTACATCACATTAGACGCTTTTCATCTAACTCTCTGGAGATGGGACGGTAGTTCAAGGCGGTGGGTCTGTGTGTGTGTGTGTGTCTATCAAACAGTCTTGATGAGAATGACGGCTTGAGTTTGAGTAGTACAAAAATATAAATTAGCAATGATAAATGCATACGCAATGCACAGAGACAGGTATGCACACATACAACGTTGACTCTGGAGACTTTTCACAAAGATTCTATAACCGACATTTTCTTGGTCGGTTTTACAGTACACTTGTGTGAAAACAAGAAGTGATTAATTGATAATGGAGTCAAAATGAAAGTGTAGGGTTTCGAGACAAAGGGAGGCCACATGGGTGATAAGGGTATATAAAGTTTCTTTGTATTTAATAAGCACACCAACAGAGGGGCTACATTCTTGTTATTCTCTCACTTATTTTTGCTGATGTTTACTTTGAATGTAGGTTGTATGTTTTGTTCTTTTGGTTGCGTGTATATTCACTATGAAAGAAAAAGATAGATTGCTAAATCATCTTTTTAACCGTTTGTATTAAAATAAGCATTCAGCAAAATGAGTGAAGTGCCTCTCCAGAGAGAAGTACAGTATGGTATGGAGATTTTGAATATAAGATTAATGATGCTTATGTATGCAGGTGCAATACAGCCCAACTCTGTTTGCATCAGGGACCGTACTCCATGTGACATCAGGAACCAATATATCAGATCATGTAATATTCCCTTATCCAAGTCCATTTGTGTGTACGGCACACTTTTGGGTGTCTACTCATGAGTTGGGCTCACGGTGTTTGGGAGTGTTTGTTTAGAGTCGCTCTGTGGTAAGAAACTATTGGATGAGTCCTACTGAGTTCAGAAATATGAACAACATAACTCACCACAGAGGTGAGCGCCATCTGGAAGCTGTAGATGCGGGCTAGCCCGAAGTCGGCCAGTTTGATCTGCCCTCCGCTGGTGACCAGGATATTCTGGGGCTTCAGGTCACGGTGAACCACGCGGTGCGAGTGCAGGAAGTCCAGCCCCTGGAGCAACTGGTACATCATATCCTGTAAGACAACAAAACAGAAAGAACAAAGAGAGAGAGAGGGGTGGATTTTTGTAAACATGACAAGGACACAGGATGAATACAGTGAAGTTGAATTGAGGATGATCTAGGGGTGGAAGGTATACCGGTTTCGTCACCGGTGTCACGCTCTGCCACGACATGGATTTTGCAATACCGTAATTACCATGATTTATGTTTTAGAATATTAAAAATAACAATAAAAGTTCATAAGTTCAGTCTTGGTCTGAATACATGTCTTTATTTTGTTGGAGAAAACATAGAAAACAAAGCATATTCAGCCTGCTGCTATTCACGTGAACAGAAATTCGTCAGACGCAAGCCAGATGGTGCGAAAGTCTTTATGTCAGCTGTAGCCTAGGTTTTAAAGCGAGAGGCAGTTCACCGTTACAGTTAGACAAACAAACAAAGGTCACGAAACAATCAGCAATCAGGTTTCAATCAGCAAGACAAAACGCAACAAGGGCCAAAAGCATAAGTGGTTCAGCCAGTAGCTGTGCCAGTGGAGCGCATCCTAAGGTAACACAGCTGTCACTCCAGGCTTCGTTCACTGCTGCTGTGCCTTATGATAAAAGCACCAAAAAATGGAAGGATATTACAAGGGCAGTTGCACAATATATATCACCATGGACATGGTGCCGATTCAGATAGTGAAGAGAGACGGGTTCAGAAATTTGATTCGTATTCTGGACCAAAGATACAAGCTGCCTGGTTGGAAGTATTTTACCCAAAAGAGTCTGCCAGAGCTGTACGCGGAGTGTCAGGAGAAAATCTTAAAGGAGATTCGCTACCCTGAAGCCTTCTCCACCACTGCCGATTTGTGGTCCAGCCGGACAACCGAGCCACACATCAGCCTCACAGTCCACTTCATCGATGATGACTGGAATCTGCGCAGCAGATGCCTCCAGACCTCCTTTTTCCCCCCCGACGAGCACACCGGAGAAATAATTGCGAACGGGCTGAAGGAGACACTGTCTGCCTGGGGCTTGGAAGAAGTCTGGTATGCATGACGACCGACAGTGGCTAAAAACATGGTGCGCGCATTACAGATCAACAAAAGGACCAGGCTAGCATGTTTTGGACACAGGCTACACACAGCTATTGATAAGTAGCAATGTTAAAACCCTGTAGCCTAAAATAGTAGAGACCTTCAGTGAAATAGGTCTAGCCCTATTCTTAAAGTTTAGGCCTAAATTTGTATTTAACTCTGAGGATGAATCACATTACATTTACTAGTTAACCTACATTATGGGACAGGCTAATTTAATTTTTTCTTTCTTTAGATATGTTCCCTTACATTGCCAATAGACATACATCGCCCACACCTAGGATGATCTAAGCTTTTTACACTGATGAGCGTAAGATTGAGCAAACATCACAGAGCAGATGGTTGAAGTTTGCTTACATTTTTCAGTTATGGCTCTGAATGATTGAATCTCACCTGATGAATTTGATCTAAAAAATAGTTAAGCCTTGGTTGTCCTTGTAAAATGTCAAAGACAGATGGCTTCATGGGCCCACACCTCTACATCAACATTTGAATTCATTCCTCTGTCAAACCAGGCAACAAAAGGTCTGAATGACAAGACCCTGCAGTGAGAAGTTTAAGTACAAAGGCTGAGACATTGTGGCATGGGGGGGAGTTAACTAGAGGAGGCCTTCGTCTTTTCTTGTCGACTGTAGCAGATGTTTGATAACTGACACACACACACACGATAGAGGCAGAGAGAGGCCCCGCTCTGTGCAAGCATGGATCGTTTGTCAGCAGCTGTCCTGCTTGAGATAATTGGCACTCGTTCTCTCTTTATGCCCAACAGCTGACCTCAGAAATGGCCATAGGCACTGCATCCGTGACACACTAGCAAAAGTAAACTGGTGTGAACAGTAATGAACTATGTCGAGACCAGCTTAGGCTTGTTCTTTTCAAACCGAAAGACTCTCAAACAGGTCCCGCACCTGTAAACAAATAAGTCATTAAAAGGGATTGTGGCCAGGTGGTTTTGGCAGAGCTATGGTTTAGACTGTTTGATAATATAAAGTCTAGGTAAAGCTATTTCAGGTCATGGCCTCACAACAGATCAAAATGAATAAATATGGAGTTTATGGAGGTAAAAATGTCTCCACAGTCATTCAGTCTGTTACTAAACCAAACACTGTAAAGGAGACAAGGTGTAGATTGGAAGAGAAAAGAGACATTTTTGATGGAAATGCTGTGATGCTGGTGGTGGCATGTTGCATCCTAGCCTGTACACCCACCCCTCCAAAACACACATACACTCCCTTCTATACACACACACACACACACACACACACACACACATGCCCCCTACACACACCCTCAAAACCCTCCGCCAAGACCTCACAAGTGACATGGACCTGAGCCCGCAGCTCTATTCACTGGCCGACCAGCTGGTGAGTGAGTCAAAGGGGTCTGCACACTCAAGCAGAAAACATTAGCAAACGGCGCGGGGCTGGCTGCTGTGCTGGCCATAGAGGAGGAGACAGGGCGCCCCACACAATACTGTGGAGATGGGGAGTGATGTGTGTGTGTGTGTGTGTTTGTATACACACAAGCTGAGTGTCCCTCTGGGTCTGTGTTAACGTAATATGTGTGTTTCTACGTTTCCATTTGTGTGTGTGTTTGTATACACACAAGCCGAGTGTCCCTCTGGGTCTGTGTTAACGTAATATGTGTGTTTCTACGTTTCCGTGTGTGTGTGTGTGTGTGTGTGCAAGCATGCACATGTGTGTGTGCCCTCTGACCAAGGGCAGACAGGATGCATAAACAGACCTTCCTTTCTACATCTCCATCCAGCCATGACCCAGCGAGGAGGGCAGCAGACAGACAGGGCCATAGGAGAGAGGCAGGCAGTTGGTTATTTTGTGTGTGTGTGTGTGGAGGGGGGGCTGACACAATAGCATGCCCCCACCACCACCAGTTCCTCTCCGCTTTAAATAGCCATTTCACCGTGCTTCCTTTCAGCAGCATTTCCTAGTAAACACTAATTATCTTGGAAGTGTGACTCTTGGACAAACACACAAACAATCTTGGCCCCCTTGGCCTGAGTGCCATCTTCTCTGCTGTATCAATTACCCTCACAACTGAGTAATGAAAAATATTCCAACTATGTTCAACAGCATAACTTGCTGCATTGCCAATAGGGAAACCACGTTTAGAAATTAAAATAGAGAAATTAATACAGCCACAAAGTTTAAGAGCATGTGTGGCACAGAGAGCAACAGTGAGCCATCTCTTAGTCTCACACAAAGTTGATTTCAGCAGCAATAAGACTCACAAGAGTTGCTCAACACACAACTGTCTTCAACTGGCAGCACTTTCCTAGCAACTTGGCCAGGAGGAAACAAAATCACACAAAAAGGCAACAGATCTGACCCTGAAAAAAGCAGGAGGACCAGGAAAAAAGTAGTCAGCCCTCTGCAAGATGCAGTCAAAACATGGCTTTCTGAGTGCACCTCCTTTTCTAATGCAAATGTTCCAGAGGCAGCCATATTGTTTATTGTAGCTAGGCACAATATGGGACATCTGCCGGTTAGCGTTAGTGTAATTCCCTCCCCATGCTTCATTAACCTCCCCCTTTATGGGCCCAGAGAATGGAGTTGTGGAGGCTTGGACGGTGGTGATGGAGGAGGGTGGGTGAGACCCAAGCGCTGGCCCGGGTGAGGAGCGCAGAGGCTGTGGCAGCCCGACTGCTTGATGTCCTTCCAGCTCATTTGATTCCTGGAGGAGGACCTCTTTCATCAATGACCATGTGGTGGGTCTTGAGTCTGAGTAAGGCTGAGTGGGTGGTGGAGGGTGGGGGGCTGAAGTGGACAGGCTGGGCCGGGATAGGGTGTCTGGTGCTGGGGGTGGATTGGTTTTGAGGAAAATTATGCCTGTTCTTTTTGGTTTAGGGACTTTGGCTGAGGGTGAATGTTTTTCCTTGGTTTAGGGTATTCAAGGGTGAACAGGTAAGCATTTAATCAGAACAGGTGTGCTAAATTTGAGACTGCTGGACTGGGATCCACTATCGGGTGTCATCTGGTATAGCTGAGGGCAAATTAAGTTGTTGGGAAGGGGGGCAATTTGGGGGTTACTGTGCAGTGTCCACTGTCCTAGAAATAACAGGGGATGGTGCCAGTGTCATCTTGTCACTCCATCATTGTCCTTTTGTCTCCTCAAGGCTCCAGCTGTATGGATGTTAGGAGAAAGCTAAAGAAGGAGGGGTGCCTTGAGGGGCCAGTATGCTTCAAACGAAGTGCATATCGGATCGTTGAACAGCGTTGGAAACCGCCTCCCCCAAATTTTTCCAACGTCACAATTTTTGTTACTTTTCAAAACTGACAACCCGACAAACAAGCCCACTTCACAGAGTCTGGCCAGGTGTGCGGAGTTGAGAAAGTACGCAGGATTTGATCTCAAGCTGTCTATTTTTTTCCTTCTTCACACTACAACTAATTCCTTTACTTTTCGTGTGTACAATCGAGCAACGGCATTAGTAGTGCTGTCACCACTTGCTATGAGGGCAGGCTTTTCGCCTCACCCTCGAGTGTGGCCATTCAGAACAGCAATAAATACTTTTGCCTTCACATGTGGTTGACGACATGCCGTCCGACCTAGTTTGTTTCAAGTGTACCCAGGCCATTATACCACTCAAAAAGTGGCCGAACCACAGCTGCAGGTTGAAATGCAAGGAATAACAGTGAATTAGGGCTACTTTCTTCAATTAAACCGTCTATTATTAATTAGTAAATTAATCATTTAGTCTATAAAGTGCAAAAAGAACACATCTTTAGATTTCTTGTTTTGGCTGAGAAATAGTCCAAACCCAAAGATATTTAATTTGCATTCATCTGATTTGAAAAAATAAAATCAGCAAATCCTCACACTGAAGGAACCAATGATCGCCAAGCCAACTTCAGCAAAATGCCAACAATGAATTATCAAAATTGTCAATACATTTTCTGTTGATTAATTGGTTAATCAGCTTAACGTCTACATTTGATTATTTTCAAATTCTTTCCTTTTGAACAATGAAATGGTTACAACTAGGGCTCCAACTACCGAATACTTGCAACGATAACTTCCGATATCAATTATTTTCTCAATTGTTTTGTCAGAAAACAGTGAAGACCCCACAGTGACATTTGTACATTTTGTCCGAATGTCCAAAATCAAACAATGTTCAGTTTTCAATGACACAAAACAAAAACAAGCAGCAAATCCTCACATTTGAGAAACGTTTGAAATATGACTTGAACGATGAATCGATTAGTTGCAGATTTTTACTGACTAACCGTTTAAGCTCTAAAAACTACAACTACAAAATGGTGGTGTATAAATGTCTAATAGTCAAAATGCAAATAATCAATAATCATTCATTAGCAGTTACAGGTTTTCATGTAAATGGTTGCTCCAGTGTTGCAGTAGAAGTACAATATTTGGAGCCTAACAACATGATCAACACAATCATCACCGCACCGAGATATTCATAAAAACTACAGTACCACACACTGTATCAGCTTCAGCAAAAACCCTGGGAAAGCCTCAGGTGTGATCTCTCTGACTCGTCTACACTTGCACAGCATCCCACCAACATTACGGCTCGACACAAAACTTTCACACATAAACCCGGCCCTGGGGTGAAAACCAATGGTTACTCTAGCTTCCAGAACTTCTCGGTTTCAAAAATGACACTTTAAACTCTGCGGCCCCTGTGTCCAAAAATAGAGATGTACCTCTCTAATACTGTACACGATACATTTACAGACCTTGGGGTGAAACACGATAAAGAGATTTTTAAAAAGGTATGAGTGTGGGAAAGATTAAAATAAAAAGACAGTTACAGAGGAAAGGAGTTGGCGACACATCCATTTCCGACCTTTTGACAAAGGGTAAATGGACACTCAGTGGATTTATTTAATGAATTGGAGAAACTGATAGTGGTGCTGAGTTCGAATGTGTTGTACCTTCATGGGAATTGTTGGTAAGAGATCAAACTACCGTGAAGTACAATTGTTAGCATCAAATTGAGTACTCTTAGTTCTTAAACACAAAGGGAAGATTTTTAAGGCAACTTTCTCACACACGCACACTTTTTCCTCTGTCTCCATCTGTAATACCATGTAAAATTGGACAGAGAGGGCAGAGTGAAAATAGAGAGGGCGGGGAGCCTCTAATTTGGAGCCCATCTGCCACATGTGCTGCCCTTCAAAACGCTCCGGTACCTCTGATGTTGGAGGGAACTACACTCTGCCCTCTGTGTCTCAGGCCCAGAAAACTCAGTACCATACAGACACGCTGTGCTCATGCAATGCTCAAGCCACAGACGATTAGCAAATACCTTCACTTATATCTCAAATAGAAACCAAAAGTGATATTTCAAATTTAGTGCTTACATGTTTTGAAATTTGTCTAGGAATATGTAGTCCTCGCCTTTTAATAGTGAAGCAAACAAATGTCACTCACACTGACCATTAAAGACTCCAATTTACGGCAAACAGCATTCGTACTTCTTCTAGATAACAATGGCAATGGTTACCTTGATGGTCTCAGGTGGTACTCCGGGGTCAGGGGCCTTCTCCAGGTAGGTGGTCAGGTCCTGATCCACGTGCTCAAAGACCAGCGTGAGTTTTGTTTCTCGGTCAGTCCGAGAGACTGTACACACATCAAACAACCTAGAACATGAGGAACAGGGTGGAGGAGATCAATACAATTGATTTAATGGGGTCCAATCTACTCAGCAAGCTGCAACAAGGCTTCTGACTACAACTAATGACACTGAATCTCTTCTAAACAGTAAAATGGCTGCATTCATAGCCAATAACCTCTGATAACATGTCTGCTTTGTTTGCATGTTTTTAAGGGATATTATCGTCATCATGTCACTTATTTTACTTCAGAAATGGCCTGTGTCTAAAATTCATTCCCACGTTCACTCATTCACCATTTCCTTCATAATTAACACTCAATAGTTTACTCTATAGTGAGTAGTAAACTGAGATTTCAGACTATCACTGGCAGGTGCAGTGTTGAATGACAGCAATTTACACATCTAGCAAAGCATTACATTGGCTTTTTATGAAAAGTGGCATACTTTTATGGACACAACTGTTTTGGTTCCACTGTGCAAAGCCTTTAAATGCACTCTACATTTCATCCATTTTACACTTACATATAATGTAGGAAAGCAAACATAACGCACTTTAAACACACAGCAATAGGCATGTCACGCTCAGGTGTAACTAATGACATTAATAATGACTGCTTTGAGTTACTGGAACACCTTAATGTAATGGAGCCCTCTGTAATGTTATCCGTTAATCAGTGTTTCCTGCTATGAAAAGTCGAAATGTCTGCGTGAGAAAAGAGTCTGTTGATGCAGAAAAAATAAAACAGGGGACATGCTATCTGACATTTTTCTTTCATAAAGATCTTAATTCAGTTATGGAAAAAAGGAAAATCTTCCAATAAAACACCACAGAAATGAACATATATGCTTTATGGATGGTCAGGAAAGCATCATCCATTCCAGGACAATCGTAACTGCTGGACCAAGAACCTGAGTCTGGACTCTCGGCTCCTGAATATTTTTATCTTACAGAAGCCTGCGAGAGAAACATGCTTGGAGACCAGAACTGTTATGTGCCGCAGGACACCCCAATAATGTTGGTTACCCTGAAAAACTGCTTCTATGCAAAGCGTTTGAAGATTCAAGACCATCAAGCCCCAAACACCCGAGTTTATGGTTGTGTTTCACTAGGCAACAAACTAAGGCCAAGAATCCAGATTATGTCGGCAGACCTGCCAAGGCAGGCTTTGGTGAAAAGCTGAAAAAAGCTATCCAGTATGTCTTCTTCAAAGCGCTGGGGACCACAAGCAGCATTCCTCAACCGGCACTATGACAACTCCTGATGCTCTATGGGAAGTCGAGTGGACCCTGCCTGTAGCTGCTGCAGAGGCAGCATCTTCCATCACAACAACACAGGAGAAAAGGGGAGCCATGAAGGATCTCCATCAGACATGTGGTGGTGGTGGTACGGTTGGCAAAGTAATGGGTTACTGTAATCACATTACCTTTAAAGTATGGCATTATTATCTCTAAGTGCATGTGAATGAGCCAATGAAGTGGTTAATATGATTTTGTGATGTCAGTAAATCGGTTGGCTACAAAACATAAAAGGGATGATTCTGTCTCCCATTACTTTAGAGTTAGGCTTAACCTACATCTGCAATATATTTATTGACCTAATGAGACAATAATCCCAATACGGGTTTCCTGCAAAGTTTCCAAGTCATATCATAAGCTGTGACATGATTGGAGGTACCACTGGGTATCAGCTTTAACTTCCAACATCAAAATGCAAAGATGGATGGAATTAGAGTGAATATTGACCCAGAAGAGACTACATCTATGATTATTGCTGCAAATATGAATTCATAGTGATCCTACTCAATGTCACATCAGTATTTTAAACCGCTTTCAACGCATATGCTGCTATAATTCAAACTAGCTAATCTACATAAGCTGTTTAAAATCAAAGCATGGAAAGAAATGACTAAATCGCTCCGGAAACTCTTTCATTCCTATCCAACGAGGCATCGTGCGTCTGTGCCAACACCCTTGTAATCAGTGGGCTTGGAAATGCTGGAGTCGGTGCAGTGAGTGAGAGGCGATTCATTCAAGGTATTAGTACTGTGCATGATGTCACAGAATAGACGGCGCCCTCCTCTTGAAGCACTGGGGTTAAACGCCCCTCACAGCTTGATTGTTGGGCTACAATGGGGGCTCTCAGCAGACACTGAACATATGGAATGAATAATGGGCCTCATTACAAACATCCAGGGGTTGCCTGGAGTCACACAGAAGGCCCATAATGCAACCTCCCTGGCCTGAGCTGCTTGGCTAAACTGGGGGACAGTGAAGTTCCTCTGATGGTTCAAAGAGCCAATGATTTGCACTCTTGAACCAATTTATTGCAACAAATGCTACTGCGCATTATCTAAACGTATGCTTTCATGGTAGTGCACAAAGCGCGTTCAACCACTAAATAAAAGTGACCTAAAAATACTTTAATACCCGTTGACGTATTTGTCTTCCAGTGAGAACAAAACCCATTGTGATCCCATTAAGAGAAAACCATTATCCTCTATTATTCATTAATACGCTGGGGAATTATTGTTAGAGGCACATGGCCACTAGCCGTGCTTCTGAAACGGCCATTTAGAGCTTCCCCTTCAATCCCAAAGCACTCAATATTCCATAATAAAAAAAAGTACCAAGGTCAGACCTTGTCTAGTGCCAGCATATGATGCAGTATCTGACAAATGACCTCTGAGTGAACAATTCATTACAAAACTGAAAGAAAAAAACGTGCTCTGTGTGCAGAGCAGAGAGGGGGACTAAATAAAATAAAATACTAAAACTATAAGACTGCAGGCCTAAATGTAACTTGTCTTCAAAATGTCTAAATCCAGTCTGACTTACAGTAACTGAGCTGGGAGAATGACAGTGGCTTGCTCAAGGGCACTTTGACAGCACAGTGAGTATTGATGATGGACACACACAGGAAATATATGAAATGCATCAAATCTGTGAAGTGCTTTTTAATTGGTTGTGTGGTTATTTTAGAAACAAGTTACATGTAGCCCATAGTGAATTAAAACAAAGTATATATATCTATCTAAATCTTGGGAACTCATTTGTGATCAAATATTCTAAACTCAGCACTCACTCTGGAGCTGAAATGATTTGTCAATTAATCAATTAGCTGATCAACAGTATATTAATTGTCGTTTCTTTTTCAAGCAAAACTTATGAAAATCCACTGGTTGGAGCTTTTAAAATGTGAATATTTGCTGTTTCTTTAGTCTTTCCTGATAGCAAACTCAATACATTTGGGTTCTTGACTGTTGGTCAGACAAAGCAATGATTATGTTAACTTGGCCTTCATGAAGATGTGAGAGGCAAATTTTTCTATTTTTAAATCATTACTTGCAGCTCTGGCTAGGAAGTGAGCCTCGAGTTTAGAATATTTAATCACAGATACTTTAAATATATTACCAGATACATAATAATCTAATTAAAACTAATGTATGCTACAAAAGACCTTGCAGAAAGGTAAAAGGAAAGCTTTGAATGGAAACTTCATAGGGTTGATGTATTCCAATCAATACTCTGACTGTCCTGTCAAAGTGCTATTAAGCTAGACACTAGAGCTAGACTGACTACCTAAAACACTATTCTACTTGATCAAATTAAGATGTTTTAATTTAATTAATCCTTTATTTAAAACAAGTAGTCCCATTGAGATCATGATCTCATTTTCACGCATGTATGCATTAAAAATATGCATTTAAAAAGGTGCATCCACCGTTCCGCTTTACTCTGCCAGCGCCCTTCAGTGGGGGGAAAAGGGGGTGCAAAGCCACCAGTGTCCTTGTGTCTTTTAAGCAGAGCTGGCTCATTTTTGAAGTTAGGGGAATGTGCATGAGGTGGACCAATGTGATTGGAGCCCACCAATATTGAAGAATAAGAGGCGGGGTTTCAAACTACACAGGAAACTAACAATGAAAGTGGAGAAAGTTATCATCTGACAGGTGTGCACCTACTGCCTGTGAACAGGGGCAGCAACCAGCTAGTTGTTATGCAACCCACATTTTCATATTGTCAGCAGAAAACTGTTGAAGACTTCAGCTGTGTAGGCCTACCTTAAAGGGCATATGAAGCAGTATGGTTGCTACCACAGACCATCAAAAAGGAAGTAGCGTGCGTCTGTCCTAAACACAAAGTTTGTCACTCTCTACCCCCCTACCCTCCCCTCCCAAACGTAGAAACATGGCTACCCACCTCTCCCCCTCACTCACCTGACAACATTGGGGTGCTCAAAGGCTTCAAGCTGCCTCAGTACCGCCACCTCCCGGATGGTGGAGAGAGGCATCCCCTCTTCCTCCGTCTGGACACGAACTCTTTTCAGGGCTACAAACCGTCCCCCGTTCTTCAAATCTCTCGCCTTGTACACTTTCCCATAAGCGCCTTCTCCAATCTCGGCCACGGGCTCATATTGAGTACCAGTACTTTCTTTGTCCATTTTTGCAGCTTTTTTTTTTCCTCTCCTCCTCGTCTCTTGTTGAAAATATTGCGGGGAATCCCGGCGAGTGTGACGAGCCAGAGAGTTTCTCACAAAGGCATATTCACAGAAAAGAGTTGGCACATGCAATGCCTAGATGACAGGGAGACACAGATGGAGGAAGACACCATCTTTGTCAGATTTGGTCAAACTGTGCTCCAGGTAGGCAATAACAGGACTGTCATCATGTTTTATTCCGACTATCAACACAAGAGCCCTGTTGCGTCCCAACTTCCACTCCTCCTCCTATTACGCACAGCAACTCATGTCCTCCTACCACTAACACAGAGTAATGTAAAATAATTCAAATTAACCACATTTAGCTTCTTATTTTTTTTTTTAAAGCTGGGTGTACATTAAATAGTGTCTCGCGCATTCAAAAATTCACTCCACATGCAATGTTGTTGAAGCTGTGTACATGTGGGCTGTTTTACTGCGTTAAAGGAAATCAAACAATGCAATTTAAAGAGAACACGCAAACAGAGAGCACAAACCTTACACACCAAGCTGTTTTAAGTTGGCTAAATAACCAGCTACCTGCCTCCCCTGTCCTGTTTTATCAAAGTGTTTGTTTGAGTCGAGACAAACTTGGCGAGCACGTGGCTGTCTACTGATTGCATTGTCTGAACTTCCTACAGCAACAGTCCATTTAAAACACTGTAAAACTCGCCTTGCGAACCCGAAATCGCTCTAAATGTGTAAAACAATGCAGCAGCAGAGTTGTAAAGGTGTTTTCATTAGCTTAGATGGCTTCCTCGAATTTTTTCTAATTTAATTGTGCGTGGACTCAAATGGGCTAATAGAAATAAAATCTAGCAAATCAGGGAATTGCTCATTTCAGTTTTTTTTTTTTTTTAAATAGAATCATTTATAAAGAAACATTGACAGCCTCGTAAAGACATTATTGGCACAACATTCTGCAGAAATATCCACACTTTCGGTGTTTACCTTGGTTTATGTTGTCAGTAAAATGTCGTAACGTTGGCATGTCCGATAAAATGCTGAGGAGGCATTCGTGTCTCGGATAAAATGTCTTGCATCAAACGCATCCCTGTCCACTGTCCTCCATGCGGGGGCCACACAGGTAGTTGGACGGTGGTGCAGGCTCTAACCCCCCATCCCTCAGACTGCACCAGCCCAGGCAGACACACTCAACCAAGGGAGGAGGGGGAGGAGGGGGAGCGTACGAAAACTCACACACACACACACACTCTCTCACTGCAACTTTGTGGGTGGGGGGTGTGGAGGGGAAGGGGTGTAAGATGGGGGGGTCATAGGACAAAGGCAAACGCGTGATACAGCCCTCCAAAACCACGCTCTTCTTTGGATTTTCTCCTTTCTTTCTTCTTTTTTTCTTCCATATATCCCCGGATAGGCCTATGCAACTGCAGCCCCGCTCGCCTGTGTGAGCTCCGTCTCTGCCTGGCTTTCCCACGCCGGCTGAATGTGGCCTGACCCCCTTCAGAGAGGTTTGACACGGAGCGGGGACATTTCCGCATTCCTCCCCGACTACAAAGGCACACCGCCTCCTTTTTGCTCTCCCTCGGCCTCCTCGGTGCTTTGCCATTCATAGTCCTCTCTGCGGGTTTTGTCTCCTGTGTCAAAACCGGGAGCACCACAGGGATCGGAGAGGCTAGAGAGGAGGTTTATTGGATGGACGGCCACACTATCTATCTCCCTCAAAAGGATCTCCTGAGGCAACAATGCGCCAGCGGGGATGCAATGTGACAAGCTCGCCCTAGATGGTCCTGAAGGGTCAGGTTCAAGGCCCGGTGGCTTGATCTGTGGCAGGGGGACTCCTCTGCTCGGGTGGTCGTTTGCACGGCTCCATGCCCGACAACAGGCGTGATGGCCATGTGGGCTACTAGATGGCAAACTTTTTTTATTTTGAAAATGTGTGAAATTCTGCAGAGCATCATCATCATCTCAGGGTATACCTTTGATTAATTTCACAGCAAAAGATGGACAATTCTGAGACTCTACTAGTCAATTTACAACACCTTTTTATATTTATACTATTAAATATTAAAACAAAATTACTCAAACAGAAATGTAAATTATTCAATTAAAATGTATATAAAAGTTTATTTAAAGTTATGTTACGGTATTTATTATCAATATTTGATAAATGTCATTGTCAGTTCATAAAACCTCAAATGTAATAATTAAATATCTTCTAACCCACAGAAATAAAATTTAACATATACTTTAATTCTTAGCTTTTACCAATTTCATTTTGTATTTTTTTTGTTTAATTTTTGCTTTGTTGTATTTGTTTAATTTTGTTTTAATAGACCCATTCATGCTTAAAAATCTAACTATTATATATTATATCAGGTGTAGACATTTAAAACAATATGTTCTGTCTGAAAAGTTTTTCAAACTCTGACATAAAGTTTGTATTTCACTTTTTTTTCTCTCTCTCTCTTTCATGTTGGACACGGTTTAGACATGACAAGACTTGATGTCAGATTATTCCAATGAATAGCCAATTACAGGCGTGTAACCAAGCTCCATTATCATAACTTCATTGGAAGGCGTCTATTAGAGACGCACAGGAGATCAGAGGAAGGGCATTCCCCCAGTGCTATCAGTTACATGCAAACTTCTCTTGCATGCTGCTTGTAGAATCCACTGATTTCCACTGAAAAGGTAAAGTTGGGTGAGATAATGACATGGAAGTATGTATGGCAATCTCCCCTGCCCAACTTTATAGGCAACCCCAAATTTAAATCATTTGCATCACAAAACACACAATGCAGACAGTGTATCCCAGACCAATTACTGTAAATGTGGGCATTTACATTTATCCATCATCATTGTTCATGTGAAATCAGCTCTGAGAGCCTTTGCCCAGATTGAATACATTAGCATGCATACTTCTTATTTGGCTGGAGAACAAACCAGTTAGATCCGTTGTGTGCGGTATAGAGATGAGAGAGAGAGAGACACACACACACCTCAAACACTTACACAAACACTCATTCTGCAACAGTCATTGGTTAGTCAAAATCTGACACATAAACTTTAAGTTTCCACGGTCTGTATTTGTTTACCTTGATGGGGCTCATTCTGGGGAATCATTTTTGAAAAGATGCAGGAACAGGATGGTCCAATTAAGAACATCCTGTTCTGGGAACAACACGGTCAGAATATAATTTAATTTTTAATCGTGTGCTTTACTTGAGTTCTTGAAGTTGTAGTATGAACAATAATAGCATGTACTGATAATTCAGAAGCAGATGTGGACAAGATGCAAAAATGAAAGATTTAACAATTCTGATACACTTGTTTTAGCTGATGGTATCGCTAAATTTAACTGGAAAATTATTGTCTACATAATTACTCTTTTCAACACGTATCTTCATCATTTTCAGTATTTTGTAACGTTGACAAGAAGCAGTCACAGTGAACAGGACTAGAGCAGCAACCTGTTTATCTTGATTTTCAAACACAAACAGTTGCTTAAGATGTGCTTATGTGGATTTGGTGACTTGTGGTACATTTACCAGAATGTTATTCAATCAGGGGGTTTCAAATCTTGCTGCAGAATTTTCATGTTTCTGCTATTTAATGTTTTTTTCTTTTTTACTCAGATCTTTTAGTTTAGTAAAAGTAGTGATACAAAAATGTAAAAGTACTCCATTAAAAGTAAAAGTTCTATATTCAAAAAAGTACAGAAATATCAGCAAAATGCACTCAAAGTATCAAAAGTAAAAATAGGAATTATGCAAAAAAACAACAACAATTCTCGTGTGTGTTAGTGATATATTATGTAGGACATTATTAGGTTGTTAATACTGATGATGCATAAATGTGTAAGAAGCATTTTACTGTTGTAGCAGGTTTTCTTCATCTACAGTTCAATTGTTTAATCCAGTGGTTTCCATCATAGGGGTCAGGCCCCCTCTACAGGGTCACAAGATAAATCAGGGGGGTTGCAAGATGAGTAATGGGAGAAAGAAGAAATACCAAAGTTCTGCTGAACAAATTTGTTTAATTTTTTGGACTTTTCTGTAATTATTGCTATTTTGTGAAATATTGGATGATTTCATCGCTTATCTAAATGGACCCCATCTGGGAAGTTTGGGGTGGAAACTTCTTTGCTACTCATACACACATAGACATCTGAATCATGACAAGAAGCCCCGCCTAGACGCTGCTTTTTTGTAAGGGGTCACGAGCCAAAAAGGCTGGGAACCACTGGTTTAATGTTTAATAATGTATTTATAAATGTATCAGATGATTTTAATGTAAAGTCTTAATCTGAAAAGTAACTAGTAGCAAAAGCTGTCGGATAAATGTAGTGAAGAAAAATGTACAATATTTCCCTCTGAAATGTAGTGAAGTAGAAGTATAAAGCAGCATAAAATGGAAATACTTCAGTAAATTACACATATCTTAAAACAAATAGTGAGTATATGTACTTAATTACTTTTCACCACTGGTGCAGTTGGCTGTAATCTCCCTGAATGTTGCTACAAGCCTCTGAAGATTAATGTCTTGTGGTCACTCCTTATCAAAACTTTTAACACTCCCATACAACAGTCAAGAAACACAACACAAGTTGCTGCAAAGCCAAATGCCCCAACTGGCATTTCTGCTTAGTATTCCTGAGAATCTGTCACTGGCGTTCATAGCATTAAGCTATGTTGCTTGACAGAACCACTCTTTACATTTTTCTTTGAAATGATACTAAAAAGTTAGTCTGACTGTTTTTTCTCCGTCAACGTGTTCACTTCATCGACACTGTGGTTCTCAGGTATGGACAGGTCACGTAATAAGATCTTACTGATCTAAATACTTGATGTTGCTGTAATAAGCATGGGGAGGAACTGTTCATTCTTCAGGTTCAGGTAGAACCAGATAAGGAATCAAATAGCAGGGGAGAAACCAAACATTAAGATTGTGAGGACAGTGCTTCTTGCTTTCATGGATTTATTTGTCACAACAGCAAAAACTTAATTTTTGCATTGAAAGCAATAAAACTTAAAGCTGCATTAATTTATTTTTTTTGCCCACTTTGGGGCAGCAGAACAAGCTATAAACACAATTGTTGTGATTTGCCATCTAGGCAGCAGGGGAAGGACCCACATGCAGACAGTCAAGGCTCCAGGTCCAAGTTAGGGGAACAGAAGCACAAGGATAACGTTCAAAACAAGAGCACAAAACCAGCACAAGACAAGCAGTATGAATACACAGAGAACAAAGGAAGGGGACCAGTATAAATAGGGGTGGAGACAACAAGGGAAGCAGACACAGGTGGGTAACAAGACAGGTGATCCCAATAAAACACAGGTGATCCTAATCACACAAACAATAAACAAACAGACCAGCACACAAGAGACAGACTCAGGAAACTTCAAAATAAAACAGGAAACAAGAGCAACAACACACAGTCCACACAAGAGTCCTTGGGATCATGACAACAATGACACACAATACCAGATAAAGTCGTTACAGAAACAGTTGCCTCTTTACATATACGGCAGTTACAGAGCAACATTAGCGTACATTTGGAGTTGTGTTTCTTTCCACCCAACAAATATGAATCCAATATTCACTATTTAAGCTCTGTTATGGTTTTGAGCAGATAGCATGCAGTAAGTTTATCAAAGCTTTTTTGCTGGTTACCTGCTGCGGCTGAACACAAGGCTGATGAGATCGGTGAGAGTGAACCAAAACAATAAAGTTGCCGGCGAGAGAACCAAAACAAAGCACTAAAAGACTCTAAAACGCTCTGTAGAGCTGAGAGAAACTGCAGAGTCAGGTGATAATTCTCTGCAGGTTCATCACTTCGGGCCACCCCTTCCATGTTACACATAGTCATTTGACCCATAGTTTTTTTTACCTACTTTTTCACTTTTACCAAAACAGGACCAGCTCACAATGCTCATCAGTTTGAGATCAGTACAGTAATAATATGGTGTCTTGCATTTACTAAGGCAGGTCATTTGTGTCATAATGTGCTGCTGCTTTTGAGAACCCCAAAAAAGCTAGACCGAACTTTCCCTCTGACTCTGAGATGTGAAAGAAAATGCAGTATGTTTGTGTGTCTGAATGTGTTTGCCTTCATCCCTATGTGTGTGTGTGTGTGTGTGTGTGTGTGTGTGCACGTGGCAGCTGCTGATCAGTCCAGCCAAGAGAGAATTATGGCCCTCCCGAGGGGGGCGAGAGAGGCCAACAAGGGACAGGTGACTCCCAGTCTCTCCCAGATCTCCTTACACCCACCCACCCACCCACACACACAGCAGAAGATCTAAACACACACACACACACACACACACACAGAGAGGGAGAGATTGATTGTGGGCCTGTGTCCCATGTCCCACCTAAATAGAGGGGGATGTCCATGCCACAAGGCATAAGGTGATAATAACCTGAAGTCTTTAGGTAGACAGCTGTCACACCTTGGGAGGAATCTGATAGGATGTGTGATATTGGATTCCTTTTTAAGTTCCCAATCCCATTGTAAGGATTTACAAGCATCACTTAGTCCGCTGTGTGAGTCATGTCTTATCCACCCATCAGCAGCTTAATATTTAAGCGACATTTTGAGTGTAAAGACAGGGCTCGGCGTTGGGGCCAGCAGACAATTTGAGCCTGTTTCGTGTCTCTGACTTGGTTTCCTCTCTTCCTCTTTCTTGTCAAGCCAGACTGAAGTCCAGAGTGTGTGGTGCAAGTAAAGCCTCTTCTCTCCTCTTCCCTTGTCCTCCTCTTCTCCCCGGCACCGGCCCCCAGACACAAGCCTCTTTCTGTTGGGGCATCGCCATGGCAACCAAGCCACTAACTTGAGGAGGCGACATAAAAACCTGCTCTTTTAGGGGACACAGGAACACCTGCCACCTCCGCCGATGGGGAGGGCTGCGCTGGACGCCTAGCCACGTGCAGACACACACATACATACAAATTCATGTAGTCACAAACGCAGACACACACACACTCTCTCTCACACACATACACACACACATCCACATAAACAGAGGATCAGTGTAACATTCAAATGAGACCTCTAGCTAACATCTGCTCCCCTTTAGAAGCTCATTTATCTTCCAATAACATCTCGGGTTGTTTGGTGGCTTTCTTAACTCATGTCCTGGCAAAAACCAAGGAAAGAGTTTTATGGAAACAAAGAATCCATTATTGATAAGGTTTATGGTTTCAGGCTAAGGCACAAATGTCTCCTTATTTTAACATCTCGACACCAGTGGTTACTTTGATAAGTAATGAAATTACTTGTAATCCTGAAGGACCACCAGACACATGCTCAGCTGATTGACCAGTTTATTCATACAATAACAACTGTACCTGTAACCTCATTAGGTGAGTGTCTTGTTTGTTAACTGTTCGTTAACCTCACCTACACCTTACACTCCCCGATTACAGAGAAAATGAGTGAGGTGATGAGGTGCTGGTAGGCAGATTTTGTTAACTTTGGACAGAGCCAGGCTAGCTGTTTCCCTCTGTTTTCAGTGTTTGTGCTAAGCTATGCTAACCACACATGAGCGTGGTAGCGACCATCTCATGAAGTATTCTTTTATAAATGGAGCTAGAGCTGGCAGGCAATTAGCTTAGCTTAGCATAAAGACTAGAAACAGGGGGAAACAGCTAGCCTGGCTCTGTCCAAAAAACATCTAAAGCTCAGTAATTAACACGTGTCTTACTTGTTTAATCTGTACACAAGCAGAAATGAAAAAACAAAAAGTTGTGGTTGTGGGGTTACGTGCTATAACTATTTTTTGGACATGCACAGTAACTGCCTGGAGTCTTGCCTGTGGCTGGCTCTAGCTTCATACTTTACCAACAGATATGAGAGTGAGATCTCATCTAACAATCTCATCAGCAACGCTCAGAAGAAAGCAAGTAAGGGTATTTCCCCAAAGCGTCCAACTATTATTTCAAGCTTTACCTGTCTAAAGACTACCAAGATCTGGTGTTCACTATCCTAGACATGAGGTGCCAAACAATAAAATGCTAGAAACCTGTGACAGCATGAAATCTTTTCTTATTTCTGCTGCCCATAGGTGGCATTTATGTTCCTTTTTTTTCTTCTCTATTTTTTGTCTGACTTTAACGTTACCTGCCAAATGTCAGTGGCTAGTTGGTTTGTGGTTTGCGCTTAAGTCTGGCGTCCTTATATGGGTTTACTGGGGCGGTTCCCTATGCTAATCGCAAATTGCCTGGTACATGCATCCAATTTAAGATCAAATGCAATTCATCAACATACTCAGGTGGGTGAGAACAGACTTGCTGCACGTTTCATGAATCCCACTAAGATTTTCTTGTTTTCCTCTCATTGCTTTGTGCAAGAAGAAATAGAAGAGAAAAATAAGAAAACAGTTATGCATGAGGCCCATTGACTTAATTTTGATGTGGGGCTTTAAATAGCTTGCACCATCTCATTGTTAACATTTCCCCTACCTGCTCTCATGCCTTCCTACCATAGTGAAAAGGCCATTGCAACATGACTTTATTAACATTTTGGGCAAATAGCACATGTCAGTTTGTTGACAAACACAATGCAGTTTGACAAGAAGACACAATCTAGCCCAGATCTCTTGTTTCCACAATAATATAAATCAAGCTAATGTCAATCAGTTGTCATTTTCCTCAAGGCCGATGGGTGAAACTTCATCAAACAGACAGCAGTTTAAAGCTCCCGCAGCCCCTTTTTAAGGCTCCAGTCAACAAGTGTCAATTTGGGGTTAGCCGGCCAGTCGAGGCTGCCTGCGTCCTCCTGTTGCAGGCGGAATATTCTGGAGAGACTGGTAAGTGAACCTCTGGTGCCTGGCTGCTGTTCATTAAGAGTATTAATGATTAACTGAGAGTGCTATTGTCCCCTCGGGCCCAGCTGTCCCTCCTCCGCCGTTGATCCACTCCGATGCCTCTGGGCCACTAAACTGGCTCCATTCATGTGCTAAAGTGACAGCTGCTCCTCACATTCCGCAGAAAATTAACTGCAGACGCAGGAAATGCAAGCTCGGAGAAAATAAATAATATTTGACAGATTTCTATTGTCTTTTTTTTTTTTTTTTTTTTAAATGGATGCATCGGTGATGAAAGAGTGGATCGGAAGGATTATTTCAAGCCCGTGCGGTAATAGTTAAAGAGGCAGTAGATGGGGGTACAGATAATGTTTGCTGTGTTGGCACTTAGTCGTTCAGAGGATGTGAAGCAAGTAAACTCAGCAGCTTTTTGTTGATATGAAAGCCATCAAACAGTGTGTCCATATACAGTATGTGTAAAAATATGCAGAATGTGTAGAAAAATAAAATCACAATCTGCTGTTGTGTAAGTTATTTTGTTACCCATTAAACTTTTTAGAAGGATTTGATCATATCAACAAGTCACCGCTATCATTCCTATATTATTTTATTGTACTGGACATTAATCAAGAAATTACGGTTGGTGTATTTTACCTGGAGAGGACTTTGACTGGCTCTTGAAAGGTACTGCTGGTGCCAAAAAAAAAAGAAATTTCACAAATGATTATTTATGTTTCTCCTAAGTGTTACTGTATGTGCAATTTAAAGTGGAATTTGGGAGAAATGTAGAGCTTCTGGTTTAAACAGTCACTGTAGTGGACATGACTGCAATCTGGGTTTTATTCCTTTAGGACAAACAAGAAGCATTTGTAATTTGTGCAAAAGGAACAATATCAGCAATCAGAACCTGTATCATCCTCAAAGCGAGCTATATTGTTTTATAAGGTCTGTAGTAAAGAAATCAAAGTTGTTTCATTTTTCCAGGGAGGGGACTTTAATTGGACTTTAAAAGGAACCGCTGGTGTTTCACTGGCATCTGCGGCTCCTACACTGAAGAACTGTTATTGTTTCACCTGGGAGCAATTATGCCATCTTGTCTGTAATCAGTTGAGTGATCACAGATACTGTATGTCCCTGCTGTGGGAGTATAGGGCTGTGTTACTGAAAAGCATATGGTCTTACTGTCCTGTTTCCTTGTATTTGTAGCAACACTCCTTAGAGATAGGTGGGATCTAATTACTGGTAACATGATGGTTGTTGTACACATTGCTTTCAATGAGGGGGTTTCTCTCTGTGTTTGTTTATGGTTTTTGCACAAGTAAACATACTTTACATTTCAGTTTCTATGTTCTTGGGCGTGTACAGGGTTGGACAAAATAACAGAAACACCTTACAACACTAAACTAAACAATAACCTTGGAGTAGATACCAATAGGGTAAGGCTTATAATTATAAATATAATTAGTTTTTGTTCAGCCTGTTGGAGGTGTTGATGCAACTCAGGTTATTTTTGAGGTTGTGATTAGCCGTGCTGCTTAGCAGTTTTTCTCTCATGTAGTCACTATGGGTGAGGGTCTGCTTGTGAGCACTGTTCCTCTTTGCTTTTTGCAGTTGTGCTGTATTTGCCGTATGTCGATATGAATTTTGAGACTTTTCCGCTTGCCACAGTACACGCTTTTGTAGTGGTTGTGACTGATGCACCACCTACGACTTCAGGCAGCGACTTGTGTTGTCTTTAAAACTCACTTGTGATAGTCAGACCCCTGTTAAAGCTGACACATGCTGCTCATTGGCTCAGCCTAACATTTGTGTATCTGCCTTTTTAAGTGTGATTTACAGAAATCACTGCCTGCATTACCGGTGCAACAGTCTCAAACTCAGCAAAATTATGCAAATCTGCTGTAACAATTAGAAACAGTTCTCTCGACTAAACCTTAACCAACTCTGACTGACAGACACTTATTTTCCTAAAACCGCTACAGAATAAGTAACTATGTCTCAAAACGACCAACCAAGACCTCTGACAATCATAGAAAAAGCTGACCATTATGATCTACATGAAATTGGTATTTAATGTGTTTCTATTATTTCTATTCTATAACCTGGCTCTGTCCAGACATAACAAAATCCGTCTACCAGCACCTCTAAATCTCACTAATTAACATGTTATATCTAATTTATTTCATCTGTAAGAAAAACCCAACACTACTAAAAGTATTAAAATGTTTGCTTGTGTGGAGCTGTGGTGTTTTGGTGCGAGACCTGTGACGTATTTGGGTGGGAGAACTGCTATTTCTGCATCTGTGTACACTTTATTTGTGAGTTTGTAAGCGCACGTACAATGAAAGCTCTCTTACAAAACTTGCTCATCATGAATTCAAAACAACTTACCATTCATTTTCCTTAGAAAACCAACAGTGGCTTGTTTTACTTGCTCTTGCTGATTACATCACCACTGTGTGTGGACAGGGGTATCACATCTACATATCTTGAAACAAAGGAATGCCTCTATTTAAGATACTTGGAGTGTGATAGGCCCCAACCAGCTGTTCAACTACCCTTATCTTTTTTTGACAGGAACTATGTAATCTCATACCTCTACTATGCACCCGTGGGAAATATTTTACCGTGACACCTCCGGGGAGGGAGGGAGAGACCACCAGATGTTGGGCATCGCTGCGGGGATGCGGGGCAGAGAGCATTACGTTTAATATTTTGATAAATGTACACTGGCACATATGAGCAGCCACCAGCGAGTTTGTGTCGAGTGACGATGAACATTAGCACCTTCCATGGCAGGAAAGAGGGGAATGAGGTGGTCTCTGTAAGAGTGTGTGTGTGTGTGTGTGTGTGTGTGTGAGTATGTGTTGGGAGCCAGTTGTTTTGCCTCCTTCCCATGGCAATCCCTAAATACAAAACTGTGTTTTCAGGAAATGAAAAGTACTTGGTGCCTGTGTCTGACATTATGTCAAGGAATATCACCTTTCCATCTCAGCTTACTTGAGGCTGTTTCTAAGCCAGTGAAGCTGGTCAAATAAGGCTAATATATATATACCCTTTTACCTCCGATTGGTGCACACGTAGTGTTGTTTTCCCTTATCCTGCGCTTTACGACTGTGTGAAGCAAAGAGGACAAGCACAGACAGAGCAAAGGGAGTACTGCCTTTCAGCCTGGGAGTGTGGTCTGTCTTAACAGCCAACAGTTTACTGCTGGAGAGAACATAGAGGTGGCTGTGTCCATTCGACTCCGTATGCATGCACGTGCACCCACCCACAAAAAAACACACACACACCCACCAGTTCAGTTTGTGGCATGTGCGATGTAAACACGTAGTTTTTATAGATGTGTGTGTGTGTGTGTGTGTGTGTGTGTGTGTGTGTGTGTGTGTGTGTGTGTGTGTGTGTGTGTGTTTGCGTGTTGGATGAAATGCTGCTGGGGAATTAATTAAAGAGTCATTACTGCAACGGAATAACCTTCATTTCTCTGGTTTAGTAAACATGCACTTTGTTCTGCAGAGACATTTTACTTAGTCATGTCTGGAGACACTTTTTATAATTCAAAGTCTAGTATCCACCCCCCCCCCCCCCACCCCCCGCCAGCATGACATATGTCTCAAAAAAGTGCCTGTTCTGAGTAAGAATCTTTGATTTTTCATTTTTCTAAGGACCACTAGACTGGGGAACAGGAAACAAGATAATATGTCTCTGTGTATATGGGTGTCAACTATGTAAACACAACCGCTGAGGAAAGTTTTTTTTTATCAGTGCTAGCCTACACCTGCCATTGACAGATGTCACATGTGCTGCAGGGAATGTACACTTTATGTTATGAGTATTTAAATAAGGAATTAAAATAAAGCATGTGCTCAATCATATTCACAGTGTGTCTTCTGAATTAAGAAAGCAATTACTCATTACCGAGGTAAAGCAATGACGTTAGGGGGGGAAAAAGTGCACACAGACTGGATACAAATGCAGCTATGTTCCTATAGATATACACTGAGCTCTGTGCAGTGGGTGTGTTCTGTGAGTCTCTGACTGAAAGCAGAAGAGGATCTGGGTTACAGGCAGCAGGATTTGACATCGGCTTGTTCGGCTTCCTGTCATTGACTGAGGGTCACATGGCGAGTGCGTGGGCGCGAGATAGTGGAATGCATTAAAGGGGTGAGGCTCCTGCCACCAGACACACAGTCACACACACACACACACACACACACACACACACACACACACACACACACACACACACACACACACACACACACACACACACACACACAGTTCTTTCAATTGGATACATGCTGCTCTAAAGACATAAAAATGTAGTTTGTAGAAGCATATTTACATGTTTGCTTTGGGACAGACTTATAGATAGAGGTCAAATAGAGGCAGTATACACATACACACACTGACACACACTGATGTTTTGACTGATGTTGAAAGTTCAGGGTGGAGAATGCCGATGCACTCTTTGTAAGATTCACATTGACTCGGGGTCAAACCCTCGGTTCATGAAGCCAACGTGCTATTTAGGCGACAACAGTCAGATCCAGAGAGAGATAGAAGGGTTCAACGGTGCTGCAATAAAAAAAAAAAAAAGTGTCGTTCACATGCGAGCATAAGGGAAAAACATGCGCCTGCATACACCCACACACATGCACGCACATATACCGCGCAGTGTGTGTGTGTCCAACATTCTATGTTTCCCACTGTTATAAATCTTTGTGTGTGAATGAAATTTTGTCATCCACTCAAATCACTCACAGACCATGCAGACATCCCCGCCCCTTTTCTTTGCTCCCTCACTGCTCCACTTAACACCACTCTCCCTCTCTTGTTGTCTTGCAGCTATAGGCTAACGTTTCTACATATGAAGTTAAAAAGCATTTCAAGTTGTCATCCAAGGTGTGACATCCTCTTGTCAACAGCCTCAAAGGCACAAGTGTACGCGCCCGCTTCTCCTTTTGGTCACACAGTAATTGATTGTGTGTCTGTGAGAATGTGAGTGCTGGCTTTTCCCTGTGATCGATTCTTTAATATTACTTGAAATGGTGTATAGGTGTACATATAGGTGACTGTCTGTGATGTCATAGATGTGTTCATCTCGCACTTCAACATCCTCAGTGGCGAAGTAGATGGACCTTTAAACGCAACGACACAGCTAGTTATCTTGTATTCTACACTTCAGTGGACTAAGAAAGAAATATGCATGGGAGCCTATAGTATATCACAGTAGGCCACTGACACCCTATGTGGCCCCACTGTAACTACTGCTCCAGATACACACACACGCACATGCACACACGTGTGCCAATAGTGTGGCCTTGATGTGGGCTGGTGTGCTGTGTCTGCTCTGAGTGTCTACAGCTAGAGGCCAAGGCTGCTAGAGGAGAGGAGGAATGAAAGAGAAGGAGAGGAAGGATCGAAAAGGGATGAGGGAGAAGAAGATATTGGAGAAGAGGAGAGCACAGATACAGAGAAAATGATCAGGAGGCAGCGTGAATGAGAGTGAGGAGGAGTTTCGGTGGGAATTCTTCATCACCAACAACAATAAGGAGAACTAGCTAATATGATGAGGATGATGTGGAAGAGTAGGAGGCGGCTGGAGGCAAACAGTCCAGAGGGGTAGAGTTGTGGTGAAGTGTGGCAACAGTCACAGACATGGGCTGGGAGGCTGAAAATGGAAAATGTGACATGTTTTAGCACAGCAAGAGGGCCCCCATTTGAGGTTGTGTGTGTGTGTATGTGGGTGTGTCATTCAGCTGCTGTGTCCTGGTTTTGGTAGGGCAGTCCAAAAAGGCCATACCAGGCCATACCATACTGTAATATAATATGCTGGATGTAAAATGCCAGGACAGACCAGATTAATAAAATCCACAAAATATGTCAGATAGCTCCCGTGGATTGTTTCATTCATAATAATGTAAGAGGAAGAGCATGGGACAGGGTTCAGGGATTGCAACATTTCGGCAAACTTCGCAGACCAAAACCCCTCACAGATGTGAAACCTTCTGTCATTATGTTCTAACTGAACATCCAAACTGCTGTCAAGGACATTTGTGTGTTAAACATTGGCTATTGATATTATCTTGACCCTTCTAAATCTGCATCTCTTAGCTCAAGGGTGGATCTACTTCTCTAACTCATCACTCTCCAGGTAGTGCTCATCAAGTCCTAACCCAGCTATTGGCTAAGCTCTTTTTGTCTTTCTCAATATCCCTCAGTCTTATGACAATATGTTGTTCCCTTTATAATGAAAATACACAACGTTTCTCATGAAGTGTTGTAATGCTTTTGTCATTAGTCAGTGCTCTTAACGGGAGTGAGCTTACTGGAATGAATAATGTTAAATTCTCAATTTGAACAATCACTGGGAAGAGAGTAATATAATGGTGATATAACATATCCTTGCTATCCTGTGAAATCCATCTATCTCCAAAAGCACTTTGTGTTTTCAGTAGCAGTTTTCATCTTTGTGACAATGCAGCTTTCGGATAATAGTGGGTTTTTTTTAAAATGTTTTATTTAGTTTAAGGAATGGGAGAATTTTCTCAACCCAGAAAGGAAGACTTAATCCTTCAGTTTATTTATAAAAATTGAAAATCTCCAAATTTAGAGATACATGGTTTTCACTGGACATGCAACAAAATATTCTAAATAGCATAATCATGTGACAGAGAGGTAAAAGGTAAATAAATAATCAAGAGCCTGAAAGAAAGGATGGTTGATGCATTTTTGAATTAGTCGAAAAAAAGTAAGTCAAACTAAGTCAAGTAATAAAGTCAGCCATGTTCACAACATCCCATAGAGGAGCAGTTCCCAACCTGATGAACCCGTCATGGGGATTGCAAGATAAATATGAAGGGTCGTGATGAGATAATAAAAAAGTTTGTAAAAGACTGGGTAGTTATACTTCGCCAGGCCTCTAAAAACAATTCAGCTGAGAAAAACTAGATAGAGGTCAGACAGAGGCAGTATACACATACACACACTGACACACTGATGTTTTGACTGATGTTGAAAGTTCAGGGTGGAGAATGCCGATGCACTCTTTGTAAGATTCACATTGACTCGACCCACGCACTCGGGGTCAAACCCTCGGTTCATGAAGCCAACGTGCTATTTAGGCGACAACAGTCAGATCCAGAGAGAGATAGAAGGGTTCAACGGTGCTGCAGTAAAAAAAAAAAAAAAGTGTCGTTCACATGCGAGCATAAGGGAAAAACATGCGCCTGCATACACCCACACACATGCACGCACATATACCGCGCAGTGTGTGTGTGTCCAACATTCTATGTTTCCCACTGTTATAAATCTTTGTGTGTGAATGAAATTTTGTCATCAAATCAAATCACTCACAGACCATGCAGACATCCCCGCCCCTTTTCTTTGCTCCCTCACTGCTCCACTTAACACCACTCTCCCTCTCTTGTTGTCTTGCAGCTATAGGCTAACGTTTCTACATATGAAGTTAAAAAGCATTTCAAGTTGTCATCCAAGGTGTGACATCCTCTTGTCAACAGCCTCAAAGGCACAAGTGTACGCGCCCGCTTCTCCTTTTGGTCACACAGTAATTGATTGTGTGTCTGTGAGAATGTGAGTGCTGGCTTTTCCCTGTGATCGATTCTTTAATATTACTTGAAATGGTGTATAGGTGTACATATAGGTGACTGTCTGTGATGTCATAGATGTGTTCATCTCGCACTTCAACATCCTCAGTGGCGAAGTAGATGGACCTTTAAACGCAACGACACAGCTAGTTATCTTGTATTCTACACTTCAGTGGACTAAGAAAGAAATATGCATGGGAGCCTATAGTATATCACAGTAGGCCACTGACACCCTATGTGGCCCCACTGTAACTACTGCTCCAGATACACACACACACACGCACACACACACACGCACATACGTGTGCCAATAGTGTGGCCTCTGAGAGGGGAACATCACACTTCTTGAAACTCATAGACATATGCAACCTGTGACAAGAGGCTGTGAATAGACATTGCTTTGATTTAAAGGGTCACGAGCCAAAAAGGGTTGGGAGCAACTGCCACAGAGACATGCAATGCCAGAGCGGGTCAAAACAAATAGTTAGTCATCATTAACAGGTAGAAATGAACCCTTGAACCTTTGGTAACCTGTTGTGCAGCTCACTTTATAAATCCACTGGCAGACTTTGTCTAATAGATGATGCACTGACCCCATCTAAAGGTGAAGAGGGAACTTGCAGGTTGCAGATTTTAAATTCATTCTTAACGTCATTTGGACTGGATTCATTTTCTAATCCAAGTTAAATTAATTAAATGTAGACCAAATCTTATTTCCCAGAAGACAAAAAGATGACTCCGTGTCAAATTTGCAGAATCATGTGTCCTGGCTAACAAATACTGTATTGATAAAACCTCAGTTTTAACCATTAATCGTTGTCCCTAGGCTTCTCAGTAAATGGGCAGCCCATGGAGTACTCTCCAGCAGAGAAAATAATCCGTTTATTTAATGGTGCCATCACCAAACTAGGCACTCATTTACTCAACCTACAATGGCCTAATTCATTCACTGTGCAGTTCAGTCCCAAGTTTCACCACATCCTTTCAGAGGATGACCATGCAGAAACAAACACTACTGAACAAGTGACTGAGGGGACATAATGAGTGTTTATAACATGTGACTATTTTGTGTTCGTTGTTTGCACTTTGAGACAAACTTTTTACTGGGTATGATTTCACTAAACATATCTGTTACGACATGAAATCATTTGAAAAATGATCAGAGCGCATGCTGTCCTGGAACAATCATTTCATGGACCGTTGGACTTTGTGGCATCTGTAGCAGAAACAAATAAAACCCAGTTTCTCTTATAGGAAAACACACACTATACGCACTTAGTCCTAAGAGTAAAACACACAGTGGTTGTGGCACAAACAAGTCTTTGTCGGGGTGTTTTGCAGGACCTCAGATTTTTCCTCTATTTTTCTGTTATGGGATCATTTTTTTCCCTCCACAATGTCTCCCTGAGGGCCTGAAAAACAATATTAAAATGTCATCAACACGTATCTCTCTGATCTCGATGAGTCCGTATCCTGAAGGCATTGGAAAGGTCATTGATACATGTGTTGGTGTCAGAACGACATTCCTCAGTCAGTTTTATCCCAGTATCAGTCTCTCTGTCTTTTTGTCTTCTAATTTCTAGACTACAAAATCATTACAGACAGAATAGCTGATTGCTGACCGTTGTGTCCACTGACAGCTCTGTAACTTAACCAAACTGTGTGACGTTGGCAGTTAAAAGCTCTCTGTCTTCCTGCTTTTTCTTTGTCTGACAGCCTGAGGGACTGAGGCAGCAGGCAGCTGGTGTATTATAATGTCTATCCTTTTACAGTTTTATGTCTCAGTTTCTCTGTGACAGAGCGAAATCCTCAGCCTTAGGGCAGCTGTGTGTGTGCATGTGTGTGTGTGTGTGTGTGTGTGTGTGTGTGGGTGTGTGTATGTGTGAGGACCATACTGTGCTGTCTCTCTGCCAGGTGGACCTCTTCTTCCTCCTGGTGTCACATGGGAGGGGCCTGGGTGCATGCAGGCTAAAGCTAGCTCCTCTTATTTCCCTGGCAAATGTTGTCACCACAACCAGTCACATTTCTCTCCTCCTCCTCCTCCTCCTCCTCCTTCTCTTCCACTCCTCTCCTCCTTCCTACATCCCTCACTCCCTGTCTGCCTGTCAGAAGTTCCACATATCCCTAGAGGATACGATGCCATGGAGGCCACAGGAAGAACAGCGCTTTATGTCTGCTCTGTTCTCTTCATCCTAACAGGTGAGCGTTGTGAAGCTGTGGTGGAGGGATGTTTTGCCTGAGTTGTCAGTGTTGTGTTGGTGCAGCTATAGCAGTTACTGTGGTTGCTGTGTTTGCTTGGTTGGCAGGGTAAAACTGAGGGTGAGTTGAGGAAGTTTTTTTTTTTTGTGGTGCGCAGTAACAAAATGTTCTCTGAAACCTTGTGAAATCCTTTGTCTTTGAAGGGTTCAGGTCAGAGAAGCAGTAATGAAACTGGGTTGCAAAATTTAAAAACACAAATGGACCCCTGTTTGCACGAGAAGTGAATTCAAGGACAATAACTGTATGTTTTTGTATTTTAAAAAGTTGTAGGCCTTTCAATATTGTAACATTTTGGGCAAAAATGTTAGTTGATGTGAGTACCTTCACCTCTCCACAGCCTTTTTTATGTAAGTCTGAGTCTTTAAAGTGTTCCTTTTAGAGTCTATTTTGTTTTGTTTTGCATGTCCTTTCCATAGTTATCACTGTGTGACTTTACAGGATTAGTGGCGGCTGTAAGTAAAGACATAAGCAGGGGGTCAGTGGAAAGAAGAAGTGACCTAGGCCACAGCTCTGTGACTCAGTGATAACAGACATGTACCAGCGTTCCCCACATAACCAGATAAATTTAATAGAAAAGTCCCTAAAACATGGACTCCCTCCCTGCTTTGATATTTGTCTCATCAACCTTCCTTGAGGAGCACTATTTGTTTTATCTGAAAGAAGACAGAAGATGGTGGCGGTTGGACACGCACCGGGACACTTTATTTAGTATCCAAACAACTCGGATGTGTGCGTGAGGGTGATAAGAGGCAGGTGCTTGTGGGTCTCCACACATTGTCGTTTGAATGTGTGTGTGCGCCAGTGTGTGTGCATGTCCACTAAATGAAGATATCCTCTCACCTCAAAGGCCACTGCCAGTGTAATCTCCTCCGTATCAACACAATATCCGTGTTGTTTGGGGACAACAGCGAAGGAGCGGGCTCGGCACACTCCCCCCTCATTCTGCCTTTTCACCGGATCTCAGCTGGTGTAAACACAGGCACACTCCTGCTACTGACAACACACACACACACACACGCACACACACACACACACACACACACACACACACACACACACACACACACACACACACACACACAGAAACTGGCCTGCAGGCTTGCAAGAGTGGAACATGTCGAAGGGACGTGTGCGCTGCATGTATTATTTAGGACATAACACCAGACACACAGTGAATCTATTGTGATGAGCAACATGGGCAGCAGTCACCAGGGACCTGGCTGACACCAGTTGGACGTCCCCGAGGAGGAAATATGGACCAGTCAGAGGGAAAGGCAGAGGAGTGGGTGACAAAGATAAAAAGAGATTAGAGGTGTGAGGGAAAACATGGTTGTAGAGAGAACAAAACTCACTTTTCCCCTGTTTTCATATCAAGACTTTATTGCATGAGAATTAACACACTTAAGATGAGATTTTTGCAACATTTAAAGATGAAATCTTATAGCAAAGTCTTTCATGAATATTTTACATCTCCCCCAAGGCATTTCTTTAATAGTGAAACGGAGAAAGAGAAGACACAGTCAGAAATGAGACAAAGGGACACAAGTAAGAGAAAAGTGAGAGGTTTTAGTGAGTTTCTTTCACAGTAGCACTGCCTACTCACATGCTGCTCAACCTGGCGCCCAAACACAGTGCCTCACTTTTTAACTTCAAGCTGTCAAAAAATACCCGGACAATGAAGCTTGAAGTTTCCTGTCAAATGACACCATCAGGTCATGAGCTCTGATATGATATTAATGATCCCTGAACTCAATGTAATGTAGATGAGCAATGGAAGATAGAAAGAAAATGATAAATTGGATTATTTCAACTGTACAGCATACTCAGTAAAAGTACTGACACTGTCGTTATATGTTAAGATCAAAACTTCCAGTTTTTAATGGGCAATAGCTGCAGAAAAACAACCATAACTCCTCCTATTTTGGGTGTTTTTATTCCAAGTTGTTTTCAGCTGCTTACCAGAGAATAAACTGCCCTGGCAACTGGCTTCAACAGACAGCAAGGTGCAATAGATCAGCAGTTATCTAGTTACTTCAGACAGCCCAAGTGTTTGTTTTGGGACAAGTTGGGATCAAAGAGACAGGCCTTGTCCTTGTCTGACAACAATGACACTCTGTGGTGAGCTGGGTCAATATTAACTCACTACAGTTTCAGGACCTGCACAATTTGAAGACTAGGATATAGATTATGAGATTAGACAGACAAAACAGAATCTGGGTTCATCTTTAAATGAAAATAGGCCTGTTTTGTTTTCATATTGTCACCCTCACTCTGTCTAATCAATAACACGATATGAATGACAATGTTTTTCCAATATCAATATACTGTAATCCATGATATAGCAAAAACATTTTTAGTTTGTAACTAAATTTCTAAGTGTTAATTACAAACTGCTCAAATTAGTTCACTTTTGTTAAATGATAACACAATATGATCATATCATCACAACAATGCAAGTCGATAAATGCTAATATTTGATTATTGTCAAGCCCTAATAATTAATTCCATGAAGCAGTACTGATGTGTGCCATACTTTTCAATCCGGATTAAATTAATTTTCATCTGTGTTTTGGTTGCTATCATACGTTATGTACAAAAGACAACAGTGTCTTGTCTAGTTATTTTTCAGTGTTGTTGAAGTGGCACTTGACTAGACCAATTTATTAGTATACAGTACATGAATATCCTAAAAATATATATAAATATCCACATGGGTTTTTATTAAAGCTGCATTAATCAATATTTTTATACTAGCAATAGACAAAAGAATATCTATATATAGCTGCTATATATAGCTGGTGAACACATTCAGCATTTGGTAGCTAACTAGCCAGATATTTCCCTCAGGGGTTGGTGGAGACCAAAACAGAGCGAAAAGGAAAGTAATTATTGGAATTACATTTGTCAGGTGGCCAGAAACACGACTCCAAATGAATGATAATATTGCTGTGTGTCTGCTGGATGTGTAAATAGGGCAACTGTTTGCTAACGCATTAGCCATAACAACTTTATAAGGTGATAATATGTCAGTGTCATGTCATATAGCTTTTCATCACCATCCAGTAGTCCTTCTCAGCAACTACAAGAGGACAGGCTAGAATGGCATTTTATTTTCTTTGCACATTTTATCAAATTGTTTCCACTACCACTGAAACGGCACTACCTGAACAAGCTGCTAACCCACCTAAAATAACAATTTATTATGGGTTTAATAAGAAACACTAAACTTTTTTGAACATTGTCAGATTTAAAGATATTGAACATGGGATATTGGTTACCTAAATCTTGGTCTGTATCAGTCTACAAACCCATATTTCTTTTACAGGTAGAAACACACCCAGTAACTAACACACACTCTATAGACATGATAGCACCTTGTGTGTTCATCCCTAAAATGACCTAATGATTCTAAATCATTAAAGGAATATACCTTCTCTCTGAAACAAGCTTTAAATTAGTAATGTGTACTGTACGAAGCCTGATGTCTTTTACGAGAGATCCAACAAGTTGCCCTACAGCGATTGTGTTAACTCTTTGTTTCCGTCCTTCTCCTTCTCTTCCTTCTCCTGCCAACTCAGAAGTCACCTCTGACTTCATCCACATCCCTTCACTAGTCCACCATGGTACTGAAGGGAAGTCCCTGCTCCTGTCTGTTGAGACTCGCTTCCCGTTGGATGAAGTTGAAATCCAGGGAACTTGGTCCCACACCAGACCGAGCGGCACCAGAGCCACGTTGGTGACGTTTACCAAAGAGGCCACAATCATTGACATGATGTACCGCAACAACCTCCTCTTCAAAGAACCCAATGTTTCTTTGCAAATTCAGAAATTAAACCAGGACGATGAGGGGGATTACCAGCTGAGCCTCAACATAGAGTTTCATAACAAGACAGGATTGGTTATCAAGGAGGAGAGAACTGTGCATGTAACAGTGGATGGTGAGTATCTTCATGTCATGATGAGCAGTTTGATGTCATCTATAGACTCAGCCCTAAATTTACCAACATTTTTTGTTTTGTCTTTAGTCCCTGTGTCCTCTCCAGTCATTGAGAAGAACCCATCAAACGCAGTTGTTGAGGACAAGGCAAACGTAACCTGGACTTGTTCCGTCGATAGAGGAACAAGAGTTGTGTTCCAGTGGCTAAGGGACAACATCGCACTAAGTCCCAGTGACAGATATCACTTCTCCCAAGACAACTCTACATTGCTGATCAGTCCTGTGAGAAAAGAGGACAAGGGAACTTACTGCTGTGTGGCCAGCAACCCCATCAGCCAGGGTCGGCAGAGCAGGGCCGTGGAACTCAATGTCTATTGTGAGTAGATATATCCATCTGTATTCTCCTTCTCTTTCCCTGCACCAACACCACCTGAAATTGCAAGTCTAGTTCCCAGTTAGTTCCCAGAGAACGGCAGTGTGGTTCATTTCCTGTGAGAATGTAATCTTCAGACATGTGTTTTTATAATATAAGGAGATGGATGTTGATACCTCAGAGCCAGCAACTTCTCAAGCGTAGCAAGTCTGGCATAACAAAATGCACTTTAATCGCTTTTTTCTTGTGAAAGTATCTGCTGTGAACACCAGAAATGATAAACGACAGCAAAAAGAAGCCCATAATGCCCGGCTAACATGGCAGGATCACGTGAACTTCATTTACAACCTGTTGTTAACTAGGCAGGATAAACCTTAATGAACCAAACACAGAAATACCACAAAGTCAACAATGCAGACAAAAAAAAAAAAAGTCAACTTTAGGTGTGATTTCTTTCATATAAGTGTTTTTAATTTTGGCACACAACTGGGACCAGATCTGTTAACATTTCAAGATCAGAATAGCCTGTGAAATACAATTTTACAAGTTTACAAGCTACAATTTTTCTCCAAAAGCATTTGGTTGTAGGATGTACTTGTCATAAAGCTCCTGTACTAATACCAATACATACAATACATTTATTTTTGTATTTTCGCTTTTGCACTCTCTTTGCACTGCTCTCCTGGAGGTATTAGGTCATATGTAAATGTCTGTGAGATCAGACTACTTTCTGACAGCTGAAAACACATGGCCGTTATGGGATAGTATTTGCATGGGAGCAGACTTATCTCACAGAGCTCCTCTGTTCTACCATGAAGCGTGTAGATGCACTGATAAACTGGTGAGTGAGTCTGAGGTTGCACCCAGAACATACGTATAATCTTTCCATGAATTCATTTGAATGTGTTTTAATTTTCACAAAACGGACTTTTCTGTATTGATAGAGCATAAGCGTTGTAGTACAATTTGTATGACGTGTGTGACTTCCTTAATTTTTTCCCATCCCTTCAGTCAGTGTGCTCAAACAGTGGGAGTGTTAATAAGTTCTCACAGATAACTGATAAGCGCTAGTAAATTTAGTTAGCACAGACAGAATCCACTACCATCAGTTAAAATACCTCCTTCAGTTTTACCATGTTCAATTTCAATTCCAGTCAGAGTATTTATTAATGTTAATGTGGGACTGACAATGTTTTTTTCTCAGTATCATATTTCTGATCTGAAACACGTCACACACACATTAAAACTGATTGATGTCACTCGAGAACTAACAGTGTTCATGGACAGATTCACTTTAGATGCAACACATTTCATTAGAACTGCAGTGTTTGGGTCGCCACTTACTTATGTGATGTTACCATGAGGTCTATCTTAAAACCAGAGATCTTACTCAACCACGAGGCTTAGAGATGCTGTAGGTAGACACTGCCGTTGTCACCATGACAAAAGAAAAATCTGCTCATGTTAAGGAAAATCGTTTATGGTTATAATAAAATCTTATGACATTATTTCTTTCCATTAAAATGTATCAAATTAAATCAAGATTTGTTTTACATTATAACGCATATCAGCTTATCTACCTGGAACATGAAACATTTCTTGATTAATAAGGGAAGTTGTTTTCATATGTTGTTATAACATCTCCACTGGAGCTGTTTTGTTGGTTAAGTGATTTGTTCAAGGGCACCCAAACTCTAAATTGTAAAGGGCAAGCACTGTTTCATTTCCCCACCAGGACTTATCCTGCTGAACCGTGGTTTGAACCTATGACCCTGCAGTCAAACTCTTTTGGCCACTGCTGCCCCATGATGCATTAAGATGAGACAATTTATAGAAAAGTAACCACTCTGTATAATGAGCACCATATCAGCAGCAAATTGTCATGTTTTCCTGACCCGCTGTTGGCCCTTGCAGATGGGCCCTACAACCTGGAGGTGAACTCGGACCAGGGCCTGCGAACGGGAGAGGTTTTCACCATCAACCCTGGAGAGCTGGTCTTCTTTGAATGCCAGGCTGATTCCAACCCACCCAACAGCTACGTCTGGATCTCCAAGAGCCGCAACACCACCCAGGTCATCAATGAGGGCCCGCGGCTGGAGGTGCTCTCCTATAGACTGGCCCAGGCTGAAGAGTACCTGTGCCGCGCCTTCAACAACGTGACGCAGAAGCAGGACGAGGCCCAGTTTACGCTGGTGGTGGCCAGCTTAGGAACAGGTGGGTTGAGGGTGGAACATGGCAAGAGGTAGCAGAGCGTGGGTAGATTTTGGGAATCCTCTGAGATAAACACTCTGTAAACAGTGTGTCGTGCCAAAAGCAGAAGAGGTTGATGAGCTATAAGAGATATATCTTGACAGTGGCAACCACCATGGCCAGCTTTGGGAACAGTTGGGTAGATAAAATGCTGTACTTGAAGCAGTGTGTGCGCCACAGGTGAAAAGTGAAACCAGGTTATGGGTATAACATGAAATATACATGGCTATTATGAAAGTCACATTCTATCTCTGTTGCTAGGTTCCAGCGCCTGCAGCCTGTATTAAAGTTCAGTGGCTGGGAAAGTAAACAGTGGATAACAGCTGTTGTATTTGTTGACTAAGTTTTATAGCATGTGGAGTTTCTGTGTGCCGAATGCGACATTGATATGTTGTCTTGGTGATACTGAGAAAGGCTCACGGATGGCTACTGCTCCTGACTATGATTTAAAATGCTGTGTATTGAGTCAACAGAAGTCACGGCCGCATCCATTTGTTATTGACATCAAAATCTCTTATAAAGCTTACCAATGAATCCTCTGATGACTAACCTTAGACTAGCCAACAAGACTAGCCATGCTAGCTGACACACTTACACGCTTTAAGCTAAATGCTAACAAGAGCATGCTAACATGCTGATGTTTAACAGGTAATATTGAACAGGTTCCCCATCTTAGTTGAGGCTGGTAGCATGCTAACAGTTGCTAATTAGCTAATGTACAACTGAGGCTGATGGGAATGCCATTGCGTTTGCAGGCATTTGGTCATAAAACATAGTATTGAGCAAATTAATTGACCTGATGATGGCCCTAGATGAAAGACTACTAGCTTGGCTAAAAATGAGTGTTAATATCAGTGTCTGTCCTGTAATGGTTTACAGGGAAAGAGAAGCACACCCAGGAGGGCAGCTCTGTATCCCCTCTGGCAGCCATTACTGTCTGCTCTTTGTTCATCATCGGCTGTATGCTGCTGCTCTTCCTCAGGAGAACCTGCCATCCTAAGAGAGGTTAGATAATCTTACTCTGCTGCTTTGAACGAAGTGGTTCTTGTTAACCCTTACAGTCAGTCCTGCAACCTGTTTAATATGTTCCATATTTGAAATCTGCTAACGTTTCACTAGCAGCTTGCCGCACAGAGATCTTACATGTTGAAGTTGATCATAAATGTAAATAACTTGCAAATGTCAGTGAAACTGAAGGTAACCAGGGCAAAGTAACTACATTTGAAAAAGGTCATCTTTAAAATGTCTGTATTTGTGAATAATTATTTCCCTCTGTCTCTTTCTCTCCATTATCAACAGTGCTTATGAGCATTTACAACAGGTGAGAGCCTTGAATATGAAATTAATACAGACATTAACCATAGTATTTTTAGTATACATAGTATATGCTTCAACTAACAGCTTTATTTGCCTGTTTTTGACAGACCGCTTTCAGAGCAGAAACGACAACATCGTTCAGGCAAGCTACTACTTGTTAACAGATATTTTTGCCTGCTTATATTTATGCCACACACACACACACACACACACACACACACACACATATATATATATATATATATATATATATATATATATATATATATATATATATATATTAACAGGGCTTTTGGATAACAGGTTTGAGATAAGACGATAAGAGGAACCTAAAGCAGAGAAGTAAACAAGGTCAGAATGTCTCATTGACTCCAACTGAAGAGCAGATCTAGGTTTTATAGCGTCACATCATGTCACTGTAAAGTTTGGCTCAGGATAGATACTAATGCACTTGCTGTAACCCAAGTGTTGGTCTGACATTAAAACCTGCGCATCAACAGGTCACGAGGATGCAACAGAAGACTTTGGCATCTACGAGTTTGTCTCCATACCTGGGAAAATGGAATCTGCACAGGTATTTAACATGTTGTACATTGACATGGATTCAGTGATAACGCAGCAAGATTTGAAGCTTTTGTCTACTGTTGAACAGTTGCGTGTAGTTTTAATTTTCCTATGCAACTGTCCTGCAGGCATCATGCAGATCTCTGGCTCGCCTGGAGTCAATTCAGGATATGCACACCACAATCTACGATGTGATCAGACATGTTCCTGAAACCCCGAGCCACAGTTTGCTGAAGTAACATTTAACTGGAGAGTTGAGACGTCACTTACAGTCATTTCACTTGAAGACTCTTGTGTAGCTTTATTCTCTGCTTAGTCCCTGAAACACTGGTTTTGGTGGCTCACTTTTTGCACAAGGGATGAAGGCGACTTGTGTGAGTACACAACCTGATCATGCACTGTTATTGTCCAGAGTTTGGGACAGATGTGAAGTGTCTTTTGCTGACATTATTGTGAAATGAAAGTGTATGTGTGGCTTGAATTCTTTTTTATATGTGAAAGTATAACTGAAACGGTTTAGCCTTTTCCGTTCAAAAATGAAGTTCACTGGGATCATATTAAACCAAGCAAGTTAGTAGTAGCCATTTTTACATTATTTTGAAGATCTTATAGGTACCCAAATTCCTATACCTTGATTACTATTTAAAACATATATTTAATTTTAAATACTAAGGTTTTATTTGCCATTTCAATAATATCTTTCTAATTTAACATTCCCGCCAAAGAGAGTCTGTTTTGTGAGAAGACAAGTGTTATAATGAATGCATTTTCTTATATGAAATATATATAAGTGTAAATATTGTACATGGATTATACTGCAGATTCTTTATACCTATTATTCTATTTCTATGTTTTGCTCAAATCTATTTATTCCTATAGAAACACTTAACCCTGTTTCCACAAATGTAGCATTTCTTCTGCTTAACATGGATATAATGAAATGCTGAAACAAGGAAAATGATTAATGATTCATAAATCATTGTACAGTTTGCATTCACATGTTTGTTTTGTACTTTTATTAAAGACATAACTGTTTACTATTCTGGGTCATTTTAAAATATGTGTTTGTTGCCTACAACCAGACGAAGACAGTGTACTTCATTCATCCATTTCTGCACTTATATTTGTCCTTCTTTACGTGCACGTCTTTTTCATAGAATGGCAATAGCAGCCAAGGCTTGAAATGAACAATCACAGATCCTGAAAAAAATTAAAACAGTTGAAGCCAGCAAAGATGTCAGTTGTTCTGTTGCTTCACAGTCAGTCTTTGTCTGATGTCTTGGCTGTGATCTCTCTTCTCACAAGTGTTTGAGTTGTATTTGTTATCTTGAAATTGCTGCAGAGTGCTTGTTTCTCTCAGCACTTTTGTACTGGTATGAAGTGTACCTGGCGTGATATGGAGACAGGCAGCAACAGACGGATGGTTCAGCATGTGGCAGAGTGCCCTCCACCTGCTCCTGCTGCCACCACCTTGTCATGAGTAGATAAAAATGTGTGTTGCTTGCTGGTCTCTCTCTCTCTCTCTTTCTCTCTCTCTCTCTCTCTCTCTCTCTCTCTCTCTCTCTCTCTCTCTCTCTCTGTGTGTGTGTGTGTGTGTGTGTGTGTGAAAGAGAGAAGAGGTAGAGGGATGAGGAGGAAAGAGATACAGACAAGCATGGAGAGAACCAGACACGAACATTTGTTTTTGTTAAGAAAACAGAGGTCAACATTTTATTTGCAATGAACAATGTATCACTTGAAGGCAGCAGTCTTCTTTCTGCTATGATTCAGCTTATTGCTGTGCTGAGTGCTTCCATTCAAATTCATGTAAAATGCTGTAACACATAAATGTTCAGTTTCACAAGTTTCACTTTTAAAATTGAAACATTTAAAATGATAAGTGGTTTGTTTCCAAAGAAAATGGATGAGTTTGAAGGGTTTTCACTAATAAATAACTATTATTTTACAATATTGCCAATGTATGCCAACAAGACAAATTATTATGCTAGTATGTTTTTAAGGATAATAAATGATCAAGATCTGAACCTCATACTGAGTCATAAAGTCCTCCATATCCTTACACTCTCCTGCATAACAACAAGCAGTTTACTGAATCTAGCTCTAATTATAGCTTATGAAATGACCAAGTGAGTGTGCTGTGTCTTTGTGGTGGCATCTCCGGGTAGGGGTTGCCATCTGTTCCGTCTCAGTGTATGCTTTAAGGGAGGCTCCGCACTGTGGATGACTGCCTAACAAACAACAGTGGAGTAAATTCACCTAAGGAGATCGACCTCACCTTCATTTGACTGGGAAATAGCCTGAGGCATCATTAACCAGGAACTAGAGCTCACAGTGCCTGCTGTCTGCTGCATGCTGCCTGCTTTTAACCAAGCGCTGCTCGGAATAATACCCAAGGGGGCAATTAGAAAGCAGGCTGAATGGGTCTGCATGCACCGTTTTTGTAATTATTTTGAACAGTTTACGATGCAGAGCCAGGTCTAATTGCTTGGCAGCTACATGAGCTACATGGCACTGAGTCATGGATGGCATGACATGATGACATGCTCACAAAAGGAAATGTGGGTTGCTAAATAATACAGCCACACAAAAAATAATAAAACAAAGTTACATATTGTTAACCTTAATCTGTTTGAGACCAAATGATATTTGTCTTTAAATTACAGTCTGTAAACAACAGAAATGTCATATATACTATGCATATACAGGAAGCTACAGACAGTGGGGGAGGAAGTACTCATATCCTTAACTCAGATGAAAGTAGCAATAACAGAAAGTAAAACTACTCCATTAAAAAAAAAGTACTTAAAGTATCAAGAGTAAAAATACTCAGTCAGTGTTATATTATTACATACAGTATATTATACTATTGGATGATTACTATTGATGCATTAACATGTAAGCAGCATTTTAATGTTGTAGCTGGTACAGGGGAGGCAACTTTTAAATTTTTTTAATCTATAACCATGGAATATGTTTTATAAGATGATCATATGTTTTCAAAATTGTATGTAAGGACAGTAAGAGACTAAATCAACTTAGATTCCACTACTGGTTATAAATATAGAAAATTACATACAGCTATGTAGAATAAATAAATAAATAAATAAATAAATCAAGGCATTTTGACTCGTCATAGTAGGCCAGGTGTTATATAAATAACATTAACGATCAGTTCTATTCAAGTGTCTATTCAAGCCATGAGAGCGTGACACAAAACCAGGACCCTGAAACCAAAGCATCATTCATTTTATTGTTTACGCCTGTGCTTTTCCTGCTGTGTAATGTCAAAATGTCTCACTTGACACCTACAGGTGACTGATAGAACAGAGAAGTGGAGCAACATTTTTCAGGGAGGCAAAATAACCATTGCTGTCTAATGGTGTATTCTATTTATATGATGTTATGTTAAATTACTACCATCCAGTGGTGTGAGACAGCAATACATGTATCACAATGTAAATGCTGTACATCACTTTTGAGTATGATTGTTTTTTGATTATACAGAACAACATATATTTTTTAATTTAATCAAAAATATCTTCAGTTTTTACAATTGTGAGATAGTTAAGGTCAAAAGCACGCCTCTTAGTAGAAACTACATTTCCCAGGATGCGTTGGAGTCTTCCGGTTCTTGCCGTACCAGTCACGTGACGGTCAACTATGGCTTCCCTCTCGTAGTGATGGAGGCGCATCGTTGACAACAAAACAAAACTGTCACTTTGTTCAATTACTTGTCCGCTGACACAAGTTGGATTTAGGATGCAGAAGATCAAGTCTCTTATGGCCCGGCAGGTGAGCAAAGCAGGTCTACAGAAACTGAGCTGCTGGCCGTTTGTCTCCGACAGCTGCAGGGAGCTAGCTAAGCTAACTGGCTAATGTGACAGCTCGTCGTGTGGCTCATTAAAGGGCACATTCAGCCTGAGTAACAGCGGCGTCTCAGCTACGAGCTGTTTACCTCACACGAAGAAAATGCGTGTGTATGGGGAGTTTACCGTTAGACAAGCACAACACTGGGAACTGGGCGGTTGGGGAAGTTCTCAGTTTGCACAGCAGTAATGTTAGACTCACTGGTTCACCAGTGGACACAACAGAGCATATCGCTTTCAGAAATCTGTCCTCCGGTTCCACTTTTTGCTGTATGCAGTGGTGTGCTGATGAATAGCAAGCTGCGTGACAGCTGAAAAACAGTTAACGTTACTTGCCTTTTTGGGGCTTGTGAACGCTAACACCGAGTCTTGTTTTGACAGGGCCTGAAAAGCCCCCAAGAGAGCATGGCAGACCTCAGTCCTGTGGAGAACCTGAGGATCCCGAGCAAGGTAAACTTTTGTTGTTGTTGTGAGTGATGCATTTGGGCTCCATATTCTCTAAAAGCAACCTGTCTCATCCTAATAAATGTTGACCACAGTTAATGGTGTGCTCATGTAGTTAATAGTAGATAGCTACCTGTCCTGTGTTTAACTGTTTCTTTTATTGACTGATTGTTTTGCTGCTATTCTTTCATTCTTTTCAATACACAGTGAAAATCAACAAAATCTGCACATTTATAAATGTGCTTTTGAACTGTCATCTTATAGGGTCTCACAGGGTCTGAAATTAATTTTTTTCCTCACCTCCCACTGTGGCAGGTCACTGAACATTTCTGCCGGCAACTCCGTTTTTTTGTCTGCCACTTTTTAAATCTATGGTTATTCTTAACTTAAGAATTGCTTTTTAAAAACAATATTTATTAATATTAGAAAAAACATATCTGCCATGGTGGCAGGTGACCTGAAACTTGTACTTTCCACAGCCAACATTTACCCTGTAATTTACCCTGTATTTGGCAGGTGGCAGTTGCTAATTTCATTCTCTGGTGCTGCACTTTTGTTGTGTATGAAGCAACTATTTTGGGCACATTATTTAAAGAAAACAAGTCCAATCTGACTCTATTAGCAGTTATAATGATGGTGTGATACAACAAGGTTGAATGTGTCAGGATGGTTTTAGATCTGAACCAGACTTATTGTATAATTTATGTCACGCAAAGCTTTGTCCACCATGCATTGTATTACATTTTGAACTGCTTCCTGTAAATGGCATTAGTTACATCACACCTACTGGATATTCTAGACAGTAGTGTAAAGAGACTGAAGTCTCCCATTTATATCACTTAAGGACACACACACTTCATATCAATCCTAACACCATTAGTGTGAAATATGGTCTGCTGTAATAGTATTTTAGCATTTTGACATGGCAGTGTTAGAAAATGCAATCCGTCATGCTTAGTCACAGGAAGAATTTGTCATTATCCATTACCCATGTCAAGAGCAGACAGAGCGAAGCTGCAGAGTGGCTCTATACAATGTATAGTCACTTACTCAACTTACACCTCAGTGCACTGCTAGTTGCTGGCTTTGCTTTGACTTTGCCTTGTAGTGATGACCTTCTGTTAATGTGGCTGAGTACAATTTGGAAGGTGACTAACTCTATTTATTCCCCGTGCGGGGTGATATCAGCCAGGTTGATTCAACCAGACGTTTAATTTCTCTCCTTCTAATGACTTGACCTTTAACGATTGACATTGTTTTCATTGTCACCGTGCTTTGGTCTTAATGTAATTGTAATTTTCTCTGTGGGGTGCTTTGCTGATGTACAATTTAAGTATTTGCTGCCTAGTTGAAAAATACATACTGCAAAAAAAAAAAAAAAGTCTAAAAGGAAGTGATTTTCTGCCAATTCATCTATGAGAGTTGTGAAAGATGAAGCTGGGAGAATTTTGAAAAATATCTTTCAGTCTGTTGTTTATTTCAAAAGTCCTGTTGTCATGAGAAAAGCAAAAGACAGAGCAGCGTGTGACTAACACAGACTGTCCCTTTTGAAGGGCTCATACACAATGATCATTTTATTTTTTGTCAAAGATAGGGCTTGTGCTTGGTGGTATTGTCACAATCAATAGCAGATGCAGGCTCATAATGGATAACAAAGATATTATTTAATAATCTTTGTTGACAGTATTACAGTTCTGTTGCTAGACCTGTTATTGCACAAAACCACCCAATGGCACAGATAAAGCTCAGCTAAGATAAGCATTTCTTCTCCAGGTGTAATTAGAGCCTGAAAGAAAGCAGAGGGGAGTGTTTCAAGAAAGATTTGTTTCTTTTCATAGGATGCATGTTTGTTTCCCCCCTCCTCCCCCCTTGGCTTTGGGATTGGTATCAGGTGATGTGGCCAAACTGGATATGCAGACACCAAGCACCCTGGTTTTAGGCCTGAAATATTCACATTGGTTCATGCTGGAATCATGGCCCCAAGCATGACTGTACACCTGCTACGTTTGGCTTATGTGATATACGAGGCAGCATAGTAGAGGTGGACAGAGATATCGGGAGAGAGTTAGTATGGAGGTGAGGTGTCTGGATTATATGCACCTCAGCCTGCTGCTCTATGTCACCGATGAATTACGTCTCCTGTGTGTACTGCAAACACCTACCTTTTGTGTGTTCAACCAAAACACAGGGCTTATTATTTGATGGTTTTATGCATTGGCTTTATTTACTTTGCTGCTGAGCCTTTCAGCTCTCAGGAAAATGAAATGGGACACACACAGGCCAGGCTTTGTATACACCGAAACCTACGGCCCTTTAGGTGAATAATCCTCTCAATATGCCATGACCACTGCCACTGTGGGGAACACAGCATTACTTAACACGCTGCTCTGTGTGGGAGAGTGAGACCAAGGGGCTCGACTGCGTGCGTGTATTATTATGATACTTAATCTGTTACTTAGTGCTTGGAACCATTTGTGTGTTTGCAGCCATTTAAGCCATGATTCACTTCATTTATCATCCTGCAGGAGATGACAGCAGCATCTGGCTCACTGTAGGGGGGGGGGGTGGACTGATGAGGGTGGTGATTGATAAATGATGCTGTCGAGTCACTATGTGGACATGACTTGAAGGTTTGATGTAATAAGCAGGGAAAGCATAAACATGTGGACAGGAGGAGTTAGTGTAATAGACAATAATGTAGACTTGAAATGATCAGTCTATTTGTTGATTGAAAGAAAATTAGTCCTCAACAATTTTGATAAACGAGCAATCATTTAAGTCATTTATCAAAATAGAATAGAATTAGCTGCTCGTCTCTCCTTTTATATGATTTAAATGCAATATCTTCGGGTTTTGGGCTGTTTGTCTGACAAAACAATCAATCTCACAATGTCACCTCTGGAAACTTTGTGATGTGCGTTATTCGCCATATTTTCAGACATTTTATAGACTAAACAATCAATCAGCTCATCGAAAAAACTCAACATATTAATCAATAATGTAAATAATTGTTAGTTGCAGCCCTACAAGCACACAGACTCCGTTAAAAACAAACTGTTTGTCTAGCTAACTGTAATAAGCAACATGACCCAGCATTGATCCTTTAAATGAACAAGTTCACAACCATTCTCTGGTGGTTCTCAGAATCCTTCAGGAAAATCACTGACTTGCTAAAATCGTACTCTAGTAGACAGAAAGTTGTACTCCAAAAAAAATGAATGACAAAACGTCATCAGAAAATAACTGTAGGAATATGATGTCTCACAGTGTACGAGTGACTGACAACAAACTTGTCTTTTCTCCTCCTCAGCCCTTGTAACGAGGACTCCAACTAATAATTTTCTCAGTTAATTCTTTGACCTATAAAATGCCTCCCAGATATATTCAGTGTTCAGTTTATTATCATGTAAGACAAGGAAAAAGCAGTGAATATTCACATTTGAGAAGTGGGAAACAACAAATTTCTGTCATTTTTGCTTGAAAAAGGATTTTAATGATTAATCGATTATGGGCTAATAGATGAATTGATGAATCCTTTCCGCTTTACTTGTGACATCACCAGAGATAGCTCACTTGGTTTGCTGTCGTCATTAACAGGAAGTGGCGACTGATATTTTCTGCAACTTTTGCTCAGTTCCACATGATACCTTTCACCTTTTTGAAGTAGTTTAGTTTGTGCTGTTTTGTTAAGACACCATTTTAAAAGATCTACCTGTTTACCCTGTTTGGGTGATTACAGAAGTTAATGAACTTAATATGACTGGTGCAAATGTGTAATATGATTTCTATTATTTAGTGATACGCTACATAGCTGTTATAATGGAACATTTGACAGATGTCAGTCTGGTTATATGTGCATACAGAGGTCAGACTTTAGCCTCTCTCAAAGTAAATCGGATCCCCCTTGCTCACCTGCTGCTGTGTACCTAATGCCCTCTACAAATTTACATCTAAATCTGGACAATGAGCCAAGGACCTAAATTTAATCAAAGTTTAACCTTAGTCAAGACTTCAAAGTTATAGGACCTCAAAGATTATGATAAAACAGAGGTCTACGACATTTGAACTTTGGGGAATGATAGAGATAGGCCGAGACAGAAAGTCATGTTCATTTCATGGGTCAAACAAAAGCTAATTTGCACCAAACCCTTTAAATAAATCACAACCGTGGCTGATCCAATTTTTTAATTTTTGTTTTCTGTTGTGTAAATGACTCCAAATGCTATTTTTGATAACTTTCATGTTTTTTGTTCCTTTTGTTAATCTCTCTGGGTTCCTGGAAGGTATAAGCTTCTTTGTTGGTTCGCACTAAAAACAAACAAACCTTTTTTCCCCTCTCCAATCCTTTTTGTGCAAAGCTGTTGTCCCTCTGTGAGTCAGTTTGAAGGATTTCCTTTGTAGGTGTTGTGGCGCGTTATATCTCTCAACCTCTTCAACCCTACGGAGCCTTTGATGGTTTCCATCATTACAATCTCATATTTTGTGGTAAAGTGGTGCTCGAATCAACAACACTTTCAATTCTAAATATACAATATTTTATACTGACTTCCAGTGAATTGTATGTAAACTGAGGTACAGGATAGCCACTATTTCCCAACTGATACTGTATAGTGATGCAGCCTTCTTGGACCTTATTATTTCACAAATATAAGTAGAGCTGAAACAATTAGTTGAGTAATCAAGTAGTTTTAGTCATTTTTCAAACAAAATGCCAAACATTTGCGTGTTCCAGCTTCTCAAAGATGGTTTTCTTTGTTTACATCATTTGTAAATTGAATATCTCCTAGGTTTTGGACTTTTGGTCAGACAAAGCAAGCAGTTTGAGGATGTCACTTTGGGCTCTGATGGGAATTTCTGCACTAATTTCTGAGATTTTATCATCTAGTTGCAGCCTTAAATGTAAGTGTGATACAAGTTTAGTGAAGCTCTGGGATAAGCTGGTACATATAATATCTGTGTGATGCTGAAAAATGTTTTATTTATCTTTAACACTTTTGAGGGAAATGTTGGGAAAAGTAGGCTTTTCCTGGAGGCTTCAGTTTCCCTGAGGCAAAACAGTGGTTTTCTTATAACCCTGCTGTTACCACTCGAGGTACCTGCAGTTACCATTTGCCACCAGCAGGGGTCACCCTCAGTTTACGCTTAACTTTTTTATCTTATCAGAAATAAAAATCTCTGCCTCTCAGGCTGAGTGCATCACCTGCTCAATATTTCATTATTTCCTAAAATGTTGGGATGAATATGATTGGCTGAGTACCTCCAGTGTGCAATATATATTTTTTGAAGACAGGGACTGGGGCTAAAGCTGTGAGGAGGGCATGTTTGATAACCTGTCATTAGTTCACACAGGCTATCTTGAGGGGGGGAACACTGCTCACGTTGACAGTGCTCATGTGTTATGGCCTTAGGTGACCCAATCAGGTTTGTTTCTGACACAAGCTGTTGTCTAATTATACAACCAAGGGCTTGGCTATGCACTCCTATAATACTATAATAAAACAACTGCATGACACCAAAGATACAGAGAACCCTTGTTTTTGGCTCAGTGATAGACAGTGAAGAATAAAGGAAAAATAATCACATATTCCAAGTAAAAATTCAATAATATTACCTGTTAACCCAACAGCTGACTCCAGTGTTACAGGCTGGAAATTGCTGCTGGTTGTGATTGTGTCCTAATGTCCCAGAAGACAACTGTGTTAAACCCTTGTTTAGCAGCAGATGAGGGTATACACCCAGCAAGGCTCGCGTAAATATTCAGCTCTGATTACAATGAGGACGTTTTGGTTTGTTCATCTAATGAATGATTCCATAGTGGAAATAATTGGCCCTCCTCTCGGTCTCTTCATCCCGCTGTCTTTCTCCCCTAATGTCTCGCAGGATTTTCCACAAACCTCCTATTGTTTATTCAGTCTCCCGTTTTATCAGGGCCCCGTGTTGTTGAGCACCTTTTTGTTCTGCGCTTGATTTTCCACATTCAATCAGTTCTCCAGACGAATATCCACTTTGATTCTTTGATAGCGCTTGTTAAACGTCCCGCACTTTGGATGCAAATAGATCTAGAATTTCCGCAACGAGATGAGAATTTCATTCATTTGCGGTGGGGGATGAACGGTGGTTTGTTTGTCCCTCATCCTTCAAAGTGAAATTTGATCAAAGCCTCACAGCGGCTTATGTTGGGTTTCACACGTGGGGCACAGGGGTGTCTGTTTTGTTTTGTGCCTATGCAGCCGCAGGGATGGAAGGGAATTACTTAACCCGAGGTTGCCACTCAATGAGTCATTCACTTAAAGATGTTTAGAGTTTTTTTTTCCGTTGCTGCAGGTGGGAGACTGAGGCAGAGAGAGGGGAAAGAGAGAGGCAGTGAAAGAGGGGATGTGAATTGCTCTAACCGTACTGGAGTGGCTTCACACGAGAGACACATCATTGTCTTTTGTTTCGCTCATTCTTCTGTCTTTTTCTTTCTGCTCTAACTTTCGCTACCAATGAGTCATCCACCCCCCACCCCCACCCCCCCTTTCCGCTTTCCCTCTCATTTGAGCTGATTTCCCACCCACCCTTTTGACAGCAGCGCGTGATCTCCTTCCTCCATCCCTCCTTTCCAATCTCACACACTCACCCACACATTTCCCCCAGGGCTCCTGCTCACTCCTTTACCTGATTCAAACATGGCAACACATACACATACACTTGCCTGAAGGTCTGTGCATTGCAGACGCACGCACACGCACGCCCGCACACACACACACACACACACACACACACACACACACACACAGGCACGGACACACAGGCACAGACACATGCACACATTTTAATTCACTCACTTCCATCCTCCCAATTGCCTTGTATAAAATGTATATATGGTATATGAAAGGGATTCTGTTTGTGTAATCGAGGCTATATTTGACTGCAAACATTAAAATTACTCACATCAGCGTTGCCTTGTGTAAATGTCACTCAGCAAGACACACTCTCACCCACAGAAGCAGATCCAGTTACATGGGTGGCACACTTCATTGCCTTGCTGCACACTTCTTGCCGATAGTAGCTGGGAAAATATTTGTGGTTAGGCAGGTGTGTAACAAGGTTTTTCTAGATCAGTGTCTGCTATCTCATGAAGTCTGTGTGAGATGATGTGTGCAGATCTCTAATTGAGATTTATATACTTTTATTTAATAGAGTATGGATGCAAATAGGAGCGTATTTATTGCAATTATTTCATAATTCCACATGCATCCTGGTTCACCTATTTCCCAAGCCTGCGGTCTATTTTTAGTGCCATAATGCTTTAATGTGCTGATCCCTCAATGTATTGATCCCACACAAATGAGCTGTTAGACTCAGCATTACCTTAAATAAATGATTTCCACTCAGGGAGGGCATAAAGTGAAGCCATTTAGCATGGGATGTAGTATTGGGATGTAATGTAATGTGTAGCTTAGCGGCAGGAGTCAAGGGATGAAGTGGTCGGTCCAGACTGAAATATCTCAGCAACTGTTGGATGGATTGCCATGAAATGTGCTACAGACCTTCATGTTCCCCTGAGGATGAATCCTAATGACTTTGGGGATCCTCTGACATTTCCTCTAGCACCACCATGAGGTCGACATTAGTGGTTTTGAGTAAAATGCCTCAACAATTATTTGCTGGATTGCTATGAAATTTGGTACACACATTCATGTACCCCTCAGGATGAATTGTAATAACTTTCATGATCCCCTGGCTTCTCATCTTGTGCTGACATCAGGTCAAAATTTCAATTTGTCCAATACGTTTTGGTTTATGACTAAATACCTGCAAAACTAATGACATTCCCATCAGCCTCAGCTGTACTTTGTGTAGTGCTAATTAGCAAATGTTAGCTTGCTAACATGCTAAACTAAGATGGTGACCATGGTAAACATTATACTTGCTTGATATTGGCATGTTAGCATTGTCATTGTGAGCATGTTGGCATGCTGACGTTATCATTCAGCTCAAAGCACTGCTGCGTTTAAGTACAGCTTCACAGAGCTGCTACCATGACCGTAGACTCTATAATGAGCAGTAAATCGAGATTTTGGACACTCATGAATTATCATCATATTGCATCATCACTGAGAGGTGTTGAGTTGCACAACAGTAATTTTTGCATTTATAAAATGTGTTGCATTGCACTGTAGGATCATTGGCAGAAAGTAGTGGACATGCCATGGACTTTACTTTTATCTTTCCATAGTTGGAATTTACGAGGAGAGCTTAGATTTCACACTCGGAATTTGGACGCTCAAATAAAATGGCGGAGGGTAAATGCAGCGCACTATATAGTAAATGGGGGTGTTTTTGGACACAGCCTTAATCTTGTTCTACTTTAATTTATTGTTTAGCAACTTTTCCTTGTTGTAGGCTGCTAACAGAATCATCCCACCACTTTGTTACTGACCTGTGACTATATCTTGGCTCATTAAGAATGTGGGTTTAAAACCCTTAATCTAAAAGACTCACTGCAGCAATAAGCCTTGACGGATGCAGAGCATGTTAATCAATAGGGCTCTGATGTTTCTCAGAGATGCTCTGGAGGGGAATCTCTGATTTGTTTTTGGTCATTCCTTTCTTCTCGTTTTTTCCTGTCAAGGGGCTGGCTGCCGTCCCCCATGACAGCTGTCCGACGAAACAAGCTGCAATCCTCTCCAAAACTCTGTGATTCTTGTTTTCATCTTCACTTTTTTCCCACTACGCACCTCCTCTTTCCCTCTCCTTGCCTCTTGTTCTCTACCTCATTTTTATTCTGCCCTCTCTTCACTTTGTCCTTCACCCTTACCCTTGTCCTTAAACTTCTCTGTACCTCTTGTTCCTCTAATCCAGTTTCTCCTCCCTTTATTGTTCTTTCTCCTGGTATCTTTCCTCATTTTCCCCCTCTATTACCCTATTTCTCTCTTTCTCTGTTTTGATGTATTTTTCTTGACATTTTTAGACATTTTGTTTGTTGATTCTAATACTTGGGAAATTATGTAATTCTGTTTTGGACCTTTCTTGTTTGTGTCCCAGAGTGTCTGGAACTTTCTAAAGTGCTTACTTCAAGGACATCTTTTAATTCTCTCTCTGTTTTGTCGCTGTCTGTCTCTCTCGGTCTGTCTCGCCCTCTTTCAGGAGGAGTTGCGGGAGCTGAGGGAGCAGCCCATCGACCCCCAGGCGGAGCAGGAGATCATCGAGAGCATCGAGGAGGTCTACTTCTCCAATGACTCCTTCGACATGGTGCAGCATGAACTGGAGGTCAGATACTCTCTGTATCAATGCGTTATTGACTGAATGAGCACCACTCACTTGTAAAATGATGACAAGAAACTCGCTCCCAAGTTCCCACGCCCCCTCCATAAAATAATAACTCCATCAAACCCACCACATTTCAGTAATTCGGGTAACAGCAATATTGCATTTCTAATGTGAATAAATGTGGTTCCCTGTGCTTTGAACCTCATCTGACTGGCAGAGTTAAAGCTTTTTCTCATCTGAGCTGCTGTCTCTTACACTTCTGCTGAGACGAATGCGTGCCATTGACGTCCGGATTGATGGATTGCATCCACTCAACAGAGGAAGGGTGTGAAATCTCATTAGATTTATCTTGGTATTGCTACACCATCTGATTGAGACTCTCAGTCAAGGGGAAAGTAATTACCTATCATCCTTTGGGCCATGGATTTGTAATATCTTCTTTCCTTAGCAGAGTTTGTTTGCTGTTTACTAAATAACATCCTCTACCTTCTTGACTAATCTGACTTATGATCTGGCAAAGGGTATTTATTGAGCAAATTCTTTTTGTTTTTTTGAATAGAGGAGGAGCTGCAGCTATCTTCCGTCGCACCAGTTAAACCAGCTTAAGCTCTTTGAAATGCCTAGTGAGATATATTTGAAAAATTAAGATGCTCAGGAGTGAAGATTAACTCTCTCAAGATAAACGAAATCCCTGCTATGGCCCCGAGTGCCAGAACGTGGAACGTACTGCCATAGCTCTGCTTTGAATATTTTTTTGTCTGACGCACACCTAGCAGCCACTTTTACTATGCTGAACAGTAGACAGGTTTGGAAGCAACATGCAGCTATATAGAAGTAAGAAGGGCTTACAGTGTTTGCAGATGTGTCTGCAAAAGTCTTGGGTGTAGGAGGATGTATTGTAAACAAACGTAAAGTTGTATGCTTGTATCTGTGTGTGTGTGTGTGTGTGTGTGTGTGTGATTATAGAAACTTCCACCTGAGCTGAACCTGCAGGAGCTGGAGGAGTACAGAGACAAGCTGAAGAGGCAACAGGCAGCAGTGAGTATCTCCCACACACACACACACACACACACACACACACACACACACACACACTCTCTATGGTGTCTGGCTGGCTCATGGATATAAAAATCAAGAAAACAAAAGAAGTTTTGATTTGAATCATTAAGAGTCTTCATTTCCATGGAGTGTGCTCAGTTGTCATGGAGATGGGTCTGTTGACGTGAGCTCAGTAACTGCTATAATTTCATCTACAGCACTTTCAGGACTTCTCATTCGTGTTGGCATAAAAGTTAATTAATTACAGGTATGAGCCAAAACTCTATCTGCTGATGAAGACCATGTAATACAGTTGAAAACACCTGAAAAAGCAAATAAGTGGACCTTGAGTTGGGATTGTTTTGTCATTTTATACATTTTGTAAATACTGATCCCTGGTTGTCTACCTTTCCCTGTTTTTGCAGCTACTTCAGTATAGATAAGTATAGTGTGTGAGAGTTATAGAAATAGTTTGCTCGCAGGCCCTTTTCAAGAACCAGATGTGCACCACTGGCAAACTCAGATCACTTAGATTGTAATAGTTACTCATTTCAAAAGTATGTCCATTTTACTTGCAGCAGTGTGGTCACAAAGCTAGATGAAAACTTGAGGTTCAAAATTCATTCTTGACCTTGGAAACAGCAGTAGACAAAGCAATCTCAGCTCAGCGTCCGTTTGACTTTTCTAGAGCTCTCAATCATATCATATTGTGGTAGCTGTGGTTCATGAGGTAGAACGGGTCGTCCATTAATCCCAGGGGTTGGCGTTTCGATTCATGGCTCTTACTGTCCACATGTCGAAGTGTCCTTGGGCAAGACACTGAAAGTTGCTCCCGATGGAAGCCAGCACCTTGCATGGCAGCTCTGTCACCATCGGTGTGTGAATGTTGACAACCGCTATATAAGTAAAGTCCATTTACCATTCATATCATGTCATCTTCATCAGCACGTGTCATGTAACTGTGACCTTGGAAACAGCAGTTGACAAAACAATTTCACCTCGGCATCCATTTAGTAGTACTTTTCTGGAAAATGAAAGTAATGAAAAGCGCTTAAAACCTAACACACTGGCCTACACATGCAGACACACAGTATGAAACACAAACACAAAAAGCTTGCTTTCATTTACATAAAAGCTTTGAATTTCTATGTTTGCTCCATTATTTCATAGAAACAATTTGCTTGGCTCCCCAAAGATCCTGTCTGCCTGCCTGACAACTTCTTGTGTCCCACTCTAGTTAACAGCGCCATGTTGAGTGTGTGTGTGAGGCTAGACGGGAACATTAACACCCCTTCTCCCAATAGCCATAGTTTGTTTGTGCCTGAACTCTGATGGCAGACTCTGATGGCAGACTCTTGTGACGTCAGTGACTATGTTTTCCTCCTGCGGCCACAGCAGGGCCATTTCCATAGTGGCCGTAACTTTGAGGTCAGTCAGGTACTGGCAGTTTCCACCAGGAGAGCTGGCCTGTCAACAAATTCTATTTATAGAAACACGTGGGAGAGAAAGCAGCGCTTTTCCCATCTACATCCTCAATCCCCACAGTCCAGTGCAGATTTTGCCCACTTACCCTCTTTCCTGACAAGCTTCTGTGCTTTCGCACACCTGTTTGTCTCCATCGCTTCCTCAGCTCTACTTTTGTTTTTTTGTACTTTGCCACATCTATTCCCTCCACACCTCCTCTTATCCCTCTTTTTCATACATGCCACACGTCCCTTCTTTTGATATTTTTGGCAGTTGCCCACAGAGCTGTCTGTTTAGTTGAGAGGATGCTCCACACTTTGTGGCCTGTGGCATGGCGAGACCTATAAGTTATTAAAGCCTAAGAGTACACAAACGTACCCTCACACATACCCTCTCTCCATCCATCTTTCTCTCTGTCTCTGGCTGTGAGCCTGCAGGCACCTCGTTTATGGAATCAGATTTGTGTCAGTATAATCAAACAAAGCTTTTTAAATATCAAACAAAAATAAGAATTTGAGAGAGAATTAAACTCACTGAAGCAAAAAAACGTAATCTCAAAAGTAAACTTATAAATTGCAAACAAATAATTTGTGTAACCGTGTAAACAATTGGTCTTTTACTTTTTTGATAATATGTCCTTTTGTTTACAGTTTTGGTTTCGGTGGGACATGGACACCCTAAACAGCGGCAGAATAAAATTAATAAAGTGTTGCAATTTTTATATCTTGTAGGAATCCAGTAAAGTTGGCTAGTGGGTAGTGAATGCCCAGTGCAGCTGTTTAGGATGTCTGTGTCCAAATCCTCAGCTATGTTTCTCAGAAAGCTCATCAATGAACCCTGCAATCCTGAGTCTATATGAGAAAACCTATAGACTCTATCTTCATTCTTCAGTATATACCTCCTTTTAATTTTTTCAAGCTAAACATTCTGGTCTTTCTTTCTGCCAATCATCATCTTGTCTTTAAAATTATGAAAGCTCCAACCCTCTACAATTGCAGTTGTATGTGTTAAATTCCACAGTCTGTTTTCATGAGAGCTGAGAAAGAGACAATAGAACATTACATACACATATGGATAGTACTCATGCAATAGTAACTGTATACACATATACATACATTACGAGACCAGAAAAGACCAGAAAAGCAAAAGCAAATGAAAACTGTACAAAAATGTTTTGTATATGTGTTTGTCCGCTTTCTCTCAAGAAGTCTCACTATCCCATCGATGTCAGTCATCAAAATGTCAGTCACGTTCGGAATAATTACGAGGAGATGCAGTTTACACCTGTTGCCCTTGAATGAATAATGGATTTCTTTTATTCTGCAGTTTCTATTTTTAACAAATACTGTAACTGTCATGGGGCTTCCTGCCATATACATGTCCCCTACCTAGCAAAACAACACTGTTGCCTTAACAGGAAACATGTGTGATTGATTTTATGCTTTGATTTGGTTCAATATGGAAATTCTAAGGCTTAGTTTCCGGTAAAAATCAGTCTTATGCATCGCAAATGAGATACACGAGAAAGTTTGAAATATGCTAGTAGTGCATGGCTTGAAGGGGCTGCTGAATTTTTATTTCTTCCAGAATTCATTTGACAGTGTACTGCAAATAACCCCCCACATTTTTTGAAATGCCTTTATTGTGAAGCCATATGTGTGGATGATTGTGTACGTGATGCGGTTCACCTGACTAGTGCCGATCTTCTGTTGTCACTAATGGAAAGACCAGCTCTACAGGTGGGCAATTTATGTGTGCATTCATACTAGACACATACTGACTCCCCTACTCGTGCACACACACACACACACACACACACACACACACACACACACACACACACACACACACACACACACACACACACACACACACACACACACACACACACAAAAGCACGTCCGAGCCTACAGAGGCATGTAGTCGTCAGTGTGTGAAATAGAGCATAGCCCTCTGAAGAAGTGATAATGGTGCTTTCAGTTTCTCACTATGGGGTTATTGTGTGGAGGCCTTTCCTCCTGGCAGATGATGTGGAAGGTCTCCACACACTTTATCTGTGATGCCATTTGTTTTGCTGTAAAGCAGCTCGACATAGGTGTGTGGGTGTACCTGGTTGTGTACTAACGGGGGCTTGAGTACATGGGATGAAAGTGAAAAAGATATAGTATTGCACCATGTGTACTGCATGTACTTGTTCCTTTGCCACTCTTGCTTTGAGGAGGTGTGTATGAGCTGGCGACATAAATATATTTATGTCAACATATGACACATGTTGACATAAATATCCCCTCTTTCCTTTTTCCTCCTCTCCCCTGAGTCATCTGCTGTATGTATTGGAGAAGAGAGTCCCGTTTCTCTGCCACAGTATCCAAGCTTAATTGGCATCTCACACACACACGGCAGAGGCTCGTCTCAGGGCCAATTGCCTTTTCATGCATTGAGACTTCAGCTAATACGAAAAATGTCAGGGTCCAGAGACAGTGTATTGTTGCTATAATTCCCATGTAAACACACAAATGCTAGAAAGCCTTAATTAATGTGGACACACATGCTTGTATTATTCTTCTGAGGGCTTTTAATGACTATAACTGTCATCTAAACCCTTACCTCTACCAAAACCTGAAATACTGTTACTTTGAACCTAAAAGCTTAAATCCTAAAATGTCCCCTAAAGATGTTAGAGCCAACAAAATATATTAAAATACATATACACATGCACAGTACCTAATGCCTTTGTAGGGACAACTCATGAGCAGTATCACAGCATTATGCATTACAGTTCCCATCAACCTCAAAGTGACTTTCTTGACAGGAATGTAGGCTGCAGAGATGTCGGAGGAGGCAATGTTAATAACGTGGATGAACATATTCAATTTTTAATGAAACTTGAAAGCTAGGGATGACTATCCCTCCTGCAGCAATAATGAATTCCTTCCCATTGCTCAGTTTTTTAAAAGTTAGCAATGCTTATGCAACCTTTGCCTAAACCCCGCCTGGCTGCTAAAGTTCTCCTTGTGTTCAAATCGGGCTGAAACGATGTCCTGCTGTGCAGAGGAAGTTTCAGGTGGTGTGTGTGTGCGCGAGTGAAAATAGAGCACGAGAGGTCACATCATTGCATGCAAAAGAGACTTACGCACACAGCTTCAAAGCACCCCAACACCCCTATTTAGAAGTTGGTCTGACAGAATATGACACTACATAAGAGGCACTGAACCTCTGAAATACATTTTCCAAATGTTATTTTCATTTGGCAATTTGGATTTTGTTTTTTCTGCAGCACAAACAAAATGACCTCTCCTTACAAATGATGGAGGAGTGCATTAGAGCACTGCTTCAAAGTGAATACGGGTTTTATTGCTCTGTGTTACCAGTGGAAACCCTCACTGTTGACTTTACTCTCTCGGTTCTTAGCTCTCTTAATCAGGAAGACTGACCTTCACTATTACTTTTCTGCTTGATACTTTTTCACTGCTACCACCCCTAATTAGTGCTAGCTAATTGAGCTCTAATTACCTCATACATCTCAGTAAACACTTGCAAGAAGTAGCAAACATTTTTTATAAGCCTAACATATATATCTATGGTGTACAGCCTACTTGCTAATGAGCGAGTGCTTGATAAACTGTCCAGACATGTTCAATCTCTGTTACCAATGCTTGTATTTGTTAGCTTTTTCTTTCTAATAGATGATGTGTGTGAGCTGCAGAGTGTAGTCTGCATAAGGCATCTGTCTTCCCCTGTGATTTCCCTAATTTTTCCTCATTTTTCTTCTCCCTTATGGCCTCCTGTAGTGTCCCTACAGGAGAAAATTGCAACCATTGTCTTTCTGCGCATCTGAGTTGATGATTGTTCATTGCCAGCCATGAGTTTTGGATAACATTTACTCCATCTGCTAAATATTACATGCACTGTGTGTGTGTGTGTGTGTGTGTGTGTGTGTGTGTGTGTGTGAGGGCGAGCTGATAACTAATGATTTTGGCCTTGTGACTGGTAGGAGGGTTTGGTTACTCACTGCTGGGTTTCCATTATGTGTTTAGACTCTTTCACTCCTTGAAAAAGTTTAGTATTATGTGTTACAGCCAGTGGCTTGCCAATAGGTGGCATTATGGCCTAATCTTGGGGCAGCTTTGTGAATGGTTGAGGATTTGTTTTGGGCTTCTTAAACACGATTCCACATTAATTTTTGTTTCTCCGCCATTTCCCTGTCCAATTTCTTGTACTTCTTCCAAGTACTGAATATTCTTTCCTCTGTGACCATCATATTCATACATTTGAATGTTAAAAGACACTCAAACCCTGTGGAATAAACAGTTTCAACTGAGCTGCGTTCGCCATCTGTTCAGGTCTCCAGTCGGCCACCATGCATACTTAACTAAAATGTCATCCCCGTCCCTGGTCTGGTCTACTACATACTAGCGCATATGAACACCTCCTCACTGTTTTGAATAAACTCACGCCTACTGTAAAATGTCTACTGTGTATGTGTTGGTGTGTGAAGTTAGACAGTAATAGAAATGAAAGAGAGATGGCTCACTGTGAGTGGGAGAAAGATAGTTACATCTACTGGATTGTTGGAGTGTTTGTTCTTTGTCATTATAATGAGCTGCACATTCATTTTCTGCTCATGTACTTGTAGTAAGATTTGAATCATTTGAGCTTCATTCATTCTTGACTTTGACACTGAAATTAATTGATTTTCTTGTAACTGATACAGCCCATCATTTCTAGAAATTAATCTTTTATGAACTTACATGAGAATATATTTTTATATATCCCTTCCTATAAGCATCCTATGTTAATGGTGCACTTCATCAATTTTACACATCAAGATAAGAAAATGACTGATGATGTCATAATGATGTCATCAGGGTTAATTCAGCTTGGGTTTCGAGACTACAAATTCATAACAGAAGGCCTGTGTTACAAACTGGCGTAACGTAAATGTCTAGATTAGGAGGTAAACTGGAAAGTGATTGTCAACTCAACTGTGCACATGCAAATTAACAGACAAACTATCCAAGGACAGAGTAGAAAAAAACAATCCGCATGCTCGTTTGATAATAAGTAAATTGGTAAAAGGCACAAAGGAAAACACAATAGGAACAGAGAGAACAGAGACTTCTCTTAAAGAAATAAGAGTAATGCTATTGAGAAAGACATTGAATGAAATGAAACTGAGAAAGGGAGACATTTTCGTAAAATGCTTTGGCTATATTGCGGTTTAGATACAGACATCCGTGATTGTTATTCTTGCTCCATCCTCAATAGCAAGATTACACTGCCCACACTGTTTTTGTGGGGTGACATTTTGGAAGAAACATCAAAATGTCTTTTCACTCTTTTGTTATATTCCACGTCTCATCATTTTCTCTCTCTCTCTCGTTCTCTCTCTCTGTAGGTTTCTAAAAAGGTCGCCGATCTCATTCTGGAGAAACAGCCTGCTTATGTCAAGGTAAGCTTTCACTGTCAACTCAAAACCACTTTAAACAACCGTGTCTGTCTCTTCTTGGCCCAGCCACTCATCTTAAAGTATTTCAGCTGCTGAAATGTCTTTCCAAAACAGGTGTTTTCTTTTCTTTTTTTTAATGGCATCTTTTCTCAACTTATGACTTGTTGTGATTGGGCATCAGTTTATTTTGATGCTATCAGGATGCCAGTGGATGTGTTCCTGTGTCGACTGCCGACCGCCAACAAGATAAGGTAGAATTTCCGTAACCATAGCAATAGGAAATTTGACTCCATCCATGGATAAGGAAAAGGGAGCAATGATCTATTTTTTATTCAGAATATAGTCAGGTTGTGAATTAAAACTAAGTCCGTAAAACCCCTTCTTTGATCGCCTAGTGATGTTGCAATGTACTGAAATTAACCAGTGTGTGTGTGTTTTTCTATTTTCGGTCAGATCCAGTAGAGACTACAGGACCACATTTGCTATAGTGATGAGTCAGAATGATTATCTTAAGTGATTTTATTCATCTGATTCATTTGACAAATTAGCGAACCGATGTGACCTCATCCATCTCATTCTGTTTAGAAATGCACCTTGTAGCAACAGCATCATTCTTGACCCTTCAAACCTTAAAAACATGAGCTAAGAGTAGTTTGCTGAACCCACTGCCACATGGAAAGGAACAGAAATGACTCTACTACCTTTTGTGGAGGTTTAATAATCTTGGATAGCGTCGTGTGTTAGTAAATGAAACTCTCTATAGACGCTGGTGCTGCAGCTGAAGCCAGCATCAGGATCCTTCCAAGTAAACTAGGTAAACATGTCTGTGTACACTGTATTTGATTTGTGGCTGCATCAAGTGGGCTTCAAGATTAAAGGGTTTTGGCAGGAGACAAAGATCTGTGATGCCAAAATGTGCATATTTGTGTGTGACTGTGTGTGTGTGTGTGTTGGATTTGATTGAAGGAGTTGGTCTTCTGATTCATTTGATTTAGAAATCAAACTTTACTAGTCCCATCAGATTTATCGCTATTGACGTTTGGTAGAGTATGTCAAATTTATGTTTAGTCAAGGAAGCTTTGATCCCAGCTAGACACAGCAGATGACTGACAGCTTTAACAAATTTGGTATGTAGTGAAATTGCAGTGAAATTACCGCCATTGTTAAGCCATCTGAAGGTCAGCCTATGAATAGTAAATTGATCATTATTTCTGTGACCCTCCCTGTGACTCTGCAGAGTCAAAATGACAGCAGGGCTTATTAGTAGACGTTGCCAGGGATTTCGGGGGAATTTCCATTGACCCATCTCAGCCTATATTCACTTGGTCTACAAATGCCCTGTGGAGTTCAGAGGGCACTTCAGTTTCTACATCCACTGCATTAATGTCACAATGAGAAGGAAGACAGGGTTTCACTACATAATTTCCTAGCATTCAGAAAGACTTAGAGACCAAAATAAACCAAGACCAATGACGTACTTCGTGCTTGTCCCTTGATTCGCAGATTTGTTTAGTCTATACGGCCTGGCAAATATACTTTATCCTGCCCTTTAACCATGAAAGGCTGTTGAGAAATGGGGACATACAGTACATCTTTGAGGCTCTTCTCGCTGTTTTGTGTTTTCTGCAATGTACCTGCTTCTTCTCATCTCCGCTGTGTGATATTTTATCAAACATGTACACCGAAACACATACGGCTGAAGAAACACACAGCCACAGGGCACAATGCCACTTTCCCTCAGTGCTCATGTGCTGTGCTATAACACATCGGTGGACGCATAAATTGTGCAAACACGTACACTCATGCCTCAGCGCTTGAAATGATGGCCCGCTAAGCGTCTGATGTGATTCATAGCTATGTAGTGACTAACCCTTCTTCTGTTGGGGCCTGTGTCTGATCACTGTTGCTGCCTTCTAGCGACACATGGCCTCCCCTTGCACTCGGAAAGGGTCAAAAGTGCGATCAGGCCTCCTCATGTGGAAGGTTTCATGCAGGCATTATAATTGACTGATGTACAACTGTTGATTACTAATTAATAGTCTATATCTTTCATGTGCCCACACTTTGCTGCCCTTTTCTTTCATTTTTATACCTCTATATTTGAGTTTGGCTTTTTAAAGTTGACACAGTAAATTTATTTTCCATGAGTTCAGACGTGATCCAGTTAAATTGCTGGATCAATAAAACAGGTAGTAGGATGATTTAAAATAACTGCCAGTAACTGACAGTTTAGAATAGAGTGGCCAAACTGCATGACCCTTAGACTTGTCAGGAAAGAAATATCGTCCTCTGGAAGTCTAAGTTGTAATGAATTTGCACCAGGTAGCCCTGACCAGGTCGGTCAGCACCATTGGAAAGGAATGGACTTGGACTGGTATTCAATTATTTTCCACTGGAAACACTCATCACAGTTGCTGCTGGTGCCTTTGTTCGTGTTCCCCAGTTGCCTCCTTTGAAAGAGATTGGTAATTTGTCCAGCCTTGGTGGTCATACCTGCCAATTACATAAGGCTCTTAAGGCTGTTTCATTGGGGAGACTGGAAATTGACAGGAAACAGGGCCGATAATATGTGTGGAGATGTGCGGGTATGGTCACATACCCTTTAGGTAATTGTGTGTGAATGTGGAGACATAAACATACTATATGCAAAAAAAAAAAGAAGTCAACTCCAGCTGTGAATCCCTGCACTTGTGTCTCATAAATGCCATTCAGCTTTGTTTTCTATTCACCTTTTAAACAAAACGCGACTAGGGCAGGGCCCAAACAGCGGCATCATTAGAATGTGTAGGTAGGATGGGTAATGGAGCCAGTGCATAGTCAATGTGCTCGGGGGTCACAGGGAGGACCTCTTTTGAATATATGAATAAAGAAGCCTGGGAAAAAAATCATCTCCTCTTTGACCTTCACTTCCCACACCAGCACCTGTGTCTGTGGACATCGTAGGAGTCGGGTTGTATAGTTTAATTGTACTTGAGTAGGCTCACCTTTCCTGTATGTGTACAGTACATACAGATACCTGCAATTGTGTGTTGTTATGTAGTGGAATTCAGCCTGTCTTTCCTTGAAGTCTTATTCCACGTATCATGCATAGCAGCTCTTTAACCTCTACTAAAACCACTGTACACAGTTATTGTATTTTCCCTGCTGATTGAGCCCTCCTCTCTGTCAGGTTAACTGTGGCTTACAGACAGGATAGACAGCTCGGAGCAATGGTATAACAACAAACTGGAGCCTCAGGCTTCATGCTGAGCACTTAGCATGTTGAGCACGCGTGTCTGTGTGTGTGTTCAATTCTGTTTGAGGCTGCATGTATGCATTCAAGCTGTTTTGTCTTTTCCTGCGTGGATTTGTGCACATAACTGAATGCATGAGTGTTTCTACATTACATCATGGACTGAGTGTTTGCACAACTGCTGTGTACAGTATAACCTGTGTGTTGATAATGGGTGTCATAACAAAGGGTAGAGAGCGCAAGCCAGACTGTGTGTTCGTCTGGTGAAGCAAAACATTAGTTTTTGTCGGACACAGGAAAGAAATGGCTCTTTCCTTGACCAGATTTGCCCCCGACTGCACTTTATTTGTAACTACACACACTGTTATTGACTGTTTAATTGAATTAAACCAACCAGTACTATGCACTGACATACATGTCAATCATTGATTCGTTTTACAACTTAGACTTTGCATCACTTTTATGATATTGGTGAAGTCAGGAGTTTGGGATTTGAGAATGATGCCTGGACAGCTTGATCCCCTTCGCTGTGAACTTTTTGATGAGTCTGGCTTTGGTAAATTTCATTCTATTACGTCTAGACATAGTACAGGTTTACAGTTGTGGCTGCACTGCTCCCAGTATGTGAATCAGTCTGCTGGATTCAGTCTCTAAATGATTCCTCAGCTGGATCTGGTGAGTCAGCCCAGTCCCAACCAGTTCCCGCTGCTTAGAGCACAAGGGCATTTTCTGAGGACACATTGTAATGTACATCTGAGTGAACCAAGGCCACCATGGCACTTTCATGTACGAATAAACTGTTCTGACCAGTGCTTATGAACTAATTTAAGTTCTAGACATGTGAAGGCTTTACAGACAGTTGCTCTTAGATGTGTGAACTAGTATTTGATTTGCAAAAGCATCAATGTGAGCGTTATACCATGTCCATATTTTCCTAGACCATGTTAAAAAAACTGCATTTTGATGGTGATGTCTCACCAGCATCACATCAAGGTTACATACATTAATTTGACTAGACTAACTTATCATTTTTACAATTAGGTTTTTGTCAGGATGAAGAAAACAATATGTAACGTGTTAATTAGTGAACTTTACAGATTCTGTTGGATTTTGTTACCTTCGGACAGAGCCAGGCTAGCTGTTTCCCCGTTTCCAGTCTTTATGCTAAGCTAACAGGCTGCTGGCTGTAGCTTCATATTTAGCACACAGATATGAGAATGATATTGATCTTCTCAGCTAACTCTCGGCAAGAAAGCAAATACGTGTATTTCCCAAAATGTTAAACTATTCCTTTAACAAATTCAAAGTTAATGATAGCTTAATGATCGAAAAACTATTCATAATTTAAAGTAAATAAAGTTGTAAGCAGTTTATTGACCTCTCTGCCAGTAGGGTTAGGGGGTTAGGGTTAAGTGTTAGCTTTAACAAGAACATTTTTGTGTTCATGAACCCAATTATTTGTATTAGTATTATGGCATGCTGATGTTGCCTAACAGTCCCAATTTCATAGGCCAGAAGCAGAAAAGCGTAAGAGTCGCATGGTGCATGTCCCCTCAGAGAAAACCCTGGCTATTGAATCAACCCTTGCAAACTGTTCTGAGGATTTGTCAAGGTCTTCTTCAACACTCAAGATCATGAGGGTAGATTGGTTTGAATGGGATCATTGATCTCGTACCCACAGCTGAAGTGCCACATTGATGATGTTGTTGTTTTTTTTAATGACTGTTGAAAATGAATTTCCCCGGACTATATTCTGTTGGTAAAAGGTTGTTTTATGTCTGACAGTGTAATGAGGACATTTTTGAGAACACTAAACCTTTTTGCGGCGGGGTGATAGAACATTAAAAATTAGATCAAAGAACAAGCATCTTCCACCTCAGGCATGACATCTGATCAAGATCAAGAAAATAAAAACAAAGAGAGGAAGAGAAAAGTCGAAAATATAACAAGGGTGCAATTTGTCCCTCGGCCCTTCTTTGGCTGAGGGTACGTTTGTTCTCAACAGAGGTCATTGAAGTGGCATAATAACTGAACTCTCAGAGCAGAGTGCTCATTGATTCTTTTCTAAATGTCAAAGCTCTGAAGAAAGTAAGGTTTTCTCTCATTTTCTGTGTGTTTCGAAAGTTCTTCTCTTGGGCTGCATTACACTTTGGCACTGATGATACATGGCTTTCCATAATGGCATCATCTATAATATCTATCTTCATACAATGCTCACAGCAGGATGCATCTCACTGAAGAGTGCTCTGATATATGTGTGTGTGTATGTGTGAGCATTGCTGTTCAAGCCTGTGCAGTACTTAGTGGGGGTAGTGATTTGCTCTGTAAATGGCATTCTTACAGGCATATTTCACTGACAGCACATCTAACAATATCTTTGTGTCCATACAGATTTTACAAGCCCTCTGCATTATAGAATATTTTAGAATTCTTAGTACTAAATGGATATTTCAGCAGTTTTAGTGCCAACTGATAAATAATTCCTTGGAATCTGAAACATTAACTCTGAAATGTTCCAGTGTTTATAGATACAGTATGCTGCTTTGTCTTATTTACTGTAATTTTTACCACAAACTTCTTCCTTGTTCTCAGGAACTGGAGCGAGTGACGGCGTTACAGACTAACCTGCAGCTGGCAGCAGTCATTTGCACTAATGCAAGGAGGTAATAGTGTTCTATTACCTACTATCTATTCACTGAATGAAATAGCTGCAGAAATAGCCCATTCAAACCACATCTGCATACTAAGTGCTTTCCTCATAACTATGATAACATTCTTTCTCTTCATATTGTCTGTTAATATGGTCACAAATGGCAAACTATTCTGTCTTGTTTGCCCTTGGAATACAGTAGCAATCAAAGACATGCCACTATATATGATACTCTCTGTGCTACAATAAGTTATTTCTTTGTTTATTAGGCGTGTTATTATGTTGCTGGGGGCGATAAGTCGATACTTTTTGTCTCAATGTTCCTAAAACTTTGGGTGGTAATAGTATACTGTATATTGTATTGTAGTCATTTCTTCAGCCATATTACATTTTGTTAATTTAGGGACAGATGTCATGATTCATGTCTCTGGTGTTATTAAATCAGAATGATCAGGTACACATTTTGGTGAACCTGAAATATCAAAAGCAAAATTATTTTTGCCAATGATTTGTCCAAATATGCAAAATTTGGTAAAATATACTCCTGGTGCTACCACCTCCTGCATTAATTGCAATAATGACCACAGTAAAAACACCAAGACCATATTTGTTTGTGTGTATTTGTTTTTTTTTTTCATAGATATACAGTAGAGTTACATCAGTTACACTCCATTCCCTACTCAGTACTGAGTTCACTTGGTGTATCATTTTCCTCACAATGTATTGGACTTTTAAATGCCAGGTAAACATAGTGGTATTAATCTTTATTGATGCTATGTTCTCCCTGTGCTGCGATGTCTTGTGTGAAGGCAACTGAGCGTGTCGAAGGAGGGATTTACAGAGGCCAGCCTGGGTCTATTGTCCAATCAGAGGAGACGACAACTGCTGACAGGCCTGCTTAAGTCACTGAGGACCATCAAGACGCTGGTAAAGTTTACACACGTAGTTTACATAGATCATATTTTGTTCAAACTACATCTAGCTATTGTGTAACCTACCACCCTGAGCACGCCCAGTCTGGTTCACGATTGAGCCTGACCTCTTCAAAAGATTCTCCCTTAGTCCCAAGTAACTGCGTGCTTTTTATTGGGTCCTTTAGCTAGAGCCCTGCATGGATTGTTATTCTGATTTGGTTCACTTCCAAAACCAAATTAGTACCTGCCAGTATGAGTGCCATGCCTTACACAGATTGTTCCAGCATCCAGTGTGATGCCCGTTTAATTAAATGGAAGCTGGTCTACAAGCTATCCTTTGACTTAATTGTGTAAAACTTAGCTATTTATAGTAATTAACACACCTATCTGTACTACATTTCAGTTATTTTTGTACTATTATGATTGATTATTGTATATTTTTGACCTGCAACCTAATTCATGTACACTGTAGTCCTGAGAAAAGTTTTTAATTTGCCTGTCAAGCGTTTTTGTTTGGATCCCCTTGGGAATCTTACCTTCCTACTGCAAGGCTCTACCCAGAGCTGTTTCTGCCTGAAATATAGTCCCAAACACACTGTGTGACATGTTGCTGCTGTGAAATGAATTCATGTAGTCTACAATAATCATTGCAACTGTTCCTCCACACATGATTTAGAATTAAGATGAAAATCAATCAAGCATTCTCTGTTTTAATCATTTGCTCATTTGTTTTGATCATCAGCTCTAACCGTAATCAATTAAATACATTACCAACATGGTCAGAGCAGGAAAGCATGTAACTGGTGTTGAACTAGATATCACTTAATATTGTGGCGTGTTGGTGATTTTATACTGTATTCATGTCTTCCTCTTGTCATTCTTCCCTTCTTAGCAAAGAACAGATGTAAGACTCAGCGAGATGCTTGAGGTATTGTAATCCTTTCTATACACACACAAACACACATGCAGAGATATGTGTGTAATTGACTTGAAAGGTCAAACATCAGTAGGGATTCTGCATTGAAAGCCAAACCCACACAAACAGTAGACACTCTGAAAAAATGCCTATCTATTGTGAAGGTCAGCTGCAGCACATGGAATAGATTTGGCCACTACTGAGTGTAATCCTTGGTTATCCGCAGAGTATCTGCTGTAACGGCCATTTTTAAGAAGATCAAACTGAATCAAACAAAAGTAGCACATAACTCTGTCATCATCCAGAACAATGCAGAGTTTACTCTTTATATGGTATTTTGTTGCTTTTATAAAATGACACAGACTATACTCTACGTGCAATCCCAGTCAAAATATGGTATTTTCTGCATGCTGTTAAATGACCTCACTGCTCTGTTCCTTTAGGAGGAAGACTATCCAGGTGCAATCCAGCTCTGTCTGGAATGTCAAAAGGCTGCCAGCACCTTCAAACACTACAGCTGCATCAGGTACAGTATGAACAGATTTATAGTGATATTTAGTTGTATCCAAATGGGAGCAGGCATGGACTTCTTCGTAGATTAAAATATGCTATCAGTATGACGATGCTGATTAATGATGGTCTGGAATGATCAGATGTCAACTCTGCTTAGGTAGAGGAAACTAGGAAATTGGTCTCTTTAAAATCGTGCCCCTATTTTTTTTTTTTTAATTCAGATCGAAAAATGCCATTTTTGTTTTTACCTTTTTTCCCTCAAGGTTGGGATGTAATTTCTCTGTTGGGAGAAGTCTTATTAAGGGGCTTTTCATTACCTCTTGTTTTGCTCATTGTCATTGCCTTGTGGCTGTTGCATTGGCTATGACGTCAAAGCCATTTTTAAAAGTTTGCCAGCATTGTCAGGGGGCTTTTAGCTTGGAAAAATGTACAAAGACTAAACGAGGACATTTTCAGTGAGTGCACGATTGCTGCGATCACCATTGTCTTTAAGAACTTTGTGGTTGGCATGTTTGGAATACGTTTGGACGCAGCTGCCAGCTTTAAGCATATTATTGCTCATCTCTTATTGTGAAAACCATTAGTTCTAAAATTAGTTCTAAAAAAACTGAAAAGGATTCAGTTACAAGATAGAGAGAGACAGGCAGGCAGCTGGTTAATCATGAGTAGAAGGCAACACGTACACACCACTTGCTTTGTCTCTTTTGTGGTGCAGGGAATCAAATCCGCCGAAGATCCAATTCGATAGAAAAAAAGTCAATTACCTCACACACTTATCACCTCTACATTGATTTATTAAAAAAAGGTTGATGTTTCGGTCACAAGAACCTTTCTCAAGTTTTGAGTCTTGAGAAAGGTCCTTGTGACCTAAATGTTGACCTTTTTTAATAAATCAATGCGGGAATTGACTTTTTTTCTATGGAGTTAGTTAGTCATGCCATACTGGTTAGACAGAAAAGAACATCAACAGGGAGACAGACAGACAATTTGTGTTTTGATAGTGCCCACACACGACTGTCATTGTAATCCCTCTTCCCTCTCTCCTTCTATTTAAAGATAAGAGTGGGATTTGAAAGTATAGGGTATATTATTGGTATATTCATGGTTCGTGTGTGTATAAGTAGAGGGGCAATCATCTCTGTCCCTTTGATTTCCTGTGTGATTGTGCTCAATCTGTGGCAGTAGGTAGGTTGCCACACAGCTCCTTTTTGTGTATTGATTAAGGATTGGTCAGGGATGCATTGCTGGCTTCCTCCCTCTTCCTGCGACACAATGTCGGCTATAGACTCGGACAGAATATTTTATGAAGAGGCGTGTGGGAATTAAATTCTTTAGCAGCTCCCACCACACACCAACATAACACAAACACATGGTGTTCCTGCTGTAATTTTTGCTATTTTGTATGCACACTATGAATGGCAGGGTGCTGGCACTGGCATGACAAAACGGTGAGCTCCGCGTTAACGCACACTTCCTCCTGAAGAAACAGGCCTTTTAAACAACACTGAGCATCTACACCTCCTCATTTAACCACTTCACCTGTGTGTGGGTCCATGTTTTGGTCCATGTTTGTGTGTGTTTTTTTCCTTTTTGTTTGAAACCAACTTCTTGACAAAAAGTGCCAAAAAACATTGATTTGTCCAGAAAATAAATCAAATCAACTTTTGGTAACCAATCTTTCAGGCATTGTCAACACTTATAAAACATATTAAAACACATTTATTGTGAAGCACATGCAGGAAGTGTTGAGTTCATATCAACAGTAACACTAACAACATACACTTACCACAGCGTATTACCGGAGAGGAGTGGAAAACACTGGGGCTCTGGCTGTGACGATGCCGTTCGAGTGAAAGAATGACTGCTGGGAAATTGTGATCAATACAGCAACATTATGCACAGGAGGTTGTTGTGGTGTAGAAAATTCCTCCTACTGTTTCCCCCCCACTTGCAGCTGCTGTATGTGTGTGGATATCACTTTTGTTTGTTTTTAACATTAATTTACCATTGATGGCGTTGCACGTCCATGTGGTAATGCTCCCTGAATGTGCTGGGATGGTGGTGTGCAGAATAGACTCGTGCACCATTTTCCACCAAAGATACCACCCATTGTAAACAGCCTATAAATGAGGGAATGTGATTGTGATCATCATATAAAGAAGCACTTACATTTTTTAGAACTGTCTGTGTCACTGTATTCACACGCGGTCCAGATGTGTGATCAAACGTGTCTGTGGAAGCTGGATAGAAATTCAGTTGCCCTCTTCAGCGGTGCTTTCCTTTGCAATATGCTAATACCGCTTCCTGAATGTCGTAGTTTTTAACATTTCTGCATTGATCACACATCTGTCATGCTTTGCATTAGCATGCACATTGTACTTAGGCTGTCTGCCCACAATTGCAAGAACCCTGCCTGCAGCATAGTCCTCCCTAAGCAGCTAGTTGCTGGTCTGCTGCACTTTGATTTAACCTTGTAGCTATACTTTTCCATGCACTGCTGAATGCCCTACATGGAGGCTTTGTTTCATGCCTGCCCTTCTTTTGTCCCTGTCCCCAACCTTTTAAAAGTCAATATTGTTTTCCCAAGAAGGCACTTACACAGCCTCATGCTCCGTCTCAGTCCATTTTCATCAGGCGGCCCACATGGGCAGCTGTTGGGCAGCTTAAGACCCTCACATGTCAGCACAGTGTTCGTAAACTGTGAACTCTGCTGTGGCCTTAGAAAAACAAAGGTGTAATCTAGCTTAGAGCTTCTCTGTAGTATTTTGAGCCACACAGAAGGAAAAGTAAATGGGAAAAGTTTATTTTTGTACCGTGTGGCAGTAATAAATTAAAATACATACATACATGTAAATTGGGTTTTTATGTTATTTTTTAATTGACCATGTACATTTTCCTCTTTACATGGTTTAAGATCTGTTTGGAAGATTTCCTGGAAAAACAAAACATAAAATCCATAACATAAATTCATGTTAGCCTTCTATCTACCCACTGTCAACCCTCACTTTCACAAAATTGAACTTGTACAAAACTAGTGTTGTAAATGAAAACGATAATGTCAAGTCTGTGCCACAAAATCAGAATTTCCAGCATTTCATACAGAATTGCACTAATTGCACACATTTTACTCTGGCTCAGGATATGCTATTATTTTATACCAGTTGTTTTACAAATTGTCAGTGGGTTATTCTAGGTGAAGCTCCTCCACGTCTCCACTCCAGCTAATTGCCATCTTAGTATTGGGGGAGGTGGTTTGTTCAGGCGTTCTCATCTACTCGAAGGACAGGGCGGTTCAGCTGCATGTTTAAGAGGAGTAAAGTGTAGGAAGAAGGGCAGAGGGCTGCTGTGTCTCAGATACACAAACAATTTTGTGCAAGCTGCCCAACACGACACTGCAAGGACTGTAGCAGCTCACCAATTTATTCAGAGCCACGGTCCCTTATTACTCCTCTTTCTGGTTGTAGTATATTTTCTTTTGGAGGCTGTGTGATTGTGTGCCAGTGCAGACTTTTAAGAGGATCCCCATGTGTATCCGCTTGTAGCGGTGTGTCACATGTATTAGTGTTTACTTGCTGGCTTTAGAAAGATCATCAAACGACATGTTTCTTTCGGGGGTGTTTTTGCTCTCTGGCAGGTTTGATTTCACACATACAAATTCAGCTGAACCACAGTGCATTTGTCCATCTCTCTGTTTGTCACCAACATTACTTTTTCAGTTACGCTTGGAAGAAAGAAGATGCTTAACATCTTTATTTTTGTTTATTTGCAGCCACAGTCCTTTCATGATGAGCACCAATTATGCCGGGGTGCATTCATTTGTCCAGCAAACCTGTTTTTGTCAGACTTGTTATCTGCTTTCCAAATGTTTGGATTTAATTGGATGTTCACATAAGCTACTGGACTGAATAGTTCGTATAACAGACAGACTAATTGCAGCTTATTCTATTATTGGGCTAGAATATATTAAAGAACAGTGTCACACTCTGCCTAAACTTAAAGCATTGTGAGATATTTAGGGCATATCTGAGAAATTAGCATGAAGCAGACAACAGACTCCTATTGTTACGTGAAACCCATTCCACTTTTCTCGACTGTATCCAGTTTTTTGGACTCCGGTCTTGAAAACAAACTTACAAATAAACAAACAAACAAACAAAAACAAGAGGGATATGGGAAAATTAATAGAGTAATGGTCTATGGCCTACGTCAGCTTGTCAGAAGGTAAGTCAGAACTGTACCCATGGAGAAAGGGCCACACCTCCACTAGAGATCCCAGAGCCGAATATCTAAATATTACATCAAATTTTGCACTTGGAGACAACAAGAACAACAACAAACAATAAGTGCACATTCTCCTGGTCTGGCGTGATCAATTTTTCCCAATGCCCTTTGCCCTAACTCTTTTTTGTTTTTTGTTGAATCTTTGTCTTCGTAACCTCTCCTCTTTTAGCTTCGCCCCAACCTCCTCTCTTGCTTTCTCACTTGCATAATTATGGTTGCTGTTATCCCTTCACGCTGTGTTTCACTCTTTGAAGCTCCTGCTACTTTGTTGCCTCTCCGCTTGCCTCATAACAGTGGCTAACAAAAACGGCATTCTCACAAAATCTGAGAATCCGCCAGGACCCTTACAAGTCCACACATTGCCTGTTTAGCAAGTCAGCAGTCACTGTGGAGGGACTTGCCTCAAGGCCCCGTGGACACCTATTTCCAGTGATAATTGAAAACGGGGAGAAAAAACTTCCACGTAACTATTTCAATTCTTGCGTCCCCTGCAGGGAACAGATTGTTAATTAGGTTTTTCTCCTCATCTGTTATTTATGCATTCTGTCTGATCATGGAAGGGTGTCAGTATGTGGGGAGGAGCTGCATCTGTACACGCACACGAACACTCAGTGGACAGCGTAATGTAGCCTATATATACAATAACCAGAGGACTGGATAATATGGTCACCTGGGTTATTGGCTTTGAGTTGACCTTTTGTATTTTTCTTCAAAAGCCCAGAGTTCTTAAAGAAGATCAAGGTTCTTATTGGTTTGTTTACCTTGTATTGCGCCAAGCATTCAAGGATCCATATGTGTGGCATTGAGTTCTGTGGTTAGTTTTCCAGTCTCATTTTAGACTTTGCTAATGCACTGTGATATGTCAGTTTAGCTTAGTGGTTATGATAAGTAACAGGTATTTAGATGACGTGAAGAGGCAAGTTATTGGTTGACAGTTAGATGGCTCTACTTTGTGTTAGCAAGTCAGGGTGGGGGCCAGCTGTTAATAACCGTTCATGCGTTATGCCAGGTGTTAAAGGAATAGTTCAGCATTTTGGGGGAAATACGCTTATTTGCTTTCTTTCTAATGCCCAGTACTTAATGTTTGTGAACCATTGTTGGATGTCTGCCATGCTGTGATGGTAACTGGCTCCTGTTCTGGGAAATTGTAGTGGTCCGCCCTACTTTCAGGTGTGTTAGCCCCTGAGCGCTGGTCTTGTGGAATTATTTTTTTCCCCTCATATGCTCTTCCAATTCTGTTCAGTTTGTGGTTTAGCTTCTGTTACTGTACCGCACTGCAGCGTGGGAGTATACTAGAACGTTCTATGATGAACAGTGCATTTATCCTGTTGGCCTCTCCTCCTCTGCTGTAGGCCTGTCTCTCAGTATGGCTGCCAGAGCTGTAAGCCTTTGTTTAGCACTCTCCTGGGCCTGGGAATATGGACGTTCAGATGTATTTCTTCAGGAGCCAGTACCTGACATTGATCTGTTCACCCCTCTGTAGTTGAGCCAGCCAGCTTACTTACTTGTTTTCTTTATATTGGCTTCCAGTCGTGGTTTCTACTGAGGATACTGGCTATGACTTGCCTTACTGAGCTTGAGGACTTCTGGTGTTATCATTGCTGTGGCGCATACCAACTCATTGGATTCAGTTACAGTGTGGTAGTGTGATGGAGATTGTGAGTAGTACTCTATTGGCATTGGTACTCCATCCTCTGCTATGTCATACTGTTTGACGATAAAGTCATTCTTGGCACTTTAGTTAAGACGCTGATAGTACAGGAAGTAGATTCCTCTAAACTATCACTCCAGTGTCAGCATTTTGGCTTCATGACAAGTGTGGCATTGTGCTTACTGGCCATTATGTAAGTCTTAGCTCTTTTTTTTTGACAATTTACTCCATCAGTCTCCAGTTGTGGTAACAGCTTTCTCTTTACTTTGTTTCAACATTTGTGAACTGTCGGTTTTCAGTTGGTGTGGATTCCTTTCTAGTGTCTATTACTCATCCATAATATCTCTCTCTCTCTCTCTCTCTCTCTCTCTCTCTCTCTCTCTCTCTCTCTCTCTCTCTCTCTCTCTCTCTCTCACACACACTCTCACACACACACACACAGAGATAAAACAGGGTTACAGTGCATCACGATTTGGAATGGCATTCTCATTTTGTTACCTGTTTTGCAAACGACCTGTGGGACTCAATCCGCAGTCTCCTCTCATTTTCTCTGCTCCCTCCTCCTCACTCTGCTCACTCGATCCCCAACTGAAGCTAAGATGCTTAATTAGCAATTTGTTAAGGACACTCTCTCCCTTGGGCGACTGCGGTCTCACAAGGCACAACATAAGAGCGGGCTGACCTGAAAAAGACCCCAAGCAAAGCAGGGACAGAGGCAGGGAAACAGTGGAACAGAGGGTGATTATGAATGGGTGCAGTGCATGGAGAGTCACAAGGGAATTGGTGGCGTCTTGGGATGGGCAGAATAGTCGTGATTTCTGTTGCTACTTCGCAGCTTTGGAGTTGAAAGCATTTCCCAGGATGAGGCAAAATCTGAGCACACTCCAAGGATGCGTAGGAGTTTTGTATCCATGCTAGTCTGGTACATGCACAGACACACACACACACACACACACACACACACACACACACACACACACACACACTCAAAATTTATATAACGGATTCCAGTGTAGAAATTGAAAAAAGTACAAACACTTGAAACACACACAAAAAAACTCACCTTCCCAAAATATTTGTTGAAAATACATCCATCACTTATACTTTTGTTCCCCTTTTTCCCTGTTTGTATAAAGGTGGAGAATTGTCAGACACACAGGACTTTGTTCATTTGGAAACATAAACTGTACCATATTCTGGTTCCTATAATAGTTACACAATTAATCGATGCATAGAAAATTAATTGATGGCAATTTTCATTATTGAATGTCAGAATGTATGTTATTTTTCTGGTAAAATTACACAAGATTTGCTGGTTACAGATCATTAAATGTGATGATTTGCTTGTTTTTCTCTGTTTCATGTCATTGGAAGTTGAGAATATTTGGAATTTTTTACTGTCAAACAAAAAATTCTATGTTTTTGCTCGGACTCCAGTAACTTGGGATGGACATTTGCCATTATTTTTGTTATTTGAAAAAATTAATTTGACATTTTATTGACAAACCCATTAATATCTTAAACATTAATTCACTGATTGATTGATATTAAAAAGTTAGTTGTTAGTTGACTCCGTATTCTGCTTCATAATTGAGGAACTAACCCTCAACAATCTCCTTTTTTTCCCCCCGCAGTGAATTGAATTCCAAACTACAAGACACTCTGGAGCAAATAGAGGTATGTTCTTCCATGTTTTTTTCTCTAATTCCATTATTTGAAAGCATTATTAGTAAAGAGACTTTTAGCAGTGAAGAATATTTTGCTGTAACTTTGTAATTTTCCAGAAGCCCTCATTTGAAAGAAGCAATTTATACTTCATTTTGACATTTTAATTGTGTTGTTTGGCTTTCTCATTCTGGCTCTGCCAAATATTGACACCTTCAGAAAGTTATTATTGTGAGTGTGCAAGCACAGTAAATTATATCTGTTTCATCTCTAGCTGTGTCTTCATACTTGTGTGTGATAAATGGTATGCAAAGCAATTTTCTCTGCGCCACTGCTGCTGCGCTTGAGTAGATTAATTACTTACAGTTTTGTCTGTACACAAGAAACAGGCGTGCATGCACACACACATACGTAACCACGCACCAAGGTGCTCGTTTGTTTACCTGTCAGCATGAGTTTGTGAATAAGCAAAGCAAAATCCTAAAATCATGAAGGTAAACACTTGCACAAAGGATTATAGAATCTGACAGTTTTATCTCCAGACTGCTAAGTGCCAAAAACACTCATGTGAATACATATACTCTACGTATACACATATACAGCATACACCGTGTATATGTACATGCAATACATCAGTACATCAAGTGAAGACATGTTTTTTCCAGTCCAACATGTCATTGGTTGGCAGTCCGCATAGTGTGTAACATCCCTTGATTCCCCACTTCTTTCTACTAGCAACACTTCTTCCATCGCACGCACGGACGCACGCACACACACACTACGCAGCATGCTAACCATCTCCTACTGTCCAGACTCCCTATAGAAAAGCAACCAGCCAGTCAACCGAGTGAAGCACTTTTTTTTCTATAAATAAAACACTCTCTGCTCTGTAAGCATGGTCAGGCACAGTAGAAATGCAGAGAGCGTGTTATCAGTGATGTTTTGTTGCTGTTCTAAAGTATGTACTGTTAGATGCATTTGGCATTGGGCATCACATCAAGTTGACAGTGTTTTCACTGAATAAAGCGTTAGTCATGATGAAAAACTACAGTATCACTGTATTTTCTACCTAATCATTTTTCTGCTTGTTTTCCTACTGCGCATACTGTATTTAAAGCCCCCTACATGTAGAATTTCTCTGTGAAGGTTAGACAATCCCAGTGACAATTAGCATGGTCTATGTGTTGCGTTCAACTTTGATACAAGCAATAGGGGGCGCCTACAGACTGTACATGAAGTGGATTCAATCATCAAATGACCTATTTAAAGTACTATTAATATTCCACAGTACTTTTAAAATTCTATAACATAATTAGACCAATTTGCCTTTCATCAAAGTACTTTGGACTATAGGTTCAGTTCAAATAATTACTGACTAGTTACTTCTTCTCAAGTAGTTATAGAACATTCATTGTGTCAGTGCTCATCATTGTGTTATGTTCAAGTGCAGCTTTAAACAAAAGGCGTGAGAGTGCATGATGACCCAAGGTGTTTGATCACTTAGCCTTTGTCAGCGCTGTATTCTTTGAGGTCGGCTTATCGTGTCAGGGTTGTTACACATCCCTGTGCTTTCTAACTTCCTGCTAATGTTGTCTTACTTTCTTAACTCTCTTTTTATCTCTGTCAAAGACGCACACGCACACACTCATATATTTACCCACATCCAATTACCTGCCCTTGGCCTTGTGTGGTAGCTATACATCTGCACATCTATATCTAAATCCCTGGTCTTAACGTTGATGATCCCTCTCTTTTTTCTTCCCCTGCCTTTCCCCTCCTTTTTTTCCTTTGTCATCTATCTATTTCTGGCTCCAGGAGCAGCTTGATGTCGCCCTGTCGAAGACTTGTAAGCACTTTGATGTTTCGCACTACACCAAGGTCCAGCTGGCCTACACGCTCCTGGGCAAGACACAGGTCAGTGGTTTGTCTTGTCGACAGAGTCACGGGGAATGGCAAAACATGACTGGATGTGATGGTCCGATTGTTGTCCTCACTTACTGCATATGTCCTTTTGTTTGACTCTTTGTCTTTCTCTCATTGGGGATTTTTTGTTTTTTGGGGGGTGTGTGTGTGTGAATGTCAGCATTTCTTAAAAGTTTGTGTCGTTCATCTTGGTTGTTCCTCACCGTAACATTTTGTGTGCATCCAGTCGGCAGTGTTGTTTCCTTATTTTCTAGACCTTTTGCCATCATTTACATTAGAACCGTTTTAAAAAATCTTCCACAGACAGGCTGGTAACCACCATCACAGAAAACATGAGAATGCAATTTGGTTTATTCAAGTTTCTCTTTGTCATTATTATTCATTTTTGCCTCACTGGAGTGTTTTCACTCCACTGAGTGAATTCAGGGTCTTCTCATTGGAGAAGAGAAGAAGGAGAGATTTTAGGCTAAGGGGCATGCATGTCATCCTTTGTGATTACGTTATGCTCTGCTTGCTGTCAGTCGACTGGCACCCACAGAAATTGGCCACAAAAAGTTCTCCAAAATAATCCTTGGATAACCCCCCAAAACATCAAATGGCAGAGATGATACTGTCACAACAACATGTGTACATGTGTCATTTTTTGCTGTTCATTTGAAGCTGTAAAACCTTTATGTTAACAACAAAAAATACTGTAGTTTCTGTGACAAATGCTTGGGAAGAAATATTATAAACTATAGCCTTAAATGACACAGAAAATATCTTTTATTACTAGCGTCTTTCTGTCTTACTCGCTGTCTTTAAACCTAAATTTAAATCGCCTGCATATTTGTTGTCAAAAAGCATTGATCCGTAATGATAGGGCCTCTCTTTTTCATAACCCATGCACTCCATCATCATCTCCAGCATCTCACTTGGCCCTGGACTCTTTCTTCTGCCTTTACTTACATTCCTTCTTCCCTTTCTCATAGCCCCTGATCTCATGCATGCTGTTTAAGAGCAAAACTACATTTTTCTTTCCAACCTCCTACTCCTCTGTACCAGTGCTCTCTGGTATAGGTAATCAGTCAAAGCTTGAGTTGTAAGCGAGAATGATAAACTAAATATTTATTTCTACGCCTACAAGTAGGAGAATTTGTGGCCCAGTAACAGCTGAAATGAGTAACCCTCCAGCTATGCATGATCATTTTGAACGGTGATGAGGCTGCAATGTCAGAAAATAACTCATTCCACCTTTCGGCCTTTGCTGTTCCCTTCCTCGTCCAGCATTTTAAGCCCTTGCACCTTCTGCACTCACACATTTTCGCTGAGCCTACATGTGATGGTAATTAAAGTCTGTGAGGGTTCAGTGCTTGGGGCTTATGGTGGATGTTGGAGCTGGGCCAGATTGTACTCGATGGATGTATGGATACTTGCCTAATACTAAAATGCAGTTACATTGAGTTGTGCAAACATGGAATTTGTACTGTACAGCTGTTGTATTGCCAGTGTAAATGCTGTGAATTAATGGGATAGACATTATAAAATCAAATCATGTCACTCCACATTACACTTGGCAGTACTAATGTGTGAGGTGTACAGTAGAGTTACAGTAGAAACTAGATATCAAAGTGCAGTCATTAACTTGTTGAATCGATGCATAACCAAAAAAATCATCCTGGCACTCGTACAACAATGAACAAAGCGCATCATTGTTATTTGACACTTGAGCCAATGTTGATGTTAATTAATGTTCTACATGCCCCTTGACAATAACAGCGATATTTGATGAGGAGACTGTGTCATCAAGGCTTGTTGAGAATGAATAATGTTTTTCTTGTTACTGTGAAATGAGCATTTTCAGACTCAAAAGCTAACCATGGAGTTGTAGTTGATTGCCTATTGCCACTGCTCCAAAGTGTTTGTCGTTTTCATCTTTCTTTTCTTTTTTTTTAAACTTTTGCTTGCAAGGAATCTGTTTGTCACACCCTCACTTTGTGTGAATCTTAGCTTTTACTGCGGTCTTTTTCTTTGCTACTGTGCACACACACGCACAGATTAACACTTTTAATCCAAAACTTTTCAGTTGGATACATGCATGAACTGTGTTATCCTAGATGTAGTGTAATCAGCATCACAAGGATGTTGACATACAGTAGCATAACACCTCAGACCATTTGTATTTTCTTTCTCCTTACATTGGTCTCTTGGCTCTCATTCTCATTACCTGGCTCAGATGCATGTGTTGCTAATAACCTAATGAGCCTGACAGTTGGCTTTTCTAACATTTGTCTGAATGAAACATCTGCTTGTTTGGTATAAGTAGCTGCAGAAGAATGAGTCTGCTTGCTTTTGCAGTTGGTTAATAATTATGTCTAAAGATTGATGGCTGGAGATTATGATGATCATTATAATGTGAGTAGCCTCCTTTTTCTTGTCCGCAGTCCATGCTTTGTACAGCCAGTGATTTTCATGGTGTTTTTTAGGACGGATGATGTGAAACTCCCTCAGAAAACAGGGGAGAAATGTTTAAATTACTTTTGTGGCAGCAGGCAGTCAGAATGGATGGAGGCAACATTTTGTGGTCACAAGCTTGCGGTAAGAAAATCTAATTGCACTGCAACACCCATTACCTATAGGGCTTTGCTCAATATTGTGCCCACGCCTCCTGCGACTCTGGTGTCCTCAATTCACTAGGGTCCCATAGCGAGACTGTGGGTGGGAGCTGCAAAACAGAAAATGATGGTAAATGTAACTTGACTTTGAAAGAGAATAAGGATTAACAGACTTGAATTGCAAAAGGCACAAACAGAACACAGTGCGGTGGAGCAAGATTGTAATGCAGATGATTTTTTGTGAAATCATGGTTAAGAGCAATTTTTGGGTTTATTCCCTGATTATTAATGAGAAATGAAGTAATGAAGAAATCCTACTTTGCTATTAATTTATTTTTGGCAAAGCTGCCATAATCAGTATTTTTATATCAACACTGGATCAAATGATTATGTTATGTGAAAGGGGTGGCTTGTTGTGATAATCCCACAGAAAAGTATCACCCGAGTCTGCGGTTCCTTTCAGCTCTCAAAGCATTTTAGTGTATTTTAACTAATTGTTTTCATTTTAAAGCCCACAACTTTACTGTCTTGTTTACTCTCACCATTCTCATCAACATCTTGTCAGTGAAAACAAAATTAGCGTCTCACTGGTGAACATAGTGGAGCTTTAAGCAACTGACATTTCCCTCAGGAGTTTGTGGAAACTTAAAGAAGAGTGAATATTGGACTGACATTCATCATGTGGCCAGAAACTCCAAGTGAATGCTAATGTTGCTCTGTGTCTGATGTGTATATCAGCCTAACATATTAACCCAATACCAACTTTATAAGGTGATAATTTGTCAGTGTTGTGATTACAGCTTGTTGTGCTGCCCCTAAGTTGCCAAAAAATCAATTACTGCAGCTTTAAGGAGGAAATTATCTGCTCATATAAGTTGAATTCAAACAAAGCCAAAGCAGAAATGGAAGAGGCTTGTTGGGGTGAAAGTCAATACATCATAATTTTTATGTGATGTTTATTTTGCTAAATTTACCAGTGTAAGAGTAATTGGGGAAAATTTCCTTGAAGGCACAGTGCCTTGATAATGACTCATTTTGATGAAGTGGCTCAGGGTATTCCATACGAGACAAATGGTGCTGCAAGTGAACAGAGCTGGAGGCAGTTAGCTGTGCTACCATACCATACATGTCACTAATATGTCTCTGCCATAGTGGGTTTTTCTATTTGTTTCTTGCTCTTATTGCTTCATTAATTATACTTTCCACAGCAAACTGAGCTGGTTTCAGAGATGTGAATCATGGAAACTGGAGACAATATTGCCCATTTTCACTTGGACTTGAGCATTGCAGTTCCCAGGGTAGACAGCTATCCTCATTTTCCCTCTTGTCATCTTGTGTAACTAACATAATATGTCTGCAAATAATTCAAAATATCAAGTATACAGCATGTGTCTCCAAGAAGTTTGATTTGCAGTTTCCCTGCTGCCTTTTAACGGATCCACACTGGCAGATGACAGTGACATCCTGACATAACGGTTTTCATAACAGTGTGTGTTGGCTCTCTCTGCAGACTGCTATGGACCAGCTGCACATGCACTTCACCCAGGCCATCCACAACACAGTGTTCCAAGTGGTGCTGGGATATGTGGAGCTGTGTGCCGGCAACGCTGATACCAAGTTCCAGAAGATGCAGTACAAGGACCTGTGCACGGTAAGGAGATGAATGTGTGTGGATGGTGAATTTATTCCACCAATATTCACCCAGTCTGTGTGTAATTTAACAGGCCAAAAAGGTTCAGTCCCCTTTGTCGGATGCCAGTGTAAAGACTAACAACTTCTTTAGTCAGTTAAGTGAAAATTTTAATAAAAAACACCACCTGCAAAGTGCTGAAAGGACATGTGACATGCTGCTGGGCCCACACTCACACACCTTGTTACTCACATTACTCCTCTAGCTTTTTTATTGCCTTGTAGCCAAGCGAAAAATGCCTTATTTCATGACAAGGATTTCTACAGATTGTCCATAATAGAGTGAAATGAGTAGGGGTAGAAAGCATGGAGAAAGTGATTGAGAGAAGGGGGGGAGGAGGGGGGGGCAGTGTAACGTAACCCCTCACTGTGAGATAATTAATCTTGCTCACAATATAGAACCAGCGCGCAGCAGCAGCAGCAGCAGCAGCAGCAGCAGCACTTTTTGACTGGGCTCTCCATACTGGCCCACACGCCTCAGTTCCCTCTCTCTTTTTCTTTCTCCCCAGAACCATTTGCATGGCCAGCAAGCCATAACTTGGTCAATTCATCATGAACTTGCTGGGAGCGAGTTATCCTCCCTCAGGGGGCTGTGTTACAGTCTGACCCACAGTGTGGAGGGGTATATAGAGTTATAGGTAAAGGTTATCCCTGCCTGATCGGGGGGGGGGGGGCAATTTGTTTCCTTACAATCTCTCTGGATATGTCAGCTGTCGTAGTTTTGTCCTCCCAGACTCTCTAGCTCCATGTTTGGCCTTGCTGTTTGACTGCACAGCTTTTACGAGGGGCATTGCCCACTGTGCTTATATCTCCAGTGTCCTGACCTTTACCTCTTACCTTTGTGCTACCTCTCTTTCTCTTGACTCCTTATCTCTTCTTCCCCTGCTTCCTGCTTCTTTTTATCCCAGTTGATGCATGTTTTCCTACCCCAGTCGGTAAGTGGCATGGAAAGAGCAATATTCAGTTTATAAAGGCTGCGAGTTCTAGGTCAAGGCTTCTTTTGGTTGGACCTGTGTTTAGATCCAGAGGGGTCAATGGTAGCCCGCATTCATGCTCTCTGGCAGGATGTTTTTGGTGTGAGAGCTGAATAAAAGATTGAAATATCAGGTCCTCTGTCACTTCAAACTGGGCTTGAGCACAATTGTTTTGTGTCACCATAAAAATATGTCAACGATGGAATGAAATAGGTTTGGTGGGATTTCAGAAATCTTCAATTGGCTTTTTTAGTTGATGGCCAAGATAGGCTTGTAGCACGGGGTTGGTATCACTGATAGCATACACTGCATGGGATTCCCAGAACAAGACTGTGGAGGTGATGAAGTGATGCTGATTAAATGTTAATTACTTCTCAGTTGTGGTCTGAGGAAGAGTTCTCTGTCACTGTTGTCGGGTGAGAGCTTACTTGCAAGGAAGTTTAGCTTGTGTCTCTAAGAATAACAGCTGTCAATAAATCTAATACATTGGAATTTCTTTATTATAGACTCTAATGTGAAATCGTCGGGGAGTAATCCACCTTGATCAAACTTGAGATTGAGTTATGGTGAAAAAAATCAAATACAATGAAGTTTTGCTCCATATAGAACTCATGCCTGTTTTTAATCTGTCATCTTAGATGAATTTCAAAAGATAAGATAAGACACAATTCCAGAGAAATTGGATGTTTCAGATTCTTTTTGCTTTTAGGGTATTTTTTCAGATACTCTGCCTTACATGTCTTTTTGCAGGTTTTTAGTAGGAAAGTGATTGGACTACTTTCATATTTCTGCTATCTTTCACAGGCTTTTGTGATGTATGTAGTGTATTTTATATTGAGTGAGACAAAACATTCTTCCCTTAAGCTGAAGTGACGTACTTAACTGTCCACTCTTGTTTTTTTTCCTGTGGACCTACCGTTTACTGGAAATCTGTGTCATGGGTCCCCTGAAATACTGTGTGCATGCAACTGTAGTTACAGTAAAATTAATAGTTACAGACACATACTGTTTACTTGTGTTTGACAGATACCCTGTCAGCTTGCCGTGTTTCCTGGATGATCCCACTCATACAACAAACACACATACTGTACACACTCTTGCCACGTTAAGATTGATGAGATGTGTCGTTACTGGTTCAAATCAACAGACCAGATGAAAGAATGTGGCTGGGGAAATCAGATAAGCAAACGGACCCTCACCTGCTCCAGTGGAGCTGCTCAGTAGAGAATGTGTTAATGTTGTGGAACTGTATCACTAGGAAACTTGGTGTTTGTGGAGAAGAGTGAACTTCTTCAGCTGCTGTTCCCCTGATAAATAAAGGATAAGGAAATATTGGGACCACATTAGACCCTCTGAACTTGCCTCTCAGTTATGCAACTTAAAATTCAAGGGAAATGGGAACACTCAGAAAGGTCAGTTCTGATTGTGAGGGGGTCTTATTAATTTTACATCAACATCTCATCATTATTGGCCAGCCTCACTCCTTATCAATTCCCTTGTCTGTCTGACTTTTCTCCTGATGGAAATAGTACAGTTCACTCCCAGAATCATAGGAGAGGAGGTGACTGTAAAGGCTGTACTGCTTGCCAACTGAAAAGGAGAGGTTGTTGTCTCCAGGAATTTAACTGGTTTAGAGTGGCAAGGTGCAGGATGTTGGTGTTCAAGTTAAAGAACACGGATACAGATATCCAGGTTATGGTTGATTTATTCTGCTGTGGTCTGTAATAATGATACAACAAATATCTATCAGTATAGCAAACACCACAACTCAAATACACAAACATAATCAGATGAGTAATGTTACAAAGGGAAACAGTACTCATTCAATATTCAGCACTTATATAACATAATAAATCACCTCACATAAGGCATACAACTAGATGAATTAGCTTATTAGCTTCGACAACACATTGGCATAACATAACGTTAGCTTATGCACAACTAAACAAATACACCTATAAGCGGCTAACTTCGGCAGTATAACATCATCCCGCTCACCTTCTGACATTTACACACAGCAATAAACCAAGGAAGTACAATTGAATGGAGAAAAGGCAAAGGAAAATTATCTCGTTCACGCTCTCTCTACAACTGCATTGAGAGGAAAGGTACGGCATGCACACACGAGAGTGGTGCATTCAATGGCGTCGGACATCTGTGACTTACACGGTAAAACAGAATAACAAGGGATGAAACATGAAACTTAGTTCAATAAACAGTATACAATGCATAAACGTGTGGGCTTTCGAACACCAACACTTAGGTAATTTATTGAATTTCTTCATAGGCTTTCTAGACTGAAAAATATCAGCAAATGGGAATACACTAACAGAAATATTGTTTCTGATATACTGTTAAGTCATAGTGTAGGGGGTAATGAACATGGCAGCCTCTAGAAGCTGTTAGTGGGGCTTCAGCCTTTTAGTATTGTTTTTTACCTCTGTTATACAAAGCCATTAGCTCTACTGATGATAGAGAAATCACCCCAGTAACCCATAGTGATCCATCCCACTCTCTATTGTGTAGCATCCCATTATTTTGATATAGGCTGACCTTTAGTGCAGTTGGATATCTAAAGGATGGACCGTTTTGCGTGGCTGTGGAGTGGATGCAGACACTGTTGCTTTTTCATGTTAAGCAGTGCCACGATCCTTGGCCGGCTTTTGGTGTTTAGTTAACCATGGCTGCAGAGCACTTCATTACAGAATTAAACTAATCTACATTGTGCTTCTTATCATCCCAGCTCTTATGGATAGAAATTGGTCTCATGTAGTTTGTTGTTATTACTCCGTCACAGTAGTAATAGACATCTAAAGACTGCAGCTGTTTATGATGAAAAGTTTTTATTTTTATTTTTTCCCCAGTGGAATGTTTTGTTCGTTTTTTTGATTCTCAGGCCAGGATGCTACATTCATGATATTTTTTTCTCTTTAGTTTCTTGGATCCTTCTTGTGTGTTTCTGGGGATTCTGTGGTTCGAGTAGAAACAAAAACATCTTCCTCTAAATCCCATGGAGACTTAGTCAGTGTCTTTGACGAAGTTGACAAGTGCAGTGAACCTTGTTGTTGAGCATGGCAAGTTATTGTGATGATGCACATTAAAGTACAACATGAAAATAGGGAGCAGATGATCAAAAACATGTTCCTGTGCAAAATCTCAATCTCATACACCATTCTCTAATCTGGACTGAAGTCTGGTTAAAGCACTTTGACAACTGCATATAAAGTGATGATGATAAAAAGGAGTATTGCCTTAAACTATTATTATAACTGAATTATTAAAAAATGTTCCATAGTGTCAACCATTATTATTTTTCTTAATATGTTTAAGGACATTGGCTTTGACAATAGTGTCAGCAAGTGTTTTGAGTCCTACCTGAGCAACAGCACTCAAGCAGAAGCGGCAATCCAGTTTCTTAACTCTTTAAGGGTGTGCCACATGGTTCTATATTGGGTCCTTTGCTCTTTACATTAGACATAAGAAATATGTTGTTCATTTTTATTCAGATGATACCATGATATAAATTACATGTCACTTTCAATTGCTGAGGCCATCTGTAACTTGTCCTTAATTTTACGAAGACAAATCATTTCATGTCCAGTAGATTAAATCGGGAGGAACAGGGTAATGATCAGATTTTTGCTTACAAAGTCATTTCAAGAGACTTTTCTGATTACGTAGGAACCCACTTCACCTAAGCAGACGTGTTGTAAAAATGTGTTCTATATGTTGGCTCAAAGTTAAACCAGACTCTCTTTACAGACTTGTGCACCAAGTTGTGTGTGTGTGAGAGAGAGAGAGAGAAGAAGAGATTCTTCTTTAGGAGGGTGTGCTGTACTTTGCTTCTTTGCTGGCACAGCAGGTCTACAGATTGCTGACTATGTTTTTGATCTCTTGCAGGTTAATCTGTTTGTTTATTCTTTTTTGAAAGGAGGGGGGATTGATTGTCTTCTCCTAAAGAAAGTGAATCAGCTAAATCAAGGGTGTCTGCACTTTCTTGCACAACTCTTTTGTAAAATGTGTGGCATTTCTTTCATGCATACTCCTCCACACGCCCACACACAATTGAAAAAATGCACTCAGCGCTTCGTCTTTTCAAAACCTCCCTGACACAGCTTGGCACGTGTTTTGTGCATAATAATGGGTAACTGTCTTCAGAAAACCAAATAGCTGCTCCAAAATAGATCCCTAGCCTGCCTCCTCCGAGCTCTCATCACTGTACTTGTTGAGAAGGCTGTGTCCAGCAAGGTGGATGGCTGGTTCCAGAAAAAGATTTTTATTAGCTGAGGTAGCTAAGGTAGCTGAAATTACTTCTTCTCATCAGACTCACTGAAGATCTTAACCCACACACACACTCACATACCACTTATACCCACATCGTGTCCCCTCACCCCAGTTGCCTGGCAACATGCTGCTGTGATACGGTTGGCTGGTGGAGAACATGGATTGTCAAATGTAAGCCTTGTTTTGTCAGAACTGGTCCATTAGCTTACCTATCTGACCGGTGGTGCTGGAGTCTGCTTGTAACTGCAGTTATGTTTATCTCTATTTAGTTATTTCAGGTTGGTCTCCCAAGCACTGGTGCTCAATTCTTTTCTTTGACTGTACATGAAAATTATAATTCTAGATTCTACAAATAAGTCAAGTGTACTTTTTATCACTGTGAACAGTTTGCTGTGGTTGCAGCGGTTTGTTTTATTGCTGAAATGTTAATTTGGCGATGAGCTGCCGCTGTTTATCATTACAAAAACATCCTCAGTAAGAAAACGGTGATTAATCTCCATTGCAGCAAAGGTATTATAAACCTCTCAGGTTTGAGTGCAGTTAAAACAAATTTAAATGAGGATTTATTACATTGGTAAGAACATAATTGCCTGTCATTATTGGAGGTTTTGCAGGGCATGTTTTAATGTGCTATTGAGAATGGATAGCTAAAAGTCTGATGCGTATTTAACGTGTAATATATTTATATGAAAGCATCACCTTACCTCCAATATTCTGTGCTTTAATGCAATATATTGCATTACAAACTCCTTTATTTTAATAATGTTGACTATTTCACTTTTCCCACTTTCCCACCATTTGAAGAGCTAGAAATGTTTGATTACCCGTTAAACTTCACTGTTCGGTGTAGTGATATTTAGTTAGTTTAGATAGTTATATTTCTCTGAAATGGCTGTTGAATTAATAGCACCATCTCTAACAACAGTGCTTGACCGCAGTGGATTCATGCCTATTGTGCAATTTAGTTGCCTTGGGCAACAGCGCTGTCATTAATGTCTGAGATAGCGGTCATCACCTGAAACTTTCTTGCTGATGGCTTACAGTTGTGAATCTACTTCAGATGTCTCACTAGCAAATGTTCTGTTGAGAGATTGTCCTGGCAAGTGGTGGTTTGTCACTCAGGGACTCGGACATGCCAGAGGAAAAAGCCAGAAGAAGGTGCGCGACTTTACTCATGTTAGTTTTTGCACAGTTAGGGTCTTTATTTCAATGCATTGTTCTCTTTTAGCAATCACCAATGTGCGAGGCTTGTGGTGTGTAATTTTCAATGCTTTTGTGAAAGATAGCAGGGGTCCACAAACACTTAATCATTATTGTGGCTTAAACAAAGTAAAGTGCAGCTGCTGACGACAGCACGGTTTCATCTGGCAGTGATTAATTTGTCTCTGAACATGTTGACAGGCGAGTTGTTCTGTAGAGCCTTGAACTGTGTCAGTGGCTACTATTATGCCAGCTGCACTTTTCTTAGGTGGGCCAAATTTTTATTTAACACCAGCATTTTTCCAGTACCATTTTTGAGTACTTTCTGTCATACATTTTTAGCTGTCTTGTTTTGGATTGAGCACCACTGTGATATTTCACAAAGCTCAATGCAGAAGTTGTTGTTAGTCCCTGGGTTAAGTCATATTGTCAGATATATAGGTAGGTAGATAATTATTTATCATTAAAAAAAAGGTCAACATTAGAATTATCGTGAAAGACATCATTACATAAGCCATGTTACTGGCAGAATTATCATTAATATATTCTTTTCACTTGTAAATTAATACTTAATACTCCCATGTACTGTACGATGTGAAATAATAAAGTTGCCATTTTATGAAACCAATATCTCACTTCCGGCCTTGGGCATATGAACATTATATCATAGCAGATGTATTACGTTCTGATGCACAGACAGCGATTGGTTATCCACCTGCACAGCCATATTATATATCTACAGGACTGGCCTTGTTATACAGCTGTAACATAGATATTATATTAGGGAGTCGAAAATATCATATATTAGAAAATGTATGTATGATACAAGTGCCGTTACCACGACGACCATACAGTGCATTACTGTCCTGAGACTGAATAGCTTGCTTTTTTACGTGACTGCTAAAAGGATAGTTTTTCTCACAGATAACATAAAAAACTGAGTCTTATTTCACTTAAATGCAATTAGAACATTTGAGAATCATCTGTGCATGGTCATTTTGAACTCAAGTTGTCATGTCATATAGTATAAAATCCTACCTAATATGCACACCTAATGTGAGATATTTTTAAATCTGTACTCTGTGTATTAGTAAAATACTCTCTTAATCCTTATTTTAATCAGTCCTTACATTAATTAGCTCTGACATAAGATGAAAGCTTTTCTTTTGACACAGAAAATAGATGTTTTCCAACACAGTGTCCTTGAATGATGACTATAAGCAGGCTTTAATTAGATGTAACATAGATGACAGCTGATTAGCTTATTCTTCCTCAATCTTGTAATTTATTTTGGAGTAGTTCAGCACTGTGTGTTTCATAACTCTGAAATAATTTTTAATAATTTTCTTACAGGTAGAAGCACATAGAGACATGACTCACAAGTAGAGTAATACAAAATATGACAAGGGATTCATGTACTGTATAGAAAAGAGCATCAGTGACCTTGTTTTCATCACTTCTCTGTTGGCAGCACATCACGCTGGACAGCTACATTCCCTGCCTGACAGATCTATGCAAGGCATTGTGGGAGGTGATGCTGAGCTACCACCGCACCATGCAGTGGCATGAGGAGCATGACAAACAGGAGACCACACCCACTCCAGGTAAGAGACTATAGCTATTTAACTCCTATGACCTTTTGTAATTTGTCTATTTGTTCTGACCTGCCAAAATGCAGCACAGTTCCATGTAGAAGCATCTTATCCTGTTGCAATAATAGATTCAGAAATAAAAGATACAATAACAACCTCTGACATGTACCAGATCCCATAGAGGGAGCACATGATTTGTACACCATTCCTGTCTTGCACAACCTAAAATTTTGTGCCTCAAAGTCCCCTTCCTTTTTTCATTTTACCTCTCTAAAGTCTCTCTTTGTCACCTGCTCTCTCTCTCTACTTTTTCATTTAGATGTATTCATAAAACACCAAATGCACAAGCTGAAAAAGTAACTCACAGATTCAGTTTACAAAGACTTGGTGAAAATGGGGTCAGCTTTCTCCACACTCTCGGGACTGCCACTCTTTCCTGGCTGTTTGAGTTCAACGTGCAGTAGGTTTAGCGGCCTTATAGCTTACAGAAAGGAATGATTGAACCCCGGTGTATGAAAAGAGAAGAGAGTATTGAATGTGTGCTGGTGCTACAGTGCTGCACACAGTGTAATGGTACAGGTACTGAAGTGGCATATATGTTTAGTTCCCTTTCAGTGTAGAGGTCATTCAATGAGTCAGTAGTGGAGTAATCACTTTTGATTACACTGTCATTGGTCAAACACCTCCTCTCTGCAACAATACAAAGAGATGTGCATTATAATTTTATAGTTGTACAGTAGCTCTGTGGTGCAATAATACAGTGTTTTCAATATATTAATTCTTATAGCATTATCAAATTTTAAGTGGTTTCACAGTCTGTCCTAATTTCACAAATATAAATGATATGTACAAATTGTTGAATTTACATTGCGGAATTAATTTGACCCAGTTGTATGGTTTCAAGGATTAATATATGCACAGATGATGAGCCATGAATGATGCATTTTTTTCTTTTGGAAATGTGTCATGCATGACTTTGAATGTGCTCTGTTTCTATGCTAATACAAACATGACTTTCAAATCCAGCTGTTTCAGTTCATTATGGTACTGTTTACAGATAACTTTGATATAAGTTACATTTTTTCAACACGTGGGGTTGTTTTTATGTTGTCTTCAGTGACATTCTTGTCATATCATTCTATAAAAGCAAGTGACCCGTTCTTTTTGTACATTTGGTACATTTTGTGACTCTCCACTGGAAACTCAGTATAGCTGCACTCAAGTTACGGACCATTAAGAACAGCAAGACGACTGAACAGCACATCTGTCCAAACCCAAAGCTTATGTCTGGATCAACAAGAAAAGTCTTGCTTGTGTCGCTGCTTCTCTCCATCCTGCCTTCAGTCAGCCAGATGTAAAAACATCAGCCTCGGGAAGCTCAGTTGTCAAGGCAATACATACTTTGTGGTTTAGCGGTAAGCTCCACTAGAAGTTGAATTTCTTACCAGTGTAAGAAAAGAACCCATACTGGATTTGGTTTATAGCCCTTTTCACCTCATCACTGTTTATATCATTTGTCCTGCCAAAGACTTTGTCGGATTTTAGCTGCAAATACAGAACTGTCAAATTAGCTGGTACCTTGCTACTGCGTATCGAAAGATAGCTCATTTCCATTCTCCACTGTACAGAATTCATTAGGGGAATGGATGAGGACACAAGGATGTCCTGAATGGTTGCATGCACTTAGCATGCGATCCTCCTCGCAGGGGAAAGGACACACACCGCGTTCCCTTTCATGAGGCCCATCTATCATCTCACTATTTGATTGGCTGTCACCTCTGTCATCTGTGTAAAGGTGTCCCTAACCTTGGCTTTGTCCTGGCTCTCACCTTTCTCTCTTTATCTTAATGTGTGTGTGTGTGTGTAGTAAATCACTACACCATCAGAGTAGTGATTTACTGGCTTTGTCTCATTTGTCGAAGAGTATTTTGCGCGCACAGTGACCTCCATTTCACATAGGAGGCCATCAGAGTCCCTAACGATCACACACACACACACACACACACACACACACACACACACACACACACACACACACACACACACACACAATCTCACCTCTCCCCTCATTGAGAAAGCCAAATGAGCATCCCATTGAATTTAGGGCTGTGGCCATTTGATATATTGAGCTGGCCAGTGTAATGTTTCAGTAATTAATCTCGCCACTTGGAAGGAAAGGTTGTTTCAGGAGGTAACATGGGCCAGGGTCGTATCCCTACCTGACAAACTAGATTTGCTGCTGTAGCACACACCCTGTCATGTTTGATCAGTACTGACGGTTGTCAGGCACAGGGGTCGCTCCGTGTGTGAGTGTGTGTGAAAGTAAATAACCATGGCCAGTTTGTGCATCTGTTACATGTTCATACAAAACATGGGCATGAACCATGTAGGCTAATAGTGAAATATATGGAGGCTGTCTGCTCTGCTATGATAAAGAAAAACGATCAGTTTTCAGCAGTCAGGGTGAGGATTGGCCTTGACACCTCATTAATGTTCAGTAGTAACATGGCATGTAAACTAAACTGGGGAGCATGCTATGTGAAATAACCTATGGTTTACTGACCTCGCAGTACATATTCCAATTTTTTTTTTTTTGATTGACCTATTTCATCATACTTTTTTATTTATGCATACCTCCCTTCCCCTGAGTCAACATGATTTAGCACCAATCTAATCAATTATTTTTCTCAATATTTTCAACCTGCTTATAGATCATGTGTATACAGTAATTTGATTTATTTGCAAGCCCTTCAAATGCATCTCCTTTAAAGGAGTTTCAGGTTGGAAGTTACATACAATAGTGCAAACCTTTCAGCACATTATGGTGTGCATGTGAATAATAAAAAAAAACAATTTGTTATTCTCAAACTGCACCAAATCGTCACTGAATAAATTAATTAAAAATGTGTGATGGAATGTAATCCCTTGAAATTAAGTGGGATTTATTAACCATGTGGTGCAATGCTACAAGCCAATACTTCTCAACTGTACGGGGCTAGTTTGGAGTTTTCTGTTTTGTCTGCTTTGTCATTTTATACATGTCAAAGTCAGCTGCTTAATTGAAAAATTACTGCTTAATTTTTCAATTTTGGCATTCCTTAACTCTGCATCATCTGTGGGGAATATCTGATAATATTTTCAGTTCCATGTAGTTATGAATTTGTATTAGGAAAGCCTCACATTGCTAAACTTTTGCAGATTTATGCAAAGTCATGCACCTGCTGCTCTTTTATGAGTCATAGTTTGAAACCAGTGGGGAGCTAGGGCCCCCTGTGGGTGTTTGTCCTGTGAGTCACCATGAACTCCATTACCCACAATGCCACCAAAGGTCAAACACTGGTTACCGCCTACAGATTGGCAAAGGGTGGCTCTCCCTATCATTTATCTTTTCCTCCCTCTCTGTATTAACACCTTTTAATAACCATTACTAAGGCTTTCTAAGTAGTTACCCTGGGGAGGCTGTCTACACCCCCTGCAGGTCAGCAATTGGAGTCATGAGGAATTAGTCGTTATAGTCGGATACAGTCGTTTCAAAAGTTGGTGGAAAAGGGGACAAACAGAGAAAAAGATACTTTGTTTAATTGAATAAAAACGTTATGGATTCAGAAACCTCATGTAAAACATCAATACACACAATACCCTTAATGTGTTTTCTTTAAGAGATGAATTACTTCGGTGCCCTCATTAGAAGCATCTTAATGGCAGACTATGTTGTGAAAGCTCAGTTGTCACTATGAGATTTTGGTTTTAAATTAATTGAGCCCAACCAGATGTTATGCTCTGTTGCTGCATTGCCTTACTCTTTCTGGCACACCCAATGCTCTCAGTTTTTTATCATCAGTTAATCAGTCACAGTCACGACTCTCTCACCTTTGTCAGGGCTCTCAGTTTTCACAATCTTTCTTTCACTTTGTCTTCTTCTTCAATGTTTTTCCCTCTTCCTCACACCCCGCCCACTCCCACTACCGTCCTCATTAAATGAAACCCAGATATGTCAAGTTGCCATGTCACGATGTCTCCCAAGCCCTCTATTCTTTTGTCTTTTAGTGATAGGTGCAATTGTTTTCACCAGTTCTGTCCCTATTAATGACTCAAATTATAACCAATGTTAGTGGGGTCTCAAGGACAGTGTTTGAAAACTACCAGTTTAGGGCATCCATTGAAATTCCTATGACGTGCTTGATTAAACCCTGCCACAATGTCATTATTAGAAATCATGACTAGTAGTGGCTGCAACATGACAGTAGTGGCTGTGGAGGTAATACGAAAGGATGAGAAGAGCTTAAATTTAAAATGCATCAGGAGCACACTCCCAGTGAAGGTAGGAATCTGAGATGAATAAGAACAGCATATATTTCATATAAATCCAAATACCAAGGAAAAGCATGAGGCGTATCACTCACTCTCACATCCATTTCTGAGTGTGATGATGGCAATCAGTTGGTGGGAGGAGAAGATAAACGTCCATGATATAGCAAGGTGCAGAGGTATTCTTGCTGGCCAGAATTTAAATTTGATCTGCTGTTGTGAAAGTGGTATCTCCTTGTCCACCAAATAATCTTGCCGGTCTGGTGCTCAAAACGGCCGTTATCCATTCTTTCTAACAGGAGAGGCTTTTGGTCTCCCTAGGGATAAGACACACTTGACCATGTCAAGTTAATATATAAATCCGTTGTTAATACAGCTGGTGTGATCCATGATACTGTTCGTGACACAGGGTTCATGGTTTGATGCACTCTCAAGATCATTAACAAAGTTGTTCTAAAAAACTGTCAAACTGTTAGACATTGAAACAAACATGTAAGCTGTCTGTATGTTTCTGTTTTGTACTGGCTGTGAAAACAAATCTCCCTCTGGGATAGTAAATCTAAATCTATATTCAGCCTGTAAGGTTGTTAATATATTTTTGAGACAAAAAAGTGCAAATTCAGTGAGAGAATTTTGAGTGTTAGTAGCAGATTCAGATAATGAAGTTTTCCGTGGAAGGAAAATGACACTTTATTCTAGAAAACTTCCTAAACAAGTATTTGAAACAATCGACAGGTTTTTTTGTTTGTTTTGTTTTAATAAGATACATTGTTTGAACTTAGTGCTAGGCTAAACTTTTTCTTATGGACAAGTATTGCTGTGGACAGTCTGAGGCACGGGGTTACACATTAATGTTGATTGTGTAAGAGGAACACATTCTTCCGAGCTATTGCAACAAATAAAACTTGACATGAATTCCTCTTGAGGATTTTTCTCTTCTTTGGTGTTTTGAGCCTTCTGTTGCTGATCCTCTCTGCTGCTAATTGTATGCCTCATACGTATGATTAACACAGGTCCTGTGGGTAAAGTGCTGGCCCACATGCAGACTGATGAAAAAGAACATTAGAGTTGGAAAACCTTGTAAGTTGAACTATGCTGCGTAGGTCCTTCTTCCACTTTGGTTCTCAGAGAGGTGATCAGCTACTACGGATGTTAATGATTAAGTGATGATTGATGAACCATGGTTAAGACAATGGACAGTTTAAAAAAAAAAAAAAAGGATCAGAATCGATGCAGCAGAACCAGATTTATTCCACACATTCTTCGTAGGTGATGTGAGCATGGCGTGAATGATTTTTCATATGTCAGGAACATCGTGGTAACAGATGTTGTTTCTTCAGAATTATCGGGTAATATATTTTATTGTATAATCCCAGGATTACCCTTCTATATATTTGTGTCACACCTGAACACCCCACTGCTTTTTGTGAATGAAACCGTTCTCTTTTTGTACTATATCACCATAAAGGAAGACCTTCACAGACTCAAAGGTTTCTGAGGAGCTTTGATTAATCCAGGTTTATTATTATTCTTACTGATCCCCACTGTACAAGGATGTCTGAAGTCTTTTACCCGTGTTTTTTCAAATATGCACAGTACTTCTTGTGTCTTTTGGTTTAGGTTTTTCGTGTCTTTTAACATCTTGAGGTTTTGTGGTGTTTCCTTTTTCTTTAAGGCGCTCAATAACTCCTTGCTAACATCTTGGTGTGAAGGCTTTTATCAACTGTTCCTGCTCATCCTCTTGCTCTCTCTCTGTCATTATATTTATGTAATTAGATTTACACAGTGTGTGGGTGTAATAAAATTTATGTTTGTACTTCTTTTTAATGGATGTGCTTTTTGTTCTGGTGTCTCATTATGAGAACACCCTCATAGCCACTGATTCTCAGATCATAAAGGGATATGTTTGATATGCATTTGCTATTGAGTACCATTCTTTTTTCTGAGAAATGTGACACGTGTGTGTATAGTTGACCTGTTTTTAAAAATAGGCAAAATGGCATCAGATATTTTTCCTCTTGCTCAGGAGACAAATGCCTCACACAGCAGGTTCAGTGTGCAGTTGCTCTGTTTTGACTACAGCTTGGAGATGTTTGAGTCAAGCCGAGTTAAATTATGTGTTTGTATGTTTAAGGCTTTAGGTCTTTCAGCCATCTCACTGCTTCAGAAAAACAAAAACACTACCCATGATTCATGTCTGTGTCTCCCTTGTTTTCTCTGACTAATGCCTCTAACCCTCATCTGGTTTAATGGTTAATGAAGGGCAGTGCGTGTGATCTCAAACAAAACGAGAACCACACATATTCTGTCAGTGACACATTTATGTTTTCTTTTGTACTCTTTCACTGAAGACTGAAGACGGGGAATTCTTGCCTTTTGAATGTCTTTCTCATCAATAATCTGTTCCCCTGCCTGTGATTTGTGCACATGAAGATGGATTCACTGTGTTGATTCACCAAATTGTTCTATATACATTAAGAAGTGCAAAGAATCTCTAATAACAGATGCTGCAGCAGAATTTTAGCATTTGTTTTTACTTTGGCTTTTGTCTACAGGGCCATGACCAGAGTTATTTCTTTCTCTCCTGCTTAGAAACTGTTGTGATTATTTCCGACTTGTCATTTGGGGTGCTATATACTGCACTGCACTGAATGTTGTTCAGTAACGATTGAAGTGGTTATCAGGGTGCTGCAGTAGGCAGGAAGGCCTTCCTTCCTACAGAGAGAGCCAGGATTGAGGCTCCAATGTCTACAAGCATCTTCCCTGTTAAAACATCTTTGAGACACTAAATCCCAAGGAGGAGAGGAGCCCTGCAGCTGACCTTGGCAGCTGGCCTTAATGTAGAGTGGAGAAATCGAAAAAAAAAATAGAATTCCCTTAACAGGACAAACAAAATAAACATCACATTATACAAGAGTCCAGGTGTTTATATTTTTCTGACTCTGCAGGCAAAGTTATTCAGTTCATATCCTGTAGGAAAAAACAAGTAAAAAGTAATTTATGTAATGTTCTGAATAGATTTTAAGAAGTATATATTTAATGTATAAGTTGTGGCACTTACTCAATTTAAAAGAGGGTTTTTCTAGGTATATTATGCCCAATAACAAAAGACAGACAAACCACAATAACCAACCCAAACATTAACAGTGGGGTAATCCATGACCAAGATGAGTCTCCATGTTTCTGTCTTCCCGATACGTTAAAGGAATTTAATGTGGGATTCACAGCCACCTGTTTGTTGACTTACAGGCTCACTGCTGCTGGCTTTCTTAGATATCCACTTCAAACAGAGCAAGCAACTTTAGAGTAGACTGAGGCAATTTTCAGCCAAAGGAAAGTACTGCAGCTGCTATGACATTTTAGCCCTTGCAGTGTCTGCACCACATGGTATTCAATCTGATCGGTGAGAAGAAAAAACAAACAAAAGAGAGGACAGTGAGCTAATGTTAGAGGAGGAACCGCATTCACTGGAGATGTTGATTTCATTTTCTGACTGCCTGGCAGTGAACAGGACCTCAACACCTTATTTAAGTATTGTCCTGTTGTGTTCACTGTAAGACTGTAAGACTCTCTGACCTACAGTACGCTCCTGGCAGATGCTGACTGACAATCACTTCTGTTTGAAGTCTGAAGGACTTTTGATAATACTCAAGCAAAGGGTATATTTTTTCATTTACTTCCTCATCAACCATAAGAATAGTCTTTTTTGACTTTTATACGGATTCAGATCCAGTCTGCTCATGCATCATTGTGCAGATGTCCATTAAAATAATAAAATGAAATCCTTTGAGTCATGCTGAAAAGACAGTCAAACAATACATAAATAAAACGGATAAGGGGAAATAGAATTTTATCAGTCTCGTTATTAGTTTTGAATCCATCTGCGTGCTTTGTTTGAATGCCCCTAGATGATGCAGTGGCAGCAGAATCTGATGAGTCGGTGGTGGACCGCAGCTATGTAAAGAAGAAGCTGGAGCATGGACTGACACGGATCTGGCAGGTTGGAAAGAATAGCATACTCTCTCTCTCTTTGCATGGTCTGAGCATGTCTCTTCCTGCCTCTCCGCTTGTAGTTTTTCTTTTCTAATTTATTTTTTCTCCAGATTTCTTTTCAACTCAGAGTTGCTCATTCACAAGTTCTCCTCCCACAAATCTCCCTGTCCCTTTCACTTCTCTCTTCAGGATGTCCAGTTGAAAGTGAAGGCCTACATCCTGGGGACAGACATGTCAAACTTCAAATACGACGATTTCATAGTGGTACTGGATGTCATCAGCAGGTACGCCGCGGGGCCAGAGCAGCCAGCTCATCCTTGTTTCCACTAATTGGTCTTCATTATCTTTCTATCGCTGTCCCTTTTTTCTCTTTTTCAGGTTGATCTACTTTCACATGTAGCCTCTCACAATACTCATTTACTCACTAACTGACTCAAATTATGCAAATACACTTACACACAAACACACAATAAGAAGGTTCTCATTGACTTTGTTTATATGCACATCAAAATGGAAATTATAATGCCAGTATGTCCAAACCCATTTAAACACCACATTTTGATAATTATTGACTCTGGTTCTAATAATGTGATACTCCAGTTTATTTTGCATTAATGGACACCAAATAGGAAGTGCACACACCTTCATCACATTTCTTGAACTGTGGTGAAGTTGTGTGTTGCTCAGCTTATTGTTACAGTATGCGGGAGTGTGGCAACAGGTTTGTGGGTGGAAGGAGTCCGAATTTTTTAGTTTCGAAGGACTTATGAGTAGAATCCAGGACTTCTTTACTGTATATGTTTTCAAGTCCACCTGAAATTATGTGATGATCATATTTAATCTGTTCTGTAAATTCTGTTCTGTTCAATGTCATTATCCAAAAGGGAGAAATTTACATTCAGCGTTTGTTGATTTAATGAATCCACTGTTTGCGTGACAGTTACCTGTGCTCATACTGTAAATGACATCATCTTTTCATATAGTGAAACAGCTGTTTTTGCCTACTCAGCTACCTGAAAATGTCAAAATAGGTCATTTTAGATAGCTTACTTTACATGCTGCATTGTGTGGTCATTTTTCTTTAATACTGCTGCTAACAGCACATTGTCTGTCCCTTGATTGGCAAGTTATAGTTACCAGAGCAAGTCCGTTTACATCGTGTCTCTGCGCCTCTGCTGGCTCAGCTGTCAGTCAAACACACACAGCGAACATCCTGCAGAGGCCTTGAGGCTAAAGGGCTGTTTCTTGATATGTTAAAGTTCTTTATTGAATGATAAAATAAAATTAATAATACATTTAGAAAATCACTTTTGCCTTTAATTTTTGACGGCAAAAAAAAACACATTTTAAGGATTGTTTATGCAGAAGCACACATGAGATATGTACAGTGAAATTTATATTTTTCTTTAAATAAAACCTAAAAAAAAAATGTATCACTCTGCTCATATAGGTAGAAATCTGGAGATCGTTTAAACAAATCATTACCTTTATCACAGTAGTCCTAACTTGCAGTGGTTGCATCATTGTGCGCATGTGCACTGCAAATACAGTCATTATCGAGCACAGCCACCAAGAGGTGGCTTTAAAGGTTCAGTAGGCAGCCATCAAAGAGTCCCCCTGTTCGCCGGGTCTTCTCACTACCCGCTCCATTAGATACCTGCACCAGCAACAAATCCCTTTGTCTTATTTCTCCCCTTCCTCCTTCTCAATTCTTCCTTCATCGTTCTCTCTGTCATAATGTGTCCCCTCATCTTTCAACCCTCTCCACCAGGTTGATGCAGGTGGGGGAGGAGTTCTGCGGCAGTAAGTCAGAGGTCCTGCAGGAGTCCATCAAACGGCAGAGTATCAACTACTTTAAAAACTATCACAGGTAAGATGTTCCCATTGCTCCTGGATCATTACCTGGATCATGTGATAATTAGATGTAATTTCTGTTTATTCACTGGGCTGATGGCATCGATTGTGTGTGAGCTGCATTGATCTGACACGTGCAGTCCCCCGATATCATTGAAAGAAAGTTGCTGAGACAGAGGTAGATGAAAATTATTCTTGAACAGCAGGTTATCATCGCTTGACAGTAACTTTGACACACAATCACAACCATCGGCTGCCCTGATCATGCTCTATTCCCAGCGTAACCCTTTTCAGAGTAGACGTGTGTTACACTCACTGAGCTGGAAGCACATTTACATCTTGATTACATAACCCCCTGCCAACCACATGAATATGCATGCTTTCACGCAGACAGCGACACATCATCGGAGGTGATTTGCATTGATCAGTGTTGTGATTACTTGTCAAGAATCATGGGTAAGATTGTTAAATGTCAGACTGCTATGTATAAGCTTCAGTCATGTGACACAAAACGGCAAAAGCGGGAGACACAGAGGCATGATGGGATACATCTTTAGGTTAAAGGGGATGAGATGACGGTGAACTCGGAACGGAACGGAAAAAGAGGGTATGAGTGGACAGACCCAGAGAGAGAGGAGAGGAGGTGGACACCAGGCGGCATAATGAAGGCAGATTACCCCCCACTCCGCTGTGTCCACATGCACACATACTCACACATCCGCACTGTTGGCCAGGAGGCTTCCAGTGTGCATCATCTTTACATTAGGATTGATTCATTTTCCGCCCGGGTGTCATTCCCAAAGAGATTACCCATCAGTGAACTTTGACTGGCTGATGCCTGTATTTGTCTGTCAGCTGCCGCCTGCAGGTAACACACTCAGTCATTGGTGTGGGTGTATTGTTGGCCTGCGGGTGCAAAGGACAGAATGACATTGTCAGGGTTCAGACATGATACATATCTAAGAGCTGCACCAACTCATTTTCTCTGAGTGATTGCAATGTTTTAATGTCCTTTTAATTCTCACTGCATTACATCTGAGGAGTAAAACTGTTGGGAAATGATGCAAAATGGACTGTTTAAATAGAGATCACTGTGCATACTGTACAACGTTAAAGTCATAAAGTTAAAATGCATTTGATAGCCCTTCTTTATTTCTGTACCACAAGGCTTCCCCTTCTCTCGCCACTGTTTCATGTTCTTTCACTTCTCATACGTCAAACACCTTTAAGACAAGTAACACGGGGTACTGCAGTGTTTCAAGTCAACACTGCTCTGACATTTCACACAGAAAGACCTGATATTGACCCAGCGGGTGAGCACCAGGGTGGGTGTCTTGAGCTGTGAAACATGTCTCACACACACACACACACACACACACACACACACACACACACACACACACACACCTCTTCCTTTTCACTGCGAATCAGTGACCTTTGCTTTTTTTTTAATGTCAGCACATTTAATCTGGACCCTGCTTGAATATACAAAATGGCTTGAGAGCAGTATAGGACAGATGTTGCCGCCTTCTTTTTAATTTTTTAACTCTTCTTGTCTTTTTTTTTTTTTTACTCCATCCCCGTTCCTTTTTCTCTCTTCTCAACCCCTCAGGGCACGACTGGAAGAGCTGAGGATGTTTCTGGAAAATGAGACGTGGGAACTGTGTCCGGTCAAGTCTAACTTTAACATCGCCCAGCTCCATGTGAGTAAGAATGGCATCACTGAGGCGAGAAAGTTAAGCACGGTAGCATTCATTTATTCCACACTGTCACTCATCACACACACCCCCAGCACTGTGGAATTTGGATAAGGATATGAAACACGGGGGATCCTCCTCAATGATTTCTATGTGTGTGCAAGTGTGTCAGCCTGTGTATCAACATAGGAGGAGTGAAGTTCACTGCATATTACGTAACACAGATGGAGATAAAAGACTGTTGTCCTTTGTGGTGTGTACGTTAGAGGATTTTATTTCCCACACTCATGAGTAACAGTTAAAAAAATAAAACCTTGAATATCAGAGCCTAATGTAGATCATGTACAACCACCACCAAAATAATGTAGGTATCCCATGGAGATATACTATAACCAACTCAAAGAAAAGATCATTGTGCTTGTCTCGCAACGTGTTCAGCTCACTTCACCTAGAAGCAGAAATGATAAATGGAAAGAAAGAGATGTCAGAAAGATAAATGGAATTAATTCAAAGTCTGATTTTTAATTTTCATTCATCTTGTTTTTCCCTTCATGCCTGTCTTGCTTGGGCACATTTTCCAACAAACACACATGCATATGGATTTTTATAATAAACCCACTGCCATGAGAATTGTGTATGTCTACATTACTGCACCATAAACAGGCAATGTACATTGAAGCCTGGTTGACGTTAAAAAACGGTTAAAGCTTGCTTTTTTTGACAGTTTGTTACAGCAATCCAGCTGAGACAATGCTTTTTTTGTGACTTTAACCTTTTAAACCCTGCACTAACATTGTGTAGAATTTTAACACACTGCTAGTACTATGAAAAGTTACATAAATATGAACATGTAATTGTGCATTATTAGATTAGACTCATCTTTTTAGTCTATGTGGTCATTTCCAAAATGCCTGTTGTAAAACTAACCTAGATACAATGTACAATATACAACTGAAAATGGGTTATCTTTTTAAGATTGTTTATATTTGGTTGATTATGTTGTGAATTGTTGCAATCGTACCCACATTTTGGTTGTTGAGTCTGTTTTCCAACAGAAAATGCAGGCATTTCCTCACATCAACGTCAGCACGTGCAGCTGTTTTTAATCTCTAAAGTTCTTCCCAAACCCTACATACAATTTTTGACTTGACTACAGGATCCATTTGAAATGATTTCAGTTCCTGAATGTGGAGCATTCACCAATAAATAAAATATACAGGAAGGTTTAATACTTAACACCATCTACAGCTTAAGGAAATTATGCAAGAACAAGCATGTTGCCTTGCAAGCAGGCAGTTTGCTTGTGTTTTTGCCTTTGGGCCAAGATATTTCCAGGACAACATGCACCTGACCTGCTTGTAGATGTCCACACTGTATTTTCTATTTTCTACCACTGTTTTCTACCTAATCATGATTGCTGATTTGAAAATGCAGCCATTAATAATTAGCTAAATGTTATACTGTACATTATAGACTTTTTGTAATATATTATGATTGATTACACAGGTCAAGTTCTGAAATGCTCAAGTTTCTAAACCTCAGTTTCTTTTTCTATGTGCCTCATCTGCTAACTTTACCAAACATGAACCAACATCCGTCTCTTGTGTGTCTCTGTACCATTCTCTCCAATCCAGGAGTTTAAGTTCATGGGCCAGTGTCGTTCTCCGTCCGTTTCCCCGAGCAGACAGGCCGTGTCCTCGACCAGCCCGGCTCAGGAGGAGCCGTCTCTGTTCCAGCAGTACCTCCAGGAGGGAAACCCCTTTGAGATGCCCGCTGAGCACAAAGAGGAGGAGACCGAGGATGTGCTGGCATCTAACGGGGTAAGTGCCAAGGAGAGGCAATTGCAAACACATGCTTCCAATTGGTGCCTGCTTAATAGTTTGGAAGTAGTTGTATTAGTGTGTAATGTGTGTTGCCCAGTCAGTCAAAAGGCTGCAAAAGCCAAGTGATAGTTATACTTGAATGCAGTGGTAGTTGTGCTGATTTACTGTTGTCCATCATATACATTGTATTGTCTTTCCTTATGTGGACCGTTTACAGATCATATCTGCTGATTCAATCAAGTTGTTCATTCGTTCCACCAGTCAGATACACCCACTTACATAAGTATGTCTAATAAACAAGGCTACCTGTTGAGCTGCGTCACCAAACAAGTTAACAGAGAGACAAGTTGATTAATTGGGACATAATCACTGTGGGTCATTAAGTGGTTTACTGTCATCACCAGGGCCATAACAAACTTTTAATAACATCAGCACAGAACCTCCTATGGTTATTATAACACGCATTGACTGACATTTAATATAAGCTGTTAAATAGCAAATGAAATCCGTGGGTAGATCCAGCGGCAGGGCAAATAATAAACTTAAGAGTAGAGCTGTATGTAATAATGTACCATCGGCCATGTAGCCATTTTTTCTATGAATTTTTTCGGTCGACATCCAGGATTCAGTAATTTTCCTCAGCAAAGCAGCACTCAGCACTAGCTCTCCTAGTGTTTTGTTTTAGTGTAGTATTTAGTATACAGCCCACCATTATTGGAAACCTTTTTATTTCTTAGAAACATATTTTCTACTGTGTTTTGTGTTAAATATAAATAGGCAGCACGTCACCTTAAAAGAAACGTTTGACTGCTAAGTATGGTGCCGTTCGGTTTTGCTGGCAGTCTATGTTGTCCAGTAAAGCTACAAGGCCTGCCACTTTAACGCCATACATAATTGACAGAGAAGAGAAATCGTGATTCTCCCTCTATGAGAGCCTGTTTCACTGTACATCTATCAGTATGCTTTGTGCAACTGCACCTTCAAACCCAGAAGACCAGCCTAGCTTGATTTGTGAAGGGGGTGTAAGCCTCTTGTCTTGTCCAACAACTGAAAGCAAGCGCTTCTGCTTGCCTGACAAATCTGAAAACATAATGGGCATTGCATGTACCACTATATTAAACAACAGCCAAACAGTGGCTACTATTGTGTGGTTAAGAAGGAACAGGAGAATCAATAAACATCCTACAGCATGTGCTTTAGCAAGGTACTATTAGCAGCTATGCTCGTCTGAAGTCTGGGCCCTCTTGTTCTTTGAGGAAAGTTTCAAGTCTTACCAGCTTTGCCTCGCTGGTACTGACAAATCCTCATTGCAGAGTAGAAATTGCTTCGGTAGGGCAGAGTTGCTGCTAGCTGGACAGGTTAGCTACTTGCCAAGCAGCGCTGCTAGCAGCAGCAGCCTGAACCTCTGCCTCTCTTTGTTGCATTCCTCAGCAGTAGATCCATACAGACCCAGTTTTGACAGCATCGTATGTTATAAAATGTGAAATAGTAACTTCTGTGCATAAAGGCTTGTAAGTCTCAAATGGCTCTTCTCGGCTCTGATAGCAGCCTGAAGTGTAGAGACACCACAAGACGGAGAGAATCTCTGTCAAGGCTTCTATAGGGTTCAACCAGATATCTATGTCATTGATACAGTGATCCAGAGAATATTGCCTGGTACTGTGCATGTTATACACATGTGCTCCTGCTATAATTAGTATAAAGTCCAATATCAGTTAGTTGTTCCTTCAAGGCTTATTTATTGAATGAAATGGTATTTCTCTTCAAGAATGGAGAGAAGCGATTACACAGGTCCCCCGACACGAGCCACTTTTTTTTAATATATATATTGATACATTTTCCTTTCACGCTCAACATCAAAAACAATATTGCACTATCTAACATATTAGGCTTACAGAAGCCCTAGCTTGGCTTGCTCTTAAGCTTGTAATCCTTTCTGTATGGCTGTTGTGTTGCCTGAACTTGCAGTTAAGGACACAGAAAATATTGTCTTATTTCAGGGGAGCTTTAACTGAACTCTCCTCTGGGAGGTGAATGAATTTTCTATTTTTCCTCCTCAAGCCAGTTGTTTCATGGTAATGCAACGTTAGAGCTAAAAGATGGAGTTGTTACACTTTCTTTTTGATTAAATTTGAGATAATTTAATCACAGCCCATTTGATTTTACACCTTTTTCTCATTGAGTAGCCAGTTTGTGTTTTGTGTTATTTTAAAGCCTTCATGGACCTTTCATTGAAGTGTGTTATCTTATCAACAGCAGTGACACGATTTCCCCATGGCATCAATTTTACATTTGTCTTCCACAGCTGGTGATGTGTCAGCAAAGTCTGACCACATGTTGTAACAGTGTTTAACTTGTTTCTATCTCTTTTACTCACTTCCTCTGTACTGTATCTTTTCTTTCCACTGGCCCCTCATTTTCCGTGACTTCCATCTGATCTTTCTCTTCCCCATTTCTCAAGTACGAGTCAGACGAGCTGGAGAAGAGTGTGTACCAAGATTACGACAGCGACAGTGACGTCCCTGAGGAGCTGAAGCAGGACTACGTTGACGAGCAGACGGGTGATGCCCCCCTCAAGAGGTCAGTTCCTAGTCAAGTTGTTTTACGCCACTCCGAAGACACACAGCTCAGGGTATGACGTAAAGATGCGTGGTATATCCAGGTGTCCATCATTTCTACTCCTGGCTATTTTACATTTATGAAAGAAACACATGCACAAAAAAGAAGAACTCATATTAATCATAATAAAATATGTCCTTGAATGTTTTTTTTAAGGAGGTTCTAAAAGGATGTGAAGTCATGCATTACGCCACTTTTATTGCATTTAGCAATGATAATTTTAGCTCACCTCTGCCTTACCCTGCTAAGTAGGCAGAAAGCTTGTGTAAATCTTTTTAGACAAAACATGAAAAATTCTCTTTATTCCCACCTCCGCCTACGTGATTGGTGACTATTGAAAGATTAGCTGCTGTTTAATAAAGACAGAGGCAATCACGCGCTCCTCTGCGCCTTGTGTAAAAAGATTCATTTTCATTTGAAAGAGAATTTAGTATTTTGTTTATTTTATTATCAGGGAGCTCTTATAATTAGTGCACACAGTTACCATCTTAGTATGTCATAACTGCAATTTTTTATGTAATCCTCTCAAATAGATAGTGTGCGTCATAAATCACCACATACATTTGGATGCTTTTGATGCAGCATGATGGATATTATAACCCTCCGTGTTCAGTTTATAGTGTTTTTGTCAGTAAATCGACCGGATGTGTATGTGATGGACTAAATAATTAAGAGCCTAGGATTGTGTGTGTGCGTGTTAATGCAAATTTTACACCGGATTTGCACGGGAAACAAGACATACTAATTCTATTACTTATTCAGTAGCCCCTCATTACAGAAGCATTGTTATAATGACCATTTCCTGTCATGTAATGTACAGTGACTTATTAATGGAATCGTGATGTTTGTGCTCAGTGTTGAGTCTCATTATTTCACAGGTCTGACATGCCTGATATTTAACTCTCACCATATTTGATTTCCTGCTCCCCATGTGCATTAACCTGACATTAGCCTATAGTAACTAAAATGGTAATTTCCCATTCTTATAAGTAGGAATCACTAATAGTTAATTATTGAATGGGTCGTGTGGTCACATCCAGAAATTAGGAGGCCCATGTAATGATAGCTGGCTAATATGGCTCAATGGTCAGTGTCAGGGGTCTGGTGCTCCAGGATCACCAGTTCAGAGACCTCACCACCTGGGTCCTGCTGTGTCTCCTGCATTGTGTAAAGGGTTCTGATTGATCAATTACAAGACCCTGACCCACACTAAGGTTTTGAACCTGTACGGTCATTGCTGAGGATTAGTGATGTTAACATATATTACTGAGTCTCTCCTTTAATCATGACTCTACCCTACTTTCTCTCCCACCCCCACCTCCTGCATGCACCAGTGTTTCCCGAGAAACCATAAGAAGCAAGAAAAAGTCGGACTACAACCTTAATAAGACCAATGCACCGATCCTCACCAACACCACACTTAACGTCATCCGGCTTGTTGGTGAGTCCTGCGCACACACATAAACCGTGACACCACTTACCTCTCCCTGAGAGTAGCCCTGACTCAGTCACAGTGAGTGTCCTCTCTTGCAAGATTTCCATTTATTGACCAATGAGGCCAGCAGCTCATTGCGATCGGCACACTCAGGTCTCTGTGTGACTGAGCTGCACTAATAATGGTTAGCCTTCGCCCTGATCTCTGACCTTTTGTTTCCAAAGAGGTGCTTACGTGTCTTTGTGACATGGCTTTGAAGACATTTGGGCCTTTCCTTGGCAAGGCGTGCCCTTTGGCGATGTGACCTTCATGATGGGATTTTCCTGTGTGAAAAGGAATTAGACGGGGCAGTTATCTTTCCTGTGTGGTTGTATGGCTGAATAAATCTTCTGCTATATGAATTCATTTAACAACTCAGGCTCATACAGATCTGCTGCAATTCTTAACATTTCAAACAATAAAAAAAGATCTGGTCCAGTTGTTTTCATTTAAACTGTTTGTCCCTTTTGTGTTCATACTTCATACTTTCCTGCACATACAGTACAAATTTTTTATTTTTTTTTAACACAATGGGTATTATTGATTTAAAGAGGTCTGGCAAAACTTAAAGTGGCAAACTGAGAGAAAAGACAAAGTTTGATTCCAAGCAATCACTTCTAATTCTCTCTCTGCAATCCTTTTGATGGAGTTAGATTGCTCCCTGAGTTCTTGGTGCAGAATTCAAGAGAAAGGGCGTGAAAAATGGGAGTGTGAGAGAAATAGTGCTGTCTCAGTGGCAAAGCCAGCTAGATTGAGTTTATTTCTTTTTTTTCCCCTCTATTCATCAGTTCTGAGTCAATGGTAACCTTGTTACACCCTTGTACTTCTGTACTTATTGCTTTTATTACCTTACAGCTAAATTAAATCTTTGCCCTCAAGTGTATGCAAATACAATATGTTCCTGCTGACGTTTTCCCTAAAGGATGTGGTTCCACCATGATTCACTTACTGTATTTTAACTCCTTTAATCTCCTAGGAGATTTATTTAAATACAGAACCATTTCATTCATTGTAAACTGAACTGGGTTAATAAAAACCCTTAAGCAAAAAATAAAACCCTATATGGGTGTCCACTGTGTCACACCCTGGTATGGCACCAGGAACACACAAAGCTTGTCCAACAAACCCAAACTTCTGTTAACTGTTTATTTTCTCATCTCCACACAGGGAAGTATATGCAGATGATGAACATTCTGAAGCCGATCGCCTTCGATGTCATCCACTGCGTGTCACAGCTCTTCGACTACTACCTGTACGCCGTATACACTTTCTTTGGACGCAATGACATGGTACAGTATTTTTGAATCACTATGCACACTGTATATTTATGTTGAAGAGCAATGAGTAAAACACATACAGTAGTATCTTTAAGAGCAACTCCACACTAGATTTTGGAAGGAGGTAAAACATAGCTGCACTGGCCTCGTTGGGTTCAAAGGTATAAGTCTCTTGAACTTGTGACCACACACAGCTGTGATGTAGCGTTGTACTATAGAGCCATGGTACATCCCTGCTTCACAGCGTGTGGAAAAAAAGCATGTTGTCACTTCTAGCTGGCAGGGCAACCAGCATAATTAGACTGAGTGTTTTGCAGCAAAACCTTGTGACTGAATCTAATTTTGGTATTTCTGTTGTGACTGTTCTAATGTCAACTGTGTCAGTTTTTACATATATGTGACTTTCTCCACTGTCACCTTGAGTTCAATACGTACCGACCACGTCATGTAGTGTTGCGTTACTTGACATCATTTGACACCTACAAAACACACGACACACGCATTGCACAGACAGATCTGGTTGTTAAACTATTGTAGCCACGATACGTTGAGTGGCGTATCCTGATGCATCTATCAGCGCCAGGATGCTGCCAGTGTGTGGGCTTGCATAGGAAACAGTTGGGGTGCTTTGATAGCCTAGAGGTTGCCAACAATGAATCGCAACATCCCCGATTTGAGGCCAGCATGTCATTTCCCATCTCTCTCTCTCCTCGTTTCATGTCATATCTCTACTGTCATCAAAGACAAAAAAAAGAGAACAATAGTCCCAGGTGTTTTGATGTGCATCATGCCATGCCGGTGTGTGTCATCCCTTACAGTGCAACTAAACATAAAGAAATGTGAGTTTGTGAGTTAGCTATACCCCACAAGTAATCAGGAGTTTGTTTGTTTTTTTCCATTGCAATGCCCGCAGTTACATAATATTACCTCTGCTGCATCAGTGGTATGGTGCTTTAAGAAGATTTCCTGAATTTATTTCTAAAGATGGTCTTTTTTTATGTTCATTAAATGATATACAGTTAGACAGGGAATAACCACTGCTTCCATCTTTTCTCATTGCTGTCTGTCTCAGTAAAAATTTTAGTTGAATGAGAGGTTACAGTCTGCGAGCTCACAAAGAAAGGAAACAGCATTTGTGTCAGTATCACCCTCGGGGAAGTGGTAATGATAGCAACAAAATGACTTCTGTCCCATCGAGGTGGAAGAGATAAAGAGGATGAGCGCTCCGCGGGGGCCTCTCCGATACCGATTATTGGCGTGTTTGTGTGTGTGTGTGTGTGTGTGTGTGTCACGGGGAGATGAGGGAAGGTGACACGCTAGTTGTGAGTTGACAACTTGTCAAGCGGTCGCTTTTCTCATGTCTTAATCCGACCACTGTGGGTCCATGTACAGTATGTGTGTATGTGTTTCTATCACACTCTATTTTCTTCCTCTGTATCACTGTCAACCTTGTCTTTAACTCTCTTTTCCTTCTTTACACGCGTACTGTATGTCATTTTTCTCAGTCAAGCCTGCTCCTTCACACCCTTCTTTTTTTCATCTTTTGTGCCATACAGTATCTTCAATCTTAATCATGTTCTGCTCCTTTCACATATCATCATTTGTCTTTCATCCCTTCTACTTTTTTCCTCTCCTTACTCCCATGCCACTCTTTATCTGTCTGTCTTCATCCCTATTAAACTCTCACTTTCTCTTTTTTTCCACTGTACCTCTAGCCCTCATTAAGTGTAATTTCATGAACCCACACATTTCATGAATAGCCTCACTCAGAGAGGCACCTACAGTAAAATGCTAATGTCCCTATGAATCTTTAAAAAGCTTATGGAAATTGCTATGCACATATGCTAGTATTTTGACCTAGGCTCTGTTCTCTTTACACCGTTGGAATCAAGATGGGGCTGCTTGACTTCTCCATGTGAAGAGTAATGGGTGACATTAATATTCAAAAGGGTAAATACCCCATTATCTGTGTATATTGGCTCTATCAAGTCAAGCCGCACTATTGCATCTAATGTGCCGTGCTCACAGATTCTCCTTGACCATTAATAACCGGGCTTTCTACTGCTGGGACTGAGAGAGGCAGATTTTAGGAAAAGTGATTAATGTTTGAAAATTATGGAGTGCTGTGCCCCATAGGTTTAACCTGGATATTTCACCCAAGTGTCTGTTCTAAGAAGAGACAGAAGAAGGATATAGTAAGAAAAAGAGAGTAAGACAGAGAGAATTGAAAGATGGAGGGAGGATAAAGATGGAAGACTGTGATGGCAGGAAGAAGGGAGGAGAGAGGCTGGCTACCAAAACAATGAAGTAGGACAGATGTGCTGAGACAGAGCTGCAGAGAGAGAGAGAGCAGATCAGGGAAGTATCTGACACTTTAATAGATGGCTTCTCTGGAAAATTAGCAATAATGCAAGAAATGGTTATTTTTCATTCTTGACTCCTGACTCCCACAGACAGTTTGTCATAGATGTTATTCATCTTGCATGCACATGTGCAAGTCAAAGTGTTTACACCATCAAAGACACCTGTGACGTAGAATGAAATAAAATACCCCCACACTGCTTTCTATCTTCTGCCTGGTTCTAATTGTGAACCAGGCTGACTTAAGACTATAATATAAGATAATGGCTCTTCACTGGTAGTCTGGTTGGAGGTGCAATTTTCTAATGCAAGGCTATTTAACTCCTACAGATAAAAGCCAGGTCATTATAAACTTCCCATGAAGTTGGAGGACTCAGAAAACAGAAACAGATTTAAAAATGAGTCTTCAAAATGCTCCACATTTCCCATAAAGCAACTCAGTAGCATCTTTCATTAGACTCTCCCTGCCTCCTAAATGCCCACCTCTTTCAAACCCCACATCTAATTTTTATTATGATATAAGTTTTCAGTCTGAAGTGCTCACCAAGATAGCCCTGATGACGTCATTAGGGTTATGCTGATGACATCATTAGGGTTACTTTTTCAAACCTTGGAAAGCTCCCTCCAGAGACACAGAAGACATTTTACAACTGTTTTTGTACTTTCTACTAATCGCGATGAGTAAAGTGAACTTCATGTGCAACACCAGTGGGATGCCCCTTTAATGTGTTAATTTGTTAACCATATTGTCTTACCATTGTACCATGTGCACATCTGTACAGTGCACAGACTTCTACGTGTTTCTACGTGCCATCTGTATTGTGGTTCTAAAAGCAGTCAATCCAACTTGAAAGCTTTAAAACATGTTTGAAGTTGACTATCAAAAAGCTTTGAACTCTTTGCTCTTTGCTGTTTGAGTTCCTAAGACACAGACAATACAGACAAACACACCAGTGACACCTAATTATCAAACATCACCAAGCCTTGTATAACACCAGAGAGATGTAAAAGGGGCATTGTTGAACTGGATGTATGTTTCAGTTTCAGAACAAATGCTACCATGTATCCTGGTAATGAGGTTCAACAACAGTTAGATTTTCCTCACCTCGCCAAAGCTCTGTTCCTAGGGTTTTGTTGTGGCTCTTACATTTAAAGCTGGAGTAGGCAAAATCTGTGCAACCTGTGCAAAACCTTCCGCCTCTCCCTCTGCTGCCTCGTATCACTCTGCTAAGCTCCTCCCACCAAACCCACAACTTCGACCGGCAGCAGAAGGAATCACTCGCCCTGCAAAACCTCATGCCTTGTAGGGCCTGCTCTCCGCGGCGTGAGCCTCACCGAGACCCCGGTCTCTCTTGCCACGACTTGCCTTCTCAAACACGCCCCCTCCAGCGCTTCGCGGCCGCAGAGCAGAGCGCCCCAGGCTTCAGAGGCAGCTGCAACGCTGTCCAACAGCGGGAAGAGAGGCTACCACACCGCACATACGCCACTGTCCCCTGTCAAAAGTTATTCCCCACTGTTTGTCAACAAACCTCTTTGCCACATTGATGCAAGCGTCATTGCATCGAACATAATGAGCCCGGAGCTCTGTGTGGAGCTGGGACGCCGCTGTAGGCAAAGTAGGTATTGGAAATGTATTTGAAGTAGAGGTTTTCCCTCAGACCACTCAATTTACAATATGCTGAACGGTTATTATGGATTTTTTGCCCAATGATGCCAAAAAAAAAAATACTGCCTACCTCATCTTTAAATGTGAGGCAAGAATAGTGTAGACATGTACAAGAGTAATTCCACCCATTACTTCCATTCATCTCATTCTGTTTGTTTGCTTCTTTGTTTGTGCTTTTTTTCCCCAAGTCTGTAATACTTCCTCCACAGTGTTATTTTTTAATTTTGAGATTTTGCTTCTTGTTTTTCCTTTCTGCTGTCCGTTCGTCTTCCATAGCCTGTCCCAAGCCCGTCTTTGCCAACTCATGGTGGCAGAGAGGCGGGCATCGCCAGGGTGGTGGGCCCTGCTTGCTTGGTAAGAGTAGATCTCCAGAAGTATCATGACTAATACACAAGGTTGTCCTTGCCCTGTGAGTCCAAAAGACTAGTGAACACTTGTGTGGTGTGGTTGATTTGAAGCCCTTAAGGTGTGTGTGATTTGTTTTCTCCAGCACATCTTAAAGTGATTTCAGAAGCATTTAGATGTTGAGTTTGCTGTGCTTTCACCCTCTCCACCCTCCTCATTTACCTCTCGTCTGTCACCTACTGTAACTGGTGTGTGATCGTCTGATTTTGATGTCTGTTCCTCCCAGTTACTCCTCCCTCTTTTGGATTAGAGTCGACTAGAAGCAGAAAGTGAAAATTCTCTCGTCTCTGGCTACGTGAGATGAGAGCAGATGTTGCTGCCGTGTGTGTGTGTGTGTGTGTGTGTGTGTGTGTGTGTGTGTGTGTGTGCGCGCGTGCGTGTGTGTGTGTGCTTTCACACTCTGCTGAAGTGTGTGTTCTTATAGAGGAAGGTGTTTGTGCACGGTGCAGACACTTAACTGTGTGTGTGTGTGTGTGTGTATCCTACAGTATGAGTCATCGGGTCTGGGCCTTATCAGCAGCAGACTGAGAACCACACTGAACCGGATCCAGGAGAGCCTCATTGACATGGTAAGACTGTAACTCTTTCTCTCTTCCTCTACTCCCTGTCTCACTTTCTCTTTCTTTCTCTTCTACCATCGCTCGTTACCTCATCGCCTGTCTCATTTTCTGACACAAACATGCTCTCTCCACTCAACCGCCCCATCCTTGTATGCCTCTCGCCTCTTTATGCCTGCATTTTTTGCCCATCCACTCTATCCATCCCGACCATACGCGTGGTCTTATTGTTGAGTGCCACAAAATGCATTATGGGTCGTCATTATCTGGCCAGTGGTCACTCGCACTCACACACACCTCCCTCTGTTTAAGTGGCCTCACCAGGGTAGATGTGTGTGTTATTCCATTAGGGCTCTCAATCACTACTCCCTTCTGTAATACTACATAGTGACAATTAGCCTGGTGCAGTCCACGCTCTCTACACTTTTGTCTGATGGTGTATCCGTCTACAGTCTGTCTCCTCTGTTACATGATGATACAAGTCTCATCTCTCACTTGTGCCTTGCATTTGTCTCCATATAAGACAGCCTTTTCAAAGAAGCCATACTTGGACTTTATCTGGCCCTAATCTGCAATGCCATGGAAGCTTTTCTCCCCTGGAGGCGAATATGAAATTCTGTTGATTTCTTGGCATTTTTTTCTTCTTTTTTTTGTGAGAAAAAAACAATTAGTTGTGTCCCTTCAGTCTAATTATAGTAGAAGTGTGAATGAATGGCTCATCATTTTGCCTTGAATTCAAATGTCTACTAAGGCTCAACTTTTAATCATTTAAAAATGCAATCAGTTATATACATGTCTGTTATGTACATTGTTATACAGAAGTGTTCAGTTCTGAAGCTCTAGAAACCAGACAACATTAGCTCAGCTTTTATTTCAGACAAATATAAAGCCCAGAGCTGCTGTATTGGAAAATAAAAAGGCCAATATTGCTTTTGCGTAGTTAAATTAGATTTGTATCTTATGTCACAATTTGTGACTCACAATACTCCGTCAGCTCTGAAAATGAAAGAGAAAATGTATTCTTTTCCCATGGTGAGATCCTGAATAACGTTATTTTATTTTTCATTTGCTGAGAACCTGTGGGGCTTTCTGTCTGTCTGTCTCTCTCTCTCTCTCTTTCTAATTTTATCTGTACATTCACGTAACACCACAGACCAGGCTGCCGGACAAACTATTAAATGTGCCATTTTGTGATTTTTCTTTTTGGTTCTGAAACATTTTTGCAACTTTAAGAAAAGAGCTTGCAGTAACTTGATCACTGATTTGGATTGTGTTAAGTTATCATGTGACTTTCAATGCCAATACCAATCCAATGAGAAGCCGCCATGGGAACCATCATCTTTAATGTGTATCCCATCAGAATGTGAAGTAAGGTGAACGGAGTGAATTGTTCTCCAACCAGCATCTCCTATGCATGCAGATAGGATCAGCAGTTTTCCACAGTAAGGCTAATACAGCATCCAGAGCACCTTTTTAAAACAAAGCATTTATTTGACAGTGCAGCACAATGACATTTCGCTGTGATAGCAATGCAATGCAAAAGCTTAGCAGCTCAGGGTTGGACTGAGGAGAAGGAGAAAACTAGAGCAAAATAAAGCAGGAAGGCAAAGGGAAGAAAACAGATAAAAGTTAGAAACCAGAGAAAAGAATAATGAATTATCAAAACTTTAAATTGTATTAAGCAGTGTGATGCAGCGACGTGTTTTTTTCCCTTCAGGGGGCTCTTTAGCAACTATTTACACCCCAGTAAATTTCTGGCTAAGTTGTGAGCCATTTTAAAGTGTCATCTGTGCTCAGCTGCCTTCTGTTGAGAATATGTTTATCCTCTGAGCTGTTCACCTGATTAAATGGACACAGACGCACAAATGGACAGACTGGGTGGAGATAGAGAACGAAAGAGTGTGATGCACTGAGACGTGTGTGGGTTTTTGTGAGTGAGAGCGAGCTCTCTCAAGAGACAAAACGATGCTAAACCTTTAACACGTGCATGCACACGCATATGCATTTCAGATTAGCATAATCATATCACTTTGTGGCCATTACAGACTGCCTGATAAAGATCTGTTTAAAGCTCACCTCAGTGGGAGGACACAGAATCAGGCTTTGTAACTACACTCCTCCTCTCTCTAATGTATTTGCAAATGCTTTTAGTCTGTCCTTCCTCATATGCAAAACTATTTTAGCTCATCTCGATAAATCATTTAATGCTGGAAAAATGCCCTGTTTTCCAAACTAACACAGCACTCCGTTTTTTTTTTCTGTTTTTTTTCCCTCTCCGTCTCGCTCTCTTTCTGCTCTGTATTTCACATCATGATCTGCACACATAAATCTCCACACACACTCTCCCCTTAAAAGTATTAATACATATTGAATGTGTATACCTGTTTGAAAAAAGAAGTTGCTATTTGTCATTTGTCAACAATTTATATCCAGTTTCCATGGTTTTATTAGATGTGTTTGGCATATGGATTATAAATCCCGTTTTTTGATATAGCTGACTTCACTCCAAAGTGAGACTGTGCATGTATTCACGTAGTGTACACAAGCGCACTCCCCCACCTGCATACAAATACACACACTCCAGAGATTGCAGCAGGGTAGACCTCATTTGTAAACAGATTATAAAGTTAATTGCACACTGCATTTCAATTGAGCCGCCGAATCCTTGCGGTTTTGTTTCCCTGATTTGCCGTCGCAACTGTTTGATTTCAAAACCAATGTGCTGGTAATGACTCCGAGTCCCATATGAACGGCGGCGAGATTCCATCTCATCTCGTCTCAGGTATGGAGTGGCTTTAACTTAAATTGGTAGCTCCATGGGGGAAAGAGTAAAAGATAATCCCCTTGTTTATGTTCTATTTCTCTGCCTCCGTTATTCTTGATTACCTTTCCAAAACCCTGTCAGCTCATCTGGGTTTGACAGTTTTCATTTTGAGTTCACTCACTTTTGACTTTGGATATTTCATTGAGTGTTTGGAAGGTTGTGAGGTTAGGGAGAAACTTTTGAGAGTGGCAGAGATGTAATTGCCTTGTTCAAATATTCAATGCTTTCCACAAAACACTCGTTACATAATGTATAATCACACGTGCTGCCATCAACGCCAGTGTCAAGTTCAAATGTGTCATCTGTGTGTTACGTGAATGTGAAGCTCTGAACCGAATTGTTTTACTTGAAAGGAATCCGCTGTCGCGTGAAATAATGATTTGCTTACAATCCTTGCTCGAAAGAATTCAAATCCTTTGAGGATGTTGCTTGGGGCAGGTTAGATGACACTGCATATCAGAATAATGCCATGATCCCCATCTGTGGTCATATTGTCGCTGCCAGAAAGTTCAGCTGCGACAGCTGTTTAGAGCAACTGCTGCAGGCAACATTGTGAAGAGAGCTGCCACAGGCTAACATTTGCAAGGACACCTCTGGTTCACCATCCTTTTACTTCTCTTAGAACTCAAAGCGCCAATATTTACTTTTTCAATCAGTCAGTCCATTATTCTCACTTGTTTTCCCAACTCTCTCAACTTCTCTCTCATTCCCCTCATTTCTTTCCTTAATATTCCTCCTTCCATTTTATCTGTTTGTCCTATTGCAGCTGTGTGCCAGTGATTACATGCTTCTCAACTCTCAGCACAAACAACCGCTTGTATCGTTCCTCCCAGTTTATTGGTGCTTCTGACTGAATATACAATGGCGTGTTTGTATGTGTATTTATTTCAGTGCTCAATAAGAAGATAAGATCATATGGCTGGAAATTATGTTTATTATTTCCCTTTTTTCCCCCTGTTTGATTTGAGTCTTACAATTGCTGAAGTCAACCCACAATTGTGTGATGAGTTGATTAGGTGTGTGTGTGTGTGTGTGTGTGTGTGTGTGTGTGTGTGTGTGTGTGTGTGTGTGTGTGTGTACGTCCACTTCTGGGTACTCAGCTTTAGCGGAGAGTGGGGCTCAGGCTTTTTCAGGCCTGGCAAGCTGAAACAGGAATGAAAAGCCAGGTAATTTCTGTGTTGGCACCTGTAATCTGGCAGTGAGGGTGTTTGCTGAAATTGTATGCAAAAACACACACTGACAGACAAGAAAAAAAAACACATATACCAAGAGAATGTAAACTTTAGCAGACAAATTAACACACATACATGTTTACTACTACTGTGTATCACTACTACATTGAACACTCACTGTCCAACACACATTTCACGCTCTTTTCCTGTCTGTCTCCTGGTAATCCCTAAGCATGTGTTGTGGTTGTGGTTCGCTACACTGGCTTGGCACAGCTAACACACACTGGCCTCTCATGAGAGGCACTGGCTGTCACACACACAGACACAGACACACACACACACACACACACACACACACACTACATTGTCTTTCACACTGCACACTGCACTGAACCCAGTCATTAGTTCTACATCTCTCACAGGGGCACATCACTGTCCAGACTGGTCTCTTTCTCGTGGCCTGCTGTCTCTCTCTGTGAATGGTGCAACAAGCCAGAGGGGTTTGCCATTTAACAGGGGTTATAGATCATAATAAAGCTCCATGGTGTGATTGTTTTTACTGTAGTTGTCAGGATAGTATTGACATTTTGTTGGGGTTTCTGTGTAACACGCACACGCTTTGATAGGCCCAGCTGTAGGTCTCACTCCTACGCTGTGATGAGGAGACAGTTGATCCCCATGGATACAGTAACTTCTCGTCAACTTCTGCCGATGACTCACCACATCTCCCAGTGTGACAGACCTGGTGATAAGCAGCATTATGCACTTTAATTTAAATCCTTTCATTTGTATTCTGCATTCTCCTCCTACACCGCAGTTTAGTTCATTCATGTTCAGCTTCCTTAACTCGGGTATTTCAAGCAAGTTCTTTTCTGCTTGTATCTTGGCTGTTCTGTCATGCCAAAGCAGGTGAGCAGACCAGCAGCCATGGGAAAAGAAGTTGCCAGAGATAGGCTTAGAGGTTCCGGGCGGTGTCGCACAAAATAAATGAAGGCCTTAATTCCATTTGACATTCATCTAATGAGAACCAAATTTCTAGTATTAGTGTGACAAAGAGGTGCAATAGGATCCACTTGACAGTAATTGCCTGGCAGCCAGTCCACTCGACTTGGCCATAAATCTCTATGGAATGGATTGTAGAGGAGTAAGCAGTCAATCACGATAGATTGAGACACTTCAACTGAGAGATCTCTTTTCAGCTCCCCAGCTGGAAGCTTCCTTCATGACCAGGGTGATTACAGAATTATCAAGCTCTTAGAGTTTACTGAACCTTTCAAATTAAGGATGTTTATTTTTTATTTTGCTGGGGAATATTATTTGAAAGTTGTTTGAAAGTTTGTAAGGCTGCAATTCTTAGGGTTATTCTTAGGTTAAAGCTCCCTTGCTATTATTTGAAAGGTGCGGGAGCCAGATTTGCATGGGATTTTGGGATATCACTGTACAGCCCCTTACCTTGGTACCTTTACTTTGGTCCTGTTTTTTGGTTACATAATACAAAAGTACTCGGAGGACTAAGAAGCTAAAACCATTGAATTTATTGGCATTCTTATTTAAAAAACTGTCTTAAATGATCAATTATCAAACATGTTGCAAAGTAATTTTCTGCCAATCAGCTAATTGTTTCAGCTCTAGATGAATACTGATGCTTGAATGTGGCAAGAAATCACCTGTTTTAATAAATTCTTGGATCAAGCGATGTGTTGTGTGAATTTTAAATCCTGTGAAAACTTGGTTTCAAATCCAAATCCTTTCTTTCTAACATTAGATTCGACCTAGTGAGAAGCAGCACAGACAAAAACACATATACAGAAATCTCTCATGTAAAAACAGTTTTGACTTTAGTAGGTTATATTAGTGTTCATGTAGGACCACATCGCTCATAGTAAGAAGCTGATTGATAAAATAGGTTTTCAGAGCGTTTAAGTATTTAATTCTCATTCCAGCTACTTATGTTGAGGACTATATCTGTTGTGTCTTGTCGTATTTGTTAAATGTATTTCATGTCATGTCCTAGTTTTAGTTTTATCTTAAGTTAAAGTCACTCATGTCTAGTCTCGGCCTGCACTCGTCCTACTCACCTTTCCCTCTCGTTTCAGACCTTGACTTCCTCCCTTTGTGTGATTTTTCCCGCCGTTGTGATTGTCTACCCCGCCCCTGATTGGTCTCACCTGTTTTCCCCCTACCTCATGTATAAATAGTCCTTGTCTCCCTTTGTCCTGTGCCAGTTCGTCTTGTTCCGTCTGTGAAAAGCAGTGAGTCAAGCGTACCAGCAAATTTCCATGTCCCAGGTTTTTGTATCAGTCCATGTTATTTTTTGATCCTCTTTGTGAGCGTTTTGTTTTGTACTTTTTACATCCTCTTTGTGAGCGTTTTGTTTTGTACTTTTTGCATCCTCTTTGTGAGCATTTTGTTTTGTACTTTTTTATAACCTCCTCGTGAGCGTTTTTTGTTGTCTACTTCAGTAAAAGATTTTTGATGTACCTTACACGGTCTGAAGAGTCGTGCATTTGAGTCCACCAGTTTTGTGTCGGAGTTCGTGACAATATCTTGTCCATCCCCCAGGTGCATATAACCTTACTTCACACAGTTCAAATGATGGATCCAGCAGATTCGATACTGAGAGGGAGCTCCCGTCTCTCCTCAGGTGTCTGCTGCTGCTGACAGATAGGGCCTCCCATACCCACCTCAAAACTACCTCAGGCTGTTGCTCAAAATTGAGCTGCTCACAACAAATCACCCAGTGGATGTGCAGGGAAAAACCCAACGATAAAATAGATACTCCAGCAGAGGTGGGCCTGAAGTAGCTCTTTGGAAAAACAGAGAATTTATGTGAGCCAGTGAAACCAATGGCCCGCAATGCAGACTGTGGCTGCTTAAATGTAATGAGGGAGCCAATAGCTATAGTTTGTTTCCCCGGTGCACGCTTGCAGTAGCGTTATATGGGAAGTCCTGGAACCAAGCTTTTGGGTGGTTTTGTGTTCAACAAAATAGCAAGGAAGTTATGTTAAGTTGGTGCAAGTATGGCCTATGCAAAATCAAAAATACGCCACGGAGAGATGAGACTTGGAATTGAAGCTGGTGGAGTTTTTCCTGTGGACCTGAAGTCCTGCACTCTTCATTCTGATCGATACAGAACTTGAGTGCCACTTTCTCCCTAAGACATTACATGATTACATGTCCCATCTGAATACCACAAAGCAAAGCAGAATCTCATTATACTTGAGTCCTAACACACAAAATTATTGTACAAATATACACACAACATACATCTGTTTAATCGTCTATCCTCATTAAGAATAATTTTCAGCTGGGTAAATATCTCAGCATCTTGTCTTTGATCTGTTTGAGGGAAAAGCTGCTGTTTTATCTCTGTTTTCTTATTCAGAGCTTTGCTCTTATTTGTTTTCAAATCCTTCCCTGGACGTTCATTTTTGTACATTTTCTTTTCATTGGGAATTCCAGGGCTTAATTTCTAATCATTACACAAGGGTAGATAAGCTCCCTGGCTTTGATGCTTGATGTCTTCATACTTAACAATGCTGTTGGTCCACATGGGGAAATCATTTCAGCATTAATACCCTTGCAGACAGAAACAAAAGTTGTTTTCTCTTTCGTCTGTCCATGGATTACAAAGGTCCTCAATGACACTTAAATTGATGTTTGCACTGTTAGGCAAGCTGTTCGTTCTCAACTACTGGATGTCAGTAAAGCTGACAGAATGAAATAAAGAAAATTTTCCCGAAGGCTTTGAGGTGATGCTGCTCTCCAAAATTCCTAATCAAATTATGGTTTGGCTTCAAATAAATGCAGTTGCAGTGAAATGTCTCTTGAAGCGCTGATATTCCCATTCGTTTATTTCTTAGCTGTTTTTGTCTTTTGGCATATGTCTTTATTTTCCATAAACACCAGAAATATCCTTTTATATAAAAACTCTCGCTGAAATGTGCCATTACTTCCACATTCTGACTCACTATTCTGTTTTGTACCATTCACATTAATTATTGATTACCGATGAAATCTTATCGGAGACGGTAAGGACACTGACATTGCAGCATGACTGAGAGAGTGCTGTATCTGCACTACAAGTGCAATAAATCACAAGGGAACAATGACTGCAAGAGAATAATTTGACCTTAACTGGAGCTTCTGTGGATACAGAAAGTAAAATGTTTTTGGTCAGAAGCACGAATAAACGTCTCAAATATGTTTAGGTATTAAGACATTCGGTTTGTAATGATGGTTTCTTGCTAGTATTAATAACATTGTAGGCCAACGTTTTGTCAAGTGTATTGAGTGTATATCAAGTATATCATGCTCAAATTATATTTGAGCATAAGCTGAAGTCCAAAAAGTGATAAAGCAAGAAAGTATTATAGTATATCTGTTGATTCGATTCAAATATTTTTCATTCATTTGCCCACTCTTGTAATATATAGTTGCCTTAGATTAGCATATTTCTTCTTTTTCAACATTTAAAACATGGTGTAAGTTCTAATTGTAGCGTTTCTTTCATGATGGTTTAATTTCTGCTGTCACCTACATAAAGAGAGTTCATTAACAATTCAAAGTAAGTCAAACTAAATATCTTTAATGAGTGCAAAAATCTCCTTCTCCCAGCATAATGTTGTCAGCGATAGAGCATTTAGATTCAGTGTATGATTGTTAGTGCGTTCATATGTCAGTGTAGAAAGAGACTTTGCTATGAGTGGGTGTCTTCTTCTTCAGCTTGGTACGCTGAAGTGTAACTCTAGTCATTAAAATGGTCTTTAGTTATATCTGTGACAGATGTATATTAACATCTTGTAAGTCAAAGGTTTGAATTACTTCAGTATGCGCAGGGCATTACTTTTGTTAAGTGTTATCCAGGAGCAGAGTGGTCTCTGTTAAAAAGAACTAACAAAAGACTGAAACTATCTGTCTGTCACTGGGAAGTTTTAGTCTCGTTTTTACTCATCGTTTAGCAAAAAGGTCTTAAAATGGTTCATTAACTCAGGGGCCACTTCTATCTGAGCACCAGCGCCAGACAGGTAATTAAAAGAGGATGAGCTCACAAAGGAAAGAACTGTTCTCTCCCTCCAGTCCTGCTTTTTGGCCCCCCTTTGCTACTTCAATTCAGAATATGGTGAGCATTCAGACACCCACAGAGCTATTTCCTGTTCTCTAATACAATGGGCAGAAGTAGATTTTTTTGTTCAAACCTCATCTGTGAACTTTGATTATTTTTCATATGAAGTATTCAAAGTGTAATGAAATGGAGGACACTGGCTGTTGATATTGATAGGGGAGATGGGGAAAAAACAAAGCTTTGATATGGACTTAATTATAATTTTACAAACTCCTTAGCTAGTCCAACGCACGCGAGGCTCGTTAGCTGCTGCATGACCAAGCTAGCACAGGGCTAATGGTTAGCATAGCACGCAGGCTAAAGGGCCGTATTTAACGCTGCTGTGACGAGCTCTGCTAGCTTTTCTACAAGGAGACTAGTAAATGTTCATCTTTAAAGAGACCTGGCCTCATGTTACTTTACTCATGCTCAAGTGTTCTTGTCTGGTTACTGGTTTAATCTTCAGAATTATCTGTAGAAAACTGGATTATGAAAGTCATGTTGATGTCTTCCATCGTCTTCATTCATTTCTTTACATTTTAACACCAGTGTTTTTTCCTGTCCACTACTGGTCTGGTCTGCTGTTTTAGGATTAGCTGGCTTTATTAACCAACTCATTAACTGCTAATCAAAACTTAAGCGTGTCTTGATTGACACTGGGTGACTCTGACAAGAGATACTCCCCAAAAAAAATCTACATATTTATAAATTACACAAAATTATCTTACAAAGCACATTACTTACAAAGTAAATGTGACACAAAATAGTAGTATTATCATAGGCATGCAATAAACATTAGATTTAGTACATGAAAGGTTGCTGGCATATTGCAGGTTGTAACTGATGTTTGTAATGTAAGAGATTAATAAATGTGTGCCTACGCTGTTGCTATTTGTATTCGAAGCCATTCTGTGTTGCTGCATTGGCTAAAATTTTATAGTAATGTAAAAAAGGAAATCTTAGAATCCTAAAATAAATGTAATGTATCAATACATGTAAAACATTAATATTTTATGTCATTACTTTTGTCTCAAACGAACAATTTCAATTAGGCCATATTTGCTTCAGGTGTATGTGTAAGGGAAATCTTAATTATTGTGTTATCAGTGAAGACCTCCTACTACCTCCGTCCTGATTAAATAATTTACATAACTGCGTAGATTACTCCCAAACTGTTGGATGAAAATTCTTAACGTTCATTAATTAAACGTCAGTCTGCTCCTGTACAGTAATTACATTTAATGGAGCTCGTTTAAAGAAAGCATATTGAATAAGTCTCTTATAAAGCAATTAGGGGAGAATGTGGACATAATTGCAAACACATTTTTTAAAGAATATGCTCCACATTTTGTAGTTGAGGTCACACAATGGGCATTTTTCAAGCACCACTTACATGTAGCAGGTTTCTGCAGGCCTCCTGGCTTGTTTTTGTGCGTCAGTAACTTGATTCAGGATCTTTTATAGGTGGACTGCTTTCTCTTCCTCTGTTCCAATGTTGAACAAATTGTACCCTGCAGTGTATCCTGCTTGGAGGATGCCAACCTTGTTTATTACCTGCAGGGCCCTGAATTTACTTTGTGGCTTCACTTGCTAATGTGGCTGTTGGTTACTCTAAACCAGCCTATCAAAATGTTCCCAAATCGACGTACAAAGAGACCGTAACTGTGTTTCGTCATACTTTCATTACAGTATATAACGTTTATTTTGTATAACTTCTAAGTTCATTTTTAGTTCTTTTTGTAACTAAATAGATTTAAATTGTGCTACTAATACCACATAATAAAGAAAACCTCATCAGCTGTAGCACTGTACCTAAGTAATTTGATCATATTTCAAAATAAAGGCCTGTCCATGGGGGATAGCTGGTTTCATGCTTACAGTAGTTGTGGTGACAAAGCTAGACCTATTATGGGAATATTCTTACTTTCTCTTATTGTTTGTCGTGGCTCACTACACTGCTTATGCATGGTGGTTTCTTTTCTATCTTAATTTCTTGTGTTTTTGCAGAGGTCACTCAGTGCCCCAGGTTCTCTGTCTGTGTTAAACTCAGTCAGAAGTTGATGATCACGTACATACACTCTGTGAATGTCTTTACAGAGAGAAATTAAAACAAGCATATTTTCCTTCCCATAACCTGCCAAATTGATGTCAGTTGTATAGGAAGGAAGCCGCCTTTGGCTGTTTTGTAAAAATTTCCTCTGAAAGGTTGTGTGATTTGTGAATATCTGCTGAGTGAAGAGTGTGTGCTCTGACTTGCTCTGGGAAAGGCAATTTGAGAGCATTTCATTGTAGAACTGTTTTACCATGCTTGGATGCATATTTTCAGAGGAAATCATTCATATGGTTGTAATAATAAACTCAATGCAGCGTCTCGCAACCGCTAATAACGGATTCATGTTCATTTTGCATTTGTCAGAACTTTGATTTCTTTTCCTCATTTCTTTTTCTCATTGTTAACAGGAAACTATTGACAATGAATCGACTCTGTAAGGCATTTAATGTCGCATGCTAATGAAATGTCAGACTTGTCAATCTTAAACTAATGAGCATTTACTGTAGTGTACGGAAGATGAAATGATTGGCATTTAAGGTAATTTTCTTGGACTGCAACAAACAATTATTTTGTTGTGAATGAATCTGCCTTTTCTTTTCTTTTTTTATTAATCGTTTAGTTTGTGAAATGTCAAAGAATAGTGAAAAAAATTCCCTAACTACCTCCCAGAGCCTAAGCTGACGTCTTCAGATGTTTTGTATGTTCAACCAAAACCAGTCCAAAACCCTCAGTTTACTATGATATAAAACAGATATAAAAATAGATATTTTTTTCACACTTTTTGCCTGAAAAATGACTGAAAAGACTAATTGATTATCAAAAGAGTTCGATTAATCAATAGTTTTAGCTCCAATATTTCCTGTGAATTATATTTTCTGTGTTTTACTGGAATACTTGTATACACTACACACTACAGCCGCAGATAGATACTGTACATACACACATCATTTTTAAATGATGTATGCCATCAGCATGCCAGAAATTGTTCAGTAGTCATTCAGACGGTTGTCATCTTGTAGCAGATATTGAAAATCACCACGGACCAATAATCATCAGTCTATATAACAAATGTACCACACTCCACTATAGAAAAGCAATTTCCCTATTTATCTCAGTGGGACAGCAGAGAAACGGCTGTTAAAGTTTAAACTCCTAGATATCTTCAGCAGCTGTCTGACCTCTTCACTATAAGTCACACTATATGGAAAGGTCTGCTTCACCTCCTCTTTTTCAGGCCATTGTATGACTTTGAAAAATCTATTGCTGATGCTTAATTTGTCCAATATGGCATTCTTTTGCACGTACGTGGCCGAGCAGCAGGCGCATGGAGTTGGTTTACTTTTATCTCCCTCAAGTCGTTTGTCATTTTGATCGAGTGTCATCATAAAAAGTGACATGATTATTTGTCGTATCTTTGAGGATATCAAATGACAAACAAGTTACACTACAGTTGAGCACAGTCGGTCCATAATAATGGCTGAAGAGCTGATGTCTTTATACGTGAAGGTATTTTTAGAAGTTTGAATCATGAAGTTACATTTTTACCAGTTTTCTGATAAATCTGAGGTTTCCAGCAGCATTTTGGTGCATATCTGCCAACAATCGCAAAGATTACTGTGTCATACTTGCCACAGGATTAAGAAGACAACTGAGCAAAAAAGTTCAGTATCTCATTTCTATGAATTAATGTATGGGAAGAAATAAGCTTTTTCATCTCAGCCTCTTTTACATTTATTTACAGATTAAAACAGGCAGACGCATTCAAATTGTATGCGAGTATTTATATCCATTATATTTCCATGCTAGATCTTCCTTCTATCAGACATGATTTGCATGTTTATGCCCAAAAATCACTTAAATATTCAGGGACACCAAAGGGCAACAACAGTGGAGAATTATGCTAATGCTATTCTATTAAATCATGTTTGCCATTTTGATCTTATAATGATAGTAGATCAAGCATCTAATGAACTAATAAACATGAAGTAGGCACCCAGGGCTAATGCTGTATCACATTCAGTGTGTATGTCACCACAAACAGTTGGAAAAAATAAACTCTGTTGAGGTTGCTACAAGCTGCCAAGGCTTGGAGCACGTCTAAAATAGTTTTTGCGCTCACTTTCTCGTCTCAGAATTGGAAAAGTAGATAAATACAATCCTAAATGTCATGGGTGTTGTTTATTTTTTGTACACCTCTTGTTTTCAGTCTAGACATTGCTTCTACCTGAAGAATCCCTGCAGACTTATATGCAGTTGGAAAAGACACACAACTTTTCTCCCGACAGTCTTTCAGAAGCCTTCTTTTCCTTTTTTGTATAAAGTGTTTTTGCTGCAGGGGCACAGTCAATAAAAGGTCAAACCTCCTGTGGAGTGATTAAAAATAGACCAAACCAGACTTTGCTGTAATGTCAGACTAATGCGACCGAAGCTGAATTGATTTGATTAATTCAAAGGAGAATATACAACTACCAGCATGACTTTCATAATGCAACCCAGTGATCAAAGTCAGTATGAGACAGCAGAATTGAAGACAAGAAATGCAAATGAGTGCTCAGCAGCAGTGGTGGCCACTCAGAGTGGCGTCTAGGGTGAGAAAATATTTTACTACTTTTTTTATTTTACTATTTTAAACCTGTAGGTGGGTTTTACCTAACTTGTAACCTGTGTTCAAATACGAAATACTTAAAGCAACCATGTACATAGAAATCATGTAGTAAAACTCTTCCATGGGGTGCATTTGGTGCCTGGCTTGGAAATGAAGATGTGTGTCTCTCTGAAAATCCTCTGGGTGCACCTATTGTACCCCCTGCGAGCACTGTCCCCAGCAGAAGCAGTTCTGAAAAGGAGAAACCAGTCAAAGACACAAATTCAGAAGGTTGTAAACCGCCAGAAAGAGAAAAGAGCTACATTTGCAGGGGCACGTTTTGACCACAGTGTAACACCACTCTTCCGTTACCAAACTATTTTAGGACTACAACAAACAAGAACATTTTTTACAATATACTGTGTATTTGCTTGTTGGTCTGGCATGTCACCAATACAAATGGCCACTAGCCATTTTTATCATGTTCCAAGTATTAAATCACATGTTGTTGTAGATGAAAGTAGGTACTAATGGCCTTTCTGGATTAAGTCCATAACCACTGCACGTTTGTCATTATTTATTTATGTGCTGTGAAGTGTTTGAAATGTTGAGGACTGTCCTTTTTTTTATTTTTTATTTTTTAGTGGCTTTAACCCTTCACAGTGATCAGTGACCTGGCTGAAATTGTTTTAGCTTCAAATGTGTTCAATCACACAGTACATTTGTTTATTAAAAGATGTTATCAAATGTATTAAGTATGACTGGAGGAAATTACATTAACGTTGTTGTGATGTTGATGTTGTGGAATATAAAATAGTTAACTTGCCATAAATCATTTTTAAGTTTAATTTATTTTGGCAACATCATAACTAATAATAATCCAGATTAAGTGTTTCAGGCCTCAGAATATTATTACCATTATCAGTGACACAGATAGGCTCAAAATGCCACAGCTCATTTACCAGTACAAAGTCCTGAACATGCATAATGCAAACTAAAAAACATAAGCAGCATATGTAACTCCTAAAAAACACTAAATTTAACAGCTGCACTTTTCACTGATTAAATAAATCAGATTAAAAAAACAACAAAGTGCATCTTTGATTTGCAGCTGTTCTCCCTTTGCCCTGAGTTTGGAATAACTGCACTTTCTGCACGTTCACCTGTAGAAAGGCCAAGGTGTGGATGCTTTGGTGCAGACGAGAGGTTCTGCTGTGAATGCTCTGCAGCCTCTTGCCAGAGGAGAGAAAGTCTGCAGTGGACAAAAGTTCGGTATATACTTTTTGTCCCGTCCTTTCAATTCTTGTTGCTGGTAGTGATTCAGACGTAGGAAGGAATCAACGTACAAATCATATTTTAAAATTTGGACTCAGATGTGAATTCTGGTTTTAAAGAAATATTCTTAATAATAATGTAATGGCATGAATAACTTATTCATAAATAAATTGTTATGTAAGGTTTATAATATTTGATTTTACCATCTGTGCTGAGGAGTGTTTCATTTCATTGAATGTCTTATTTTATTAATGTTTCTGACTTTTAAATAGTAAATTTATATTAGTTATATTAGCAGAGAGTTGTTCTTGGGAGAGATATATTGCACCCTCCATAAGGAAGCCATTAAATGCACCCATCTGTAAAACCTATACAATTCAAGCGTTAATCTGAATATTATAAAACTTTATTTCAGACTGACAATGGTTTCTGCAACAGTGAAGGTTTGATTGAATGCAGAGAGATAATTTGGAGGTTCTGGAAAGGTCGCAGTTTTCACATAGGGGGAGGCATTATCAGTCTAGCAGGTCCGAACCATAAATTGTCAGCAGAGCTGCATACTGTGCATTCTTTGCTCTGTATGCTGGGCTGTATATCATGTTTTAGTGAATAGATTGCTGTTAGAGGAACATAAGATGTCATCTTCACTGCCTGTTTTACAACACTGCTTCGTCTTCAGCACAGATATTTTGCTTACTTTCTTTCTAGTTTTCAGTGATGATAAACTAGTGACATGTAGACCCGTTATCACACAAGTCTGATGTTTCATGAATTTTTCCTGTCAGTTTTTAAGATGAATTAGAAGTGATGTGACCATTTATTTGCACATTATGCTTTGATTTACACACTTCCTTACTCTAAAATACCTCGTCTGTACTTGGTGCAGTCTCAGTAATAAAATAATGGAATAATGTGGAATAATGGTGCTCACACACAATATTAGACCCAGATTGCACAGGAGTGCAGTATGTAAGTGGATGATATGGTACAGCATTAATAGCTCCCATTCCTTCATTACCTGTGTGATTGCTATTGATCTGCCAGAGGCTGTTTCAGGGGGCTTTGCAGCAGCAGAGTGCAAAGCTCAACATGCCAATGTGATACATCATGCCACCTAGACATGCCTTATATATAATATGATCTGCCATCCTGTATGGAATCCCAATGGCTTTGTATGCAGATATAGATTATTGTGATTGATGGGAGGGGATTTAGTTTGTCTTTCTTTTTCTATTTCAATTGTTTTTTTAAATGAAGGGATAAAGGGCTGCTGGATGGAGAGGTGTAGTGGAATATATCAAAAGGAAGATAAATGCTTGCTGTTGAGGAGTGTTTGGTCAGCAGAATTCTGTGAGAGTGTGTGCTTTGGATGTAACTGAGTTCCGCAAGGTTGATTGAATTTCAGATTATGCTCACCCACCAGCATACATCTACATTTTGTCTTCATTTTGCATGTGAGACATTTGTTATGTCAGGTTAACTGTTAAAGTTACAGGAGGACAGTGCTCTTCCACAGCAGCACCTCCTCAGAAACCATGCAGAGTTTCATGATTAACACTGATGGTTACAAATAATTGTAATTATTTCTCAGTATTTTATCCAGTGCTCTCTGCTCACAGGTTATTGCACATGTCTCTGTGCTGCTTCTAATAATGATGATAACTAGACTTGCAAGCAATAATTAGGTATCAAAGGTGAACCATTTCGCACCTCGTTCGCAAGCTGCCTCTTAGTTTTAGGTTTCTGAAAACCGAAAAAAGCAAGAATTTAATGATTGTACATTTTTGCTAACTTGCCCGCCTAACCTGTGTGTCTTCCAGGAGGCAGTGGGGGAGAATGCAGGAGTCCACGGGCCAGCAGAGGACAGGAAGGAGAAGGTGCCCAGCCCCCATCTCAGCCAACTGGTGGTCCTCACTAACAGTGGGACTCTTTATGGGCTAGCACAGAGGGTGGTGGCCACTGAGTCTCTGTAAGTGAAACCACAAATAATTACTTTGCAGTGATACTTCTTGAAAAATGACTCTGCGCACTACGTGAACATAAACTATGCAATAATTGAAGTAATTATAAATTAAGCAATGCAGTTATACCTTACAGCAACACACAGCAGTGTTGGTTTTTATTCCTCTGGTATAACAGCAGTGCTCGTTTTATGTCGTCACTTGTGTGTCCTGGCGGTGTGATGTAAGTTATTTTATGTTCATCAAAGCATTTTCTCTGATCAAGTTAAAGAGGCTGGTTCTCGCTCACTGCCTCGCCTCAGGATGCTCATAATTTCATTAGGCAGCGCTACGCAGTCTGGCCGTCAAGGATTTGCACTACCTGCAGTGCGTGTTTGTGTGTGGCATCGCTGTTTTCAACATTCACATCAATCAAATGTTAAATTGAAAAGAAATAAATGTTATGGAGAGTCTTATTTTACCCCTACAATAGAATTCCTAGCTTTCACCCTATAATTTACTATTCAAGTTAAACTATCGCAATCAGTAGCTTACTGATTTTCTGCCTGTGTGGTTATTCTCCCTCTCTATCTTTGTCTATTGCATCCATACACACACTACACACACCATACACACACTGCACAAAAGCACCCTCATACATAATTAGGTCAAACTATCGTCAGTGCTGACAACTCTTGGACCCTGAGAACCCTGCAGTGTACAAGTGCTCCATAATGAAAGTCTGTAAACCGAGGGCCCAGATGTCACCGCTGCAAAAATGCTGAATAGGCTTACACTCTCTCACACAAAGTTTTTCATGTATCGGAGGCAACAAGCTCAGAAGAATAATGAAAGTAAAAGAGCTAAAGTGCAGAGATGAAGATATTTCTTGGGTAAAGTTTAAAGGACAAGAGTCTCTGGGGAGGAAGGGCCTGACTTATTCTGGGCAGAACTGCATGAAAACCTTTTCTGTCTGAAAGGGTGTTACTAGAAAAGGCAGCTAACCGTAGTGTGTATTGTGAGAGCCTCTGACATCTCGGGCATATGCCATTTTAAACATCATCTTGGAATCAAAAATCAAAGATAAGAGCTCTGTGAAGTGCCCCTCTCGCTGTTGTTCGCCCTTCTAGCTGTTGTTCAGGTGTCGTATTTAAACAAGCGTGATCAGATAAGTGTGAACTGCAGGGTGGGCTTTTTTTTCCCCACACTACACCATGTTGCCGAGGTAAACACAAGCTGTTCCAGCTAACCTTAATGTGATTTTCTCTGCTCAGTGTAAAGAAAAAATGTCCACTGGGTTCATTTATGGGGCGCTGGCTGTGTTTAATGTAGTGCTTTCAGATTTAGTGTTAACCAGACAGCACTTATGAAAATGAATTCTTGCTTTTAATATAAAGATTTCTGTTGGGGTTACCAGTATTCACTGCCGCGCAGCAGCCTTACAGATGGTCTGTTTATGGAGCGTCAGTGTAGCCAGCTCTTGAACTGAAATACCTCCATTATTGGATAAATCAGCCATGCAGTGACTGGAAATTGCATACACTTTAGCTGAGGCTCATGATTTTCTGTTTTTACCTATATTCCCTGAAAAACACTGTTTAAAAGGAGAAGATTGTACTGACTTAGCTTTTAAGTACCCTTGCATCCAAAGTTAGTTGTTTTCTGCTGCAACTTTTACTTATATTTTTAAATCATATATCCCACCCTTTTAATGTTCAAAATAAACAGACATTTTCTAAGTAAAATAAAAACTGATTATAAAATATCAATTAAGATGTGTTATTTTCAATAAATATTAAAGCTAGACTGATTTTAAAAGGCCAGCCAGATATATTGGCCAATATCAGCTTATTGCAAATATACTGGTATCGGTGCATATGCAATAATTAATAAGAAATTGCAGTAGAGAAATGCAAAAGATATATTTTTTGGTAATTTAGAAACAGGGTCACCATTACATAGTTTATCCAGCCACTGACAAGTTTATGTTTAAAGTGTAAAATGTCTAAGCTCAGAATGGACTGTAAGGGATCTAATTAAAAAAAATTTGTTAATGTTAAGTATAAAAAAAATGATTACTGTATAGACAAATTAAAATTTTAAAATATTGGTATCAGCCTCAAAAACCCAATATTGGTCAGGCTATAATAAAAACTGACAGTAATAAGCCCTCACCATACTATGCATTTTGAATTGTTGTTGTGATACCTCAAAATCTGAATGGGATTTGCATTTACTATTTTTTTTTAAAACACACTTAATTCTGTGGTCTAATAGTTTTAGTATCCATTCTTCATCTGATCTTTGTACAAAAATCCTGTCGCTCAGATTGTTAATCAGCTGATTAAGGAACAGGAAGATAGATGTCTAGAGTGACAGGGTAGTTTTCAGTCCCACTGGCAGGAGTGTGTGACTCTGAGGATGACATTGTTGTTCACGTGGTAGCTGAGTGAGTTCAAACCAAAATTGGGTTCAAGGGGCAGTACAGGATGTGGAGGCCAGTCATTGGGCGTAACTCTCAGTCTCGCTGAGTAGTTTTCTTCTCTTCTGCACTTGTGTTGTTGTTGATCTGGAACTGTAAAGATATCACTTTGTGAACCGTGCTGTACTGCAGCAGTCATGCTCATTAAACTCCGGACTCAACCCTGAACTTCAGTCCTCTCAAACCTGGTCCTTCAGTTTTTATTTTGTGTACAGTAATACTTCAGAGCCATCGATCAGCCCGAGTCAAAAGGTCTTTATTTAGTCAGAGCTGGATTCACAGAGGAATGGGGGTGTTAGTTCTGTCCGCATTGATTTTTTTTTTTTGTCCTGTACTTCTTTTTCTGCTACTTCACTTGGTCTCAACGATAATTGAAATCCATTTATTGTAAAAACCGCTGCCTGATTAGTTGTACTTGAATGATACTTTGCTATGTGAAGTGGGAGACTTGAAGATTTGGAAATAAGAAGTAGTTTTCACACACTGCAACACAGCCGCAGAGTCGAGGGACTCGAGGATAATTCATGTTGTGACAACACTGGAGTATGTTACATTAAACTGTAATGATCACGGGGGAGGAATTATATTGCAACAGCAGAGAATGGTGTAGTTGCACTTTTAGGACTAATGGCAACATTTGCAATTCACAGAAACTGCTCAGAGCATGCACGTTAGCATCAGTAAAGGTAAGCATAAGTAACGTATGAAAAAATGTCTCCAGGTTGTGCAGATGACCATTTCTTATCCATTCATTTTATCAAATTCACAGAGGTAACATCTAAATCTGAAGAGTGTGAGGAGTCAAAGACTTTACCTTGAGTTTTCTTCACTCTTTTCAGTGAAGTCTCTTGCTGTTGTGTCAGACGAGGAAGGCTAAGCTTTAATTTTAGAAGTTTTATGAGTCAAGCATTCTGTCTTTCTGTGCTGCTCTGGGACAAAGATTTAAGGTGATGTTTTGTGTAGAAGCCCAACTACTATTTCTACTTTTGTTTGAAATTCAACCAAAATTCAACCAAAATTCAAACAAAAGTAGTATCCGTTTTATTTAATAGATCTGTCACTCTAATAATACAAAAACAAGACATAGTAATTTTGTCTTTGTTACCACGCCAGAACAATTTTCAGACCATATTATGCCACTACTGCGCTGAATTAAACTGCTGTTTCTGTTGGGGTTTTTTCAGCGTGTTTCTGGCCGAACAGTTTGAATCCCTCCAGTCCCACCTGGACACAATGATGCCTGCAGCCAAGAAGCCCTTCCTGCAGCAGTTTTATTCCCAGGTATTCTTGCACCTTCTCTCTAAAGTCTGTGTAATTACAGTTAATCATGTCGTCACTGTCCGCTGCAGGTAGGGTTGTACCAAACATCTGACTACGGTTGTACCAAACCTTTCATTATCATTAATTTTAATCTGTCATAGAATCTACATTTTTTCAAAATTCACTATTAATAACTTGTAGTCACACGTGTTAGCCCTTTGGTAATATGAAAAAACCCATTACTGTCTAAATGAGTATGATGACCAATGTATGAGTCGATTGCTTTGCAAGTTTGTCATGTGCCTGGCTCTGAGGCTTGGTTGGCGTAAAAGTTTGAACAGACAGTTTTCATCCATTTGAATCATAATCTTATGATACTATCATGCATTCATCTTTCAACTTCTGTAACATATGCCCGGTATCTCTCTGAAAAAAAGATTCCAGTTGCATTCGCTCCTTTATTTGTAACCATCATTCTGCCTTTTGGTTCTCTTTAAAAGCCTATTTCTCCTTAGAGACAAATGACAATGTAACTGCAACCCAGCATTCAGTCCTGTTCTCGATCAACAAAGGAGAAAATTGTCTGTCATTCATAACCATGCAGGCAGCTCTTTCCCAGTCTTTCGTTTTTTGTCCACTTGACATTTGAAATGTTCAGGTACACAGACAGGTCTGTTTTCCCCAAACATCAAATGAATGTCATGTCCTATAATTTAACTCTTGGAAATATTGTGCAATCGATGACGTTCTGTTAACTGCACATGTGCATCTCAGAAAAGACCCTGGCTTCATGTGTGCCTCATTGTTTATTGCTTACTGCTTAAAAAAATGTTGAATATAAGACACATACATGTATTCTCCCTTCCTTCTCTCAGACGGTGTCTACAGCCAGTGAGCTTCGGAAACCAATATACTGGATTGTTGCAGCCAAGGCCATCGACTACGAACAAATGTTGCTCTTGATGGCCGGAGTTAAATGGGACATTAGGGAGATAATGTCACAGCATAATGTTTATGTGGACGTCCTGTTAAAGGTAATGTTGCATAAGAAATGCGTAGGTGATGATGTAACGTGATGTGCTATATTGTAGCTTAGTGGTTTATGAGTCAAGTTATCCAACAGTATCCAACAGCAGTGAAACAAGGTGTAAACCCAGCACTGAAATAGTATCATGTTTTAAAATATTCATGGTTAACGTGTTAGCAAACAGTGGCTTATTTACACATCCAGCAGACATGGAGTGATATTAGTATTCATTTGGAGTTGTGTTTCTGGTCATCCAACTAATGTAAGTCCAATATTCCCACGTCTTTGTCTGCCGGCAGGTAGAGTACAGTCAGGAAACACTGGAAACGAGGTTGATGAGAGCTGTGAGAGTGAGCCGAAACAGCAAAGTTGCTGCCTGGAAAACCAAAACAATGAGCTGAAAGACTCTAAAACGCTCTGTAAAGCTGAAGGGAAGTGTAGAGTCGGTTCATAATTATCTGTGGATTTGTTACTACAAGCAACCCCTAGATTACATGTAGTAATTTCATCCATTGTTAATATAAAGATATTGATTAGTGCAGCTTTAAACTTTTCAAGTCAAATGTCAGTTAGTCACAGTGCTGCATTTCTAATCCTAATTTGTGCTGCATTAAGCCTCTGTTCAAAGGCAAGGATGGAGACTTCACTGCAACAGCTTTTTCTCGCATTTCATAGAGATATTATGCAAACATCTCCCCATTAAGATCGTTGCATCATTTATGCCACTGAGACTCTTTGTCAGTTGAATATAAATGATGATACCAAGACATCTGGTGTCCCTATTAAAATCCTTTTTGCTGTTCTAGTGTGTTTTATATTTGGGAAAAGTTTGGAATTGTCTCAATGTTTATTCTTTTTCCCCAAACAAATACTAATTGACCGCTGCAGCCTTCTCAGTGTTATGCAATACCCACAATAAAAAAGCAGCTGTGATAGATTTGCTTTTATCTAGCGGGGATTTTCCTCACATATTTTTTTTGTACTTGTGAAATATCCTGGGGGTTATCCTTTTATCATCTGTGTCATTTACATAAAGTATTGCACTTTATTCCTCTTAATGTCAAGAACTCTTGAGTTCCTCTTGTTGTCCCTCTTGAGTTTAAATTCATTTGAAGGAACTTTAATATCAATTATTTGGGATGGGGTGAATAATGTAGCACATGGGTGAGCTGTTGAGAGTTGAATGCAGATCTCCCCTGAAGTTTCAGCTTTGTTAAAGACAATTGAGCTCACTGGTCGGCAGACATATTTTTGGAATTGGAAGTTTTCCACTAAATGTGTGTCTTTATGCATGCCGGCCACTTATCCCATTATACATTTTGCATGGGGTGGAAGGACTAGTTTTCTCGCCTCCGACGTTCAGAGACAGAAAGGTCTGAAGGGCTCGCTTCGGTGTGAAATCCTGAACAGACCAGCAGACAAATCCCCATATATGCATCAGCATGTCTTAGAGAGCTGTTGATTAAATCCCACTTTAAATCTCAGATGTTGTTAAAATAGATACATACACAAATACGTACACATCCAGCCAAAGTTAAAAGTTATCTGCTAATGAAAAAGAACTCAAACTCACCTTTTGAATTCCTGAATGGCTCATAGATCTGTGTCTGGCTCTGGCAGCTCCGCAGTTAACTCTAACTAATTTAGCTTATGAGCTAAATTGCCTGAGGGGAAAATCTCTGTCTCACTGGCCTGGTTGAAATGCAGAACCGTGTCCAAATGGTCCAGCTGATGGACTGTCGCATACTACAACTAGCATGTACTTTTCCCCATCAGGTGCTAATGGCCTTCTCTGCCAACTGGTCAGACACTCATAATGCATATGGATTGTGTTATGTGCACTGATTGAAAAGAGTGCGCTACATTTTGTTGTACTGCACTCAGGAGAATATTTTATTCATGAATTCAGGTTGATCACTAGCATTCAACAATGGCATTGATTTACATATAAAGTGGCAAGGAAATGCAGCAGCCTCAGAATGACTTCATTGACAAAATGCTTAAGTCAGAAACTACTGTTCGACTGTTTGTGAATGAATAACATTTCATTCTTGGGTGCAAAATTGATGGCAGCTGTGTGTGCCTTAAAATCCAGGTCCATTTTTTTGAATTAAAGCCTTCAGACATGTATTTGCAAACACATTAGAAAACCACATACATCTCATGAGACACATCCATCATATTTATGTACAGTTCTTATGTACTGCAATTTGTTCCCTATAAAAAGCGGCATTATTTCATAATTGTATAATTTCATGCATAATTGATCATTTCAGAGTGCAGTGAGTACACTGCAAGTGTTTAGCATGGCCTAAACCCCTTTGATTCCTGCAGCCTGCATCTTCCTCTGGGATATTTCCTCTTTATTCCTTGTGTTAAAACAGAAAAGGAGGCCAGTTGTAACAAAACCCTCATGACTGGTGTCCTTTGTTTGTGCTTGAGCATGGAAATGATATCTTTTAGCAAGAAACTGTGAGATTCCTGCAGAGAAGATGTTACACGTGTCAAAGGTCAACTCAATTATGTATTAAACTATAAATTAAAAGAGTCCAAAGGCAGACAAAGGGCCGACTGGAATGACTGGAATGAGTCCAGTTGGGATGTTCAGTACAATTCAGCAGCGCATAAATGATTTGTTTTAATGCATGATTTGTGGCTCCTGCCCCCGTCTGTTCAGTACATCAGGACATTGTGTCCATCAGTCCAGACTGCAAAGCCATTAAACTAGCTTAGTTAAAGTAGAGTTGCGGTACAACAACCCAGACATACTGCAGGCTGCTTACTCCGGGGAAAAAATAATTTAGCTTTGATTGATCTGATTTACTTATACCACTATTACTTGTACCACTACCACAGCATGTGCTGGATGTTAAATGACCAAGAAGATAAATAAGAAGAGATTAACACAAACCCCTGATGCAGTTTGTTCTTCGCAGACTGTGAACAATTGGGTTTTGCAATTCACAGCATGAGGTAGTTTTATAACTCTGTTCAGCTTCTCCAAGTTAAGATTAGGCGAGCAAGTGTTGGGCGTCATCCAGGAACACGGAGTAGCTGAGAGCGAGTCAGAGGGAATATATTCATGTTGTTGCTCAGGAAGACTTTTATTTTGCTTGTGTCTCATCGGTCCCAGAGTGGTTTGTTTCCTGTTTAGACTTGTTTGTGGCTGCAGGTGTTCACTCTTCTTCTACAACACTTGTGTTTTTTAGTGTAATATACCTTTCACAAGCTGACATGTTGTTACCCTTAAATATTATGGATATGTTTTTATAATACAAGTTTAATATGTTTTATTACATAACAGAAATTTCACACTAATTATACGTTTTCCAATTAAAGAAATTCACCTCTTGAACATCATTTATTTCTGCTACTTTTTATTATGCTCTAGTTAACTCTTCACCTGTGCTTTTCTCCTCCACCTTCCCAGGAGTTTGAGCAATTTAACAAGCGGCTGGGTGATGTTTCCAGACATGTGCGCATCCCACTGCCTGTGTCCAACGTCCTGTGGGAGCACTGCATCCGCCTGGCCAACAGGACTCTTGTAGAAGGGTAAGAGAGTCATAAAACACCTCTTCAGTGTCAAGGGGATGAGTGCAGGCCAGTGCCAAGCTTTTTTCTGTCACTTACTCTTCTGTTTTTTTTGTAGAAAAACTCCATTTTATTGAGCATAATATTTTCCCCTTTTCGTTCTGTATCAAACAGTGACTCAAAAAAGTCCCTGAACTGTACAAATGTACAAAGTTGTGCATTTAGACAAAAAAAGAATTGAATTAAGTCTTGATGAAGCTCCATATGTGCATCTGCCATTCAATATTTGATGAAAAGACAATTCTGTGCTGTACCTGTGGTATATTGAATTTTTTTTTTGTAACTTTCATTAGAAAAGCCTACTTTGTTGCAGTTTTGCAATCTGCATATTTTAACTCACTGCCAAATGAAGAGCAAAACACAGTTTGTAAGCAAAAGTCAAATGGACTCACAAGCAGCTCAGTTATTGGATAGAGTCTTTATAACCTGTCAAACTACCCGTTTAGACGCTTTAATAGGATTTAGAGGCAGAGGGAGTTGAGACATGTCTGATTGCAGTTCCTGTAACTTTATCGGAGCATGGTGGACCTCTCTGTACACTTTGTGGATTTCTTCACTTGAAGAGTAACAGCACAAATCCAGTCTGCAGTTTGCCCTTGCCTGATTTTGTCATGCCAGGCTTTAACATTCATCTCTTTATATCTACAAAAACGTGCGTATCCAAGTCCGAGGAGGACTGTTGTCATCTACCTGAACATATTTAAGGACTAAAAGCTCCAAAGGTCAAATGTACTGTGAACATCTTTCCTCTGAATGCACTTTTACTGTATTCCTGCCTAAATATATTTTAATTGTGGTCTTCTGTGGAAACTGCCTGTCTGTTAGCAGTTCCTACCTGATTAAATGCAAAAAGTCAGCATCTTAAAACCATTGAATATGACAATGATTGATGGTTTGTCAGTACAGTAAAAGCCTCAGTCAGCAGTAAGGTTGTGTCTATTAAATATGTATTTAGGATATCGCAGGCTGCTATTCAAGAAGCAATTCAATGCTATTCAAGAAGATACTGGATGATACTGCGCTGCAAAGAGGAAGGAAATGTGCACCAAACACAAAGATGGCTCAGTCTACATTTTAGCGTTATGAATTATTCAAAACAGCAATGTAACCGAGCTAAATCCAGTGCAGACCTGCAGGATAGTGGTTTTATTTCTTAAAACCATGGGAGGTTTGGAAATGTAAGTCTGTTGTCTTTTCTTGTTATGACAGCCTTTTTTTTTTTTTTTTTTCTTGAAAAGGTCACTTTACGCTTAGGTTGCAGCTGTAAATGGCGTCTCTGAGCTTGTGTCATGTACATGCACCAAACAGCATTGGTGAGTTATTGCATCACAGTGATTTGAGGCCCCCCACTCTCATCCATTGCGTCACAGACAAGCCTACGGAGATACTGATCGAGCACAAGTGGAATTTTTTTCTCTCCGTTACGCCTTTCTATAAATTTTTTTCTCTCTGTTTATCCCTCAGTTTGAACATCTGCACATCATAAATTAAAAAAGAAAAAATTCTTTCCAAAGCATGTTGTCAAGCACCACGAAGAACAGGGGAAATTAGCTACAGAACATAAGAAACCTGGAGACTCTGTTGCCAAGTTCCTTTGGAGTAATCCCCCAAGAAAACCACTCCATCGCCTGCTCTCCTCATGCTGGCAACCCCTCTGTGTCACATCCCTCCAGCTTCACCAAAGACCCATCAGGGAATCGCGTGACACAGGCCACTCACGCAAACCGCAAAACGCTCTTGACACATCCCTTGTAATGCATTTCGCGCGCTATCTCCCTTGTAAGCGAGAGATATGGGTTGTGATAGGTGACAGAACATCAGAGTGTGTGTGTTTTTTTTTTTTCTCAGCACCTGCATTCTCTCTTTACTCAGCGTGTGTGCGTCGAGTGAATGTGCGAAATAGGTTTTTAGATTGAAGGTGTGATAAAAAAATTTAAAAAAACACTCGAGCCGGCTGGATGGTGATGAAGCGCTAACAGCTGACATGAGGTATCATGAGGTTACACACATTTTATTGGGAACAAGAGATTGGCTGAGTCATCCTGGGCTGCTAATTTGGGCAGGTTACAGTGAAAGTGTTGGTGGGGTTGTAATGGCAGACACAGCAAATGGTTTAGGTTAAAAACTTAACGCTTGTTAAGTAGTTTAGTGTTTGCCAAGTGTTTCAAGAAGGAGAGAGAACATTGGACATTAAGCACAGGTGGAAGGTTTGCCCTCACCCACTGAGAAAAGGGAACATGTTTACCTCCCGACACATTTGCTGAGCGCTTTTCTTCCCATTGCGTAAGAGAACTTCTTTTAACCCTCTCCAATGAACAAATGGCCCATTACGACTGCAATGCTCTGCACATTTAAGTTGCTGTTGCAGACTTCTGCCATCTGTTTAGTTCTCCCAGTACCTCCACACACACATTAACACACATGTATCTTCCCACCCCTCTGGCACACCAAGGCGGAGTGGTCATATTTGTTTGTTTGTATTCGGACTCCCTCAGCCTGTTATTCAGTTTATCTGTCCAGCGTTCGTCTCCCCTAGAGACTCGCAGAAATGGCTCTGTTAGCATTCTGAGCCGAAGCTCAAACACTCAGCACCAAGCTCTGGCAGGCGTGACAAGCAAAAGAGAGGATGACAGAGAGAGGTGATGAAAGAGAGAGAGAGGGTGAGGCAGAAAATGGAAACAGAAGATAGAAAAGCTGAAGTGTGAGACAGAGAGCAGACCTGTCTGCGTGGTGTGTTAATGTACTGTAGATGTCACACACACACTGACCTGCCCATCCCCGCTGCCAAACACATGAAACACAAACAGAAGCACACACACACTGGAATACATGTTTACTCTGGCCAACACATAGGTACTGACACGGCACAGACAGCTGTGTGGACCGACGTGACTTCATATTTAATATAGGACACGTGCAGACACACACATCATGTATGTCCTTCTTTTTAAACTTTTATTTAACTTTGAGTTGATTCTTTCATAAACATACACATAACATGCTTGTCCAAATATCAAAAAACAACACAAAAGGAAAAGAAGAAAACCAAACCTAAAAACACAGATTCAATCCAACGCATGCAGGGACAAAAAGAAGAAGCATGACAGAATAAAAACACAAAAAGTGAATGTATTCTGCTCTGCCTGTGCTACATTACAGACTTAAATGAAATGTGTTACATGCAGATTTAATTATTGTAGGTATTACTCATACAATTTAGCCTGGGAACCAGACGAATCTGTGAACTCGTGTTTTATTTGCTCTGGCAGATGCGTCTGTTCCCCCCTCCCATTCAGACACATTTCCAGCCGATCAGGCCCGGGTCAAGCCAATCACAACCGTTCATCTATTATGGGGCGGGTTTGATACGATGACTGTACAGAGAAGCCCCCTTGAGGCATTTTTGTAAACAACAAAGATGATGTGGAACGTTCTGAACCCGCTATCGCGTCAGTATTAAACGAACTGGACGGTCTATTTTCTCTAAAAAAAGAACAAACAACTGAGCACTTAAAGCTTTTGTTGATAAGCAAGATGTGTTTGCCGTACTTCCGACAGGATTCGCTCAGCGCTACGTCACACGTTTCATTGCTCTGATTGGTTTGCGTCCAGAGACATTTTGGTCTGCACCCGTTGATAACACCCCTTGGAAATCGAAAATGAACTAAGAGGTTCCAGACTTATTCGCATTTGCGAATTGATCTGGCGATGAAAGGCTACATACAATTAGTACATTTACTGAAATATTTAGTGCATCTCTCCTCTTTTTACACTTGTTTAAAAATACTCTAATGGATTCCAAGCGTCTCCCGTCATCTGGTAACCTAAATCACCACACTTTTCTTTGATTACTTTGCTGCTGGAGTTTTGAGAGCATTTCCATTTTGACTCAAACATTGATGAAAATTGGCATATGACAAGCTGAAACACATCTTCCAGACAATTTTTTAATGATTTTTAACAAATTCACAGTGAAATACAGTCAGGAGCTAAAAATTTAAAACCACTGCAACATGAATTTCTCCTTAATATACAGAGACACGTTTGTCTGTAATTTATATCTAGATACATGACTTGAACACTGAGCAATTCCTGAAAGCAGGTTAACATCATAACTTTACATCACATCAGTAAACATAAAGTACACTACTAACATCCTGTACACTTCAATATCCCTGTGTGGAATCAATAAAGGTTATCTAATATTTAAATGAACAGCAACCTGTGACCAACACCCGTGATGACTTTCAAAAAACAGTCGCACTTTCTTTCCAGTCATTGCCTACCTGTACCTGAATACTTTGCACTATGCTAATCTCCTCTCTGCTGTTTTGTCCTCAATCTACTGTAGCTATGCTAATGTGAAGAAATGCAGCAATGAGGGCCGGGCCCTGATGCAGCTGGACTTCCAGCAGTTCCTCATGAAGCTGGAGAAGCTGACCGACCTGCGACCCATCCCCGATAAAGAGTTTGTTGAGACCTACATCAAGGCCTATTACCTGACGGAGAATGACATGGAGCAGTTTATCAAGAATCACAGGGTGAGACAGACTGGTGGATGGAGGAGGTTCTATGCAACACTAGATTTAAAGTTTAATTTAAGTAGTTGTTTTGTTTTCCTCCAATATGTGAGCATCTGCATTTCACTGAAAGCCTCATGCTGAGAGGCAGCTTGTCTTTTGTTTTGCTGACTGACTCTTTGTGTTTTCGTGCAGGAGTACTCCATGAAGCAGCTGGCCAACTTGGTGAACGTTTGTCTGGGCTCACACATAAACAAGAAGGCTCGTCAGAAACTGCTGGCGGCCATCGATGACATTGACAGGCCCAAGAGATAGACTGATGAACAGAGCAGGCCCCGGACGTATCGGCCAGCCACAGAGAGGGACACTCCAACAGAGGAACTCCCACAGTGGAGCTCAGCGTAGAATGTCTTCATTTTCAGTTTAGAGCGTACATGTTGGGTGTGTGTTCAACGAGCTATACAGTACATACAGAAGTAGAGCTACTTTATCCATCAATTTAAAGCTCATATGTTAGCCAAATGCTAATTGTCTGTTAGTCCTTATGTGGTCAAAAACACAAACCGCTACTTGTTGAATACACCTCATGACATTCTGATGGACATTAATACTAAATCTTTCACTCTCAAGCATGCTGCTGTTACTCTATGCATAAGTAATACCATAATGTAATACCATACCATAATGCATGCCCTCTCGTTTTCATTAAACAAACATGCCGCTTATGAAGAGTCTCTGCAAATTGTCTGCAATTCTCTTCGATGACCATAAGGAACAGATCTTGACTTTCACCAAAAGTGCTCAATTTCTGATACAACTCCTACCTTAAGATTAAACAAAACAATGAGTGAACATTTACGAGTTGCTAAATTTGATAGTCGCGTAATGTTGTTGAGTTTCGTGCTTAATATGTCCCAATTACAGATCCAAGAAGAGAGAGTAGTATTATAAACCTCCTCTATTTGATATAAAGCTTTGTCACATGATTGAATGTGCTCCCTGATGGAGATGCAGTAGATCTGGGTTGTTAATCACTTTAATCATTCAATATAAGTTTTTTGCTGTATATTATTTCACTTCAGGGTATTTGTTGTGTCTGACTGGATGCTCTGCTTCTTTGTTTTGTTTGTTTTGTCCTTAAATTACATAAATCTAATATAATGATGATTCTGAAAATAATATAAATTCCTGTAGTTAGCGTTAACATATAGTATATGTGCACCAGCTGCATTTGATTGTTTGCAAGTTGTCATATCTGAGGAGGAAATTATTTTATTGTCCTGGGGTTTTGAAAGTCTTTGTGAAAGTGCTTCTCGTAGAATTCAGTCTCCGGACTTCTTGCTGAGCAGTGAAATGTTGGCTTGTTTTTTTTTTTTGTTTGTTTTTTTAAATCTGTTTTGTAGGTTTGTGCAGTCAGGCACTGATGATGTGATTTCTCACGAGTTAGTAGTTGAAGTGTGTCAACCACAGGAGCTTTCCTCCAAGGCTTTAAGCCCCCTCCAGTCATCTCTATTAGTTTAACTTGACCTGCCGAGAGGGCAGATTGATTTACTGTTAAAAGGAAAAAGAAATAAAGTCACACATTTTTTTAATACGGCTTCATGTTTTGTGTGCAACTATTCCAAGAAGATTACTGTAAATGTGAATGTTTTGAACAATGTCTGTATTTATTTCTTGCTTTTGTGTCTTGTTTGGGTTTTTATATGATAATTGCTGGAAGTGTGCTGTCACTTATCACCTCTCAGTATCTTGTAACTTGTCAACTTGAAGCTAATACAAATATTTAAACATTGTCAAATTATGTTAAGGGTCAAGTGCACTATAGTGAAAATCGGTAATCAGTGTTGGAACTGTAGGTTGAACCAAAATTATTCTAACATAATAAACACACTAATAGACTCTTATTGTCTCTATTATTCTTACCCATTTTATCCTTACAGTGCCATGAATAAACTGCATAATCTATAAATCATATCCAACCTTTAAAATCTCGGTGCTCCAGCAGTTTTAGTTGAGTCATTGTTACTGTTCATCAGAATATATGAGTGTTACCTTTCTGCAGCGCCGCTGTCCATCCTAATGATGCTTTACTCTGCCAGGAGCAGGACGCTGTCAGATTAATTAATGTGGCTTCCTGTGTGGTTCCAAGCCCTCAGCCTTCCTGTTTGGGAGGAGCCTACTGATCAGGTTGAACTGAAAGAGCTGTGAAGGACTCTTAACTTTGATGACTCACTCATTACACAATAGTTTTAACTTTTGGTTCTTTTAGTTTCTTGTTATTAAGTATCGTTTTTGACACCTCTGGTCTGATTGTGATGAAACTCAGAAAGATGATTCTGAAAGTAAAGACATTCACTTGTTAAACAGAGGGAAAGGTTATGGATGTGTGTGTATGTGTCTGTCCAGTAGGAGGGGAGACTCGTAAACTGTATGTGTGAAACTTTGTGATCAAGCTGATCCTATTCTTCCTCAAGTGGACAATCATCCACACACATGTTGTCAGTATAAACACACAGATGACTTGAACCCATTATACCAGCCTTAATGCATGCATACATTAAGTCTGTTTCTTATGATAAACAGTATCTTCCACGTCCATCAGGGAAAGCGCAAAAGAAACTCTTGTTAAATTTAATTATTTGTAACTACCAAAAATCTCTAACTGAATCTGAGTTCCAGTGTGGATCTAGTCTAATATTTAAGGCCTCTTTCATAGGTGAAACATACAAAAAAAATAAATTAAGATGCAGTTTTTATGTAATATGGTTAATTGACTTACATTTTATTGCACTTTTGTAAAGGGGAAATATGCTTCAGGTCAGCTCTAAGCTGAATTGAAGACCTCCTCCTACTGTGAGCTAATGCACAGCCTATCTGCACATCCTCACACAGGGTAATTTCGCCAACGCGTTAAAACAAAGGGTGACCTGACCTGTTGTAACTTATTTTAAAGACTTACTTTTTTGAGATACCCGACTGTTATTAACCTTCTTTGCACCTGATTTTAAGTAAAGTCCCCTTAATTGATTCTTAAAGCACTTTGCACACCACGCTAAAGGAGGTAAACGCCTGAAATGTTGTGTAAATGAAGCGAGGCCAATGAGCTTGTTCGGCCTGACGGTCAGGGGTCGAGTGTCGCTGCATCCTGGATGAGATGATGCAGTTTGCTTATTGGTATCGCCAGCTGGACGGTTTCATTCTCTGCTGCTGTTGTTGCCGCTGTCAGCATCATGCAGGTCCTCCCAAGCATCCACCTGTGGGCTCTGTTCCTTCATGGTTCACCACTGAGGGGGTATACAGCATCGGTTTTACTGGCCTTAAATGATGTGTCAAGGGACTGACACAAAACAGAGTAATTACAAAAACAAACGAACAAAAAAATGACTATATTTATTCCAATTAATATTCCGAGTATCCTTGCTGGCATGGTGACAGCTTCTGTGTTTTTGCAGTTTGTGTGGCAGTATTTGACCGTTCAACACCTGTGTACCGCCGAGTTTTCCTCACCCCACCCAACACCACTGTTCCCAGTGTCCTAATGCAACACATTTGGGTGCCCAGCTGGATCGCACCCCTTCTGTGATGCCGTGGCCCACTTACCCTTCCAGATAAAAGACCAGGCGCTCTTCTGTGTCTGCCCCTCTGCTAAATTTCATGAGCCGAGCCCATAGAAATCACTATCACTGACCCACATGGCCTCTGTTCAATCACTATCTGCTGATATGCATTGACACAGACTTCATTCATGTCTATTCACACATATGTAACTGAGAACAATTGCTGGCAGAGCATATTAGTAAAGAGCTGTGCTGGTTTGTGCATGAAAGAGAAAGTTGTTACTTGAATACAAGATGGCCAGATGAAGTGCAGACAGAATTTAGAAGAAGAAAAAAAATGTCATCCATGAAAAAACTTTTCTACATTTTTTTCGGGCATGGAGCAGTCTATGATAATAACTTGTCTTTGAAACCTTGAGCTTTGATACTGATTAAAAGTCTCCTGAACTTCCTGATGTAAAACTTTACTAATAACCAAAGTTGATTGGACCTTTTTAAAACTTACTCACTGAAGGAGAAATTCATTTTTCTGCCTGTTCCACTTGGAGCTCGCTTGCTGTGCAGCCCTGGTCCCCCTACACTGGCTTTTCAAACACTTTGGCTGATTAGACCTTTTATCAGGTTGGAAATAGGAGTTATGCTGAGAATTTGCAGTGGTCATCAAACTTCACTGATACAAAAGGATTCAGTCTCTAACTTGTCCTGACATATCAGGTCCAACAAAACTAACACAGGAGGTCAAGCATGGTCCATTTAGACCCAGATAGTTACGGGAAGAGTCAACACACTACAGTTAGGTTTTGTTTCTTCAATTTTTCCCCATTAAAAACATTTGAATGCACTTCTTGGTTTCTTTCAAATGCACACAGACAAGTGCCACAGAGAGACCTTTTGAAAGCAGAGTTTTGGGTTTGTACTCAACTAATTATTAACAGTGTGTATAACCTGTGCAAAAACAATGGGCATTATTGCTAGCTAGCAGAGTCCAATTAGTACAAGTTCCTATAGCTACAACATAAATTACAAACTCTAATATGTAAGTCCAAATGGGTTTGGAGTGAACTTAAACTCAAACTACTGTTCAGTTAAAGCTACAGTTAGTTGATACAGCTTATCTAGCATGAGCGTTAGCCGGACAGTAGTTAGCGAATCAAGCTGTTGAGACAATACAGGATTTAAAACGTTTAAAGACGTCCTAGCTTGCTAACACAACCACCAATTTTACATAAAGGCTACTACCCTCAAAAAGCAATGATATAAATGTATTATCCATAACATAACGCTAACTATGTGAGCTGTGGCTAACATAAACAGGCCTTCGTTAGCCATAGCTGTATGTCTGGCTCCCATAATATTTAAATAGTTCCGTGCTTACTTTGCACAACTCTCGTAACATGTACATAAATAAGAGTAAAAGATAAGATTAAGTCTTTGAAGGGGGAAAGGGCTGAATAGCTTGCCCTCCCCGTCAAGTCAGCTGTCACTTATCTGACAGAGAAGAGAGGAAAAGCTCATCGAGGGTTCATCTCAAGAGATATGGGGGGTAGAAAACACATTTGGGGCGTCAGGCAAACTGGAACCCACATACACACATGAAGACCCTTTAATCTCAGTGTCTCACTCTGCAAGAGCAGAAAATCGAAAACTGTAACCAGGGATCTGCGCACGGTTTAGACAAACCCATTCGCTCTCTCATAATGACAGCCAAGTGTATTCACCGAGCTTTTCATTAAAGCGGCCTTATTGATTTAGCCCTATCACCAAAGTCAACAAACCTGCAAGGGAATGGGAGTGTCTGTTTCTATACAGAAACGGCAGACATGTCTATTACTGTGCAGGGAAAGGAGTTCAGAAATGTTCACTGCATGTGGTTCACATTGGTAATGCTAACAAAATTGTTCAGCTTGCTGTAGAAATCGGACCAGTTGCAAATAATTCATTCAAACCCCTCAGTAATTCAATAAACAGTTATTTTCCAGTATTTAATCAACATAATGCCAGTGTTCTCTTTTTTTGTTGACTGGCATTACGGATTGAAGCAGCTAATTGGATGTCAGACTCCACTGCTTAAACCTTCACGACGGCACTCTGAGAATCTGGTTCCACCAGTCGCTACTAATTTGTTGCTTGACTAGCTGTGCTTGGGCGGAAACAAATGTTGTGTGGGGTCGTAAACATGAGCAGGGCAGGGAAACCTCTCAAGGAACATTAGGGCTCCGTTTACAGCAGACTGAACGAGGGCCTGGGCTGTTCCCCTGCAAAAAGCTATCAATTCAAAGTTCAACCTGAAGTGAAATTGGTTTCAATTAAAGTAGCAGTAAATAGGGAAGTTTAATAGGGTTCCGTTTAGTATACCTGGAAAAAACAAAATCAATAAATCAAAGCTCATCCCTCAAAAACAGAAGATATATTGACTTTGTGTGTGTGTTTCCAAAAACATTATATGTACATTATCACATTACAATCCTTATTTTCCTGCTGAAGCAGCTCAACAACAAGCATGCACTTGTACACCATCGTCTACGGGCACGTGATGAATCAAGCCTTTTATTCCAGTTCACATCATGTAATAATATACATCTTTTCAGCAGCACTTTCTGGTGCTTTTGGAAACACCCTCACACAAAACACAAATTCACTCCTTCCGTCTTTGAGAAATGGGTATTGATTTTTCTCCTCTGGAGTTTTATTTTGCCGCAAATTACTGTTTTTCACACAGCTTAAAAAAGGGGGCGGTGTATCTTCGGACATCTCATTTCAAAGAGGTGAAGGTTTATTTTTCCACGGGGAACTCGGATGTTTTGGGGCAGTTTGCTTGCAGCAGGAATAACTTTCTGTGCATATCTCAGTCCTGAGCCAATGGCCTCCTAATGCAATACTTGCAATGATGGCTATAGTGACATCTGAAGAATAACATCTCTTAATGGTCACTGCCTCAGTGTTTAGGCACTCAAAAGGATGACTTCGCCTTTCTGAAGATTTATTTCTAACTGTACTTAATAAATTGTTCAACCTATATTACATTTGGCCACTGCATCACACCATCTTAGTGTTTTTTCTTTGCCTTTGGACAAATAAAACGTGTTTAGGACCCTCCTTTCCTCCCAAATGATCAGTGCTAGAGGACAGAGGATATGATGTTACTGCAGTGTAAACTCTGTACTCCTTCTCGTAGTTAGGAGAAAACTTGCTCAGTGTATCAAAAGTCTTACATTTTATCATTTTGAAACATAAAAATGTTTACGTTCGTTCGCTATGCTAGCTGTTCTATGAGACTGGCCACTGCGGTGCTTTGAGCTTAATGCTGACATCAGCATGCTAATATGCTCATAATGTCAATGTTAACATGCTGATGTTAAGCAGATATAATGTTCACCATCTTAGTTTAGTGGGTAGCATGCTAACTTTTGCTAATTAGCACTAAACACACAGTACAGCTGAGGCTTTTAATATAGCGAGTATTTAGTCTTAAACCATAGTGTTGGACAAACTGAAATTTTAACCTAATAATCATAATAACTTTGTTTATATAGCACCTTTAAAAACAGAGTTTACAAAGTGCTTTGACAGACAAAGCAAAAGCAGGATACTCAAATAGTAAGGCAAAACTAAAGCAAGATAAAAAATTAATGATAAATAAATACAAATAAAAAGAACAAAAATGATGGCGCTAGATGGAAAGTCAGGGATTCATCAAAGTAACTACAATTCATCCTGAGGGGGACATGAATATTTGAACCAAATTTCATGGTAATCTTTCAGTAAATATCACAAATGTCAACCTCATGGTGGCGCTAGAGAAACAATCGGGGCATCACCAAAGTCAGTAGGATCTGGGGACCATGAATGTTTGTACAAAATTTCATGGCAATTCAACCTTATAGTTTTTGAGCTATTTTAATCTGGGCCAAAGTGTTGGACCAACCAACCGACAGACAGACCGACACTGCCATCCATGAGCCATGCCGTTAGCATGGCTGAAAACAGCCGTTTTAACACTTAGTGCCTGTAGATGTTGATGGCGCAAATCAAAATGTCTACATCTGCAGGCCTGAACCGCTTCGACTGTTAATTTTCTTGCCTGTAGGTGGCGCTGGTCAGACTGGAACTGCAGGTCCAAATCTGCAGGTTTAAAACTGATGGCACTGTGTCTGTGCACTCGTATGATGGTTTCAGTTGCTTTGCATCAGTGACACAGTGTGTCCTTGTTATTCCTCCTTTTTCATGTATTTGTTTAATGGACTCTCGGTTCTAGAAACAAAAACATTGGTGCCCCGAGGCCACTTCTCAAAACACAGAATATTCATTGGATTTTAATATTCTTGCATAGGCATAATTTCACATTACTGATAACAAATGACTCATATCCACTTCGCCTAATAAGTGAGCCATGAATGAGGTCCATAGACATACAGTAGAAGAGTGTGAAACACACTAATAGGCTGAATATTTATACTGGTAAACAAACAAAATGATCACAAAAGATTATTCCATTTCATGGGTCTCGCCCTCTCGTGTCCTCCATTTCACAGCACTGCAAACAGAGTGATGACTCTTGAGTAGTGAGACAGATAACAAATGAGAGGGTCTCTGTATTTCATCAGCTACAGTATCTCACAGATCTAATTGTGTTTGCGGTTTATTCATGGCCTCACAATATGCAAATATTTCAATACGGGTAAGATATTTCTAATGAAGGATGTGTGTGAACACAAATGCATTGTTGACTAGAGTACAGTAAAAGGTCAGTGTTCATTTTATACTTCCTGTTTAATATTTAGCAATATTAACATTCTGCAGGGTTGGCCGCATTTATTATAATGCAGACAAACAATCTGCTGTATGTGATGAAGAAACATGTTTGACCTTTAGGTTGAAACAGACAGACTCACCATTACTGCACGTTTAAATAGATTAATATTGATCCCGAGCTCAGGAGTCAAAGATGCAACAAGAATTTTGATTTGCATACTTGGAATCACATTTTGCCCTTAAGACAAAACTAATACTGGAGCACAACATAATGTCACTAATGTTGTAGTGGATCTGTTACTTTCTCTTTTACTTTGTATACTGTATTTAACAGTAATCTTTTTTTAAAGTGACACGATGTGAATGGCTGAAATGGTTGGCAGAATGTTTACAACTTCCACTACATTGAAGGAAAAATCAAACATTATCACATTGCAGGAAAGATACCATAATAAAAGTCCCTTCACTTTTCCCTTTTGCATCTGAAGCTGACAAGAGAACCTTAAAACAGTGACCCAGAAATGATTACAGTATTGTCATTTTTACTGGATGGCAAAATAATGAAAGCAATACATCATACAAGGGAAGGTAGACCTGCTCATGTTCTCTGTCTTCTGTGGAAAATGCGTTTCACGACCACCATTACCATATAGACCAATATTTCACACACCTGTCAAAGCCTCCTCCGCATTGCTTTTAGTAATGCAATCTGTATACTGTACCTTCCATTTCAATAATTTGGTTATCATAAGGCCCAGCATGCTCCTCTTGGCTTTCCCTGTTTCTCATTATATAGAGGAAAGCTGTGGCCTACAGTACAGATCAGTGAGTTTAAAGAAGTCAGAGTGAAGGTGACGGCAAATGAAGGTTTAACAGGACCTGAGCAAACCTCAAACCGTGACAGATTTTCTTCTAATGGCAATTACACTCTGTCTTTGCTTCACTACTGACAGTGTGTTCGTGTGTGTGTGTGTGTGTGTGTGGCGTGGCACTCCTGTCAGTCTCCCGGCTCTCTGATTGCTGCCCAACCTACTCACCTGCTCCGTTCTGCACACCTGCTATCCATCAGCTCATCACCTCACAGTACAACTACCCTGGTCTCCAGCTTGTCGTTATAGCCTAGTTGGAAGTTCACGTGTCTGGCTCCTTGAATTGTGTATTTGGGTTTTGCTCTCATGTGTATTCTCCTGGTTCCTGATTAACCCTGTATCTCTTGTGCCTCAGGATTACTGACTGCCTGTCTGTTGCTCTGCACTCCAGCAATCCTGCATGCTAGTGCCACTCTTGCCACTACCAGCCACGCTCACTTCCAGACATCATTCCTGCTCCGCCACGCTTCCCCTGCCTTGCCTGCCTGCCGGCTTACCCTTCATCCATCTCCACTCTCTGGAACCCCTGCCAATAAATTACTTTTCTTATTCATTCAAAACCTGGGTACATGTTCTGCATTTGGGTCTGTGTTCTGCATTTGGGTCCCTCCTGTTGATTGCAACACCTGGAGCTTTTGACCCTATCACAGTCATCATCAACAGCATAGAGTTAGTTCAGTCTGCTAATTGGCATCGGCTGTTTCATTCATGCTTTACAATCTCTGGTTCATCCACAGCTCTGTGGCTATCAGCCGACTAGTGATGTCCATTCATGTACAGCGTGGCTGTTGTAACCTGACACTTCTCACTATTTCTGATAAGCTCATGCCAGTGTCGTTTGCTACTGCAGTTCCACCACCCCAACCTTTTCCTTGTGTGTTATATTTTTTGGTATATTGTTGATTTAACTAAGATTTAATGTTCATCCATGTTTGTTATCCCATCAGAAATCTCGGAGCTATGAAAATAAGATCCAAGTTGTAATAAACCAGAATTAATTAATAGTAGAAAAGGAAACGCACATCGAGCAGCACTCTTGAAGATACGCACACCATCTGACTTTCTGAGTGCAGTCTGTTGACATTGCTTTTGGCAAAAACCAACATCCTGACAGATTTGGAGGAGATGAAGCTTTGCGCCCTACTAGACTCCTGCCATCCTCTCTTCTCACGCTTACACCTGCCTTGAAGCACTTTGAACAAGATGACCATCAGCCCTCTTGATTGCCTGTTCTATGTGGTGTTCAGGATTGACCATTTTTGATCTTGATGTTGATATTTGTGGGGGTTTAGCTGTGTGCTCTGGGAATGAGGCTTATGTGCAGCGCTGGCTAACTGAGCTCTGACAGGTTTTTGTGGATCTCCCACATCCTGGATACCCCAAGGATGATAGAAACTGCAGACAGAGGGCTCAAAGACCCACTTCAGATAAATCCTCCCATCCAATCCCACTTGGGCCTCAGCCAGTTTTATTTACATATTCAAATTAACCGCAGGATTAACTTGAGGTTTGCGTCGTGGACTCGCTGGAGCGGATGCATTATGCATCTGTCTTGTGCATGTGCTTGAATTTTCCCAAATTATTAAAATATTTGTACTGGTGGCAGCCTTCAGTACCTTTGAAGTACAAGGGGCAGAGAGAAGCAACCTTGTTGACTTTCTGCTCAAAGAAATCCTTTGGTTCAGCTTCCTAGCCTTCCTAGTCTTCCTCCAGTCATATATCATCAGAATTATAATTTATTATACTGTCTGTGAGTAAATTGCTTGCATGCACACAACCAATCACACTATTTAGGCAAAACACAAGAGAAGGATCTCATAAATACAAGGAAAATCCGATCCTGCTCAGCTTTGTCTCCATCAGTTTGCTTTGCAGAATCCTGTCTCCAATGTCCATATTAATGCTTCAGGATGCTCTGGTCTATCATGTCCCAGTTTCATTTTTCATGGTTGTGTGTGTTGTTGCTCATGTGTATGGCACTCACTGATGTTTATCTTCCACTTCGGCAGACATCGTAAGACCTTTGGAGTGAGACAGATTGGTGCTATCTGGGCTTGATTTAAGCTAGATAGGTGATATGGGGTGTGTACCGGCTAGGGTGCCACAGGCAGGTTTGAATGACAGTAAACAATGCCTTATCTGTGAGTGGAAAGTGGCTTGCTGTCCCCTCCTAACCTGCAGAGGTATATTACCCTGAGGGGGAAACACACACTTCCTTTTAAGTGTGTGACTTACAGCCTGAGTACATGAAGTGCCTTGAAGTATCAGTTCAAGGTGAAGCAATTAATGGATCTACTCGTGCTTAAAACACACACACATGAATGCTATGAACGCACATGTGTTTATTTATCACACACATCTGGGGTCTGGGATGGTCTATGTTTTAATGCATTTTTGTTAATATGGGAAGGGAGCATGTTCAAGCTAAAGTGGGGTGTTAATGGGTTCAGACTTTTCTATCTTAATACAATACTCCCATGCCAAATGTACAGTTATTGGTCAGTGTAATAATAGACATAATGAACAGTTAAATAAATAGTTTTGAAGAAATATGCTTATTTGCCCCTCCATGAATCGCCACCTTAACGTGGTGGAGGGGTTTGTGTGCCCCTGTGACCCTGGGAGCTGTGTTGTCCGGGGCACTGGCCCCTGGTAGGGTCTCCCAAGGCAAATTGGTCCCAGGGGAGGGGACAGACTAAGAGCGATTCACAAACCCATGATGAATCGGACCATGCAGAGTTGGAGCACCTTGCCCGGAGGAGGGATACCGGGGCCCCCCCCTGGAGCCAGACCCGGGAGGGGAGCACGATGGCGAGCGTCTGGTGGCCGGGCCTTGACCCATGGGGCCCGGTCGGGCACAGCCCGAAAAATCGACATGGAGCCGCCACCCTGTGGGCCCACCACCTGTAGGGATAGGCATCGGGGTTGGGTGCAGTGTAAGCCGGGCGGCAGGCAAGGGCAGGGACCTGGGCTTGCCTGGGCTGTCTTGGCTGACATGCCTCTTCAGTGTCACATAGAGGTCGGGGACAGTGCCTGTGGAGTGGCAGACCGGGGTGGTGGTTCCCGTCTTCAAAAAGGGGGACCGGAGGGTGTGCTCCGTGGTATCACACTGCTCAGCCTCCCCGGGAAAGTTTATTCCAGGGTGTTGGAAAGGAGACTACGACCGATTGTTGAACCTCGGATCCAGGAGGAGCAATGTGGATTCCATCCTGGCCGTGGCACAGTGGACCAGCTCTTTACTCTTGCAGGGCTGCTGTGGGGTTCATGGGAGTTTGCCCATCCAGTCTACATGTGTTTTGTCGACTTGGAGAAGGCTTTCGACCGTGTCCCCCGGGGGGTCCTGTAGGGGGTACTGTGGGAGTATGGGGTACCGGGGTCGCTGCTACAAGCCATCCGGTCCCTATATAACCGAAGTGAGTGCTGTGTCCGCATTCTCGGCACAAAGTCAAACATGTTCCAAGTGGGTGTTGGACTCCGCCAGGGCTGCCCCTTGTCACCAATTCTGTTTGTGATATTCATGGACAGGATTTCAAGGCGCAGCCGGGGGGAGGAGAGTGTCCGGTTTGGTGGCCTCAGAATAGCATCTCTGCTCTTTGCGGATGATGTGGTTCTGTTGGCTTCATCGGGCTGTGACCTTCAGCATGCACTGGGGCGGTTTGTAGCCGAGTGTGAAGGGGCTGGGATGAGAGTCAGCACCTCCAAGTCCAAGGCCATGGTTCTCAGCCGGAAAACGGTGGACTGCCCCCTTTGGGTTGGAGGTGAGTTACTGCCCCAGACGGGGGAGTTCAAGTATCTCGGGGTCTTGTTCACGAGTGATGGTAAGATGGAGCGTGAGATGGACAGGCGGATCGGTGCAGCATCAGCAGTAATGCGGGCGTTGTACCGGACCGTGGTGGTGAAGAGGGAGCTGAGCCGGAAGGCAAAGCTCTCGATTTACCAGTCGATCTACGTTCCAACCCTCACCTATGGTCATGAGCTTTGGGTAGTGACCGAAAGATTGCGGATACAAATGGCCGAAATGAGTTTCCTCCGCAGGGTGGCTGGGCTCACCCTTAGAGATAGGGAAAGGAGCCAGTTGAGGTGATTCCCTCTGTTTCCACTCTTTATGCTAATAACCTAATCGTCTGCTTGGTCTATTGATCTTCTCACCTAACTCTTGGCAAGAAAGTGAATAAGCATATTTCCCAAAATGTCAAACTATTCCTTTAACAGATTCTCTCATAGTGTGACTACAGTGTAAGAAATGGGGGACAAAGTCCACAATAAGGCCTTCTAAAGCATCAAACTAACATAAGGCTTCAGCAGTCTGAGTTAGCCGAGTCGAGTTACAGTCAATTTAGTATAAAATTCCCTCCTTGTGTGTTTCCACTCAGGTTTGTTGCCCAGAAAAAACACCTGCAATTAAACCTACACGTGACAAAGCTAAACACTTGATTTGGCTAACTGAGATTGCTGAAGATTCATATTAGCTTTGCCTGAACTTTGGAATTGATTAGTTTAGCTTTTGAATTCATGCTGAAATCACTTATCTGCTATCATATTATCCTGTAGTCGGCAGTTCATATTTCTCTTTTCTTTAATTTGTACCTGCAAGGCATATGTAACCCAGGTTTTAAATAGTGCAGTTTTCCTTTTGCTTTGTGTCACATTTATGTATGTGAACAAAAGCATACAACATTTTTAAGAATATCAGTCGCCTGTCTCTTATTTCCAGGCGCCTCTCAAAGCCGTATCTCTTCAAACCTCACTTGAATTCACACTGCAGGGATAATAAAATAGAAATAAGTTAGTGCTTCTCCCGCTGTGCTGGGACCGCTCATAAAAGGCTTTGAGTACCATGGAAAATCCAAGCGCACAGCCTTTGGATGGAAGGGAAGCGCTGGCCGCTAACCCCACGTTTAACGAGACTCCGTGGTCCCTTAACTTTAAGCACTTTGGTTTTTCGGCTGTGTCGCTGTTAGCTCTGCGTGTCAAAGAATTTCAACACTGGTGTTTATCCGTATTTCTGCACAGTAGATGTTGAAATTTGTGGCTCAGGGGTAATGGATGCTTGTATTTTAGCTGCGTGGGATCAAGAGGTTTTTGCAGGCTGACTGAAGCAACAGCTTGGTAAACTTTTTCCAGCACAGATATTCAGTCTGGCTAAATGTTAAACCCTGTTGCATAATGTGCTTCAATCAGCCATATTGTATAGAATGTGGTTGACAGCATGGTCTAAGAAGTAAATGACCTTTTTGAATACACTCAACGGGAGGCGTGATTAAAGTTAACAATGTCCTTCAATTTGATTTTACATCAAATTATTCTCAAATTGAAAAAACTCTCTTTATGGACTCCTCCTAACACTCCCATTTAAAAAAGATCATAAAAAGCTGTGTCCCTGGTTTGTGTAAATGTACGCTGAATGTTATACTGAATAAGCATTCCACATAGCTGAGTAATACATCCTGCATTTTAAGACCATTGAGGATAGAGAAAAATGTGCAGATGAATCAGACTTTGCAATGTCAGCAAAAAATAAATGTGTTAACACTCTGCCAATATACAAGCAGACAAACAAGTAAAAGTGTACCAACGTGCTCTGCCTCCCTAAGATCTAGAAAATTGCATCGCTTGAGTAATTCGTGCTGTCACGAGTGCTAAAATATCTGGCAGAAATGAACCTACACAGAATCAAAAAACACAGCAAAGATGCGAGTTTAAGCACCAAATGAAGGATGACGAGAAATAAATTGTTGTTGCATGGAAAGCCTCTCCACCTCCACAGCATGTACTCTATCAAGGGCCCTCATAATTAATAATTTGCCTCACAAATCCCATTAGTGTATAATGAGGGAACAAGTGCTATTAGCATGACATGACTAAGACGGTTATTTCCTAAGACGTATTAGAAGCCGCAGACTGACAGGCTCACTTCTGCTTTTAGGACAAACAAGACATGAAGAAAACCCTTTGTGTGTGTGTGTGTGTGTGTGTGTGTGTGTGTGTGTGTGTGTGTGTGTGTGTGTGTGTGTGTTCTCTGATGTACTCAGGAGGCAATATCAATTCTACTGTGATTGAACAGATACACTGGTTTCTTTTGAGAAAGCATGACTTGGTTGTTTAGTGAGGTCAGAAGCTGCATTATGAGTGGCGTGGCACAATGCGCAGCAGCCTTCAGCGGCTGCATATGAATTCTCCTTCAGGGCTGCTTTCATCCCTGGAAGGTTAATAAAATATACTTTTTGCAAATGCTCCTTCTTGCGCCTTCTTTCTCATTTCTGCAACGCTACAAATTACAGCTACCTCAACGCCTCCGGTCTCTCATCTCCCTGCTTCAGTACAAAATAAGATACTGAGATGAATGTGGCAGTAAAAGTCGTCACACAAGTGGATCAGTGATCTGCTGTAGGGCATTTGCTTTGGCACTTATGTTCTTAATATCAAAGGGTTTAAATCAAGAGGGCCTAGATAACATAGCGAGCATTTTCTACCAGTAATACATCAAAGGGTTTGAAAACACAAAGCTCATTTAAGATTATAATTTATGAGTGTTGCATTGTAATCCTGAAGGAAGAGTTATTTTATTAGGTAATCTCTTCTCCTCTCTCCACAGACTTCTGGCCGATGCTAATTTCCTGAAGAGACAAACACCATCAAGTGCAATTTAAAAATCCAATAAAAATCTTGATTGTTCTGGGCTTTGTGAATAAATTGGCCTTTAAAATGTGGAATAGTGCTGTGAGTGCATCGTGTTATAAACAGAGCACACATGTCATGACGGTCTCTGAAATTAGTCATTTAATACTTCTGGGGACGACGTGCCAATCATGAACTAATGAGTGTAAAAACTGATTTTTCTCTCTGAAAAATTATCATGAAAAGTTTCTCTTTTATATTCTTCCTCTTCCTCCCTTTCACGCAGTGCTGCGCCCCGCTGCAGAAGAGCTGCAATTTCGAATGCCTGAATGCAGCCACTACTGTTAAATCCCATCACGACTCAAAAGTCCTATCTCTCACGAGCAGAGCATAGAGATGGTGCTGCAGATTAGTACCTGAGTGAGAAGAGATTTGGATGTTTTGATTTATTTTCTTTGAGGCAGCGGCACTGCGCACACTAGGGGTTCCTTTCTCTCATATTATGCTTAGAATACTATAGCTGGCACACACATACAGGCATACACATGCATATGCATCCGTGCAGTCATACGCAGCATGAAAACTGTATTGCACATGCCCACACACATGCACACATTTTGATGCAGGTCCCATGACACATTTCTTCTCTTGTGGGACATCAAACAAACAGACGAGAGCGACATCTGAATGAAACCCAGAAACATTTTATGGTCTCCTCTGGGTCATCTTCACACATGACTGGACATTTCACAGACGTCCATGTCGGTCGGCCTGTTTTTTCGGTCCACCACTTTGGTCCAGACTGAAATATCTCAACAACTAGCCTATTGGCTGGAATGCCATGACATTTGGTACAGATATTCATGGTCGCCAGATGATGAAGGCTATTGACTTTTCCTATAGCGCTAGGCGTTGACATTTGTGGTTTTGAGTGAAGTCTCGACAAGTATTGGATGGATTGCTATGAAATTTGGTACAAGTGGTAACATGCGAACAAGCTGAACCAAGATAGCGAACATTGTGAACTTTATACCTGCTAAACATCGGCATGTTAGCATTGTTGTTGTGAGCATGTTAGCGTGCTGACATTAGAACGGGGTCATCCCTAGGTTCCCAGGGTCCTATGAGCATGTGTGTCTCTCGACATACTAACATTGTAAAAGATTGGTAAGGGCTACCTTCACAAAAGAACAAAGGGAGATGCAAATGCAGTTTGAATGGTTCAGCCACTGTGTAGATATCAATGTCTAAAGTCAAGAAAACTGTCTTTCAAGGAGTATAACATCAGTAGGCTCTAAGCTATAGGTGGGTGATTTCAACATATTGACCCAGGGAAACATACGTAGTCTGTGAGCACAGATGATCAGTTCTTAATACTGGCTTCTGTATATATGGCCTGCTCATTAAACACGAGAGTCTGTGGCCATATTGTGACAATCTGAGTCTCTCAGCGCTCCAGGCATGTTTGCTCTGGGATCGTGACTGTGAGCTGGGTTGATGCCGTGGTTGATAAGTAACTAAGTACATTCACTCATGTACTGTACTCAAGTACAAATTTGAGGTACTTCTATTTTCTGCTGCTTTATACTTCTACTCCACTACAATTCAGAGGCAAATATTGTACTTTTTACTCCACTACATTTAACTGACAGCTTTAGTTACTAGTTACTTTGCAGATTCAGATTAATAATACAAAATATAATCAATAAATAAATAATATTATATCAATAAGGCTTTATTAGGTCCCCAGGAGGAAATTCACAAGCTACCCAGCAGTATAGTAATATATCAAATATATATAAATAAATTAAAATTAGCTCGATATTTACCATCTGCAACATTAAAGTGATACAAACAACATTAATGCGTCAATAATTATTCTGAAATGGGCCATTCTGCATAATGAGTACTTTTAATTTTGATACTTTATTTTGATGCTAATACTTTTGTACTTTTCAATTCAGGACTTTCTACAGTGTGGTATTACTACTTTTAATTAAGCAAAAGATCTGAGTATGGTTCACTGTAGCCGAGTAGAAAACCAGATGAGCTGCTGTCAATCACACCTGGGTGGATAAAATGGGGCAGCAGAGTCTTTGTGTGTTACCAGGCCGAGAAAAAAAGTTCACAGAGTAAAACGCGTCCTTCCTTCATTGTCCTTGTGCCTACTGCAGTGAGGCTCATTGTAATGAATTTCTGGCCACAACTGCTGGAATTACTCCAAGCCTTGGGTGAAAGAGTGGCTCAGTGCACAGTCAGTAGCCTACACTTGGAGTTGGAGTGAATGGACACAAATGTGGGGAAGAAAACATGACCATCCACGACTACAGTGATCTGAGCAGCTACAGTCACAAGGTGGAGACGTGACGGTTCCAAGTGACCCTGAAACATTTTTAACGCACAGATGAAGATTTAGACACAATGGAACACTTGTCATCTCTTGTCCTAACACTGCCAAGGATAACCACACACGAGATCGCTTTCACAGCCGATTTCTGAGCACACGTGACACGTTTCTGGGTTTGTTCAGTGTACTGTGAGATTGTCGCTGTCAGGGAACATTCTCAAATGCCCGAAATAGCCAACCGCTGACATTTTCCTTAAGGTTCCCAGGCCAATGTGCTCCCGAGATGGAGGCTGTTCAAAAAAATTTACGACTTCTTCCTCTAACTTTCTGCTTTATTGTTCCATTGAATCTATTGAAGAAAAGCCCAAACAGGAAGATCTGTGTCATCTATGGAGATTTCATCCTCATTGTATCTTCATTATTGCATAACTCCTCCATCTTTGCCTTCATATGCAATACAGTTTGCATTCAATTTCAGACTTTTGCAATGAATATAAGTTTTCTTTTGATGAATTTGGTGTTATAATGTTGGCAGGGGACAATATTTATCAGAAGAATAACGAAACGGCTCCATTCACATCTAACTTCATCGTCATATGCAGGAGGACAGTACATCTTCTTCTCTTGGCTGTACGATTAGGATTCAGCAGAGCCTGAAATTGCATATTATACAGTAGCTGCCTATAGAGAGGCTGAAAAATATTCACATAAAGAGGAGAACTCAGCCTTGTTAGTGCGATAACAACCTTAATTTGGTGGAAGGGTGTGAGCGGCCGTCCATCTTGGAGACGAATTGTGTCAGTCGATTCTGTCCTGTTCCACAAATCAGGTGCTGGTATGTGATTTGAACTTTTAGAATTAAAAAAAGGGGCTGTACGGCACAGCCAAGCCCGAGGGATCACAAAGACACAAATGGAGTAAGACTTCCTTTGTTTTCCCTGCACACTCATTATACAAAATCTATCAACCCTGAAACATTGACAAGAATAGCGAGGAAGATGCTGCTGAATCATCAGAGATTGTTGTAGGAATGCTTGAAAAAAAACTTTGTGTCTGTGTGGTTGTTAAAACGACCCATTTTCCTTTTTCTTCAGTCTATAATCTCATTAAATCATTTAAACACCATGAAAAGTACCTTTTATCATAAAGTAAGTGCTGCAAATTGTCCATTTTCATCTCAATTCTTTCATCTTTTTTTTTTCTCCTTTGCAAACACATGTTGCAGCTTGTTTCCGTGATTACTATTTGCTCAGGAAATAAAGAGCAACACCAAACGATCTTTTATGTCTGTATTCTTGTGCTAAATATGTTTGGTTTTTTTTAAAACACCAATCAATTTGGCTTTTACAAAATGCAGTTGTTGTTTTTTTTAATCAGCTCTGAGATGATGCCAGACTGAGCTGAGAGGGAGACAAACACAAGCCAAAATGAATGATAGGAACGTAACAAAAATAGCTGTCAGAGTATTTCACAGTGCGAAAATCTATTATATACACAGTGTCAGCTCATATTTACATGGGCACGAACATACAAAATATACACAATCTGTCTTCTCCAAACCCAAAAGATTAACAATATGTCTCACAGCATGCGCCACATCCAAGACAAATCACCGTTATAAAGATGAGGTGGAAGATGAATTTCATAAATAACATACTTTAAAATTACACAAGAGAAAATATAGCATAAATCCTACTCTGCCATCAAAGGATGATGATGTCATTCTCTCATATTGATTGTCACTCTCCGTTCCTTCCTTATTCCTGGCTAGCAACAAAAAAGTCATCGAATATAGTACTGAAATAACTTCAAATGTCTGTTTTATTCAAGAGGGAATTAGGGGGATTGTTAAGTGAAGCTACAAAATAAGACGGATAATGTTTTATTTGTTGTTGCTAAACTGCAACTTTACAGCTAGTAAAGAGCTGCATCCTTGACTTTGATAACATGATTTGATTTGGTGACCTAATTAGACCAATTTAATGTTACCAGCTGGCAGTGGTGAGAGTTCAACTTTCTCCCCAGACAAACCTCCATTATATATTTGAAGGTGATTTTTTTTTTGTACGGTCCTATTTATCTGGTTATATTGCCATTGCAGAAGGCACATGTTCACAATGTATCTTTAATTATATTAATTATTTATATTTTATTATATATTCATGGCCAATTAATAAGCCAATTTACAATTACTATGAGAACTTGTGTTTTCCAACATACTATGTAGATCAACGTCAGAGCCTTGTTCTGTGTGACTAAATGTACACATTTTGTCTTGGCTTCACATTATAGGTGGAAACAAACTGTACTTCATTATAACCCTCTAATGTCTCATATGTCTCGCACAAATCTTTGTAAAAGTTATTCCAGTTGACAATGACAAGAAAACCTAAAAGTCATCACACATACGGTGAGCAGACACCAGACACAGATAATAACATAGTAGCACCCATTTGGACACAAAATGTAGTGAGTCTGTGAGCAGAACTAAAAATGTCATCTCAGATTTGGTTTTGTTTGGTTAAAAAAAATTTTTTAAAAGCCTGGTAAAATTCTATATTTTTGTTTTTGTCAGCAAATCCCATGAAAAGACAAAAAACCAACAATGAATTCATCATACTAACAAGTATTTTCTGTGTTGTCAAAGCCTGGTATAGCTTATTCCTCTGTGCCCTAAGGCTACGTCCACATTACTACGTTTCTGTTTTAAAACGGCATTTTTAAGCGAAAATGATCTCCGTACACACAAGTGTTTTACCACCGTTTCAGAAACAATCTCCGTCCATACTACATGCCTGAAAACGCATATCACGTGACCATTCACGTGTACTGGGCATGCACATGCCGGTGTAAACTGGAAGCAGATCGTCTATTCTGCGGTTGGTTGCTTAGCTGCAGAAAATACTACAAACGAAGAACATCAATGGTGGAAAGTAAGAGCAGAGATTTCTGTGTTTGGACTGACGACCAGGTGGAACTGTTACTGAAAGTAAGTGTTGAAATTCGTTATTAATGTTGAATAAACTGCTGGTAGTCAAGGCCGATGTCATTTGTTTGCGTCTGGGAAGGGGTCACGTGATTCGGGCATGATGAATCAGGGAAGGCATGTTGTGGCTGATTAGACCCAATCAGAAAGTGAATGTGGGTGTCTGCGTCATCGTTTTAGAACGTCTCCGTTTTTGCCCATCCTCACTAAAACGCAAACCCGGAGTTTTCAAACTAAAACGGGGTCAGCAGCATTTTCAAATGTCTCCGTTTTAGGGGTTATAAAACGCCAGAGTAGTGTGGACGCTTGGTGTAAACGTAGCAAAAGTTATGCGTTTTAAAACAAAAAAGTAGTAGTGTAGCCTAACAATTAAAAACACTTCACTGAGCCACACTGTGGTATTGGGTGACACGTTTCTTCATTACGATGAACATGGGCACTGTAGTTCATTTTGAATCCCACATACAGCATCCTGCTGCCGTAAATACTCACTAATACACCAAATGTGAATTAATGCACGGCTGAAAATAGTCCCCAGCAAATGCACTATTTACTCCTGTTTGAGTAACATTTCCTAAAAACTACAGTGCCCAGCTCTTTTAGAAAATTCCTTAGCCCTTTTGAAAAAATGAAACTAGATTTTTTACCCGTTTTTAAAGATTTACATCTTCATTAGGAATAAATGGGCTTGATGCGCATGTGGAAGAAGTTTGCATCAAAGGCTTTCTAATGTGGTTAACATTGTGAAACGGTCGCAGTTTGGTTAGGATTAGGCACCAAAATTATGTACTAGTTCAACGTTGACTTATTATTTTAACCCAAACCATGATCCTTTTACAAACCTAACCTAAAAGTAGTTTTGGTGCCTAAACCTAAACTGCGACCGTTTCACAATGTTAACCACAGTTTGGTTTGGGTTAGTCACCAAAACTACTTGGTTAGATTTGCGAAATGATCATGGTTTGGGTTAAAATAAGTTAAATTTCATGCGGGACTCAAACAGCAGTCTCCAGGGTAAAAATCCAGTGTTTGAACCACTCATCCATCCCGACCTTCTAGCTACATGGACTTTGTCGCTCTTTACACTACAACACCTGACTTCCTAAACTTCTCCCATGTGCGCTTGGCACTGAGTGTCACAGACACAGTAGAGAAGTTTTAGACGTACTAATGTGTTGTTGTTTTTGTATTTTCATGGAATTTGTTAACAGTAACAGAAATGCAGAATATCCCCAGTCTTATCCTTAAAGATGCTCCTTCTCCGAGTCTTTGACAAAGATTTTAGTTCTCTGAACTTTTTCCCTGTCACGTAAACAGGGAGTGGCAATTTTCTGTCAAGGGTTCAACAAACAAATCACAGCAGTCTGAGCCAGCTAGAGGCTTTATTGGCTATTGGCTACACGCTCTAGGATAATGAATGTTTTTCCCTGGCTGAATTTAAATGTCTGTTATCAGATATGCAGTTTAGAAGCTTAATGGGCTTCTAAGTAACGTTTATAGATGAATGCAAGACAGAGAATTTAGTTTCAGCAAAACCGATGATTTTTAAAATGTTGGCTACTGACACAAAGCAAATCCAGTGTGGTCTTTTCACACTTCAATGCACTATGGCCATCAAGACTCTTAACTTTGAGCCTCCAAAATCTTCTGGCACAGTTATGACAAAGCAACAATATAATGACAAGAGTAATATGAATGTATTTAGGACACAGAGTAGATTATTTATGTTTGATGTCAGTGCACGATTGTGGACATGCCTTCAAGACTCTGTGAATACAGTATGGATGTGATCTTCTCATCATTTCACCTTTAGCGAACCTTTGCCCTTTCCTTTGAATGTTCATTCATACAAAATGCTACAAAATGTATGAATAAATATGCATGACAGATTTTCAAAAAACAGGAGATCATCATGAGCATCATGAGCACAACAAAGGGTGATTGTGAATAAAATCAAGACAGTGCAGCTCCCACACTTCACAGAAACTGCTTGTTTGTCAGAATCATTGGCACAACTGATAGCATATTTGACTCATACACAGTGAAACAACTCTTGTGGCTGTTCGACCTCAAAATAAAGTTATTTTTTATTCATATATCTTTCGTGCATTTAGCTTCTTTTTGCTTGTCAGCCCTGTGATGTTCGGCATCAGCACAAATACAGCAACTGCAAAAACAACGAATCAGTCAGGAGTGCAGCATCACAGGACACACACTTAGCATGTACGTAGGAATTGGCAAGAATAAAATATTAATAGAAAACAAAAATAAAATCCTTTTAAAACATTTGAACACTTTTTTTCAAATGAAACATGGTGAACATACATTATGTACACAATTCCAGAGCTTCAAGCACAGAGGGTCTTTTGAAATTTGACCTCTATCATGGCACATACGATCAGGTTTGTGAGGTTTGTTGATGTGTATGTGTGCAGGTGTGTGTGTGTGTGTGTGTGTGTGTGTGTCTAGACACGGTACGCCCCTTCATAGCTGTGACCAATATACAGTACCCTTTGGTATAGGTGAGGTTAGGAAGGATTGGTTCTTCTACTTCACCTTAAATCAATCATTAGAATAATTCTTCACCTCTACCTTGTGTCAGTCAGAACCAATATCATCATCACTGTCACATTCAGCAGCATCATCTTGAACAGAAGACACCGCCACCCTCGCTGTCGTCACAGTTATTCCTGTCTCCACACCTCCGTCACTGTGAGCGCGCTCACACAGTTTAGCAGCTTTAGGAAGTGACACACGTCAAAAGCAGCACTTGTCTCATGCCACAAGTTCTTGACATCAAAGTTCTCAAAAAGCAGGCGCAACAGCAATGTAAAGTAAAGTGAAGTGTCAGCCTTGTAGCTAGTCCATCTCTGTCCTAATGAGCTCCTTATTTCCAGACCCGTATTGTCGTCCTGGGCTGAACAAACCAGCCTCTGAGATTTCATCACTGAGATCCGGCAAATCGGATTCATTTTCCTTTCTTACTGTACATCTGAGTTGCTCTGTTGCTCTGCTTCGGCTGTTCCCACCTCTTTGTCCTCGGTGTGACTCAGTGGCTCAAGCGTATGTCTCTCCTGATTTTAGTGCCACCAGTTCAGAGTCCTCTGTGTGGCGCCCGTTCAAGTGTTCGCTGTTACAGTCATGGTGGTACATGAAGGCGGGCACCTCGGTGATGGAGGTGGCTGTGTAGGACGTGGAGCGCATTGAGCAGTGGTCCTTTCGTCTCTGACCCCACTGGGTTTTATACTGCATCCACTGTCTCTTTAGAGCTGCCTGCACCTGAACGACACACAAACACAGATGGTTCATTATCATGGTCAGAATCCTTGACATTGTTTTTGTAGGTAATATCTTGGTAAGGTTAGCCCTGTGATGAATTTCTGCCGCCTTGCCATAGGAAAAAATGACTTTGGTAGTTCTGTCACTCTCATATAACCATGTAACTGTTTACCTTTTGTCTTTGTATGCTCCATGAGACCACATCTCAGTGCAAATGCTGCCAAAGTTGCACTTTGACCACAAAATTATTCCACCAGACGTCCAAATTTACATGCAAATCAATATGCGAATAAGGCAGAGCCACTGTAAACACCATCTCGTGACAATATTAATCCAACAGACGGTGATCTTAACTGATGCGAGCATGATCGCTGCAGCATATGTGCATCACTCAAATTTCAATCACATTAACAGATGACAGTTAGGAAATGTAAATACCAAAGTCACATTTCTTGAAATGTGGCCAGATCTTCACAATATATTGGGGAAGAAAGATGTAATATGTACTGAGCTATATGTTAAAGATTTAATCATGTAATTACACATTCATTCTACCTGACATCTGTCATGCACAACTGCTCATAGGGCGTTCAAGGACCTTCCACTGGCTTCCATTCACAGCCATTCAAAGTTATCAAAGACAGATATTTACATTTCATCTGCAGCCGATAGTTGTCAATGGCTGCACAGATTCCTTGTGGGTTCATTTACAAAATTTTGCACAGCTGCCACAGTGATTATCCAGAAAGAGCACGAATGTTACGTTTCTCTTTTGCATGCTGACTACAATCAAAGAGTAAGCTGCTTCTTCTTTCTCTTCACTGCTCTGCACAAATTAACTGATGAGAATATTCTACTTCAACTTCTGTAATTGCACAAGCAACAGATTTTCATGCAACCAGTTAATGTCCACAATCTTTACTATGTTGTTGCAACCATTCAACACAGTAAACACATTAATAAGCATGTATCACAAAATCCACTATTATGCTGATGACATACTGTAAGTGACCCCTCATAATCCCTCTATTTAGTCCCTAATATGATCCATGGCAAACTTCTAAATCAGAAAATAAAGGAATGTCTTAAATATGGGACAAACTGCAAAACTTTTTTTAATTCCCCTGTTAGATGGTTACCCATACAGAAGTTTAGTGAAGTTCAGAATGACTACAAAAAACTCAAACTTTTCACCCACCAGAAGCCTAAACGCCTGGGAGAACTTAATGCTCCAAATTTTACACTCCCTCCCTCAGTTCACCTACATTACCAATAAAGCTGAACAGAAGGAAAGCAACTCCTCATGGCTTCCTGCTGAGCATTCAGTAACTAAAGAAATGCCACACAGGATGCACTATTCAAAAACAAATGTTCAAATGTTTCCCAGAGCCTGAGGTCACATCTTCAAATAGCTTCTTTTGTCCAACCAACAGTCCAAACATACTAAAAAATATCCTAAATTCAAAGTGATTGAATGAACGAAGAGCAGCAAATCTTCACATTTGAGAAGCTGAAACCAGTTTGACATTTGTCCTTGATCAATGATTAATCGATGATCAAAAATGTACAACTAATCAATTCAGCACTGTGTACGTGTATGATTGACTGATTGAAGAACTAGAGTGTGAACTGAGTTCCTAAGAACAGAACCCTCCAGCAGTGCAATGTTAATCATGTTATTCTGTAACACCCTAATACTACTGTAATTACTGCGGGTGTATTAACACACAATGATCTAATGTTATAAATGATGACACTAATTGTTATAATGAGACAAAAGAGCAGCCGAGGCTTACAGCTTCCATGTAGAACGTCTTGCTTGATGTCACAAATACAGCATGAAAGCTGTTTGTCTCACTGACCTAACTTCACAATGGGGCCATTGAAGAAACAAGGCAGGTCTATGCAGTTTGGCCTTGAAATAAAAAAAACCCCATGTCCTAATTATGGGAGCTGAATTGGTCATTATGCGGGTGAAGCAAACAAACCCTCTAATTCCCTTGTGACAGTTTGTGTGTGTGTTGACCCTGTATCACCCAGAAAGACATATACTCCACACATTATTTACACCCCATATGTTGTTTACATTGTTTAAGAAGATGCTGTTGCGTTCTGGCTGCTGATGTATGAGCTAATACCTGACCTATTTTCCAGGCTGAATGTATAATACGCAGCTCCACAGTAGGTTGCTAGTTCCTGTGTGCCAGACGCTTCACGAGTATTTTAATCTGCTGCTATGTCAGTTTATGCACCTCTGCCCTGTTTTCTTCTCATGCAAAAAAATACCTCATAACAACCTCACTGTCTTTATATAACAGAATTTCACTGCGCAGTTTTTACTTGCTAGTTTTACTTGCAATTATTGAAATATTACAAAAGCATGTCAGTTTTAAAACACAGAAATATTTGTCAGTAATTGCCTGATCTCTCCGTGGCATTGACACCACCATGGGGTCTAACGACTTGCTAACAATGCCTAATTCAACCTTACAGCACGTATTGTTGGTGCTTTGCTTTGGGGGACCATGAGCTTGAAAGCATCTGCCACACAATGAGTCTGCGGAGCCAAAAGGTCTCCACAACACCATTAACCCCTGATCTGGGCTTTAATGGAAATCTAGCTCATTCGTTTGGAGATGTGTTTGAACCAACCAAGCAGGATGCTCGCACTCAGACAGCTGCAGACAGACTTAGAAAGGCTGACAGGAGGACTTGAAAGGAGAGTCAATTTCCAGCTGGGCTTGGAAACCACACAGTCATTTATAAACTGTGTCTTACTCTTCACCTGACATGACCCTTCAGCTTTCACTGCCGCAGCACCAGTTTGGTCTCAGTCGAGACAAGCAGCACAATGCTTTACAACCTGTTACAATTGGACTAATGACAGATGTAGCATCTCTGTGAAGTTACAACTATTTTACTCATGTATTCGATGCCAAAACCCAACTTTGAGTCTGTGTTTGGGTCACTTCTTGATATGCTGTCAGGCAAAGATGTAAGATGCCAGAGATCTGACCTGGAAAAACAGAATATGAAAATGTTTTGCCTGATGGAGTCTGATGTCTCATACTTAATGTCGTGAGCAGTGAGCAGCTTTATTGCTCCAGGACTGAACAGCTCCCAGAGTAACGTGTGCAGGTTGACCTTTATAAAAGGGCAATTGCTCTATCAGCATTATTTTGTCACACATGGCACCAAAAATTGAACTTTTCCAGGATACAGTCTTCTTAAAGGAATAGTTAAAACATTTTGGGAATTACACACTTATTCACTTTATTGCTGAGAGTTACAAGAGAGGATTCATACCACTCTCATGTCTGTCTGTTGAATATAAAGCTGGAGCCAGGAGATGCTTAGCTTAGCTTAGCATGAAGAATAGATGCAGGGGGAAACAGTTAGCATGACTCTTAACAAAATTGGATATAAGATATAACTTGTTAATTAGTGAGCTTTAGAGGTGCTGGTAGAAATTTCTACCTTTGGACAGAGCCAGGCTAGCCGTTTCCCCCTGCTTCTAGCCTTATGCTAAGCTAAGCTAGCTGTCTCCTGGCCCTATGTTTATATTTAGCTTACAGACATGAGAGTAGACTCGATCTAATCATCTAACTCTTGGCAAAAAAAAAAAGCGAAAAAGCATATAATTCCCAAAATGTCTGTTCCTTACAACAATGTGTAGCAACAGTGCATTGTATGGAAGCCAAACTGCGTAAATACATGAACAGTGCTTACCTCTCCGTTGAAGAAGCAGAAAATAGTTGCCACCAGTAATCCCTTAAAAAGCAAAACGAGTAGACATAATTAGCACTTTTTTCTTTTGCAAAAGTAAATTTAAAATGTAGCTTTTTTTAGTAGTGAGGCAGGACAGCAACTTCACAATCATAAAGACTGCTTTTTGAAATGAAAAGCGCAGCACAGAGTGTATCTGGTGGAGCAATGCAATCCCTATCTGGTAAGTGAATGAACTGACTGCCTACCTGCAAATTTCATGGCCTGCCTGCCTGTTGTTTAATTGATTGTCTAACTGGTAGTCAAATAAAGGTAATATAGTGCCTAACTGGTCCTTTAAAGGGGAAATCAGCAGGGAATCACATCAATCAATCACAACAATCACGAGGCAGAAAACAAGGTTTTAATGGGTGGCAACTTTCAAGCATGCCAAACGTCTAAATCTTGAGGTTGATGGACCCGAGGGCACTGACAAATGTGGGCTGGGTTCAGGATCATTTTTGCATGCATACTGAGAGCCCGGGACTAACACATAAACATGTGTTAGTGTATAATATATAAAGGATTACTTTCAGTATTAAAGCCACATTGATTACAGTGCTTACAGATACTTTTTTCTTTCATCAATGACCAGATGTGAAAAATACATCTACCCACAGGAGCAGTGAAGCAGCACTTTTTTGCTATTTAATTCATTGCTGAATTACCTTTAAACTGAGCTCCTACCTGGTACTTTAATAGAAATTCTGATTAATTCAGTGCCTTGCTGTCAGCTCAGTGCCTACCTGGTAGTGCATGAGTATGTGCATGATGTACTCGTAGACCTCCCCAGCTAGCCGGTTCTCTGGCCTCCAGGGGAAAATGACAAACTGTATTCCCAGCAGGGGCACCAGGATCAGGGTGGCTCTCACTGCCTTCATGTACATGTTGGACTCTGCCCGGTGTGTGTCTCTCAACTTGGTCACCAACACTCTTATAATATTTAGTAAGAAGAAGAGGTTCACCTGCAGACAGTAAAAACAAAAAGAAAAGAAAAAGAAAAAACTAAAATAATACCCATTTTTTTCAGATCTTTTATGTTTTAAGAGCCAAAACTACTAGCAAAATAACAAACCAATCATCATATTTTCCACTTTTAGATCCATGTATTTCTCTTCTATTGTCTTAAAACAGTAGACTGGCAGACTTACAAGCAGCGCTGCCACTATAGGACCATGGACCGCGTAGAGCAGATGGGTTTCCACACTCATCCAACAGCTACAGAAGGAAAAAACATATCAGTCAGTGCTGCCTGCTGCCCAAAATACACATGCTCACACATACAAAAACATGCACACGCTCACTCTCTGCTGCACACGGACGAGCACGTACGTAAACATCTCCTGTTTATTTGCAGAAGTTTCTGGAACATTACTCACTTGTCATCGAAATACGTTTTCCTTGCCACGGCGTGGATGGATGCAGGCACAAGAGGAAAGCCTTGGACAGGAAAAAGATGGCGGCCATATGAGGTCTTGAGTGAATTTGGTGAAATTCATTTGTCTTTTATGCAACAGTAAAAGTGTGTTTAGCTTGGTCAGTTGTTTTGTTGGTCTTAGACATCCTCATCCAATACATCTTTAGTTCGCAAATATCATTATATATATTCTTGGAAAGGCTGAAACACAGTAAATAAACTTTTCTACCATCATTTTATTGGTCCAACCCTAAAAACAACACTGCATGGTTAATTTCCTGTAACAATCCTGTCTAATTTGACATTGTGTCTATAAAAAACACACTAGAGGCTGGGCTCAGATTTGAGACACATGAATCCATGTAAGGTCCATTTTCCGACACCATTGAGGCCTTCCAGCATATCGGCCACAGATGGACCTGAATAACTGGCCGCCCTCCATCCATACACACACACACACACACACACACACACACACACACACACACACACACACACACACACACACACACACACACACACACACACACACACACACACATAGCAAAAACAGGCTTCAAGGTTATCCTCCCATTTTTAATGATGACCATCCATTTAGTTCCATCGCCAACTTGTTTGACAGACTGCACCCTTTATTCCTGTTTTGAACGAGGTGAAGAACAGGACAGCACTAAGCAACAGGAGGGCCAATAAAGCTATCAGCATGTCCAGGTTGACAAACGTGCGAGGATCAAGTGGATACGAGTAAATTGTGGTTGCTAGATTGTGTCCCGTCCTGTTGAATTGCTTTTCAGTGAGTTTTCAAGCTGTGATTGAGTCCAGTGAGGGCATAAAAAATTAGTCTTTAAAGACACACAGAGAGAAGAAGCACAGAAAATAGTGCTTTGATTCAATGCAGACGGACTCACCCCAGCCCAGGAGGTAGTACCAGTGCAGATGCTGCTCCTCTGCAAACACAGCCACCACGATGAGCGTGTGCAGGTAGATGCCTTCACAGAGCATCCAGAAGTAATTGCAGCCCAGCATGTACATGTGGAAGAAGTGCAACACTTTACAGCCAACCTGCACAGAGAGCCAAAACAGGAATATTTGTTATTTGTTTCGCCTGTCTTTGACTTTCTATATAAAATGATAGCCTATCTATTAAGAACATTCATTTTAAACACTCCTGACATCATCTCAGCAGGACACCAAAAAAAAAAGATGTTAGAAGATGTTTCTGCACTCATGGCACAAAATCATTAGCCAGTATTACCCCTTGCAGATAGAGAGGATGTCTATTCATTTACCCCCTCTGGAGGTGAGCTGAGATGGAAATGATGATTTTTCTGTGGATTTGGAGTGCTCTTTGATTGCATTAGCCTCACTTTGCACAAGGAAGTGAGAAAAACTCATGTTCTGCAAGTGCATATTAGTACCTTTTACAGTACCGTGCTATTTATGCATCCAGCACAGTGCGACAATATGACAACATGTCTCATTATATATTCAGTCCCTTTGACTTAATCATTACTATAATTTCTTGAAAGAGATTACTTTTATGACATATCATTAAGTCAATCTTATCTAACCAAAGTCTACTAATGTTAAAATTACCAGCACACTTGTGGATGTGCCATAATCTGCACTTCTGCTAATTACTGCTACACATTAGCTCCAATTAACCGGACTGTATTGACGTCTATTCAGAAAATCCAAACTTCACTCTTAAAAATAACTTTTCTTCCACAAAAGTTAATTGTAAGTTAATTTCACATTTTCTTAAGCGTGCCTCTGGAAAATTTGAGACTCTTTATTACATTTCTTAGGAGATTTGTTAAGGAGACATGTTTTTGGACATGTCTGCTTAATCGACAGGCTCCTCAGCCAATCACGTCAGCTGTGTTGGCTGCTGCTTGCTCGTCCCATCTTAGATGGCTTCCCTTGTGCCCAAATTATCCAAATTTGGGCCTTCAATAAAAGCCAAGATGGCTGCAAGTGGTACAACCAAATCCATCTACAAACGTATGGGTAATGTAAGGAATTGCTACAACACCTCTATGTTTCTCTTCAGTCTATGGTAACTACTCAAAGAATACAATAGCATACTGTAAAGCACAAAATCATGCTGCAGAGTATTGCAAAAAACCAAAAAAAAGAAAAAACCAAACAACAACATTTAGTTAAATTCACATTTTGCTGATTCTGCTTACATCTGGTTGTTGTTGTTGTTGTTGTTGCAGATGGGTTTAAATCAAGTCCCCAAACAGTTGATAAAGGTGTCCCACAAGTATCAATATTAAGCCTCCTGGTGTTTACTATATACGTAAATAATATTCAATTTCCAACAGAACATTGCAATGTCCTTTTTTATGCTGACGATACCACCTTGTATGCCATCGACTGTACCCCAAACCAGACGTCTTTTAATTGCCTCTATTATTAATTTAAAGCTTGTGCTAAACTCCAAAAATACAAAATGTACGCATTTCACAAGAGCACTAACTCTTGATGTTCCTACTCCGATCCAGGCTCTCCATGGAGATGTAATCGATACATATACTTAAGAGAAATTTGGTTAGACAACAGATTAAACTTATGCTTGAAATTTAATTACTGCTTGAAATTAAATTGTCTTCTTGTAATCTTGAATATTTGTTCTCATGTATCTCTTGCAAAAGAGATCTTGATCTCAATGACACTTCCTGAATAAATGAAGCTTATTCTGAAAGAACAAGTACTGAATTCATTGTTTTCCCTGAAACACATATTGTACATGGAGAACATAAATGGAAGAAACTTTCGTATGAATATATTTTTGGAAATATCCACATCAGGGTTTCTGGTTCGCTGTCCTGTGTTAAAAGAGCATGCATGCAGCCACAGTATAATTCACAGATGCTGGCATTGCTATTAACTGCTGCTCTCAGGGGTCTTCTTAGCGCAAAACACACAACAGTCATTCACTTCTAAACTTTTAGCCATATGTCTCTCCCTCACTTTCCTACGTTTCTCTTTTCACTTGAGGAATCTCCACTATTACAGACGTGGACTCGTATCAGTATGCAGAGAGTTAGGTGACTCACTTTTCACTAATTCACAACTGTTTTGCATTGCAGCTAACCGAGGTTTGTGTAAAGTTACTGACAATGTTCTGGTTTACAAATCAAACTGCTATTGATCACGTAGATGTTTCTCATGTTTTCAGCCTCCTCCCTGGTTTGACATAAGCTCTGGGGATTCACTCCCCCACACTGCTCGCAGGCCAAACTAGACTCTGTATCACCACACCACAGAGAATAAAAAGAGCTTGTTTTCTCTGTGAGAGCAAATCTCCACCACAGTCCACCATTTCTAAATCACCAGCACAGAAAACAGGCTCATAAGTCTTACTTTGGCAGCGGTAAATTTCAAAATGTTTCCCATCAGACACACGTGAATCCAAACCAGTGGTGCTTGTGATTTCTTTTTCTGCTCCCTCTTGAAAAGCAGGGCCCAGTGACTGATTTTGTTTTGACGTGTTGCGGCAAGTTAGCACAACTTGACAGTTCTATGTTGGAAAGTAACACATTTTTTTTGACAAATGGAGAGGAGGAGAGGCTTGAAAGCGAGCCATTGCACAAAAATATATATATTTCCTCACATTGATGATGATGGCTGTCATTCCTGGCTGCTTTCTTGGATACGTTCAGAGACGGGATGTGAATAAAGACAGCAGTCAGGATGAGCCAGACAGATTTGGTGAATGCATGAAAAGGAGCAGCAGCAGGATGCAGAATCAAACCCAAACCGAGCTGAAGCCGCCGCTGTCTCCTGGATGTTTCTAGCACTTTGTCTGGCCAAAGATGCTCCAGCTGAAAGCAGGCTGGGGCTAATTGGATTGTATGCATTGTGAGCCAACTTCTACAATCCTATCTGTTGTTTTTGTATGGTACTTTGATCTTCTGAAGTTTTTTTAATTTAGTTTTTGCACATTACCATATTTTTTTGATTTTTAAAGTTTTTAGTAAGTAGGCAATATTCTGACACACTTTTTTATTAACTTGGACTTCTAGAGCCTGAATGTAATTTTATTCAGTTCCACATAAAAGGAAAGATATGATCCATTTTTGGAGTTGGAGAAACTCTGCAATAACAACTTTTAAGCTCTGAGTTAACAGGCTTTCATTATTTTTATTTCCAAAAAGGAGAGGTTCTTGAAAAGTAACACATGAATTTATGTTCAGGCCTGATAGTAAGGCATTCCTACGAGACAGGTTTATCATCTCTACCAAAGCAGACCTCAGGGTTCTCACATAATGCATTCAGTGTGGCTCCAAATCTCTGACAGGAGAATGTGGAAGAGAGCAAAAACTGTCTGTTGACCGTGTAACACTGCCGAGCTATGGCACAGTGAGATGAAATACTAATTAGGATATACTTAAAAGTCTGTTGTACAAACTTTTAAATATTTAAAATAATGAGCAGCCCCATTTAAATGTCCGCTTGCTCGCATTGCCTGACCTTGCAGGGCAAATTAATTTCAAAAAGTTCATAGAAATTTTTTCTTCCTTGCATTTTTTATTTGGCTTAGCATAAATTAGGAATGCATTTGTATCTCATTTCAGGACAGTAGAACTAATCCTCCTCCTGCTAAATGTCACTTTTTAGCCACGGTAGCTAAACACCAGCATATTAGCATGTTAACATTTTGCTAGTCTCACAGAGCTACTATTGTTTCTCCTAAAGAACAGATATGTCGTGTTAGTTTCCATCCCCACTACGGATGTATTGCAGTGAGAACAGTAACGTTTGTGGTAGTCCTGGTGGTCAATATTCGACAGAAGCCGTACTCACCGGGTTTCTGCCCACCACTTCTGGATTATTGACCACCGCTACGAGGTAGATGATGGTGAGGGCTGAATTGAGCACATAGGAGCAGAAGAGGTTCTTGTGCAGGGTGATCCTTTGGCAGCTCAGACTCCTGTGTGAAGAGAGATGCCATGATTGATTTTGTGACATGCTGGCATGCCAGGACATGATGTGATAATAGAAAAAGTAATTCCATAAATCTCCTCTGGCATACAAAAATATAACATTAAAGAAGAAAAAAAAAAAACTTGCTACAACTGACGAAGTAAGCAGAACAAAGTGGCGGGCTAATAGGTTCATGAGGTTGTCAGATGTTGTGACAGTTAAACAGTAAAAATATCAAATAATTGGGATCTTTCATCTCAGATCCTTCTTTGTGCTTGGTAAAAAAAAATCCCTGGGATCAATGAGCTGGATAGCCTCTAAATACTCTGTACTGTACATGCTAGAAACGCTGTTAATAATGCATAATGGATCTCAAGGGTACTTTCTCATTACCTCGGCTAGCCACTCAGAATTAATACCATAATGAAATTCTTGACAGGCAAAGTGAAAATAGCTATTACAATCAAAATCATTACAAGTCATTCATATCCAGTGGCTTTATTGTTGGTAATGGTTAAATAATGTTTGAATTAAATGTGCTGTAGCTCACAGAGTGTTTAAAGCTGAATGAAACCTTGCACCAAATATATTTAGCAGAATATAGCCTCCTATAAATATGCCCTCTACAGTTTAAGAAGTTACATCCTTTTATTGCCCATGGCCAATTTAATTTTTGTGGAGTCATAAAAACCCCAGAGATCCATGAAAAACAGGAAGAGCGCCAGGACAAAACAACATATACAACAGCACATTTTCACTGTCTTGTTCAGAGGCCATGGTTATCTCCAGCAGAAAAACAGTCTCGCTTTAGCTCCAGTCATAAAAGGAAACGCAGGAGCTGCTGAATGCTTATATACAAGGGTTTTTTTTATCTAAAATGGTATGTCAAAACACAGGCTGAATCCTTATGGCAGCGTTGTTCGGACTGCCACAGGTCCTAACGTCTTCAGGTCGGCCATTCAATCACCTCTGTTTTTCCACAGCAAGCTGGAGTATTTTTATCTGGGAATCCTGGCAGTGTTGATGTAGAGTTGTAAATAACAGAGTAGTGCAGCTGTACACCATCACATACCACTGTAAGCTTCACATCTGGATCTTATAATACAACATTAAGCCTCCAATATTTTAAGTGTTTTGGCTATAAATATGGTAAGTTAAAAAGAAAAAAGAAATAAAAGATTTTCTACGCCAACAACTTTGTTACTTTGTTGAGATCTTAATTTGTTAAGACCTTGATATTGATGAATTGTGAATGTCCCGCTGAATTTCTGTGTAGCTGAGTTAAGAGTTTGACTCTCAGTGGGTCGTGGGGTTTTGCGATAATGCACCTGCCCTAAACACAGCCGCTAGATTTATGAGTGTGTATCAAACTTTGCAGCAAACTTAGGGTCTCTTACAAGATCTGTTCTGGATAACAGCTGCGTTTAGGAGGTCAACACCCTTCAGCACGTCAATATTTTACAACTGCAGCGTTCAAGAACAACAGGGCCAACAAAGCAACTTTTCCAAATATTGTTACAGAACATAAAGTTAATTTTTTTTCCTGGGCTCCATATTCAGGGTTCTTCACAGATATCTGCCTGAGTATAAATCTTATTGCGCCATTAAAAATAATGTTGATTAAGTTCCTTCCTTTTTAGAGGTAATAATATAAAGTTTAAACAATGTGCTGCTAACTTGTTCTCAGGGTTCATCATTTCCAAATTTCACATACATTAACTGAATATTATACCTCCCTTCCCCTTATCCACTTTGTTATTTTGAACTCTTATCTAATTGAATTTCAACAGCAGTATCTCAGTTAATTGTGCACTTTTTCCCTCTGGGATTAAGCAGTACGTTGGGATGAACAACCTTAATGAGCAATGCACTCAGGTGCACACGTTTCTAATAAGAGCAAAGCACCAACGCATTCAATGGACTTCACAGCTCTCCAGTTTTGAATCCTAGATATCCATGAAATAAATGTGCAGCACAAGGAAATCAAGTTTGCATGAAATTAGTGACAGCTAAGTCGAATATAAATTACACACAGTGAAGCAGCAGAACTATTTTCAGGTCAATAGTTTGCATTCATTTGTGACAGCAGTGCCACAGAGAAGATAGTAATAATTTTCTGATTACTGTCTTTAGTGTTAATTTAACACTGTGCTAATGTTTGAGTCACTTTTAGATCATGTTACTTGCCCCAGAGCAGCTCTATGAGTGAATAAACAAGCCACAGTTTTGATTATATTATAAAATATGACTGAAACATCAACACTCATTAACACTGAAAAACTTTCTGTGTGTGGCTCTGGGGGCAAGTGTGTAAAACTATTAAATTTACGCTGCTGGCGTGGACAGAGGAAGAAAGAAGATTTTGCTGACTGCAAATAAGACTGAGACTGCCCATGATGAGTAATGAAATGGCTGGAGGAGACTGTCGTGAAAGCCCAACACCATCTGGGTGCCTATCAGATTCACTGATGATACTGAGAACTTGATTGAGCCTTTAAGGGAGAAGCTACCATCAATGAACCATCCCAGAATCATGACAAACTGCATCAGCCATTTGCACCATGTTGACCATTCACTAACATTAGCATGTGCATTATCAAACCGATAACTGTAACTGCAGCTAAATTCTCATATGGTTAAAATCTTATATGGAGGGCAAGAACATGACATTGAATCCATTACCTGAAGTAGAAGAAGATGGCCAGAGAGATGAGCAGGGAGACTATGGATAAAGCATGACCCACAATTGCCATGTAAAACAGGATGTACGCCGACTGTAAAAAAACCCCACAGACAAACAGGTCTGAGTAATAGCAAATAACATGTGTAACACATGCACTTGGGAAAATCAGAATTAGAGCTAAAGTGAAGTTATACAGAAGAAATATGATGGAAATGAGGTGTCACATGTTGCATTTTGTGAAAAAAATAAGCATTTTTATGACACAAATTCATTCTGTGTACAAAATTCAGCATATGACACTTGGCACTAAATAAAGTGACATTAATGTTACATTTTGCACAACCCTTAACAGGGAATAAGAAACCATACTTGAGTCTTACATTTGTAGTTTTGAGCGTTACTCCTGTTATGCTATTTTATTCATCAGCTTAATTCTTGACATAGGGGTGCCTGGCGCCAAAGCACCCACACAAGTAATCAGACAGGTGTTTAAAGTATCCCCAGTTCCAGTTTAACTATATTATTTAAACCACTTATTTTGAAGTAAATGCAAACTACATTTCCTGCTTTTTCAAGTTGAACTTTTGCAGCAAATAGCTCATCAAAATGCAACATTAGTTTGTAATGGACAGTATGGGGATTGAATTTAACATTTGCCTTAGTTTTCATCATCAGATAAGTTGTATCAATAAGATACTAACTAAGGGCTTGTTTAAAGGTTGTCTGATCACTGTTCCCCTTTTGCAAAGCTGGTGGATAAAATGTAAGTATGGCAATAAGGCCCAGGATGAAAAAACTAAAATCATTTAACTATTGTAAGTCGTCAATCTGAATCTTGTGAATTCCCTTTACAATCAGGGTTATAATTCCTACCTGCAGGAATGAAACCAAACCACGACTACTTTAAGAAATGCAGTTATTTATTGAGTACATACTAAGTGATACAATCTGATAAATGAAGATTGCTAAAACAAAATAACATACCATTTGTTAACTGGAGTAATGAAACAGATTGACACTAGAATAGCCAAATGATGCATAAATGAATGAATAAACAATGATAATCTGCTGGTGGTGACAGTAAAATTAGATTATGAAGACTCAGGGTCAGCAACTCCGGAGAAATGTGGCAAAATCTTTCAAACGATCAAACTACACTGATGTTTTCCGCATCTCAGTTGATGGTGTGGTCCTTGCTCGTGAAAGAAAGAATTAAGGGCTAAAGTTGGCATCGGCTCAGTCTTATCAGAAAATCGTGGAACGTTTATTTAGCCGTATTTCTCCTTGGGATCACACTGCTGAGGCTGTTTGTTCTCAGAAGTTGCCTGAAGCTGGGAGGCTGAGTCAGCAAAGATCAGGTTTCTGTGGTAACAGATGGAGCGGCTGATTTCTGGTTCTTATCGATCAGCAGACTTTGAGCCTTTCTCCCAGGTCTGCTAGGACAGCTGTTCCAACTACATGGTACACTGACTGGATGTAGCAAGACGGAGTTTCTTGCAATTGTTTGAAGGAGTTTTGTTGCCGTTATTTGCAAAACTGGCCAATTTATCTGTTCGACATGGGAGAGCAGAGTAGAGTTGTTGTTTTATTTTATTTCCTTGCATATTTGCATGGTGAAAAAAATGTTGGCAAACTTCACAATAAGATAGAGGAAAGCCCTAATTACAAAGTGCAAAAATGTCTTGGAAGGCACTTATGGTTTGGAGTGCAAATGTTGAATGTGTGCAATATTTGGCGCTGCGCGGTTTCACATATTCAACCAATTACTGTCATCAACTTGTGTCATTAAAACTTGTAGATAAATAGTTGTAAGTTGCATAAAAACATTAACATTAACATTTTGTTACTAAGGACATTTTCCAGCAAACACATTTCATGACCGAGTGACCAAACCAACCTCTAGCAGACATTACAACAAGTATGATATGACCATTTTCTGTAATCACATACCATAGGTTATACTGTAGCATGGATAATATTGATTAAATCATATAACTAATCTGTGAACAAGTGTATAAATGAATTGCAGTGCTGATTAAAAGTCATGTGAGTAAATGCAAATAATCTCTGTATCTCTGATGTCCATTCTGACAAAATACTGGAATGAGCTCTGTGGGGTCCTGGTCTGGTTTCCAAACGTCGTTACAGCAGCCTGGTGCTGTTGGAGATAAGAAGGTTGTTAATATGTGGTGGTTTCAGGCTATTTGTAGGGAGACTCCTTTGTCCCGGCCTATGTTTTATAGCCTGAAGGACAGAGGGTTTGGAATAGTTTTATGGTTTTGTTCCAACAAATGCAAAGTTTGTTTGAACTGTAAAACAAAACCTGCATTACCTGGCTCGTCTACCTGTGAGATAAGAACCAAACTACATTATTAAACCTTCCATTCTTGCAAATAAACACATGCAGCGTTAAATGGCAGCTTTGCCTTTGTACTTTCACCTGTTTCAGACCAGGTCTGATCTCACCCTGCGCATTTACATGTTACTTTCCATCTCTAAATATTTCTGTGGAACTCAGTATAGGAGAGTAATGTGTCTTGGAAATAAAATGCCTGTTAATAATGGTGTATGGTACAATATTTATGGGTAACTGCATCAGAACTATATAGTTCCAGTTTCCACATTTTCTCCTATCTGCCCACACTCTGAATACCAGAGGACTCCATGCAAAAAAAGAGAAGATTGTGCTGACCCATCACACTGTGACCACCATGCAGTAGAGCTATGACAGCAGGCTACTTTATCTTAAATTAATTACCTTCAGCTTTGCCTTGGTGTTTTCGTTGCAGAGTGTGTAGTTAGACCAAGTCCTGTTGGTATCCGGGTGGCGAAACCACTGCCCGTCCTCTCCACAGTACTTAGTGGCCTTTTCTGAAAGTAACAATTAAGTAATAAAAACAGATTCTCCAACAATTTCTTCAGTCCATACAGTCGTGTCCTTATGTTTAAGTTCTGTTAGCTTTGGTGAATAATTCATCCTCAAAGCAATTAATATTTTATAGTTCTTGAAAAACAACAAAGGTGAATTCATCATGAGAGGTTAACAAGGCATCAGCAGAGCTTAAAAAGGGCAACTCCCTTGAGTCTCACCGCTCACCTGTGGGGTCGAAGTCGACAAAATAATTAGGGCAGTTTTGAGAGGTGTAAGTTCCCGCTGGAGTGTCGTCCCAGCACAGCCATCCATCCCAGTTACGATTGCAGTATTGCCCTGTGACAGCAGCAAAGCAACAGCGAGAGTTAAACACCCGGAGAGGAGAAGTACAGCAACAGAAAGCCACAGAAAGCCTGAGCAGATATTATCTCTACCTGATTTGTTATAAGGCGGATTTCGATTCATTTTCTCAAAGCACTTGTACTGGCTGTCAAGGATTTTCTTTCTCACAATTTCCTGCTCTTCTGGGTTAACCATGGGACTGACCGTGGCCTCATCAGCGGGTGCTACCTCAGTGTCCCCTGAGAGCTGGGCGGCTGCCTTCATTTTAGCGAAGTCAGCATAACACACACACACAGACAGTCAGATAATACTGTATTTGCATCTTTACTTAAAAGAGCACAGTACAAGCTACCTACATACTATTTTATAATTGTGGAGGGGGCCACTTGTCTTAAACCCATCAGTACAATACATTACCTTCCACTTCTCCTTAGTGTTGACAGCACACAGTGTATAGTTGGTCCAAGTCTTGCTGCTTTCCGGATGGCGAAACCACTGCCCGTCTTCTCCACAGTACTTAGTTGCCTTTTCTGAAAAGAACAGCTATGTGATAAATAAACACTGTGTAACACGTTCTCCAAACAATTTACACTCTATAAATATGTGCAACTGTGTCTATAAACCTTAGTCCCATTAGATTTGGTAAATGAAGTAATCCTTAAAGCAATCACGATTTTATAGTCCTCTTCTGATCTTCAAATACAGTCATTAGAAGATCAGGTTAACAAGATATCAGCAGCCCTTTAGAGCAAAACTCTTGAGTCTCACTGCTCACCTGTTGGTTTGAAGAAAAAATAATCAGGGCAGTTTTGGGAGGCGTAGGTTCCTGCTTCAGTGTCGTCCCAGCACAGCCAGCCATCCCAGTTATGACTGCAGTACAGACCTGCAACAAAAACATGATTACAAATGTTAACAGGCCTCTTGTTCATATGCTTGTCAAACGCGAATCCTGAAAAAACAGAGCAATCACCCTGATGTCCAATAAAATTATTTGACAGCAGACCAGAGTTACACTGTGAGTTTCAGTAGACAGTATCAGTACCTGATTTGTTAAAAGGTGGTTCCCGATTTATTTTCAGGAGGCATTTGTATTCATTCTCAAGCATTTTCAGTTTCTGTGAGAGAAAAAAAGATGTTTTGACATTACAAAACATTGTACAGACTAATTGAGGATTGACCAAAAGCATGGCTCAACTCCCGACTATTATCAACATTGATCAACAATTACCTCTTGTAGAGAGAGAGCTCTTGGTCAAACCCACACATGTTTGGAGAAGTTTAACTACAACAGTTCCTCAGAAATGGGCAGGTTAAAATGGGGGCTGCAGTCTTACTTTGAAGTTAAATGATGTCAGAGTCTGGCATTGGTGATCAAGAAACTTGTTTCTACTCAAACCACAGGTTTGGTTCAGTAGGTGTATTAAAACTCACATCCAATCAATCAACTGCCTCAGAATTTCCAGTGTTCAAGGTCCATATTTTGTGCTGAGAAGATCTGTATGAACTTGTTCCCACAATAATAACAAGACAGTAACTTGTTCACAGACCACATGGGCTTTTCCCCACATGATAATAACTTGTTAGCATAAAATAATATCTTCTTCCCACAAGTTAACAAGTTGTTCTCACAAGATTAAGAAAATACCATCTCTTGAATGATATAATGTAGCTCAACAAGTTTGGTACGACTTTCTAGTAAGTCGCCTTTAGGAAGGTTTTGAAAATTGTAACAAATGACTTTTCATGGTTGTGATTTAGTATTGCTTTATAAGCCATGAATGAGAACAACTTTTGGTTTGCCAGGTTGTTGAGTCAATAGTCAATTGACAGTACAGTACTTCACCACTACTGTACATGCCATTATTTTATACTGTGTACTTATTATAAATGTACTGTATATGCTTGGTGAAAGCTAAATACATACTATACATTTTATAATTGTGGGAGAGGCCACATGTCCTGAACTTGCAGGGAGACCTAGCAGTATTGTTAAGCCTAGTTTCCAAGAACCTGTATGTAAAAGAAGTTTATTACATCGACAATACTGTACATTACCCTCAGCATCTTCTCATGGGTGGTTGCACAGAGTGTGTAGTTGGTCCAAATCCTCTTGGACTCTGGGTGGTGAAGCCACTGACCATCCTCCCCACAGTACTTAGTTGCCTTTTCTGGAAACAACAATTATGTGATTAAGTCCAACCTCTTTAAAAACAGTCAGCAGAGGATTAAAGGTGAATTCATATTGAGAGGGTACCAAGACATCAGCAGAGTCTCACTGCTCACCTGTGGGGTCGAAGTCAGAAAAATAGTCAGGGCAGTCTTGGGAGGCATAGGTTCCCGTTGGGGTATCATCCCAGCACAGCCAGCCATCCCAGTTACGACTGCAGTACAGCCCTGAAACACCAACAGTCACAAAAACTAAGAAATATTAACAGGCCTCTTGTTCATAAGTTTGTCCAACATGTAAACTCATCATGTAGAAATCACATTGATATAAAATCATTTGCATAGTGGGTTTCAGTAGACAGTATAAGCACCTGATTTATTATAAGGTGGATCTTGCTTCATTTTCTTCAAGCATTTCTTTTCGTTCTCGAGGATGTTTCTTTCCGTAACACTGCCTTTTTCTGTGTTAACCTCTGTGGCCTCTCTCATCGCCTCTCCCGCAGCATCCCTTAAAAAATGGAGGATTTCCTTCTGAGAAATAAAAAGAAGGTTCAGCGTACAAATTAGTGTACAGAGCAACTGAGGCTAGCTTTCTTCCATTACTTACAGGGAAATAGCCAATGATCAAATACCTCTAATTTGTTCTTTGAAAGTGGTTGACATGTGGACCCACTCTGGACCCAGTTACCCAATTCGTCACAATATTTGGTCACTTTTTCTGTAAAGGAAAAAAAGCAAACATGTAATGATCTTAATGGCAGCTCTACAACAGTATAATCCATCAATGATTATCCTGAAAGCTTCGTATACTGTATCGAATTACTTATAGGCACATTATTGCTTCTGTTTGAGGTTCATGTCCAGTAGAGAATCTTTATATTCTTTGGCTCTGTCTTTGTTTTTCAGCAGTTGTGTGTTGGCAGCATCATCCAAACACATAAATCAGACCCTGAATCTTGGCATTACTGAACAACTACGATTAATTTAACTTAGCCCGCACTGTCAAACGTTATATCAAACAGAAAATTCCCTCTTTGGAGTAATTTTCTGGCAAATTGTCAAATGTCAGGCTTAAAACCACATGTACTGTAGGGCCACGACTGGGTTAAGAATGAGATCACATTATTCCTGACAACATCAACCATAGCCCGACTGCCTACTCTTCTCCGACAGCTCATCAACTGTTCAACAAGTACATCCAACTGTTCGTCTCCCCAAAAGCCTCATATCAGCAGCATCAGCTTTCAAATAAGGAGCCATAGGGGGACTCTTAACGTCACAGGCATTTTGGGAAGATCCTTTATGAGCCTTCTCTTACAAAAACACCTTCTCTCTTTTCTCATTCATATTCTCTCTCCCCATCCATCTCTCTGACTCCGACTTCTCTGTCTCTTTTTTTTTTTTTGTAATCCCTCTTTTCTTTGCTTCGCTTATTCTCTCTGTATACCTCTCATCCTTCTCTCTGCCCTCTCCCTCACCTTCCCTCTCTCCATCATATTGCATCTCCTAAATCAGACATGAGTCTGGATCTCTTCAACTAGACATTACTGAGCCGTGCATTCCTCACGTGTAAAAACTGCTCATACTGTAGAAACTGCTTATACTTCCATCCAAACATTATGTGCACTTACAAAATCAATTTCCACAGTCAATTTCAATATAAATAAATGTCTGTTTTCATTTGTCTGATTGATAAAACACAATAGGCTAATAATTTACTTTGTAAATCTCTTATACTAGCTGTCCTTTACACTCACTGTTGTCGTAGTCTTCTTCCATTGTAGCATACAGAAGCAACAGTGATGTATTTGTTAAGAAGACTACGAGTCTAAAGCCATGCTAGCAGCTCTGCAAGGCTATACTTATAGGTACAGCTGTGCTTTGAGCTAAATGCTAATGTTAGCTTGCTAAAAAAAACTATGCTAACATGCTGATGTTGCAGGTGTAATGTTCACCATGTTCACCATCTTAGTTAAGCACTAAACACAAAGTATAAAGTGAGTGAGGCTGATGGGAATGTCTTCAGTTTTGCAGCTATTTGGTCATTAACCAAAGTATCGGACAAATTAAAATTTGAACTTGACGGTGGTGCTAAATGAAAAGTCAGGGGTTTGCCAAAGTAATTATTAGGCTACATCCTCTGGAAACCATGAGTGGACTGAAAGCACTGCAGCAGAGAATTTGGCAGGTCACCACTTTTTGTAATGACCGTCCTTTAAATAAGGAAACATCTACTTACTTCTCAACATAAGTCACATCTGCTTAGGACATGATGGATAAAATGCAATCACATCATGGACGTTAGCCAGAGACACTTGCAACATTGAATTGACCATTTATAGTAAATGGTTACATGTTGTGGTTAGATTTGGTGTAAAAATGTCGTTGGAGAGAGCAGAAAGAATCCAAAGAAGCTGAACAGTAACAAGGTTTCTGCTTGGAGAACTAACCCCCCTTTAATAAACATGTAGACAGTAAATCTTAGTTAAATCAACAATACCAAAAATACAAGGAGGAGGTTGGAGAGCAGCAGAGTAATGATGAAAGGCGTCAGGTTATAATAGCCGTGCTGTATACCTGCATGGATTTCATTGGACATTACTAGTCAGTAATGAGCCAATGATTGCGAAGCATGTATTGACAAGCTGATGCCAATCAGCTACTGCAAGCGCAACCTCAGTGCTCCATATTATATTTCTTATTCAAAGTGAGGAGTTTCATCACATTTTTAAATCATATTATAATATTATTCTACTGTTGCTACTACAATATCTGCAGTTCTTGCATTATGAGTTGAGCTAAAAACTCAAAGCACAGCCTAATAATGAACCAACTTTCCACTGACTGTCTCAGTGAAATATCTGGTAAAATCAAACAGAAATACATAAAATATTAAATAAAATCCTCAGAGCCTCCTTTATAGATGATACCTATACTTATATCATACAATCAGCCCCATGACCTTTGACCTCCATCACACACAGGAGATTAGATAGATAGATAGATAGATAGATAGATAGATAGATAGATAGATAGATAGATAGATAGATAGATAGATAGATAGATAGATAGATAGATAGATAGATAGATAGATAGATAGATAGATAGATAGATAGATAGACTGTATTAATCCCCAAGGGGAAATTAGTTTTCTGTGTTGCCTTTTGACCTGGAATTAAAATGTTCTGCACATAACCCACCGCTCTCGATTCAGTGAGCATGTTGTTGTGTATTTTTACCAGTTTGGTCCAGGTCAGGGTGATCTGGGCAGTTTTGTGTTACAGATGTCCCAGTCGGTGTCTCATCCCAGCACAACAAGCCATCCCACATAGGTCCACAGAACATACCTCGAGAAAGGAAAAAAGAAAAATAGTGTAATGACTATTCTGGTTTATTACCAACACACATTTTCTGTGTCTTCTTTTGTATATAAGTGTGTGTCAGAGGAACATAATTTCTCTACAGCCTTGAAAGCAATTATAACCCCACAGCTCCTACTCCAAAAGCCCTTTCAGGTCAGTTGTGCTTAAACCACTGCTGGCAACACTAACATTACCTTGAACAAAAACAACAACAGTGTTCTGATCCCAATCCACCACCTTACAACGTCATTACACCTGTGATGCTGTCCCAGAGGTAATCCATTTGCCCTTAAGAAGCCTTAAAATGATTTGGGCCTCTCACCGGTTCTGTTTTCTTGGAGGTCTTTGTTGGACATCTCAAGACATTTGTATTGACCCTGGCTCACCGCCTGGGCCTGTCCCTCTGTCATGCTTTGCCCGGGCCTGAGCGATGGATCTGAGATTGACTCAGCGCCTGCCGCCGCCCCACACTGTGGAGGCACAACACGACACCAGAGGTGAGAGGAAGGGGGGAGAAAACATGTTTTATCCTGACTTGGAACACAGTATGGAGAGTAGACAGGGACTTGTTAGTGTGTGTGTGTGTTTTGTGGTTGCTGCTTTTATCTACTTTCCCTTGACTGTCAAAAGTAAGATAAAGCGTAAATATTGCCTAAATTTGTAATAATTCACAGTTTTATCATGCTTAGATAAAGACACGCACCCTTACATAAGTAAAAAATCTAAATGGTAGAATAAGCATGGAAAGTTTTTGAAGCATCGTCAAAGCATGATCTGATGAGGATTTCACACTGCTTTGAAATTCTAGTCATTCACTATTCATGTAGCTCATTAAAGTGTGTTTGGTAGCTCACAAAAGAACTTAAGCAGCTGATTTTCTCCAAATGAATCTTATCTCTGCTCTACTGTTTGTATTTGGAGGTAGCATTAAAAATGAAGAAGCCTGCAGTGTGAAATACTGATTTTGATAATGTTGCTCACTGAAGGATAAAGAGCCCATTTTGCTGTGACTTATCTCGCAAATTTTTTTGGCTGAAAATTAAGCCTCTCAAGAGTGCCAGACTCACGCACTTGCATTTTCTGAATTATATGAAGAATTTTAATACTTTGCCTGGCCGATTGTCTGCACGTGCCTTATCACAACTGAGATGCAAACCTCCTACCTCTGTCTCTTTGTGGAGGGAAAATAAATTCTCATTAGACCAAAATGTCATTCTTACCCATCTGATAAAAGCTTGTAAAAGGCAAAACACTTGAGAAAAAACAGTGACTTGTGAGAATGCTGATGTCCCGTGTAGCAGTTTAGCAGCCGTACATATGATGTCACTCCAAACATTGAAGTAAATGACGTCATACATACGACCACCAGGCCACCACCAATATCAACAGATGAGCTGAACGAGAAGAAAGAAAGAAAAAATCTTCTCTCATGTCAAGGCCTCTCCTCACCTACATTTCATTAATCTTCCTGAATCAACATGACAAGACCACTCAAAGAAAAAAAAAAAAAAAAACATAAAGCAGAACAGCATAGATACATCAGGCATAAAACATTTGGCAGGGATACTATCCAGGACCTCAGTGTCAAGCTTGATGCTGAACAGCAAAGGAAATTCAAACAGTAAACTTCCATTTCACACTGACACTGAAGAATAGTGGACCAAATGTTTTTTTCATAAGGCACAATGACTCATGAAAGACTTCTGTTTTTCTGCTGTAAGAGTGAACATGTCCCCAGTGAATGCTGCCGACATCCCTTTAGACCGAAGGTAACAAGATGAATATTGTTTCTGAGCTTTCTAAAGATTTAGATCCATGGTGCTGAAAATACCATTTATTATAGAACCCTCATTAAGCCAATTGTCCATCAAAAGGACATTTTGAGTTTGATTTGTTTAATTATAACGCCTTCATCAGGCAAATCAGTATGTATTTAGATGACAGAACATAGTGCCAAAATGTGTCACCTTACATAATTTGTCTGATATATCACAATCCTGTTTACGTCTTTGACTGATGATTGCAGCTTCCCCATTGAGCCAGCTGATGTCATTTCTCAAACACTGGAGCACACTGTGAATATGACTCAACCCTCCAAGCTGAATTGAAATCAGATGATAAGTGCCTCAGATTAAGATTAAGTGGTCACTGTGGGCACAAACCACCAATGCCCACTCTGACCCCCTCAAACACCCTGACTAGAAAATACAGACATACATATGCTTTATGCTTCAATATATGTAGGATTATGGCGTATTATGGCAGGAATGTGTAGAACTGTATATGTTATCTGGTGCCTTGCAGTTAATTGGAAGACAGTCCCATTAAGTGTTTTTCACAATACAACACAGTGCAGAGTTATAGACCCACAACATACACACAATGAGGTATTACAGGTATTACATTTTGTGTCTATATGCAAATCCAGTTTAGATACAGGTGAAATGCAAGACATCCTAGACTGTATGTCATCTGCATAAAAGAATAAAGATTAGATATAGAAAGAAGGTGGCAAACACTCACAGAGACACATGCAGTCATGGATCACATATACTCTCTTTTGGGTCATTCAAGTTTGTAACGAACAAGGTGAGATGATTATAAACTATAATTATTAATCATAAAGGGTGAGTGAAAATTAATCATGAGATTTTTTGCTGAGGAAAAAAAAAACCACTGGACCACAGCATATTACATGTCCAACACACATGTGCAGCATACATAATGAGCAAAAAGAGACATAGGGTACATTTACCTTACAGCATTCCCTTGAATTAGAAAGTGAGAGCTTACCGCCAGGAGAAACCAAAGGATCCAAAGGGAGCCCGCTAACTTCATATCTTCTTCTCACAGGCAAATCTCTAGAGAGAGAGGAGAGAACAACGAGTTACAGGAAACAAGTTGTCTGTCGTGAAAGTGACTGAGTGAGCAAACATATGGCTGTTTCAAAACAGGATTACAGCCTCTCAGGAGAAAACAACAACAGCAATCATTAATCTGAAATGCAAAACACTGCAGCAGAAGCACTGCAGTTTGTGACATTTCACACTTTTCTTGTGTGTGTGTGTGTGTGTGTGTGTGAGTTTCAGACCTTGGGAATGAGGACAGTTTTAGAAAGTGAGGACATTTTGTCCGGTCCTCACTTTCGGACAGATCTTTAAAGGGCTGTTTGAAGGTTCAGACATGGTTTAAGGTTCAGGTTAGAATTAGGTTTAGTTAGGTTAGAGTTAGGGTAAGGGGCTAGGGGATGCATTATGTCAATGAAGGTCCTCACAAGTATAGCGGTACAGGGTTGTGTTTTGTTGGGTGTGTGTGTGTGTTTGTGTCAGAGAGAAAAAGTACCTGTCAATACGTGAAACAATAGCATGAAGGAGTAACCTTATATTGTGTGAGCAAAAGGAAGAACAAAAAAGCACAAGACAGAGACACAGTCAGACAAAAATAGTTGACGGTCATTAATCATCTTGTGCTGAGCCTCCACTCCTGCAGGACGGCAGCAGCAGATCTGCCAGTTTAGTAACTGAGTGCATATGAGATTAGAATTCACTTCAGGTCTTTTTGCTTTGGCTCGCAGAGTCCCTATTGGAAGCCCATCACTCCGCCATTTGCACAGTTAGAGGACGACCTACTGGTTGTTCTCCACACCCCACAGCGGCCCAGGGGGCAGGCTTTTTAGCAGATAGACATGCATGAGCAAGCCCTGTAAGTCACTGTGAAAGGTTAGCAGGATTGATAGTATTTGCTTTGGCTTTCAGATGCACACTGATGGTAGGCTACTTAGCGTTTGGATGACAAATAAACCTGGAACTGCATCTGCCAAGAATTTAATGCTAGGAGTGCTGATTTCTGACCAGGGATCCCTCGCATTTCCCTCAAATTTCTCGTTTCTCATTCATGATATCTTGAAATACAAAACTAAAACTGTAATTGATTGTAGATATTAGGGTGATTGTTATCATTAAAGTCCAGACTCAGAAAGGGACCATTTCTAATACTCTGTTGCAGTCCTAAATATAGACCTATGCTCTGTCTAATTGTAGAGCTGAAACAATTAGTCTTAAAGTTTCTTAAAACCCAAGGTGATGTCTTGAAATGTTGTTTTCCCGACCAACAGTCCTAAACCCAAAGACATTCACTATACAATGGTATAAAACAGATTAAAACGTCCCTAACCTGATCATCAAAATAGCTGCTGCTAATTTTCTGCTGACAGATGAATCTACAGATTAAAGTTTTTATTTTCGATTTCCTTGCCTGTCACCATAAACCTCATCCCCAGTCTGAATCAGAATCTCAGTCCCAATGCCAATCACTGTTTCTATTCAGCCATTTTCAGCCCGGTCCTAAACTCTGCTCCGTATTTCCACTATAACAAAATCCTATACAGTACAGACCCATGTGGATCCAGCATGCTGAAAAGCTCAGTCACGGCAACGAACCGCTCCATACCTCTGCTTTGAGGAGAAGTAGGGAAGAAATACAAAGAAGCACACAAAAACACCAGTCAGAAACAAAAGGGATAACAGAACACAGAGGAGGAAAGTATGGATCCCAAAATGGCTTCTAGGAAGAGAAGATCTATAAAAACCACCATCATCAGCCAGAGAGCAGAGGATTTTACACCAGTCAATTATCAGCTATTCAGTTGGGGTTATTTGAGACACCAATAATGTCTCCAACATTTCAACATTATAACACACTTTCAGTCCATCAATAATACATTTACCAACAGCATGTTTCATATCTTAACATCTCTGCTGCACATGCAACAGTTTACTCAAACTCAAACCTCCCAGCTATATTTGACTTTCAGCGGGGGGGAGGGTTGCGGGTTCTTTCAACAACTATTTCTGCCTTACACATTAGCTCTTTCTACGTCTCTAAACATAGTCCCCTAATGGCCTATGTCCCCTCTATACATAGGCCATTAGGTCCAATGTGATATGAACAGTAAGGCTTGAAGCATGTGTAGCTCATTTAAGAGACAAGACCCGATATAGAGAAGACAAAGGAAAGCACTCAAACGGGACAAGTGAGTGCATAGCACATAGCATACATATACAGCTCTTGATCCTCTCCAGGAATGCTGTCTAGCATTAAATCTGCTGTAAATCAAGCAAAAGGTCAATCAGTTAAAGTGGGGATTTGAAAGAATCTGCTTTTGCAACATTAATTACTACTTAGATTCTAAACCACTTAAATAAAGACGTTAATTCCTGTGTGGTGAGTGTAAGTAAAAAAAGCTGACTGAAAGTGACTGTTGAAGGAAGGTTTAAAACTGTTTCCCTCTTGAATTTGTGCCCTTGAACAGACATTGGTTTAGTTTGAAAAGCGACTTTTTTTCCCCCTGGAGTTCTGTACTTTACAAAGGTACACCATAAATGTTTGGCTGACATTCAGACTTACCATATCTTATCTCCTTGTGTATTCCACCCATCATCTGCCTTCATTATATCTATTCTCTTTGGTTGTCAACCTTAATAATAAATCCCTTAAAAACTCAAGTCTGCAATAAAATGCATTTGTACTTTTGTTCATGCAAAATACATTATTTTTATTTTATTTTAAGAATTGAATTTTTGGTGGTGGCAGTCATGGCCTTGGGCTTTCTTTTGTTCTTTCCTAAATCGCTATAAAATTGAATAAAACTGTCCTGATTTTTGTTAGTATTATTATTCATGTGTTTTGTCTCTGGTCTCAATCTTCTGTCTCTTCCTCTGCCCTCTTTTTTCTTCCTCTCCTCCTCAGTTCACCCCTCATCTCCTCTCTTCTCCCCCTCTTTTTATCATCCTTACATCGCTCTGACAGCAACAGACGGAGCCACACATCTCTTGTCTGTCCTCTTGCAGTGAGCGGTCACATGCGCGGTGACAACACAGATTTGGCCTGACATCACACCAGTGATGGAGGATGCAGCAGCTCGATCTGCACCCCCCCCAACTTTTCACCACTTCAGAGCCCATCACTCAGTCTGAAGGGAGCAGCCACACGAACGTGATTTGGCGTCCTATTTGCGGGCCGGGACAAATGAGCTGGATTACAATGCAGGCTCAGGGGGATTAGTTTGATGAATGGACAGATTTTGGACATTACCCACAAAGCTGTCATATAAGTCTTGTCTAAAGAGCAAAATATTGCAGTAATCTACCAGCTACATGATCTACAAGCCATATTCAAGGACTCTCCTTACTGCTTACTGCTACTGAGGTTTAACAACTCTACAAAAACACATCCAACCCATTAAGTAATATTTAATGCACAACATGTCATGGCCTCCTCACTGTGCCGTCAGAGAGTCTGTGAATACGCACAATGAAGGAATATTTATATAGAGGCATGATAATGCATGGTGCACACGTACTGAATATATACAGTTTTTGAACTTTGAATGAACTTTTAAAATATTGTGCAGAAAAAAATATAATCTGGTAAACATAGTTTAGATTCTTTAAAGGACTGTATTTGTCATTTTATATCACTATATCGAAATTTATCGTGACAAAGGACACTTTCCTGTAAATCAAGCGATAAAATAACTAGACAGGACTGTCTGTTTTTAGGCTAATTTAGTACCTGACTTAATAACACTGGTGTGAAAATGATAATAATGAATGAATAAAAATCCAATATTTCCATAAAGCAGCGCTGATCATTGATTTGCAGCATTGCCCATAGTGGACTAATTCAACCAAACTTATTAAAAAGGAAGCTACCATGGTATAAACAGTAGTGCAAGATCCACGACAGCTCACAATGCTTTTAGCCAGACAATTTTCAGAGCTTGGACGTCAGAGCACCCTGACGCACCAATAAGGAGAGTTTCTATGAACATTTTCTACAAGAAACGGCATGTGACGATTACCATGTGACAATAATATGACAAAAAAACACATTTTCCCAGTGATGAATAGTCACATATATCTCAAAACTGCGATGAATGCAAATGTGTAGGTTATCAATCTCAAAACATATATTATACTTTGTAGGCTTGTATATGTCGTAATGTGCTAAAACATAAGTGTTTATGTTTAAAAAAAAAAGTGCCATTCAAATTAGCAAGACTCCATCTTACAGTCCCAAGCTCATGGACTGACCAGTCAGTTTTAACACCCTGCTCTGAGTCGAGCAGGGTGTTAAAACTGACTGGTCAGCACGTCTTGAAGCGAACATATGTCTGTGTCTGAGTGAAGCTCGTGCTGAGGTGAACCAGGTAAACGATAAAAGTGGTGAAAGCTCTGCAACTTGACTTTTTTCATGTTTTTTGGCTTTATCATCTATCTAAAAATATACAGAATGCCAGTCTCTCCAATTAAGGTAAAAAGAACCAAGCTTGCATCGTTTCCTCACATGTATTTACTTCCCCCTCTCCCCCTCCTCACCCAAATCCCACTTTTCTCTGCATTCTCATTTCCTCTCTGGCCTCTTTTCTCTTCCATGTATCTTCTGCTCCTTTAATCTATTTGCCTTCTCACCTCGTTTCTCTATCTCTCTCTCATCCACCCCCCTCCCGCCTTGGCTCCGGCTCCTCCTCTCCTCGCTCTCCCTCCCTCCTTCTACAGTCTCCCCCTTTAAAAGCCCTGCCCTTCTGCCCTCTCCAGTCGCCTCTTTCTGCCCCTTTCCGGCTACATTTTCAAGGCCTTCTCTCTGACTTTCTGGGCAGATCTAACAGATCCATAAGCTTGCACATCCTTTAAACATTAAACAGGTTCCCGTTAGGGTGACACATCATATTAATAACCAATCTGTCTGTGTTCCCCAGAATACACACACACACAGCACAGTCCTAGTCCTATCCCCTATTCTACTGTAAATGTGACCAAGCAATCAGACAAGACACATGACTACTAAAATACTTAAAGCAAAGCAGAATGTACAATTATTAAGCTTCATATTTTTTCTGGATAGAATAAATGGAGATGGTCTTTCAGTGGATGGGAGATCTTACTGTAAAATACAGTAACATCACATCTAGAGGCTTAATAGGCCTCCAGTTTGGGATGTGAAGATGTTACCAGTGAAAATATCAGAGTTAAAGTTTAACCAGCTGTGAACCTGGTGTGTTAATGTCCAAATTTAGAGATTAATGAGAAAAGTACGTACGCATATTTGTGTTTGGAGGAAAATAAACACACAAAGAGGATTACAGATTGGTGTGAGGCTTATCATCATTATATTTATTGTCACAATAAGGGACTGTGCAAAAATTACTGGTGTGGGGAGGGGGGTTAAATCTTGTTTTTCATCATATTTATTTCATTTGCATCCTCCTTTTGACTTATTAAAAAACTGCAATACCCCTCCCCCAGTATCTCAAAATAACTTAATATGTTAATGGTGTCATAATTTAAATTTGTTTGAATTTAATCATTTTTGTTTGTTTTTACAATTAATCTGCAAGGGACTGAAATAAAATCTGAATCTGGGCTGAGAAAAAAAATGCTCTCCCAAAAATAAAACTACCCATTAATTCTCCATAATCCTCCCCCTTTTTAATCACTTTTTGTACAGTCCCTAATCAATAAACTACAAGCTATGATGCCAGCTGTAACAGCTTAACACCACTTGCTGTGAACAAGAAAGTGTGGAAACCAGTTTGCAGTTTAGCAGAGAAGTTGATGAGTGTTTGAACTGGTGGGGGTAGACCAGACCTTCTGAAAAAAAAGGGATCAAACCTGAACATCGACAATTGGAAGATTGGTATATTAGCTGAAAAAATGTATGCAACAATATCATATTAAATAACATCTGGTTTAAATTGATTCAAAAGAACAGATGTCCATGAGGGGGTACATGAGCTCATCTATAGGACTGTTGAGGTACAACAGACAAAAACTTTGGGAACCACTGTTTTAGAAGACGAAGGGCCAAACTGAACCTGCACCTCCTCCACACATTAGACGGTCCAGCCTCACACCTTCCTTGAGCAAAGGAAGGCTACATTTCTTGGATGTATTCAGAGGTGCCCTTGACATCAGAGGATCCAACTCCTGATTCAGCACAGCACGGCAACAATTTGGGCACGCTGTTAATATGGATTCCGAAAATAATGAATTTGTTTTGCTGTGTCAAAGTTCTGCCAATCTAAACTCCTTTTCCACATATTTGCTGATTTAGACAATTTATGAATTAATTTATGCATTTTTTACTTCACTGGATGTTGAATTGCTACTGCGTTTCAGTCAATTAGTTAGCAATGCCTCATCACTGGGACAAAACGATGACAGTCATAGTCCACCAGTCAATGCTGTTGTTTAGCTAATGCTTTTGATAAGATGAACAGAATTGGATATTCATGCAATCTATGCTGATTTTCTTTGTAAAACCCAATACGAAGGCAGTGGATTTATCACTTCTGAATGCAGACTTAGTGGCTCATTGGTCAAAAATCCTTTGGCTGATTGTTTTCTACGAGAATGAGTCTTAAGCAAACATTACAATGATAGCCCTGATGCAATTAAGGATTGTTGAAGCCTGATTTACTGTCTAGCATCCCAAACAGCCCAAGAATTGTGTGGATGGTTGACCATTGGAAGACCAAACAGATTATGACAGGGAAACTCATCTCTGTGATGAGTAAACAAATAAAGATGCATCTGAATACACAAAGCCTTCATGGATTGATTGGACAGTTATCTCCTCCACCATGTTGTGATTCATCTTCAGGAGGTCAGCATATTTAATTGCAGACACAAATCTCCCTGGTTCCACGTTATGCATCCTTAAGCCGTTTCATTTTAAAACATTTAACTAATGGTAACCCTCCAGCACAGAATTGATTTTTATAGTTGTGCTGGAGGTCACCAGCTTCCCACACCCTTTATTAAAAGCTCTGTTGTCTGCCCTTGAAGAGACATTAGTGCTGTAAATAGACCCTAAAGGAGCTATATTGCCTTCCAGCATTTGAGCTCAGGCACCTTTTCCTCAAATCCTGCCTGTTATTCACTGCTGAGGTGGAAGGAATATGGTTAGGGCCCCTGAAGCAAGAGAGCATTGTGTGCTCATAGTGTTCCAGCTGTTCAAAACAAGCCTCCTGTAATAAGAGGACTCTCCCAGGCTCCGTGTGAACTGTTGATTTATACCTGATCTCTAGCGCCATGACATCTCACACACTTCCTCTCCTAGACCAGAAAGAAACTGAAGGGGCAGACAGAGGAGAGATGGGGATTGTAAGGGAGGATTAAGAAGGTAAACATGGATAGCAGTGCATGAAAACTGGTGGATGTCATCTCGTCATAGTCTAGACGTAGTCCAGATACATTAGCCTAATCCAGTACCCATGTTGCTGCTCTAAAGTATCCCACCTCCCTTTCATTCTAACTGGCATGGACTCCTTTCAAGTACTAGAAACACACATATGTAAACTGATGTTATTCAGTGTTTGCCAAGCAGACTGATGGGAGCCATCTTACCGTTTCCTTCTCTCCACTTATGACTGCATGGAACAGGTTGGAGCCCTCCAAGCCACTCTTCAACTCCAACAGCTAATAACTCAACTGTGGTTAACAGCCTTTAGGTGTGCCCATGCATCTCAGGATAACTGTTTTTTACTGTGCGGTAACATCCCAAAGTGAGCACGGTTTTTCCATTTCCGTGACATCCCCAAATGAGCCTAAATTGGGCATTAGAGTAGTTTTCGCAATCTGTCTGGAACATGTCTGGGAAAGTTGTGTTGTGTACTGTATTTTTCCTGCCATAAATAAAATACGGTGTGCATCTCTGGTTCTGCACTGTATGTCTCCTGAAGAACAGCAAATTATTGACATCCAGTACCTGTTGAAGTCTCAGATATAAGAAAAGAAAAGTTTTTTTTTTTGGCCATGTGGAGCAACATTAGCATCATTTGGAGCTGTGTTTCTGGCCACCTGATCCAAGTCCACACTAAGACACTAAGAAAACTCTGTAGAGCTGAGGGGAACTGCAGAGTTGAGTGATAATTCCTTTCACATACAAGTAGTCACATGGTCCATTGTTGACACAAAAATATTGATTATAGCCACTTTAAATTGAATTATAATAATAACTGAGGTCCAGACGGAGAACCATACTTGATCGCCAAAAGCCATCTCTTCCCTGCATTCAATTACATGCTCCATATGCATCCTGGCAGGACCATTATGCTCTACTTTTTTGCAAAACCTCTTCCACTCCTTATTCCTTATCCTCTGTCTCACTTTCTCTCCCTTTCTTTGTCTGCCTCTCAAGGTTACAGTCATGGTGGTCTTTGCATTAATCAGCGGAGGGACCACCAGGACTCTAAAGGCAAAAGATCCAGAGTATTCCCTCGTCCATCTCAATTTACAGCTGAACCAACCGACTGCCCAGTCCATCCCACCGTCTGACCAGCTTTAGCTCATTCACACAACCTTTTTCTGTTCTCTGTAGCCTAACTGAAATGCCTTAAAGTAATGTTCCTTGCCTCATGAAAAACCATGATTATACATGCATATAACAATAAGACATTCATATGATAAATAGCAGGTAATGGCATTTAGAGTTGAAGATATACATCGGCTTTGGAGAATGAAATTTAAAGGGGCACTTGTACTACTCGTCTATTCAGCTTTAGAAAACAGTTGTATAAAGTTTGCCATGGCTCTTGAGGGAGGTTTCTAAAGTTTGAAAAAAATAAACTCTGATTATGTCACAAGGGTTATCTCGGCTTGGGCTTGAAACTAATTTTTAATCAGGAAGCATGCGTTACAAACTGGAGGTGTGGGTTTTAAATGAGTTGGAATTTAGGAGGCAGGGAGGATCTAATGAAAGATGCGAACAAGTTGCATTAGCGGACGTGTAGGACCCAGCGTTGTTGGAACTTGACCCATACTAAAGACTAAAACTCAGATTACAAATACTTCTGACCATTCTTTTTTAAATCTGTCTCTTCTGAACACCCCAACTTTATGGGAGTGCGAGATCTTACAATGCAGTGCCACCTTCCAGAACACCACAACAAAAACACACACAAACAAAAAACCAGCTTGAGAAATAAATTTAGAATTTAATCTGCACCTTTTGTGGAGACACCATTAAATCATCTAAATCTAAAGTTCTAGGTTTCACTAAGTATGTCTGACATAGTAATAACTGCAAGCTTATTACACTGCACATAAATAGGGGTTGTTGTTTCCACCACTAATGAGAGATTTCTAATTATTTCAGAGTTATAAATACTTCATTCTCCTAAAAAGCTTCGTGTTTCTATTTTCAGCTACAGCTAAACTGTAACATAATCACCCGCTTTGTTATTCCAGAAGCAGCAAATCTGCCAATCAACAGAACTACATGATTAGAGAACATAATAATCAGATGTTAAACAGTGTCAGTCATGCAACCACTCTGGCTGACAAAAGAAAGACACTGGTGTGATTGCTGCTTTCAAAGCTTCAGCTCATTTGCATACAGGTGATTAATTCATGCTAATGTCACCACATCCCGAGGGTCGCTGCTGAGATGGTGTTTGGGTGAAGGCCTAGTTTCATGCCAATATTATTATCCTGCTGTATCTGGAGCAGAACGGTGTTACGCTGAAGTGTATTGGGGAACTCTCTGACTTGTAGAAACACTTTACATTGAAATCTTGTTTGTTTTTTGTTTTTTAATATCACCATCTAACAATAAGCAACCTTGAGCACAGCTGTTCCTTTCATTACAATGCAAGTCTGCATTTACAAGCTTCCATTTCCTCGACACTCGCCATGTGGGAATCTGAGGTGGTCAGGACGCACAACCAATACTAACAAGGGCTCCACTATAAAACTGCATATTTAAAGCACATTAATATACTTTAAACGCACACATAGTTTATGATGCTCATTTACAATAGAATGTACCTGAAATTCAGACTGTCACTAAAGATGACAGGGTTTCCATTAAGTACAGAGACCACTCAGCTGTGTTGTCAGGTTTACTGCATATATCTCCCTGATATATAATTCCCTGAATAACATTTTCTCCTCCTGATACCTGTAAACAAAGGAGTCTGTTTATGAGCACAGGCTTTGTTCTGTCAAATGAGCAGCTCCCTCTCTGACACTGACATCTTCCCACTAAGTTTTTGTTTATTTCCTGAACTGATTATGTGTCACCTTATACTTTCAGCCTCTCAGAGGCAGTGTGGAGAGCTTCAGGTGCTTACAGACATCTGCCACTGAATGGAGGGTATTTTCAGGGGATGAAAGCCATCATCTGGCAACCTTTCCTTTCCCCACTCTCTTCATTTCCTCTTTCAGTGTGCATCTCATCTGTCAACCAATCAATGAAGTTTGTTTGTCTCGTTTCCCAAAAATAGAAGAGCAGAGGACAGATGGAGAATGCCATATGACCTCTGCCAGGTTTGGGTAGTGGGGAAAGCTCATTTCAACTCTCTAAAACACTGAAGGAATAATTCAACATTTTGGGAAATATGCTTATCCACTTTCTTGCTGACAGTAATGAGATGAAGACACCACTCTCATGTCTAAACAAAGGAAATAAAGTGTGTTAATTACTGCGCTTCAGAGGTGCTGGTAGGTGGATTTTGTTACCTTTTGACAGAGCCAGGCTAGCTGCTTCCCCTATTTCCAGTCTTTATGCTAAGCTAAGCTAACCGGCTACTGGCTGTAGCTTCACATTTGCTGTACACACATAAAAGTGGTATCGATCTTCTCATCTAACTCTCAGCAAGAAAGTGACTAGGCGTCTTAAATTTATATAAAAGTATTTCAAGAGAACTGAGATTTCTATCAACATTCATACTGACTGGAAGTGTATGTAGACTGAATGACTGAAGTCCTCTTGATGTCATCCATCTGGAGATTCTTGGTAATTTTCTTTTTCTTTTTTTCCCCTTCCTGTTCTAGGCATTATAAGCCCACGCTTGCCTTTGCAAGTTGAGTCCTTTAGAAGTCCTTCACTTTAACAAGATCAAAGGTTATATTTGTACCCCAAACTGCCATAATGAAGGCATTACTAAAGGATAAAAAAGGATCAAAATGCAACTGTAAAGAGCTGTATGGAAGATGAGTGGACAACAGGTACAATGATGCTACACAGAGCAGCTTGTAGAAACATTAGCTGAGAAGAAGTGCTACAAATCAAAGATAAAAGATAAGCCCCTCTGGATCAAGGATCGCAATCAGACAGAAAATGAAGCCCAGAGGCCCAGAAGGCATTGATCCAACCTGATCCTGCTACTCAATCTCAAACTTAAAAAGACAGACAGTACAAGACAGTTCAAAAGGCATCAGAAAGACAGGTCTTATTCAGGAAAATGATAGGCACCTATTGGAACAACTACTAGCTCTGGGATGTACAGCGGGTGAATGGAACAAACATTCATGACGATAAATCAGGCTAGGTGGGAGGAAATAAAAAAAAGAGGTTGACAGAAATAGCTCCGTTACAGCAGGCACAGCAAAAGCCCATCAGAGACACACAGCACAGCCATTTCAGTCAAGGCTCAGAGGGCATATCAGTCCTGCATGATCCAATAAGACTGCAAAATAAAGACAGCAAAACACATTCCCACATGCACACACTAGACACACTGAAAACAATCCCATTTAATGGATGCAAAATACCATAGCTCTCTCTGTAACCTTTTTACAACCATGTTTCCATCATAGGAAAATCTTCAGCAGATATGGAAACACATTTCCAAGAAACCCGGCAAGCATTTCCCTAAACCAATACACAGTTCACCTCCACACAAAACATCTACTGTAAATATCACCATTATTGACATTCTGTGCCTGCGGGAAAACAATCCACAATGCCAAGGAAATACACTGAAAAAGAAAAGCTTATTGCAGTCCTCATGTCTGCAGGCGACTAATGTACAGTAGCATATTTTCTCAGCCCTCGCAAAAAGTAAACTATATGCAAATGACTTCAGATGACAGAGAAGCAGCTAAAATAGAGGAGAGGATGATGAAGTGTTATCAAGCATTTCGTCTTCTTCAGGCTGTGTGAGACTAAGTGTGAATGAGAGGGATTACAGTCTCTCTCTCTCTCTCTCGCTCTCTCTCTCGCTCTCTGGGTGTATGTGTGGGTGTATGGGTGTGTGGGTGTGTGTGTGTGTGTGAAGGCACAACATAAGTGTAGCTATAATTATACACTGCTAAATTTATTAGTGGCTGCATTTGTGTGTGATTACATACCGAAGTGTTATAAACTACTTGACACTCAAATAAACACATTGGTGCTGCCAGTGTGTGTGTGTGTGTGTGTGTGTGTGTGAGAGAGAGAGAGAGAGAGAGAGAGCAAGAAATTCTACCAAGGAAATGTACTGTAACTGTACTCTTACTGTGCATAATGCATATAGAGGACATCATGTACAACAAGATAAATAAAAGTTCCTGCACAACGATAATAAGTAAATAGTACATAATTAACAAGTGCAAAAATATTAGTACATACAGTTACAGGTTTATAAATACTCACTGAATTATATATTTTTCTGTTGCCTGGTTAATCAGTGGACAGCTGAATGTGGACTTATTTATAAGAAACTTTCTTTTCAATGCATAGTGCTTGCGAATAAATAAATTGTTATATGACTGAATACTAGTAATAGTACCACCCAAAACTCTTCATCAAGTTCAAGTCCTGACGAACATCTCTGGCTCAAAAAAATGTGTAATTAAAACGATTCCAATCTGTGTGACCTCTTTGTTCTTTCGTCTAAGAGTTCAAAAGTATTTACTGTTAATGTTAGAAAATTATTTGGGTCTGTTTTTAGAAAATGCAACAGCCCATATCATTTCTACGCTGATGACACTCAGCTGTATTTCTCCCTAAAACCAGTTGAAGCACATGATCTTCAGTCTCTTTCAAATTGTCTCGTGCATGTCAAATGCCGGATGGATATAAATTCTCTCCAGCTGAATGAGAGTAAGCCAACACGATGTGGCCACTTTTCTTGGATCGCTGTCTAAGCAAGATTCTGATCTCTCATTTTTGATCCTGCTTTTAAAACTTGACAAATAAACTTGTTAGTAGTAGCTTTTTCCACATTAGGTCGATTGCAAAAGTAAAACCTGTTCTCACTTTAGGAGATCTGGGGACCGTCTTACATGCTTTTATCTCTTCATGTCTCTATGTGGGACTCAGTCAGTCATCACTGTCTTGCCTGCAGCTCATTCAAAATGCAGACGCAGTAGCAAGGAGAGAGACCATATCTTCCCCTGGACTCTCCTCTTTTCACTGGTTACCAATGAATAGACTTGATTCTACTACTCAGATCCTCTGAAATACATTTAAATACATTTCTCTGTAAAGCACTTTGGTGAAACTTGTTTTTAAATGTGCTCTATTGACTTGACTTCCTTCAAAAATCCAAAGATTGACACCTTTTAAGCACTAGAAGCACCTGGTATGGTACATTCATTGCAAAAACAACACATATTATTGTGGGATGGTCATGATGTTGCCCTCACAGGCCAACAGGTGAAGCATTGCATTCAGTTCAGCTTTGACCTGAATCTCTGATTGTTGTTGTATTCTGTGCTGAATAAATGAGTAACCAATGTCCATGACCAGTTCCACCCTACTCATACTGATGAAGAGAAAACAACACTGTTATGAAAGTGTCATTATGAAATGTCAAGTCTTATTACTGAACACAAAGGGGGAGGGAAAATAGCCACTTGGAAACGTATTAACTAGAAATGTGTCATTGTGACAGAATTTTTTATTTTTATTTATACTTTCTAATAACAAGCAGAGAATTATTTAATTATTTATCATTGTAGTTCAGCATATACTTTGCTGTTTAATACACATATTAAGTCCATAACAGCACATCATGTCCTGCTTGATAAACAGAACCTTTACAGATGCAAACTGTTGATACCAGAATAACGTCAGCAAGAGGCTTTTATGTCCTGTTTGGGAACATTAGGAACCCTGGAGGTAAAGAGGGCAATCGTTCACTCGCCCCTATCGCTTTCAAACACACACACATACACAGAAACACACACTCGATCTTCCTCTCACAGTAGACCATGAGTTATTTTTAGCCAAGGAATAATAATCCGTTGAAGACCAGAGCAGATCTCTTAACTATTCTTCTTCTGCACAAGACGCACGCACACGCACACCACTCCCAATGACTTCACTGCCTTTAGCCAACTGTTCAGCTCAATATAAATACCTCCCATAATTACAACCATTTCAGTGACATATTTCTTACTTTATGTATTTGTCAGAATGTCATTGTCTGGCAGGTGAAGGGGGAAAAAAAGCTCAAGAAGCCCCAAAACAAATGCTGGAAGTTTTCAGAAACAGTGAAATAAAATCACCCCTGATTGGAGGAAGCAGATTATGACAGGCTTGAGTACCGTTGCCTGAGCAGAATTGCCTGGAATGAAACCAAGCCCACATTGATAAGGCTCCCATATCATTAACAGACATGGGCAAGCCGATTTTTATTGTCCCTGAATAATGGATCTAATTACATCATTGAGGATGGAAAGGATGCAGCTCTCCTACACAAGGACATGCATTTTCCTTGCTGAAAAAATGATCTGCTCCAGTAGCTGTAGCCTTGTGCTAGGTTTTCTTCATGCTTCCAACTTCCATCTACATGTTGAGAGCGGCTTAGTGTATTTACATATCAATATGATTCCATTTTAATCCTCAGTCTGACATAGGTGACACAATGCAGAATACACTTGCAAAGTTGCAAAGTTTATTGGCTCTGTAGCATTAATTAAAGGTGCATCATTTTAGACCAGTTTCTGAATTATGACTCACGTCCTATCTAGTGCTATATTTTCCCACTGCATTTGCAATCCTAAGTCACGTGGCTACCGCTAAATGTAATGTAAAATAGGAGAGTAATTCCTTCACACCCTGTGATTGGTCGTGCCCTTCCACCTACAGTAAAACCACATTAAGCTGGCTTCGGCAGAGCGTGGATTACTGACTGCAGTTCAGAGCAGTGGTGATAACAAAACTCCTCTATTTCATGTGCAAGTAACCAGCTCCTTAACCTTTCCTCACTCCTCTCCCCCGCCTTTAAGGATTATTTTCAGTGGCAGCAGAAATGATCTTTAAGGGTGCCACTCTGAGCAATGTGCTACACTGTCCTGAGATATTTAGCCGAAACACCAAAATGTTCTGGTAATGTAGTCATGTAATAAAGTAGCCTAAAAGTAAGATATTTTGGGAAACATGCTTATACACTTTTATTTGCCAAAAGTTAGATGAGAACAACAACACGCTAAATGTGGAGCTACAGCCAGGAGAGCTGGAGTTAGCTTAGTTTAGCATGGAAACAGGGGGACACAGCTAGCCTGGCTCTGTCTGAAGCTAACAAAATCCGCCTGCCAGCACTCTCTACCAAAGCTCATTAACATTTTATACATTGTTTGTTTAAAAAACCCGTAGTGTAAATACAGCAGTAGTCCAGCATATAAGCCTCCTGTAACAACTTGGTTTTGCATTTCTGCTGTTCTTGTCATCCAACTCTTGCCAAAAATGTGACTAAGCCTATCCAAAATGTCAAACTATTCATTTAAATTCGATGGAAAAGAATATTTGCTGATCTCTTATTTTTGTAGCAACATAAAATACAAGACATAAAGAAAAACATCACATATATTCAGATGATGGTGTGGTATTTACAATGCATGCTTTGATTCTTCAGATTTCTATAGTGGTGAAAGAGAGAAGACACATGTGTGTGTGTGTGTGTGTGTGTGTGTGTGTGTGTGTGTGTGTGTGTGTGTGTGTGTGTGTGTGGGTGCGTGCAGGCATGCTCGCTACAATCCAAATATATCAATCATGTTGCTTTGAGGACATTTTGTCAGGTACACGCAGTATCAGCCAAAGACTAAAAGATGCTTTGAGACCAGAGTATTAATTCTTCAAAGTGATGGATGTAGGGACTGTTTGGAATAACAGCAGCATAGATATCAAAAGTCACTGTCGTGCAATCGAGGTTAGCGTATGAACATCATTCAAAGATAATTAACTAAAACGTCTGCTCAGAATAACTTGACATCACTGCCCTAAAAATAACTTCAAATGAGATAATCACTCTTTATTTCAGGCTCCGCTTCTTTGAATTTTCTATTCAAGTAGGGGATCTGTTTAATAGCTTTCCCTCTTTCACTGCCTGTGCATTAATTTGGTCGATGAGTTCAAAGTGGTTTATCACAACGCAAGTTCTTATCAGCGGCGGCTGAAGGTATTCTTTCACACATGTGGGTTGGCTCGAGAGGAAATGTGTGCTGCTGGCTTCACGCCAGTCCACATGCTCCTGTATTAACACACACACACACACACACACACACACACAGACAGACACACAGATTGTCACATATATTCACAAAGGTGAAGAGAGTCTCTCTCTCTGTCTCCCATTTCCTCTCTGTCTGATACCATTACCATTATGTGCCATGCTCATGTAAACCATTTAGAGCCCAGAAAGAGTCTGGCCAGCAAAGTACACTGCAAATTGCCCCTCTATTAACTAATCAGTGGGTAGATGTGCACTGATGTGCCTGATGTTCTGCACTGTTACTATCACAGTCAGCCTCATAATAAACCATTAGAACCATCAACGTTAAGTTTCAGCATGAAGACGTGCTCGTACAAAGTGCTTCCACCACCACACTGCTCTATGTACACAACTTCCACTGTAATTAAAATGTGACTAAGTATCTAATCATTAACTGAGTAATTAATTCAGAGAAAATGTGTCACATGTGAGATCTTTGAAATTTTTTTGTACGTTATATTTTGCTGTATTATTTATTTTCCTTGAAGTACAAGTTCTTTTAACTCTTAAAAATTCCTTTTCATTTGACAGATATGTTTCTTTTTTTTTTTAAATTAAACTTGTCTCCATCTCATGCTTACTCAGTGCAATGACTAAATAGTGATTTAGAACATATTATACACTGTTAATTACAAAGAAAAAGGTTTGGGCATGAATTTAACTATATAATATATAATATGTTGAAAACTTTGACTGGCCGACAGTTTTTCAACAGATTGTGTGCATTCATGGATGAAACATGCTGTATAGTTACAAACTTTATCAAATTAAATGGGAAGTGTAAACAGTAAGTGTTTCTAATACATAATACATATTTTAATACAAATTATTATTATTTTGTGACAAACTATGAGAACCTGCTGTGATTCAAAAGGGCCTTGTAACTTTTAAATGTATTAGTAATAATAATCATAATTATCGTTATTATTAAAACGTATAATTAGTAGAATAATTATATAATTTCAGCAATTTTGCTTACAGAGTGTACATAGGTACCTATGGTAATCCTAAGTCATGCTCGTACTGTCCACCTAATGATATATTACTGAACTGTAATTAGTTATGAATTATATGACTTATAATTGGTTTATTATTGATTCATAATTAGTTATAATTAGTTAATTGATATAATTAGTTTAACAATTCCTGCTATTGTTTTTAAAAGTTATTAATTTTCATTTAAACTGCAAATTAAATGTAGCTGCTCTCTTAATAACCAATATATAATTCATTATATTCATTATATTAACTCATCTGTAGTTATTGGTGTTACATTAAGAACCTCTCCAGTATGCTGTAATTAAAATTGCACCCACTGGCCTGTTTTTGACATTAAAATAAGTTTAAATTTTTGGAAATTATTTTACTGTCATGAGAGAACTATTATGGTTCACTTAATTAAAAATAAACATTTATAAATCTTTATAAAACTTTAACAGCACAGGCAAACAAAAGCACATGAATAGATAAAGCTAAATACATACGTCACAACCGTGGAGTGAAAATGTACTAGACAGGGAGACTGCGGTCTTACAAAACATCTAAAACATACATGAGGGATTGTGAACGAATACCATTAAAGCACTATAAAAGTAAGAATAAGTACTTTTCATTGTTGTCCTAACACATTTTTATTAACTACTTATTTGGTATTTTGTGAATTTTAAGATAACTTTCATAATTATATGGTCTGATTTCTCAACCCTTTTTTCTATAAAGTCACTTTCATGTGTCGCTTTAAAATAAAATTTCAAACACTCAAATTCTGAATTTGCATAAACAGGAAAACATCCTCCGCGAGATCTTAAGAGCCAGTTCAGAGTGAAGGAAGATGGTGACAGATGGGCTGAGCTGAGGCCTGCACTTATAGGTGACTTACTGTACGGTACTTTCCATTCCCTCTCTCCATCTGCAGATCATAATTCACATCTTAAAGGTAAACTTGCTTTTTTCAATTCCAGAGAAAAGAATAATGTGCACATTCCTCCACAGTATGCTGTCAATTATCACTGTGAGGGAGGACCCTTCCTTGGGAGGCCTACCCCTCTCAATCTTTGCTCTTCTTTCCACGTTAAATATGTTTTTCAAAAGAATTTTAATCGTCTATCAAGTCTCTGAGCAGATCTGGCAGCCGGCATCAACATATCCACAAACCTGCAGGCACACAACGTCCTTTATCAAACTGGAGGCTGTAGATTTTTGCATTTTGCAAGTCTGCTTAAAACTTAAAAGTTTAAATATTCAAGGTAAATGAGAGAAAATCAGTATAGCGGATAACACAAACTGACCAGGATGGAATAACAGAATAAGCCAAGATCGATAAACTGCTATGTACTAGAGATAGCCTTTTGACCTACATTGTAAACTCCCTCTTGCATCAACATGCAATTGGAGAGGAAGCACACTGCAGCTGAGGGCTATGGGGAAGCAATTAAAGAAGTATTTTGTCGCTGGACTGGCCAAAAGGCATTAACTTCAATTCCCTTCTGGGCACAGTGTTCCTCATATGCTCTGTTGGGTCAGAGAGTGGTCTGTGTCTGGGTGTTACAAGCTGTAAACAGACAGAGAGAGAGAGAGACCGGCAGAGTGAGGGAGATGGGTGCTGTTATCACGAGTACGCACGGCCAATGGGATAATTAAAATAGTAACATATTAATATTGTGACCAGAAGGTAAAAACGTAGAGGAATTGAAAGAGATGGAAATAAAGGGAGTAGTGAGAGAAAGTGAGGGAGAGAAAATGAGCAAACATTACAATAAGCATTCAATTAACATTAGGAGTGATAAGAGACAAACAGAGAACAGAGACAATAGGAAAAGAAGCCAGTGAAAAAGGAGAAAAAGAGTAAAGCAGTAAGTGAGAGCTGAGAGCTTTTCAAGAACACAGTGGTTATGCTGCAAATCACTCTCTCTTTGCACAACAAGCCCCTGACGCCTCATTCTGCAGTCCCCGAAGCCCTCTCAGACCCTCAGAAAGACTCAGCCTGGACCTTTCTGCTGCTCTAACTCGCTGTTACTGTAACAGCGAAGGGCATATTCATATATGGTAAACAGAGTTTTATTTCAATATCTCGCCCTGGAGTTTGTTGATGTCAGAACTGTAACATTTTTTTTGGTAACATTTAGAAAGAATCCAGTATAGCAGATCAAGGACAAGGAGAGGACACCAGTGTGTAATAATAACCACGATCATAGACATCATTGCTGAGGCTGAAAAAAGGCAGTGTTTGAAGTTTCGCAGACATTATGCAGAGAGTGTGTTTGTGCAAGTACCACTCGTGTGATGACAAATGGCATGGAAATAAATAGTAACTCCTCTCTGCTTTTTCAACAGCATCAAGGCCACATCCAACTTGAAAATGCACCTCCAAATTTCCAGAGAAAATTGCCTAACGCAGATACAAACTGACAAAAGGAAACTGAATGCATTAGAGAGAGGAGAAAATGATTGGCCACAACCTCCAAAGTCAGCGTAACGGCTTTCCCTGGGTGTCGCCAATCAATCACGGAAACCTTAATTGGGGGGTGATTACACCTGGTACTACAGCCGACCCTGTGAGTCATAGAGAGACTTGAAGTGCGAGCCAAAATGAGAATGAGAAAGAGCCGAACGGCAAAGAAAATCAATGAGTGGTCTGGTAGTCTAGGGATATTGTAATAAATCAGAATTACCAATCTCACAGCACACACAGAGCTGCCCTTGGAGGGAAAAAGTAAGCTACATTAATTACTGCCAACCACACTGGGCTTTGCTTTCAGGCCCCCTGAGAGCGAGACTTCAATGCTGAACAGCAGGGGTCTTTTAGACGGGCTTCATGTGTCACTCGTGCTCTTGCTAGATATTTCTTTGGGTCTCAAAACGATTTCTGAATCATCTACTGTCTTGTGTTCAAAATGACTGAATGTTATTTCATCGTCAGAACTTTTTATTAAAGAGGTACTGCACACTTTTGAGCTGTTAACTAACTGATCTGACTGTACTGTGATGAAACACATCAATGCTGGTGTTTAATATTGACATTTCGTACCAAATGTATTAAAATCTGCATTTCATGGGTTGAAAATGGCTCAACCCGCCATCTACTGTTTTAAATCAGCCCTGAACCTGCGAGGCGATTGCTGAGATAGAGTCAACTGGTTGGGACCTGTCTACATCATGAAATTTATATAAAAAAAAGAGTCCAATCAGTGTCAGTCAGCCTCTGCCGTGTCCCCTGACCCACACACTGTGTAGCCATGAGGCCACACCTCCTACAGCTGTTGTTCCCTCACTGGTTGAATTTTATAAATTTGCTGGGAGAGATGGTTCTAGCTGAATTTGAGGGTGGAGTTACACTTTAAGGTCTACCTCTTGGTTCACTCCCTACTAGTGTGTGTGTGGTATATTCTTCACAGTTCAGGCTGAAACGCCACCTTATCCACAAGCCTATCATTTTTATCACACACAAAAACATCACTTTGAAAGAGCTCTTTCTTCTTGTTTATGCCATGCTGTATTTAGAGTGGAATTGTTCAACATTTTGGGAAATATGCTTATTCGCGTCGAGTTAGATGAGAAGATGATAGATAGCACTCTCATGTCTGTACAGTAAATATACAGCCGTTAGCTGGCAGCTTGTTAGCTTAGCTTAGCATAAAGACTGTAAACAGAGGAAAACAGCTAGCCTGGCTCTGTTCAAAGAAGCGTACAGACGAGAACGTGGCATCAATCCACTCATCCAAAGCAATAAATGTATTTTCCAAAAATGTTGAGCTATTCCTTTATTGACCTTTTCATGTTTTCTTTGACATGTTAAGTCTTCTATGTGGTGCAAAACATCATTCACCAAGTTCCCATTAATAAAAAGATCACTATCTATGCCATTGCCTTGGCAGATTGCAGACAGACGCATCAGTGCTGTGTGAGAGGACCAAATCCCGAGAATGGGAGCCAAAAAAAATCCACTGCGTCACTCTAAATGTCAGTGTTTATGAAAAAAAAAGAAGGACAAGCATATCTGGAGCGATAATCTGGACACCTGGCTGGTAAACAGCAGGGAAGATCGGAGGTGAGCACAGACAGAAAGGCAGGGAAGCAATGTCTTATTTTAATGGAGGTTGAATCCTCTTTTTTGTTTCTTTAAAATGTAGGACCTCGAATGTTCAACCACACTGACTTGAAACACTGAAAAAGAAGTATTAAAAAGGATCTTTTCAAGACAAGCCATCAGTCCTCCCATCTGTGTGAGTGACCCTGAATTATGTGCACTCTGTTACTGTGTCTCCCAAAGTGACAGAAAGCTATCAGGGGTTGACACCTTGGCACGGAAAACCCCCAGGAACTGTTTTCCAACCAAACACAGGAGGGGAGAAGGTGACAAGATTTAGAGCAAAAAGTGAGAGGATGGAAGGAATAGAAAGATGGGTAAAAGACTGAGAATGCAATTAACCATGAAGGACAAAGAGCGAAAGGACAGAGCAACAACAGAGGGCAGAGATGAAGAGATGGAAAGACAGACAGAGACAGAGAAAATGAAATCAAATAAGAGGAGACAGGCCAATGTGTCAGTCTGGTCTCTGACAAACTCATGCAAAAGGAAAAAAAGAACAAAGATATGAGACAGGAGAAGCATTAGGTGAAGACACTATGAAGATGAAATGAGATCGTCTGGAAGTGCACGAGAACAAAAAGTGCTAGCACACACACAAGAGTAAAGTAGATGGTGAATAAAAGCAAACTGTGAATGAACAACAAACACCAGCGAGATGAAGAGACTAAAAATTAGAGTGTGTCATTACTTGCTGCGCTAACAGCAGAAAGTAGAAGCGTATGGGCATTAGCATGCTAATTGGATCCTTTCTACAGACGTGTTTGTTCCATTTAGTGTCAAAGTCATCCAGAAGGATAAAGATGGGTTTACAGCAAGTTGCCTTTTAAAAGCTCTGTCACAGAATTTTAGTTTTATAATGTACAGTATGCTGATGAGGCACTATGATCTTACCCAGAGGGACTTGCAAAGACATGTGGCTGCTGCTATGACGCACGCCTGTGTGAGTTGGATTATTAACAGTGATGTCTAGGGCAAATGAGTTTGCTATCAGTGTTGAACATCTAGCAGAGTAATTGTTAACTGTTGTTCGCAAGGAGCCACTTGTTAAAGGCAGCCTAAATAGGATCTTGGATGCTTAAGAGGTTTAACAGCTTTCTTAGCCTGGTGGAAATTTAGAAACCATTCTGGAGAACTGAATTTGCATTAAAAGCCCAATTTAACAGGAGGCTTTAATCAGTCCTTTGCACAGACTAACAGCTATTCGGTAATGAGCTACCTTACCATTAAGTTATAATAACCCCAGCAAATCATTTTTTATCCTTTTGACAAATTGCTCTTTACGTTTCAAAACCTATCATGTGATTTTTATGACCTTAAGGTACACTTGTAAGATGAACCCTGTAGAAATAATAAAAAGGTGATGTGGAACGTCATGTTCCTTTGGCTCTGCTAACAAATCTTCATGATTTCAGACAGGGAACATTCGATCGATCAAGGAAGTAAAGGAGCACGTTGTGCCATTAGCCGTGCAGCTGCAGCGTCTTGAGTAGCGTTGCTGCAAATTGGATTCAGGTATTAGAGGAGGGGAAGAGATCACAGGCCAGAGGAGACACATGACATTTTTATGAAAATGTTAAACCATCAGAAAATGATCTGTCTGTATCTCTGTCTTTGTCACACACACACACACACACACACACACACACTACCCATCTGTTGTATAGGCCTCTGTTTACTACGCCATCAGCCATTCACTCTATTCTAGCACCACCTATTGATACTACTGCTCACTGTATGAAATGCTGTAGATGCAGCACTGTTTACAGGAGATGTATCACTGCATGAAATACGCGGTTCGGTTTGTATTAAATAAAGACCTTTTTTGTTTCATTGATGTCATGTGCGTCTCTTTCCTGGAGTCTTCAGCGAGTTCAATCACACATCACATGCAAATGCTGCAAGCTTCTATTACTCTGAAGCTGCTCAACCAGCCTCCTGCACTTGGTAAACAGCTTAACGGGTCGGAGATAACTGCAACAGATGACTGCGAAATTGAATTTTTTCAACAGCAGATCCCCTTGTCTTCATGGAAAATCATGAACAAGAGCATTTGCCTGAATAAAGTTCGTATCTGACTCACGCAAAGAACTGAGAGCTAACGTGAAAGACGGACAGAGAACGGCCACAGTTGTGCCACACATATTGCAATACTTAACTTTAATCACATCCTGTAACCAGTCCAGCTTGCTCAATAGTTTCAGCTAAGTCAACTTCAGTGTCTCTACTACTCTATAAATGTCTTTATCATTTTACATAAACCCAGCTGTGCATCCATGGTAGCATGAAATGAAGAAGTAAAGCCAGACCTCTGGCTCTGACAACACAGTCCTATTTATTATGTAATGGAAAAGGTTAAACCACGCCCTTGGATCTGTCTGAGCCTGCTAACATGAGAACTTTAACTTTAACCTTAATGTGTGACATTTCAGCGTTAGTCCAAATCATGCCGTTTCTCAGAACATTTAGCCTGGCTCCTCTTTCAAGGACTGCAAGAAAGCCAACGTAAGTAGTTAATTGCGTGACAGAAAAATTGTCCACATCATCCAAGTGGCTGTGGACAGCATGGGGTCAAGGGAGAGGGATTTTCCGCATTGTCAACTCTGGACCAGGATCATGTTAATTCACATGATTTTTGATTCCTTCAGTTTGCTTCGCCAAGGGATCGTCGCGCAGCAGGAGAAGTACTGCTGTTAGTCCTAAGGAGTAAATTTAGCATTGTCTTGTTCATGAAGAGAGAAAGAGTGACATTGTGGGTCATTGCATGTACCTATGAATATAACATGGAGCATTAACTTGATTAATATTGAGGAATAACAACAGGCAGTGGATAGTATGCTGACCTTCCCTGAGTGATGGGACTCAATTACATGACTGTGTGTGTGTGTGTGTGTGTGTGTGTGTGTGTGTGTGTGTGTGTGTGTGTGTGTGTGTGAGAGAGATGGGGGAGAAGACACAAGTTGTGCATGCAAGTGTGTGCTGCCGTGTATTTGCATTCATGCGGTGTCTAAATGTTGTTTTCCCATGGCGATTAAAGGAGTATTGTAGTCCAAAATCCAAAATAAGACACAAAAGCACAAAGAAGGTGCATAAGTGTGCCTCTCCCCCAGCAGAGAGCTCTGATATCGAACACACACATTTTTGTGATTCGGAGGCACAATGCCCTTCTGAAAGGCCTGTCTTTCCTTTTTCGTCTTTTCATGCAGACCTCCTGCTCCCGTCCCTTCAAACGGAGAGCAAATGTGCCACTTGCTCGCTCACCCGCTTGCCCCTCTCTGACCAGACAGACAGGCAGAACGACAGACAGGCAGAGAGCATGTGGGACGATGAATGACGAACTTATCTCTGAGACTCGGAGAGCAGCCACACTTGTCACACTCGCCAACCCAACCCGGCTCACTGCAGGGCGTTCTACATATCAGCCTGCCTGTCTGCACGTATCTCTTCATTGCTGTCTTTCTCATTCTGGGCTGTTTCTGTCTCTGTCTCTCTTTCTTTGACAGCCTGACTGTGCGTCTGTTGCTATTCTTGTCCTCATCTGCATTGCACAGTATATGTATATCAGTGATCTGTATGTGCAGAGAAGCTCTGGTCCCTCGCAGTCATATCAGCTCACTAAAGCCACTTCACTCACCATTGACTCTAATAAAACCCCACATGACACAAGCCATTACTCTGAACACGGTTACATAAACACAAAGGAATCCCCGAAAGAAGAATCCCAATTTAGCCGCAGACATCTTCGAGGCACGCACTTCAGTTTCTGCTCTGTTTCTGTCACAGCTGGAGACCGAACTGAGGCAGGCAGCGATCGGCGATGATTTTGGCTTATTTTGTTTCCGGCTTGTGGGGACGGCGGGTCCATGAAGGAATGTTTGTTTTCCCCTTCCACGAATTTGCTAATATAATCAATATGAGGGTGAATGCATGAGGGTGGTTTTAAACCAGTGTCAAAAAGTCTCACGCAGAAGAGAAGAGGGAAGAAGTCCTGGGTGGATTTGGTTCGTGGAAATATACATTCTCATACAAAGTCAACAGTTCTTTCTCAGAGCAAAGCAAAAAAGCAGCTTCAGTCTCAGCCTCTACACAGACGCTGTGCTCTTTAAGCATGTGGCATTGTGATTAATACAGCAAGTGCAGAAAGGTTGCATGCATTGACCTTTCATCTGTGCATACGTGTCTACTTTTGTGCATTGTGTGCTGCCTGATTGCTCGTTTTATGTGTGTGTGTTGGTGAGTATTTATTAGCTTGTAAAATCATATTTATTACTGCGAACAGAACAGATGCCGCTCCATTTTTCTTCTGTTAATTTCTCTAAAGACAAGCAGGAGCCTGTATGGATACAACGCAGTCGTGTGTGTGTGTGTGTGTGTGTGTGTGTGTGTGTGTGTGTGTGTGTGTGTGTGTGTGTGTGTGTGTGTGTGTGTGTGGATGTGTAAGTTGTGAGCGTGTGTGTGTGTGTGTGTGTGTGACGTCAGGGATTCATCTGTAACACAATCCTTCACATCTCTTCGGCTGCAAAGAGGAGGACACATTTAGGAGAGCTTCCAAGCCGCCTTATGTGCGCAGTTAATGCTCCTCTGTAAAATTGCATTGATCCACTATGAGGAGTATCCAATGTGCAGAAGTTGTTCAGAGTATTCCTGAGCATTAACCTATATTAAATACCCCTTGGATCATTGCATTTCTTAGAATCCCTTCAGGAGAAGCCCCAAAACACTGAATAAGATTTGCAGTGTGTATAATACATGCACCCATTACCATTTCAAATCTTTTCAGCCTTTACTTGAGTTTTTCAGCCACATAAATAGAGCATCACAGACAACTGTACAGCACAACCTGAGTATGAGTCACATTCTGCATTTGTTTGCTTAATAATCTTGAGCTAAGCTGGTGTTTAGATTTAAGCACCCCTTCTACCTGCTGTGTAATAACAATCTTTTTTTTTTACAGCATAAACACAGGAAAATGAAAATCCAATTCATATTGGTCACGGTCATCCCATGCGTAGAGAAGCGGATTCTCCTTCATCAGTGGCAGAAAATGTGACATAAAATAAGGCAAATTGGGATTTAAATTGAAAATATTAATCCCCCTTAGCTGACTAATCTTCACACCGTCTCCAGCAGTGACTCAAAGAAGTTAAGAAGAAAAGCCTGAGTGGGTGACTTACCTTACTTCAACAGATTTTAGAAACTGCAGCCCCAGAGAAAGAAACAGATGCTGAGGAGGTTCTGCTGTCCTTCCGCGGAGACAGACTCCCAGCTTCCGCGCTCCTATTTAACGCCGCGCCAATAAAAAATAAAAAAAACTTTTTATTTTTTATTTTTTTGGCATCCACGGAGATAAAACCCACAATAAAAATCAATTAAATGCTACTACTGCCCATGTGTCTACCTTTTTACGAGATGAAATTATGACCGGCGGTGCGCGCGGTAGAGGAGCGCTGGGCAGGGCGCCGGTCTGTAGCTGTTATGAGCGGTGACAGTTGACTGCCCGGTAATCCAAGTGCGTCTAACAGCCTCCAGTTTACGCGGACGAGCGTGAGGTGGTGGAGCTCCTCCTCGCCTTATCTCTGCCTGTGTGTTGCAGACACACACAGCAAGGAGAGGCAGCCTCTCCACAGCGTGTGTGCGCTCGGTTTGGACAGCGGTATTAAAACAAACACCATCATGAGGTATTATAGTAATGTGATACAGCTCAGTGTGTCTGTTGCAGCAAACAATGACTTTATAATGACTTTGCTGACGTTATATAGGAGCATTTTCCTGCAGAACACCGCAGCTAATATTCATTACAAAGACAGTAAAACTGATAATTTGTTCTTTTATAAATATCTTGTTATTACTAATATAGGCTATACAGTATAACTAATGATCAAAGGATTTGTGACAAATCACATAATAATTTTTTTTTGTTATCAAACTGATGATCCATGATCCACCATAGGCTTATTAAATCCCTCCTTCACACTTTATGATCCACCAGTGACACTATCAGCGTTAGATTTCCTCAAGACATGTTTTAAGACATATACAATACTATGCTTGGAATAAATAAATAGTTACTCATACTGGCCTACGTTTCTTTTTTCACTAAGAAGTGTCTCATTACATTTTTTTTTCTACTCCTTTTCCCTCATTGGAAAAATACAAACTCTACCATTACTCCATAATTTTTCATTTTTAACTGCTGGACACAAGATGTCTCCCACTTCACTGTATTCTCCACATCACACTTGTATTAGTTGCATACAAAATCATGCTTGTACATACACCTCTTAAACTCAGATTCCCTGAGTGTCACACACAGTCCTATGGTGTCGCACTATTCCACTGATCAATATGTCGGGCTATATGCTGATATGCTGCAATTTGCCAGCAAAGACAGGGAAGGAGAATAATGTTAGCTAGTAAACATGGATGTAAACAATGATGGATTTAAAATCCTTTCCAAAAAATCTGTTTTTCAACTGCACTCGACACGTTTGTTAGACCTCAAGGATACGCACAATGCTTTTTGGTGAGTGACACTGCATGTAACCATTTGTTTGTTTAAAAGAAGAAGCCACGGGGCCCCTTTAAGGTGAGCACAGAGAAACATTCCCCTTTCAGCAGATGAACGTGAAAACAAACTCTGCACATACATCATTCTGCACAGTGAAGCTCAAACAACCAAGTGGAGGAACAATAAGCAAAAAGTGGGGGGGGGGCTTCAAAGCCTGACCTCAGCCGAAGAGTAACAATAAACAAGATGTTGAATATCAAGGATCTGCTTTTGTTAATGACTCAGTAGATTTTATACTGGCATTATAATAGATAGATTTTTATTCCTCATATGTTAAAAAAAGATATAAGTAAGAAAACAAAACAAGAATACCCAATACAATTAACAGCAAAGTAACAATAAACAACATAAATAAATATTTCTTGTCCGAAAAGGAGTAGGAAGAAGTGAATACTTATCAAGTCCCTTCCCTTTTTTATATTTTATCAATAAACTTTGTGTTAAACTTGCATATTTCAGCGTTCACCTTACACAACTCAATCAACTCAATCAAATCAAAGAAACTTAAAACATTCAAAACAGAACAAGAACAAAATAATCAGTATAAAACAAACAAAACAACACAAATCAAAGACAGCCTACACATCCTGTCAGCAGCGTACCCTCCGAAATCACTGTGACCATAATTTAGGCGTGATGGAAAAACAGGAAACTGTCACACAAAAGTATTTCTTAAATGTCGTGGCAATAACTGATAACTGGGAATTGGACTAACAGGAGCTCAAACTCACCATGCTTTATCTCATTACTGCTATTCCCCTCTTTTCTTTTTCCATGTCATCATCACTGTGTGGTTTTGCCAGTGTTTGTGATCATTCACATCAGCATGAGAACTAAACACTCATGCTCTTTATTTAATCGACTGATTTCCACTGAACAACTGATGAGTTGTTGGCAGATGTTGTCCAATATCCAATTATCATCCTCACACGTTTTCTTGCAGATTTGAGACTGTTTGGTCTGTTTAATCTTGAAGTTGGGATATTTTTATTGATCTGTTTTTTAAAGAGGAGTGTTAAAAGAGAGTATGATGAGACAAATAAAAAATCGAAATCACTGAGAGCATAAAGCGCTCATCTAGCACATGATTTCCTTATTAGAAGCCCGGTGATTTGACGTCTGGTAGTCAGACTTTCCGTTTGCATGTCTGGTGGTGAATGAAACAGAAAACCACCACCTTTGGGAACGCTTAAAAAAACAGGAAGTGTTCCTCATTGTTGTCTTTTTGTTCCACAACTTTCACTTTACACTTAATTACAACACAATCAGCATCATCATTCATCATCTTCATTCATCTCACGCACATGCACACACACACACACACACACACAAACAGACACGTCAGTGGGGGACATGTAGCTGCATATTTATAACACATTATAACAGTAAGACATGATGAGGCTGTCATCTCTAAAGCCAAGAGATCTGCAAACAACCAGGCTGCCTTCAAACCAGCAGAAAAGACAGAACATCCACCTGGGTGAAGGAGACGAGTGGACAAACACAATCTTCCCTTGTCAGCTACTTTTGACATGCATGTCTGCACACATAAGTTAATTAGATTAACCCTAAATCATACTATATAACTTTCCAGACTTTCCAGTAGCACTGATTCCCGGACAGGGAAAGAGAATCAATTCATTTTTTTTGGTTGTCAGTGACAGAGTTGGCTCTTTTATTTCGACTTTAAAGGACTTCCCCTTCTTTTCCTCCCTATACACACCTGGATAAAAGTCATTCTGAACATGCAACACCATATTCCCTCCTGGCAGAACTCCCCACTTCGACTGGTCACGTGTGAAGTTGCGCTGCAGATGGTATTGTGGTTAGAGGACACTTCTATGAAAAAGCAAGTCCTCTCCGCAGAATCCCCTCATTATGGCCAGTTGTGTGGTGATGATGGAAGGTGGTGGGTGAATGAGGAAAATGGAGCTGGAGGGACGCCTGTTTTGCGGGACATGCTGTGATGTGAATGTGGAGGATAATGATGAGAGTCAGAGTTTGGATCTAATAGGACGCACTGCATCAAATTCTGGCTTGAAGGAATGTGATTTTCCTTTTTATCTTGGAGATACAGAAAACATAGGAACATCAGATGAGGCTGGAATGCTTGTTTTCAAATCTTTTCAACAGTGATTACTGAATATCCAATTAGAAACAAAACCTAGAGCATCGAGTATTTCCATTGATTTTGTACTAACACATCAGGAAATAACACCATCAAGACTCGAAAGGGTGATGAGTTGGATTTTTTGACAAACTCTGTGGGTTAATTGAGTGTTTGTCTGTGATATTTCTTTCATAAATGTCTGATTTTAATGTAGGCTTCCAGCTGTGAATCAGGAAATGGGCCAATATCCCAGTAAAATCACCATGGTTGCTGTCTTGTTCAGTTTCTACGAAGCAGCTCCACGCTTTGTCTCTAGATGACAGGATCACTTCAGTCTCTCTCTGCTGTTCAGCTTCAGGAAAGATATATATTATTAACACAACATTTATGAATTCTATTTCAGGATACATACATACATATAATCTATAATTTTATATTAACAATGTATCAAAAGACTAAGATTATGTGAAAGTGGTTGCAGTGATCTACACAGATATTATCACCCAACTCTGCGTTTAAGTGTCTACTCATATCCTTGATCAGTCACCAACAATATATCCGGTTTAGTTTGCAGCAGGAATCACAAAAGACACATTGTCCCTCACCTCCGGTTTGCACAAAACCTGCTTATTCAGGGAATTTTCAGCTCTCCTTATGGGGAGCATGTGGTGGGCTAGCTTTCCCAAATGTGATATATATTAAAAACCTATTATTAAGCAGCAAAATTCAATTGCGCCAATGTGTTTAGTTGCTGAGTCTGCAGACAACTGCTGAACAGGAGCTCGATATAAAGTCTTCAGCATCTGGGAAGCCGGTAATTGAAGCATAAAGGTGGAGAAGGAAGAGGAAGAACCTCCAGCTCAGACTGAAATCTTTATTTTCATTTCAGCGCTTTTCAACACTGTCCTGGATGAGAGGAAAAAAAAAAGTCATCATCAGGTTTAGGGAAAAATAGGCCTCTGTATTTTGTTCGTTCTGCTCAAATCACTTTTAATCTTTCCAACCTTGATGAAAAAGGATTCTGGCACATTTGCAATAGGGTGAAAGCAGTAGATTTATTTACAGCTATGAGTCATCTGCAGCAAAAGAGATGGTATTCTCAAACAACAAAAGCACAGTATGACCTGTGTGTGGTGGGTAGGATTTGGTCAATTTGTTGTTAAAATAATTTTTAACTCTTACACAATAGGGTAGAAGCCCCCTTATTACCAAACCTAGAGTCTGTCATAGAAAATGTAGAAATTAGTATTCACCTCCAAAATTAATTACTGCAGCACTACCGGAGCCAAGGCAGGGTGAAATTACATTAGGACTTTAGAAGCGAGAAGGAAGTGTAATGACTATTAGTAAACCTCGACTACATGCACGTGCACAGGCAACACACACGTTGACAAATTAGTTTCTTTCTGTTGGCATTTCTCTGGGAATCAATTGGTAATCTGCGAAGGTGTCCAAAACATCTCAGAAGCAGAAGTACGGAGTTTTCGGACTTGTTTAATTATACAACAGCTACATGTGTTTGGCAGCCAGATGGACAGTGAAGAACGGCCCAGATTCTCATCACCAGGCCAATCAATCTTAGGTGTGTGAGGGGAAGGAGTGGGGGGGCTGAGCTGTTCCACTTTACCCAACAAAGGGTGATGGATGTTGGGGAAACTCTGATGCCATGGCAGGGAGGGAAGCCTCCTGACATGTTTGGTCTACGGTTTAAACAGATCAGACTCTGACAGCCCAGAAATGATGATGATCTTAAAAATTCCTCTTCAATTTGCAAGCAGTATGTTACTCATGTGGCCAGAGTTCAGTTTCTGTCAGCAAGTTCAGTCTTCCTTAGTGCTAAAACAACCCAACACACTAATGCTGCTGTGATTTAATACAGCGGTTCCCAGCCTATTGTAGGGATCACAACCCCACCAAAGGGTTTGCAAGATAAATCTAATGATCAAGATGTAGTTAGCAGGATAGGAAAGCAGAAAAGCATATTTCTGCTAGGTGTTATTTTTTCAGAATTTGCTCTAATATTTGATTTTTTTGTGAAATAATGTGAATTTTTGCCCTAAAATAACTCAAAAATCTGTGAAGGACAAAAGAATCACTCTTTGGTTGAACTGGTTTAAACTGGTAGACCTGCCACACATTAAAACAGATGATTTAGTGGACTTATAGAACATGGAAAGGAACAGTCACACCCAGTGAGGTTTGTTTCTATTCATCACCAACATTTATTAACATTAGTGCTCACATCCTGTTATATTAGCCGGGGAGTTTTCATGGGCAATAACAAACTTACCCATCAATCTATAGACAAGGCTGTTTTGCTTGTTGATAATATCACAAATAGCTATAATTGATTTCCTCTTTCTGGCTTTAAGGACACTGGCACATCGGACAAGATTGATTTGTCTAAAGCAAAAACAATACTACATCAGCTTAGGATAGTAGTTTTCGTCTGAGTCACTGTGTCTTTTAAATATTCAATTCATGCTTGTCCATCTACTTATGTCAGTTTTCTTAGATGAGAAAAAGATGAGTTGGTTCTGTGCCAAAAAGAAAGAGAGAGAAGAAACTTATAAACCATAGCTGGATCTCCACCCTGTGGTTTGTGTACTCCCGTGCTGCCAAAGCTGTGAGAGCAGCACTCTGAAGTCAGTGCTCATTTCAGCAAACAAAATCCACCTACAGAAACAGACTGTAGTAGAATAAATGCTGCTGAGTCAACACATGGCGTGGGTTGCTCCAATATTCGGACACATATAGTAACTACAAGTGGCTACAAAATCTGTTGTACCTGCAGTTTATTAGTTTAATTAAAGCAGTCAGGAATCTGGCTAATTGACTTCCAGGTTTTACATTAGACAACAGTATATTTACATGTACTTGTACCCCAAAATAGAACTGAAAAACTTCCTTTTTGTTTGTCGTTTGATATGTGAATCTGCCACCAGGGGGCGTCTAAGATACTCCCCTTCACACCTACAGTATGATGAGGCATCTTAAAAGCAGGATTCATTTGGCATCATGTTAAATGTTAAATTAGCATACTCTATCTCCAGTAATGATTTAGTATTTAACGGTGAATTCAAAAACAGTGCACAGACATCATACATGCAGCTGCTTTAAAAGCCGTTAAACGATATTACTGTCTGACAAATGGTCAACGGTAGCATCCTACTTGGAATAAATCTCATTTTAAATGAGAAGCATGTTTCAGTATAAACATCCATTAATCACCATTGAGAATGAGGGACCAAATTACCATGCCTAATGTACTGCAGCTAATGAAATAACCAGAGCAGGATCAATTCATCTCAAGCCCTCTGAACTAAGCCAAATCTGCAGTCAGTATTATACTGCCACCCATTAATGGTCCAATACAGAGCTTTGTTGTAATTAAAAGTTAACCACTGTGTCCATTTGTACCATCTTAAACATTTGTCATGTCTTTTGGTGATTAAAACAGGCGGTAAAAATATGTTGCTACAAGGTGTCATTGAACACAAAACAAAAGATTTGCTACAATACTAGTCAGTTTTAGTATAATTTTCAACAGAAAAAGAGTGAACAGCTTGTATCTCATAAAATATGCTGTACTTCATCATGGTTTATTTTCATCAGCTGTCCATAAGCCATTGTTTTGCAGCTTTAGGAGAGTCATGAAGTACCTCGGACCTGTACTAGATGAGATTCAACACACCTCTTGTGCTTTCCTGCTTTCGACATCTTTTAAATATACTATTACTTGTATTTTATTAATTGAAAACCCCGGTAGGGAAGAAAAGTTTGTCTCAAAGAGCTTTTGAGAGTGCAGACTGTTAGGGAGACATCCTCTCTCATATTGCAATCGAGTAGATGATTTAGCTTTGGTTCTTAATAGCGAAGGGACTAGCCAGATGTATTACCATTTATTGCTATTTATAGCCAAGACAGATGGATGAGCAGTTTCCTTTGATATCTTCCATAAATATTTATTGTCTGAAAAATCACACAGCGCTTCAACTATTCTATTATAAGAGATGGAACAAAGCAGAGATTCAGGACAGTTAGGATATTCTGGATACCCAGTGTACTTTGAATTAATAGCCTCTTTTCCTTAATGGGGTTACAGAGCTATTTGATTTCTTGTGTGGTACATAAAGTATATTATCTGAGAAAACTAAGTTTTGACCAAAAAGAAAAAGGGAAAATCCTATTCAATATTTGAGCTTGGGAGAAAATATTTGTGTGCATACATTAACCTACCATGTTTTGTGCATGGATGCATTCTGGTTTGTACTCATAATTGTGTGTATAATTACATTATAATTGCTGAAAACATTGTTGGAGGCTCATGATTCACATTCTGTAAACCTGCAGGTTCTTCTCCTCTAAACATGCATTAACGTTATGAACCTGCCACAGTAGCATTTGCTGGTCCGTGATTACTTCCTTCCTGATTCAAGGCTGCGCTGAAGCCACCGAGATAGGTTCGAGTGCCTTGCAAAGTATTACCAGATAAGGAGGGAAGACAGCAGCATTAGTAAGGAATGGAAGAGGCCGAGAGATAAAGTGAAAGTGACTGAGAGAAAGTGAAGAAACCAGCCAGGCCTGTTTTTGTTTTGTTTTTTGGCTGCAGTGTTGTTGTGCTTCGGTAAAAGTAATAAGAAAAACTCTTGAAGGGAATATGCATACACTGCAGTGGTATAAGAAGCTGTAATCAACACACTTTGAGTTAGTTAATTATTAAAAATAACACGAAAATACAGTCCGATAACAGCAGCATTCGTAAAATTCTGTGTATTTTATTAAAAAATGTCCTTTAAGTCAGAAAAGCAAGTAAAAAAAGTTCTCTATCATAATATACTTCTTATACAAAACATACATTGCATACATACAGTATCAAAATACACAATCAGGAACATTAGTGCAGTAGTGACAAACTTCATCAACAGCATGTACAGTAAAATCACATTTGAAATTGCTCATTAAGCATTACATACAAATACAGTGAAAATGTGTGTATGAGTCACTAAAACACTTCTAGTAACGACAAAGGAGACCTGATCGACATTTTGGCATACACAGAGTCAGTTTATTAAATGTTAGTTTCCATTAAGGGCTTGTCCAAGTGAAAGTCCCTGAGAACAGGTGTCAGACGTCTACGCCTGCAAGAAAGTGATGAGATTATTTCTATTCCGTCTCATGCGACGACCTTTTCCTTGGCTTGTATGTCTTTTCCCTCCTGGAACAAAAAGAAGGGTTTAACAACCGATCAGTGTGATAAGCTAGAATTCAAACGCTGGTTGACTTTCTATATTCATAATTAAGCAAATGGAACTTCCTAGTCAGATTGTCCTTGGTTTCCTCTCGGTCATAACATAATGACTGGCTGCAGTACATAAATGGTTTGGAGGACATCAAACCCCTGAGTGTATGGTAATGGGTTCTTCAGATGCCAAGCAATGTTTAAGCCTGATAATGAGATCAGCTTAGCATTAATTGGGCTCCTCTTGACTTCCTGAATTCTCTCCAAATTCAAACCAACAGGTGGCTCTAACAGGCAATCCAAATACTGTCATTATTGAATTAAGGAGTCTGCAAATTCTCCTCAAATTATCATCTTCAGTTACAGGCTTTCCTTTGTGGACGGTGAAACTTTCGCCACATGCAATCCCCACTCACACACCTTTAACACACACGTCCATGCAGTTCTGCCTTGAGACAAAGTTGTTGCTGCTCCCTCCGCAGCCCGAGTAGATGAACTCCTCGCACATCTTGGTGACTGTGTTGTAGTAATACCGAGGAATGGAGGCTGAACACCTCCCTTTGTCCAGGGGGTCCAGGCAGAGCACAGGGACAGCTGTAAAATAAGACACAAAGCACAATAAGACCTCCAATCTTAGTCCTTGAAAAGGAGAACAAATTGAAGAATTTAAGTACATTCTGGATTGCTTTTTTCAAAAGTAAAATAATTTCCCCCCCTTGGATTGTTTAATAATTCCTTAACGACTGAAATATCAATGTGTATCTATTGTGCATTCTCACAGAGGCATGATGAAGCATTCCTTTCACACATACTGGACGTATGAAGTTAACAATATAATTCAAATATTTGGAAGCTAATCATGTCTGGTATTTCAGTGTGTAACAATCTGCCACACTGTAGTCCACGCATGCAGGGATGCCAGTGAGCATCACTTCAGAGTAAATAAGTTCATACTAACTTTTTTGTGGACTGCAGTACTCCTTGCAAGAGGTGAAGTCCTGGAAGCGATTCGAATTGCCCAGGCAGCCACCGTAATGAAAGGGCTCACACTGCATGGTGATCATGTTGAAGAAGTACCTGCGAAAGAGGGCACGGCAGGGTCCCTCATCTTTAGAAAACCTGCAGATTTGGGGGATCTCTGGGGAGAAGAATGACAAGATTTGAGGTTGGGATTAGATCAAGTGGCATCATAAGGTGTTTGTTCACCTTTTGCACAAAAAGAACAAACTTTAACAAGTCTAGAATCAAATATACGTGTATGACTCCCTTAGTATTCAAAGTACATTTTCACATATAGAATAAGAGTAAAACCACACTACACATTCAATAACTTTCAGAGGTGGGCAGTGTCACCATCATTGTAAGTGTACAGAACTTACTTGGGATTCTGAAACATGTTTTATGGCACTCCTGATAACTCTTGAAGTTATTGGCATTCCCTTGGCATCCTCCATAGTGGAAAATCTCGCACTTTTGGGTGATAGTGTTGTAGTAATAGCGCTCAATTTCTCCTCTGCAAGGTCCCTCATCCACTTGAAGGAGACACACGCCTGAAGAAAGCGAAGTTATTGTTACAATAAAATGAAATACAGTAAGTTAATTGAGCTTCAAACATTTCTGCGCGTTTCTCCTTAACACCCGCAAAAAAAAACACACAGGCGATCTGTAACACCAACATGTCTTACCTTTAACGTTAGGTGACAGCGCCAAAACGTTGTAAAACGAGGAAAAAAGAGCAAATAGCGCTAATATGCAAAACTCCATTGTGCAACTTTTGCTCCAAATCAAGTCTTTTCCGCTTTGCCGACCAATCCAGCCGTGTCCAGTTTTATAGTTGAGTGAAGTGTTTCCCAGGGGAAGTTGATGGGCGGGGATGTAATGACTCATTTTCATACTACAGTGCAACTAGATTAGAGTGGTGATGCATTCATTAATGACATCAGAGTGGGTCGTTATTACGTTGTAACATTTGCGTATAGACGACTGTTAATGTAGTGACTAAGGGCGTATTCAACCCATCTGAAATAACAAGAGTACGTTGAATTCACTCTGCTTTAAACAACTGCCTTCACTGATGATGATGATGATGATGATGAGGATGTACAGAGATCCAGTAACCCCACAACATGTCATTTTTTCACAGAAAGTATTGTATTGACTCTAAGGGACAGACACTCTTGTGAAACATTAACGGGTCTTACTTGTCTGATTCATCCTGCCAAGTTCCCATCACACACCTGTCTGACTGGATCTGCCCCCCCACCCCCACCCGCACACACACACACACACACACACACACACACACACACTTTCCCTCAAAGCCTCATAGCACTGTCACCTACATTTCCAACCTTGTGGTCTGTTATTTTTTGTTTTGCCTAATGATTGCAGTAGCCTCCTACATTCTTTCAAGGAAAAAATAATGTCATGCTCCACGAAACGTTCAAGGTCCCCATTCCTTAGACTTGAAAATAGCATTATATGAAAACTTGAGTAAAAATGCACGATAAAATAGAGCTATAAAACAGAGCTTTTTGGTTTCACACATCTGCATAATTCTACCCCATTGGTTTGTTCCATCTATTACTGAGGATGTTATTGGAAAACTGCCGTGCAGTCATGTTTAGAGCATTGATGTGTCTCCCCCTTGACAGGTGGAGGCTAAATACAGATTAGCCGTCTTATCAAAGTGGCCTGATACATGAGGCACCACCCCTTAAACCATTTCTAATATGTGAGAAAGCAGTCAATATAGCACAAATCCAAATTTAATCTGCAGTATACAGTAAATATACAGCTCCTTGTTTTACATGTAATTCAAAAGAACCCAAACAGACACCTGATTTGCTGTCCTGTTTGACAGCATACTTCAGATACTGGCGTGATCATACTGTGGGGCCTTGTTTTAATCAGATTACCGGATTAGGATTGTTTATGCAGATTACTTTATAACCCAGATTGAGGGAGCGGAGAGAGATTCTTCAGCAGGATCTTGGGGGTGAAGGACTGCTCCCTGTAAGCATCCGTAAGTACATTTCTATTCCTATTTTCTATTAAGTTTTGTGAAGTGTGAGTTAGAATCCTACAACATCTTTTATCTGTTATGTGGTGGTAAACATTTTGCAAAGAAAAAGCAAAACAGTTTCCTTTTTTAACAGAGAATGCCGGTCATAAACGTAGAGGACCTGACGGACAAGGACAAGGCTGTAATGGAAGTAAACCAGCTTAAAATTGAAGTGAAACTTGAGAGGTGGTTGGTAAGTTGTTGTTTTTTTGCACTGGGGTGTTGAATATGTCAGTGCCTTTATTGTTTTGAAAGATACCAGTGACTTTTATCCATGACAAGCAATTTGTCAACCTATTTGAATGTAATTATACAAAGTGCAAGTAATTCTACTCTGATAAGATGCTGGATAATAAGACACTCAACACTTTTGCTTGATCACTTTAGACATCTAAATGCTGTGAGGAAATCAAGGAGTACATTCAGGCTGGAGAGGAGGAGGACATCCTCGTCAAAGGCATTGCAGAGGATAAGAACCCCTTCAAGGAGAAAGGTGGCTGTGTCGTCTGCTAGACTGGACCTGAGGAGCTTTTCATATCTTAGATTAGCACCCAAGGACATTCTCCCTCCCCTCATAAAATGGATTGGACTGAGAAGACTAGAAGGACATAATGAAGAAAGAATTTATAAAACTTCACGAGTTCCCATGTAAACGATTCCCCATCTTCTGACCAGATTTGTAGCCTTATGATTGTATTCTTTGGAAAGATGCAATAAATAAGAGTCGTATTTGGCAACGGTTATATAATGCTTCTGTCCCATGTGGTGTATATAGTCTGAGCAAATGGGCCCATGTGTTGTTTCATACACAGAAGCAACTGTCATTAAACGTGCTTGTTTATAACTCAGCCTGTCTCCATCACTCACTGTGGGAAGGTTTCATAACAGGGTAGAGAAACAGATACTTCTTCATAACTCAGTTTGCATACATTCAGAGTTTTCCCAACTTTTTCTCATGCATTTTTATGAGATCATTAACATTTTGCTGCATACATCATGGTAAAGATCGATCCTAAAGGACCAAAGTGTGTTTGCAAGTTTTAGCTCTTTTTCTGCTCTTTTCTGTATGTTTTTTGATTTTATTCTAAATGTTTTCCTTCTGTAGTTCCAGCCATTTGTTTTCATTCATTTCTTTATGAAAATCAATTAGCAGACAATCTTGTATGAATATATAATATTGTATGGAAATTAATGAACTGCAGTAGGTGCCTGGAATAGAAGAAAAAGTACATTAAATGTTCTGTAAATGGGCTAAAACATGCAAATCAACTGGTAGGATCCCTTGAAGACCCCTTAAAATGAAGCATGTCTATTTGTGACCCTTTGTCACACATTGCATGACAGGACTTCCTGTAAGTTTCCCTTTGCAGATTGTTTCATTTAACAATGATTCATTCAATGATTTCATTTATTTCAGATGTTTGAAAAAGTAAAACTATCCTGCATTTCACAAGATTAGAAAAGAAAAGAAAATCAAATATATAATTTTGTGTAGAGGAATTATTTTCCTTCCTTCCTATCCTGCGACCCCTCCGATATATCTTGTGACCCCTTGAAGGGTCCTGACCCCTAGCTTGGGAACCACTGCTTTAATAGATGTGATGCAGTAAGAGGTGGGAGCTTTTTTGAAAACCTCTGGGTTACCCATTTTCTATTTGTTTATTGGTGGTATGTCCCCAAATGACGGAACCCGACTGAAAGTCAAACATTACCAACATTTTAATTTCCCACTGGGGTTAATGTTTTATCCCGGGAGAAACCCCACCTGCTTCCCAAAGTGAGTTACAGCTTAGACTCAAAGCATGCGCATGCGCACACACGCGGTTGTCAGCAGAGATGGCGCTGCGCGAAGGAGCTCTGCGTTTAAACCTGCTTGTCAACAGCCGTCTTTTCTACAAATTCACCTCATATGTTGGTGTCCGGTCGTTGTCTGGAAATGTGTCATCTAAACCCGTAACGTCCGGTGTCCCGGAGACCACGGGTGACCATTTAATCTACACACAAGAGCACTTTGCATTAATGGACTCCCTCAGAAAGGTACGCAGGACTGCTAGCATTGTAGCAACCTTGACGTTGCCATGAAAGCAAGGTTACGTGTTGCTTTCTTTAGCGGGTGACAGGTGGATATTTTAATACCCGTGTGTGTTGCTAGAAAGCAGCAGTATTATTCTGCTTAATGCAAGTGTAAGAAGCAGCGGAGGGGCAGTATAATAGAAGTGGGTGAGAGGTCAGTATGCAGGCTTGTCGCACAGTTTCCCTCAGCTGGAGTGTGTTGTTGTCTGCAGTCGCTGCTCTGTAATATAGCTTCATCAGTAAGAAACAAATATGGAGTCCAAAGTTCAAGTTGAATATTGTTTTGACGTTGCTACTAATGTTAAAAAGTGGTGTTAATGTATCTGTCTGCATCGTCAAATGAACGCACAGGCCTACTGCTGCTCTGACGTTAGGTTATGGGAAGTTAGTTAGTGAAAAAGGATAGCAAGGCTACACTGGAATACAACAGCAAACACAGCTTGTGTGTTTTCATGACCCATCCTGCACTCCCACATCCCACATGATTAATGTCAGCCCTGCGTTTTGCCAACGCGTGCAGTATCTGTGCTCCTTCACTGGGATTATCTAAAGCTGTTGTTGCATTTGTCAGTTCAGATTTTTTTTAACCCCGGGTATTATGTGTCAGGAATCATTGTGTGACTGACAGGTCTGGATGCACACAATATGTTATTTTTCTGAAAAAAACAAAAACAAAAAAAAGAATATTCAGAAGCTGAAGGTCTGGCTTGCATTTTGACATGATGTGAATATAATTAAAGAAAGGGAGAGAGGGGTCCCCTGACATAAATATAAATCAGTACTGCAACAAGAACACATTTAACAGCTATTTTTGGAGTGCACCATATGCTTTGTTGCTAGCACAGGTTGCAGCTTACTAGACACTATTAGCTTGCTTCGGAGGACAGTGTTGAGTGTGTGATGACCCTGTAGTCTCTAGTCTTCTTCAGCTGAGACTGCCTGTCAAACCAGTGGGCCTAGCCAATGTAGTTTAGCCAAAGCAGATGCAGTATCAAACAGACACTTGGCCCTGAATCATACGTTACGTCTCCTTTAAAAGCCAAGATCTTTAGTTGCACACTTGAGGGCTGGTGTTCTTCCTCTGGCCATGGAGTTTGGCAGATTCAAAAATATCCAGCAGGAAACATGATATGGGAATAGTGGGAAAATGAGTCCCATTTTCTTTTGTACAGTACATACCATGATGATTTAAAAATGTCAATTTTTCATAAAACTGCTCTTTAAAACCCTGAAATATTCTGGTGTATTCTGTTATATTCTATGTGATTAAACATTGGAGTGGTTGTTTAATTTGAATGTGTTAAAATTAGTTTGCTGACTTTGTCTCAAAAGCCTGGAAGCGAAGGCAAGATGGACTATTTAATTAGTAGGTACTCAGATTTCTCCAAAGTAAATCATTTTGTAAGTGATTTGTAAATTGGGTTAAGCAGCCGACTATTTGCTCTTTGCTTGAGGACTGGTAGGTTTCAGTGACAGTTTAAATATACGTTAGGTGAGGGTTATGGACATTAGCAGACATGAGCTAACTCAAAAGCCCTCAGCCTATTCAGACACATTCAGATGCTTTATTCAGCAATGTCAAAGTCTTAATCCTCTTTCAGAAATATGTTTTCTTTTTGCCAACTTCTTCTGCCTCGCCTTTTTCTGCTTTACAGTTGGTGGCTTCTGACATGCAGAGCTTTTGTTTTGGAAAAATTAAATATCAGCAGCTGCAAATTATGTTAGTAAAAAAAAAAAATCAAAGCAAGCATTAGTAATCAGCCTGACTCATTTAGCATACACATTACTAGACAGACATTGGAGACTGCGGCTGCAAAAATAACAGCAAGTGCCTAATATAAGGCAGGGAGTAAAGATGTTGCGGTAAATAGAGGGAAGCTTGTTGTGTGACTAAACCTTCAAAAGGATGCCAGGAGGTTGAAAATAAACTACTACTGGGAATAATGGGATGAATGAAAATGTGAAAAGGAAATGCAGAACAATATGTTTGCAGTGCAGGAAAGGGAACTTGAGGCAGCATTGTTTATTAAAAGAATTCACTGTAGAATAGTGTGTGTTTATAGATGGTATGGGGTTATAGGAAATCCTTTAGTGACTGTTCTAGGTCACATGTGTACACTACAAGTTTTCTGTTAGTGGGTGGGGAGGGCGTAAGACCATGCTAGACTGTTGTCAGTGTGGCTGCCTGTGTGGTATTCTTGTGCTCATTTATAGATGAGACAAACAACTTCCCATGCTAAGAAATTAGTCAGGCTTCCAAAGTCTGCCACATGTCCTACAGACCACCAAACCATCCAAGGCTGGTGTGTGTGGAAGGTCAGCTTCTGTCATTAATGAGGAGACGAAGCCAAAAGAGGTTTCCCTAGCACTTCTAGGAAGAGGCTCCTCATTTGCAGCCACTCATGGTTTCAGACTGGGATTTCCTCCCACACTACAAACCCATTGTAGGCAGTTTAGCAGTAACAAATGACCTTTTCATATTTCCGTCCTGCAAAATTGGTTGTTGTTTTAAATCAACTAAATTAAGGCTTTTAGTATAACTTTTCTCCTTGCTCTGCCTCAAAGTGCCTGAAGAAGTTTTCTGTTCTCCAACAAATTACCAATCTTTGACTAGACTGTGACATCAGCAGGGTGATGATTTTCAGTACCTCCTTGTGTCACCAACTACTTAAGATGCAGTTTTTGTCACTGCATCTAAAGTAGGGGGTGAGACAAATGATCAATAACACAATATATCATGATAAAGTGATTCTGAGGCATAGTTGTTTACTGCTTTCTGGTAGTTCAGCCTCTTGCTAGTTTATGGCTGTTGTCATGTTGCTGTGAGTGAGAGACTGTGTACTTTGGTACAAGCTTGTCATCTCTGTTATCAAAAACTGTAACAGAGATGAAACTGTAAACACTTTATAATGGATTCATTTACACATATATTGTGAGGTATCCTAGACTGACTGTCTTGTTTTAGCCTATATTGCATGAGCTGCATGCTTGGTAATATCGCAGTTATTATTGGCAATAAGTGCGGGCGATTTGTATCTATAATCGTGCATCACAGTATATGTGATGTTATATCATGATATTAATTTATATCGTGATATTGTCAATTTTCTCCTATTCAACTTTGAAACAGTTTATACATAAAATAACCAGATGGGAATGTTGGTTGCTAATCTAGTGAATTAATTACCTGAAAATATGGGTAAGAATATGTACTTCACATTGAATCAAAAATTCTGTTAATCCAGTACTTGGCAGCCCTGCTGATAATTTGATATTTGTTAATATGAATATAAAACAACCAGAGAAATAGTATAGCAAAATCTCTGACAGCTGACAAACTTCTATCATCTCACAGTATATGTCGTTGTATTTCCAGACCCCAATTGACAAAATGTCTTGATAATATCATATTTTGAGTAACCTTGTGATTCCCAGCCCTAACGTATAGTATATCATGATATAGACATTCACCGCATGTGTTGGGCAGAGCAGCCCAGTCTTTATGTAGTTTTCCAGGGTGCCAGGGAAAAAGCACAGACACTCCAGACTGGATATTTTGTAAGACCTGATAATGCAATGTTCTTGACCCTGGTATGCAACAGAAATAGTCCACAATAACCTTTGTGAAGAGATGTTGGATCACTCCCCGATGACCTTTCTGTTTTCCTTTCCAGCAGCTAGTCGCCCCTCCCTTTCCCTCCTCAGGATCTGAACTTGGAACATGGATGAGTTTATTGCAGGTTAAAGGGGACCAGTACCTGCCATTTTCATAGATTCAGATCCAGGCATGTGCCCCATATATCTGTTGAAAGTAAGGTCTGTTTTCTGTTTTGAACAGTACAAACATGATGTCCAGGTTTTCTGTCTGCCTTATATTCTGATGTTTTCTCAGCCAGTACGTTTTTCTTGGCTGGTCGAGCGGTTGGCTAGTTTGGGTTTGTGTGTTTTGGAAGGGGGAGATGAGTGAGCATCACTTTTTGTAATTCTGGAAAAAACCTGTGAATTCTTCTTCAGTACTTTGTTGTTTTTTTTAGTTTGAATGGTAAAACACAGGCCCAGACTAGCTCACTGCTGGTTGTGTTTTCGTTCTGAAGCAGAGATTTAACCAAAGAATAATCAAATAGGGTTTTGTTTTCACAATCCACATTATTGCACATGGCTCATTTAACTCCTTTCATTGGCTGAGGCTTGGATTTGATGTTTCCAATAAATACCTCTTTTGCTTTAATCATTATATTTCATTGGCTTTACCCACCATTTAGAGCATATTGTACTGAGCAGAGGAACACATTTATGGAGCAGATTGTCATGGGTCTGTTGAAACCATAGACCGTATACAAAGATGGACGACATGACAGCTCCCCAAAAGTGAAGCCAAAACATCTCGATCGCCCCTGGTGGCTGGCTGCAGTATAGGTCATAAACCCCGCCTCCTCCATGTTAGCGGATGGGACATGGGCCAAACTGAAAAGTCAAAGTACACGTCAAATACATTTTTCCCAAAGATGGTTTCTGTCATTTTAGGTAGTTCTCATCTCACTGATGTGTGTTCAAGTGTTCGTTTTTCTGATCAGTTTGGTTTTAATTATTTATTTGATGCTATAAAAACGAGGTGTCACGTCATTATTGACAAACTGTGAATGTTCTCGCGATTGGCTCAGGCGGCTGTATAGGCGGGAACTTGATCCCGCGACTCCACCGCAGATCACTACTGCGCAGACTCTGGCTCCAAATGATGCAAGATGGTAGCTCCCGTATCTGGGCTATTTTGGCTTCATTTTTTACAATGGGAGGAAGTGGAGACGCCATTAAAAATGTTTATGCAGTTATAGTTGTTTATATTATTTTGATTGTTGAAGGACATTTTAATTTGAAAAGCATTCAGCAAGAAACAGACAAGGAAAGTCACAACACATACATTTTTATTTTATATATTTATTTGTTAATTGATTTGTTTTAAATGGCAAGAACAGCACTTAATACCAGCCTTATTTAGCAGAAACTGTTGTTGACGTCCTGTGCAGTAAAACTTCCTGTTAGGTTAAATTGTTAAAAACATTGACAACAAAATACCACATGAACTGTAACCCACACTTTAGATCTACAGCCTATTATCTGTGAAGCAGCTTGAGTTCCCGCAAAAATAGCACCGTATGAGCGTCTCAATAGATTGGTCATTCACGAGTGCTTCTCCAGCTGTGGACCACTTCCAGGTGCTCGAAATGAGTCACAAGCCCAAGGTTCACTCATAAGTCTATTCTAAAGCAAGGTTGCAACCCACTCTTCACTCCCTGCGGACATTTTGGTCATGACTCAAAACCAGGCACTAGTGATATACACTGATAAAGCACAGTGCTGCTTGTATTCAAGAGACAAAACAAAAGCTGCTCTCACTGGAGAATATTATGTAAAATTCAGTGACGAGATTGCCACAATCCATTTGTTCCTCCCTTATGAATTCATTACTTTTAATTAGTTGTGATACAAATTAGCACAAAGTTCGTAGATAAGCCTGTTATTAAAATCAGATACTATTAGCCAGTTAATGTCATTCACCTCCTATATATTGAAAGTTATTCCTCAACCACAACTGCATACTGTTTTTTTGTTTTGTTTTGTTCCACTCTTAAAGCGTATAATATAGTCATCCTTCATTTTTAGACAGTTGTGTATCCCAGGCTTTGTGGCTGCTAACCCAGAAGGAATGTCATTAGTATGGGTTTCAGTACCGAGCTTTATTTTTCACATGCTGTTCTAAACATTACTTAGGAGGCTTTTCTATTCTGCCAAGAATAAAATGGTGGAGGAAACTCTGAGTCATTACAACATTGGCATTCAAATGGTTGAATGCAAAGATGCGGAATATCAGCACAGTATCAGTATCATCCCTCAAAAATTCCATATCCCACAACCCTCAGTGTAATTTGCACTGTAAGATGTATTGGACAACTATACCACTTTTTGCTACCAACATCGTCACTGAATTCTATTACGGTCTTGTTTTTAAGCACAATTCTGCTCCAAAACGACACAGATTGGGATTGAGGCCAAACCCCTGTCATTGTTTTATGAGCCTGTAGCTTGTCATATTGTCTGTCACTAGCCAAGTCTTGGTTATCAGTAGGAAACTGATAACATGCACATATAGGAAATAGCATGCCATGCATTCTGTCACTGTATTCACCATGTATTACATTCTCCCAGCCTGCTTTCTATTCATTGATACCTAATACCTAATCGTGCTGTCTGCTAGAGATAGATTACATAGACTTAAATAGAGATGTGCACTGCACAGCAGGGGACCCATGTATGTATGTCACTGTGTTTTTTTCACGCATAATGTATATCATTTTGGTGTTAGTTATGAGACAGGAGATTGAATAGCAGGGCTGTCATCTGTTCATATTGAGGTTAAAAAAAAGCAAAGAAAATGTGTGCACGTTCGCACGGAAACATGCAAACAAGCAAAAATATATGCTTAAAATTCACATGACAAAATCATAAAGAAGATTTCATGCACACTATTAGAAGTACACATACATAAACATATCATATCTCTCCTCTGTTGTGTTTGCACTAAAGATCATCGACAAGGAGATCAACCCCCACGTGGATCAGTGGGAAGCAGAAGGGACGTTTCCAGCCCATAAAATCTTCAAGATCTTAGGAAGTGCCGGCTTTCTAGGAGTCAACAAACCAGCTGGTAAGAGTGTTTGATTATCTGTTCCCCTGAGAGGTTAGAATTCAAAAACCAACAAAAAGTACAGCATTCATTTTCATAAACACACTTTAAGTGAAGCAGTAGCTCGGTGCGCCTCACAATAACAATCTCCAAGGTAGAGTTCCCCACTAATGGAGCGATGCCTGCGAGCTAGTTCAGGCAGTCAACTCGAGCTGCACTGCTACACATGTGACATACCTCACTCTCCTCAACCATCTACCGAACACACCCTCACAATTTGGCGGTCTATTTAAACTGCAGAAAATTTCCCATCTCTCCCTCTGCCTGTCAATGCCACTGCTGCCCTGCATCAGTATTGCCGCTTGTTCTTTCAGCCCCACCACCACCCCAGCATCCACCTGCAGGCTCCGGGGGGGTTTAAGATATTTGCTCATCACTCCCCAATATCTCATGTAAACACATTGGCTGGGAGTGATGAGGTCGGAGCCTAGACGCCAAGCTCTAACTATGTTCTGCTGCATAATAAACATTTCAACGTGAGTTGTCTGACTGAACTGTTGTTGTGGACTTTGGCATGAAATTGCCCATATGAATGAACTGGTGTTTGGCCACCTGTATCTTTGTTAGAGCTGTAATTGACTAACAGTGCATGCTGTGACTCTGAAAAGGGATTTTAGGATTGCCTAAAAGTGAATGATTTTGTTTTTTAAATCAGAGACAGCTCCTTCTGAAAGATGGTGAGAGTTTAATTAATCTAGTGGGTTTTTTGTGCATTATCTGTGTGGAGCAGAGAAATAGGAAAAAAGGTCTGTTTGAGTTAAAGACCCAAAAGCCTTTTTATTTTTGGAGGAGGCTTGTTTTCTGTGGAAGGATCTAAGGAGATAATAAGCCTGCCGGGATATGATAATAACCATCACATCAAGGTGCCAAACTCAGTGCACCATTCTTGTTGTTGGAAACAAAAGCCATTTTGCCTGATTGTGTCTCACTGACAATGTTTATTTTTTAAGTTAATACAGTAATATTTGAGTAAGTTAATATAACAACTCTGTTTATACGTGTCTGTGAGCAAACTACTAAAAAACCTACCTGTTTTTAACCTTTTTACCTGCTTTTTTACATTGACCTGGTTGCCTTAAATGGACAAGTCAAGAGCATAAAACAGTTAAAAACCCAAAGATGTTTGGCATGTGTTTGCAGAATATGTATCCATTACATAAAAATGGCTCTGGAAATATTTTGAGGGCATTTTCTGGCACAGACTTTAGTCCATTTGTATTCTTGGGATTAGTCGGTAATCCATACAAATATGACTGATTAATCACCTGTGCCTAAGCCTACATGATATATGTTTTTGGGACGTGCTGTTTCTGTTGCCATTGCAAAAACTCACATGATTAATCTGTAACATATCTGTGAATTGAAAAAAAGGCTTTGGCACAACATAAATATTGCTTTTAAGGACACCATTTAATCCATGGGTTGATAATACACAATAACTATCACTCAGAATCATAATTTAAGAAGTGCTTAGAATTTGCCTCAACCAAGGGATAGGTGGATCAAAATGTGTCCCGCAGCAGACCAGAAACTGAGGAATCCTTCGCTGTGTGTGCAGTTTGACCATATCCACTTCAAAGAACATTTGGCATGTCTTTTTCCACAGCTGAATTCACTTTCCGTTCATTTTCTTTCTGTTTGACAGCCATACATTACAGTTGGTCTGGTTTAGAAATGTTCCCACTGTGATGATGGGTGCTGGTGTCACAGCAACATCCCACAACAGCTGTCTGCTACAGTATATCCCATTTCCAGATGTGTACCCAGCTGGGTCACTGCTGGGGTGGAGGAGGGAGCTGGTACAGTACTGTGCAGTACAGGACCACGAAATAGTTGTGGTTGTGATGTGTAATTCATTTTGAATACATGAAGAGATTTATGGGATGTTTTTGCTAGTCAGACAGCAGAGCTCTAAAGATCTAAAGTTTCACAGTTCGTGTTAAGTTATTCCCACAGTAATAATTAATTTCTCTTAATTAATTCACCACTTCTCATCTTTGTCTTCGTCGTGATAAACATCACTGTGGTAAAACCAGCTGTAGTTTCTGTTCTAACATTTGTTACTGAAAAGAACAAATTTGTGAACAATAATGTTGGATACTGGGCTCTGTGAAAAAGGTTCCACCGCAGGTCTGTAGGTCAAAGAAGAGGGAGGGCGAGGGAATTAAAATGTGCTGAGTACACAAGCCTTAAGCTTTAGTTGACAGGATTAGAGAGGAGAAGCGGCCTGGTGGAAGACACTCTGTCTTATCAGGTGGTAGATTACCTGCTATCATGTAAAGCACAAGAAAGATGCGTAAGAGATACTATTTGAAAAACAAATGTGAAAAAACAATAGAGGGTTAGGTATACCTTGTAATTCAGAAACAGCTGTCAGGGTGTTGATTTTGACATGTTTCAGTATGCAATTTAAATTGACCTCATGTACTTGAAGTGCAGTATATAGTCACTGATTCTAGTCTTTAAAACTTAAAATGTAAAAGCCTCTTCTAAAAAATGTTTAGGCCTTTAGACAAACATTGTACTGTATTCAAAACGAATCTTGCTCAGTTACCAAACTGTGGAATCAGGCTCCCTCTGATAATTCTTGCTGCATTTGGCTTAATATTTGCTATATTATTAGGAATAACCAAAGTAGCCATGCTTTTATATGTCTTCAGGAAAATGTGTAGTTGGAGTAACTACAATTAGACATGTCCCTTTGCTGCAGTGCTGAGTAATGAAGCAGACTCTCAAAGAATTCTGCGCTGGGCTAATTGATTTAGAGGCTGGGATTACAGGAATGGGAAGAGGGATTTGGAGTCTGTTCAGCGGAGAAATGATTCATCAGGTGGAATGAGAGAAGTGGTTGCCCTTGATCTGAAAAAATCTCAAGTCAAATACAATACAAAAAAGTCTCCTACAAAAAAGTCGTTTGGCTTTTTGCTGTAATAAAGTGTAAAACTGTCTCACCTTATAGTTAGAATTGGGATAAAATTATGAAATTAGTCATTGTTTAATGGAAAGTAACTCTAAAGTGCACGAAATAAGACTAAAAAATTGTTTATGTTTTGGCTAAGGGGCTCCTAATCTCGTGGTTTACAGGTTGAGATGCCGACCCTAAACTGCAACGTCCCCAGTTTGACTCTGCTAGAGGACTTGTTGCATGTCATTTCCCATCTCTTCCTGATTTCCTGTCATCTCTCTACTATTGCTATCTAATAAAGGCATAAAATGCCCCCAAACATAAGCTAATAAAAAGAAAATAGATAGATAAATAAAACAAATCTGAGAGTTGGCCCTAAAAAATATGATTGAGGCCTGTTTAATCACGTAGTTGGGAATTAATGACTTAAAATCCGAGAAAACAGAGCACTGAGAGTGGATTTAATAGATTTATGCCAGGGTTTCAACTTTTCTCCTTTTTACATCTTTTGGAGCCATACAGCATATTCCTTTATTAAATCCACTGACAAGACAACTCAACACTTACTTTCCAGTCTTTTTCCGTGTACAAGGAAGGGCATTATTACCTCTCAAAACATGAGAACAGGAAGTTTTCACAAGGCAGCCACGTTCAGGGAGAAGACAGGGATGACCCTTGGCTCCCTGCCTGTTTTCCTCTGCTCGGAGAGAGAGGTATCCGCACTACACACTCTGGCAATGGCCTCTTGTGTCCTGCCTGACAGACAGATCCTGGCAGCCTGCACAGTTTTCCCTTTAACTCAATATTTTTGATACTAATGTTTAGAGGACTAATCTCTTGTGTGTTCAGGCTGTTTCCTTTCTCACAAGTTCTACTTTAGTAATACTATGATACATTCAAAAACATTACTAACACAGTGTACATCACATTGTAATGGTGATGCATGCATTCGGGGGTTAAATAATAGTGAAATTACACTTCCACTGTAGTAATTGTCACAGAATAGTCATGGATCTGAGCTAACGACCGTGCTTCATTGGCCCTCTTTCCCATGTTGTCATAGTTTTATCATCAGGTCACTCACTCAATACAGAAAAAAGTTGAATAGAAAACTTTGTTACTCTCTACTTCATATGGAGCTCCACCCGATGAGAACCGATGAGAACCTATGCTGAGGAACATCTGGTGTTCAGAAGAAACATATGTGCATAGGATTGACATTTGTGACAGAATTTTGTTTGTTTTTCTTCGACTGGCTTGTTCAACCAGATGGCCTGCTGTTTCGCTTAAAGTGGGATAAACCTCGGTGCTTCCCTTCGTCCACATTATCCACCGCAGGGTTTCCAGTGCTCAGAGACTTATCGCGGCGCAGCTGCACCTGTTTCCTCTTATTTTTGGCTCCCCTGCTCCCTTGTTTGCTTGTCCCGCTATATCTCCCTCTTTCTCTGTCCCCATTTATTTAGCTCTCTTCCCTTTATTCCCTGTCTCTCTCTGACAGCCTGCCAGACTGTGCTTTCCATTATACCATAACTAGTCTGACAGGTGATATTAAACCACTTTGCTAGAGTTGCAGGCCTCTATGTGATAAATTCGCTAATAATTATTCACTGTCAGTCACTTCTAGTATCCATCATCCAGTGGCTGGCGTACTGCATTTAGTCGTGGGAAAACTGTGCACCAAGCATTTCACAAATGCTCAGTCTTGTTACTTTTGGCTGACGGGACATTATCATCAAGAGATTTGTCCTGAATGAATCCAATCAGGTTACATTTGCTCAGCCAGCATGAGATGATGATGTCCGGTTTTTTTTTTGTACTGCAAAAAGACCATTTTCATTTTGTTTTATTTTGAAAGGATTTGAATGTCTGTATGTTTACCACAGTCAGCTTGAGAGAAATGCTGTATAAAAGCGAGTACATTACCTAGCTAACTCCATGAGTAGCGGACAGAAAATTGGCCTTTAGCATTAAGTATATTAGTATAAAAAGGCTATTCATTTCACAATAGATGCTGCAACTGATGATGAAAGGCAAAAGACAGGAAAGGCAAAGAGAGGGCTCTTTATGAGGATAACTGACAGAAAGTGGTGTTTTAAACATGGTTTGTAATGCACTGTTCAACTCCATTAAGGACCTAAGGTCTTTGCAAATGTCTCCACTGCCAGAATGGAAGAAATACACATCCATTTTTGACTTGATATTTGACTTTGATATGCTAAGCAGAACAGATGAGATGACACTGAGATGACAGTGACCCTTATCTGTAGTGCTTTTTACATGTAATTGCAGATAGCACAATTAATGATAATATCCTGTAATTAATTTGAGTGCATGCTCCTGTGCCACCAGATCAGAATATTATGTACGTATACCAGTGCATTGTGTGTTTGTGTGTGTGCAGAAACATGCTAGGCAGTGATTTTATTACAGAGATTGAAGGTGGGTGAAAGGCTAGTTTAAGGTGATTAATGTAGTGATAGGATGGGGTACATTTATCCAAAGTGGCATTGGTAAGCTGTTCTTTCTTCCTCTTTCAACTGAGTAGTAAAACATACTACGCCACGTACTATCAAATATGCATAAATAAGGAAAAATCTATATACAAGAATCCACACAATTTACAGTGAACTGTCAGCAGTAGTTAATGGAGTGTGTGTTTTGTCCTGTGCAGAGTATGGAGGCTTGGGTCTTGACTTCAGCTACAGCATAGCAGTGGCAGAGGAGCTGGGCAACATCCGCTGTGGAGGCATCCCCATGGCCATCGGCGTACAGAGTGACATGGCTACTCCTGCACTGGCCAGGTACAATCCCACAAACTTCATGGTACATTATAGATCGCATGAGCGATATATTGGATTCTTTGATAAATCTGCTGGTATTTGTCTTAGGTGAAAGGTTTGCAGCTTAGCATTACATTCCCCAAATCAAATGTGTTAACTGTTCCCTTCAAGTCAGCTCCCAACAGTTTGGGTTGGCGACATGCCTTTATGTAAAAGAACATTTTGCCTGTGGCACGAATCTCCTTCCACTGCTGCCTTTTCTTATCAGAAGGACAACAGCTACTCAGTGACTCTCGTCTGCTTTGTGTTTTATCCTTTTTACACCACCACTAGAGCCACTTGTGTCAGAGCCAGAGTACATTTTCAAACATTCATCCTACAGGGATGTGTTTCATTTTGAGGTGATAAAAGGTTGCTTGTATTGCTACCCCTGGCAACAACTGTCGCCCTGTTTAGCCTGCAGATATCTGTATTATGTTTAGTCTGCAGATATCTGTATTGTGTTTAGCCTGCAGATATCTGTATTGTGTTTAGCCTGCAGATATTTGTATTGTGTTTGGCGTACAAGTTTTTAAAACCAAACCATGTCCAAACTATGGAAGAAGCACCTTTATTTCAGACATTTTCTTCAGTATTTACTTGGTACTCAGCGGTAAGAGTGTGAGTGTCAAGTAAAGTCTCTAAATTCAATTTACAGTAAAATCTTTCATTGTCCACTTGGCCTTCTTTAACTGTGGCATTATGCATCTTAGTGGTTGTATTATAGTTACGCTAGAAAATACAGCCTGTTGTACAGCCCTTTATCAAAGTTACACTCCCTAGAGGGAATGTTTATTAATATATTTGGTAATTGTTTGTCTCACCCATGTAGGTCCTTGGCTTGTTGTGTGATATCCTCCTGCTATGAAACAGCTGCTGGTGACACAAGACGGAATTCAGTGAAATAGACAGTTGGGAGTCTCAGGAGCTTAATTAGTGGATCTACACTAGCCTGCAACAAGTATTAAGAGAGCAGGGATACCATGGGAGCTTCAGAATAAGACTCCCTCCTCTGTCCCACTGGAACTGTAATTGCCTCAAACATGGCAGTGTTGTTTTAAAGCACACAATCTACTGCTCTGTCTTGCCACAGTTGCACCGTACAGTTCAAGAGTTTCACACAACTTTTGTTAAACAGTTTCCTGACAGTCATGTTCGTATTAGATATAGAAATCATTGGCGACGTCTTTTATATCTTAGTTCACAGGAAATCAATGAGGGATGCCCTTGGATTTCCCATAGTGTCAACTTCTAATTTATAGTTACTAATATGTTTTCATTTCTTCGTGTGTGTGTGTGTGTGTGTGTGTGTGTGTGTGTGTGTGTGTGTGTGTGTGTGTGTGTGTGTGTGTGTGTGTGTGTGTGTGTGTGTGTGTGTGTGTGTGTGCAGGTTTGGCTCAGCTGAGCTAAAGAAAGAGTTCCTCCTTCCCTCCATCTTGGGGGACAAAGTGGCCTGCCTCGGAGTTAGTGAAGTTGGAGCTGGCTCTGATGTCTCAAGTACGTCTGTCCTTCATCATCTCCTGGTCATTTATTCTCCTTTTTAACTCCTGAGGCACCATTTTGAATTCACTAATGCTGCAAAAATGATTGAGGAGCCAGAAATACAGCAGTTTTACAATCAATTTGGCACTGATATTCTCTCAGGAGAGAAGGAAGGCTAATTGCGACATACTTTATATAGGCCTAAGTTCACTGTCATCAGATTTCATCAATTTTTGGTGTGTTAATCTAGAGTAACACACCAGCATTAGACTCTTAGACTCTCTAATGTCTTTGGTGAAACTCGCTGTTCTAACGTCTTTTAATTTAAGGGCCAAAATTGTATTTCTTTCATTATTCATCCATTGAAACTTTTCCTTACATTCGTCTTCCCAATTTTCTCTCTCTCTCTCCACCCATTTACACACTCCCACCACACGTTGATTCAGGTATCATGACCAAGGCAGTGAGGAAAGGGGATGAATATGTGATCAACGGGGGGAAGATGTGGACCACCACCGGTACCCAGGCTGACTGGATGTGTCTCCTCGCCAACACCAGTGACGGGCCCCCACACAGGAACAAATCTCTCATCTGTTTGCCCATGAACCTGCCAGGTAGGAGTCCATGAGTTATCTGTGGGAGGATTCTCCTATAAAAGCAGAAGGCCTTTTCTTGGACAAAAACATTTTAGCAGAATATTAACTATTGTAATTAAGATTCATCATCTGGGATTCATGTACATTAAGAAACAGCCATCAAATTTAAGATTCAGTTCTACTAAAAATACAGATCATTTACTGCAACATTCCTTAACTATTTGCCTGAGCGTACTACCCTAAAACACTAAAACTCTCTATAGAATTGCTGTATCTGTTCTGTCAATAGGATTTGTTATTATTAGTGTGCCTTTGCCAAGATACATGATGACGTTTATTTGTGTTTCCTGTCCTTCCCACTGTAGGAGTACAGATTGCCCGCAAGATTGATAAAATTGGTATGTGGTCATCAGACACAGCTGAAGTGTTCTTTGATGACGTTCGTGTGCCCTGCAAGAACCTCATCGGCCAGGAAGGCATGGGCTTCACCTATCAGATGCTTCAGTTCCAGGAAGAGAGGCTCTGGGCAGTGGCCAATAGTGAGTGAGCCTTTCTTACAGTTCTTCATCTCTCCGTCTCCCCCGGCCACAGCCAGTCATCAGACGTTATGTACCCTAGTTTTCTTTACTTTATCACTTTATCCTTCACTCTTACCTCTGTCTTGCCCCACATCTCATCCACCTCTTACAGATCTTACTGTAAATTGTATAGTTCATGATGGTATCATTTCCGTTTCCAGAAAATCAGGGAGTTCAGGTCACATAGTTCAAGCCATTAATCTTCTGTAAAGTAGTTGTTTTGTTTTCATTTTGAGTAACAAGCATGCGTCTTTATTGTCTTGGGCAGAACTTGTGAGAAACTATTTAGGAGAAGTAAAACCGCGCATGCTTTTACTGAGTCTGACGCTGATGTGTTAGTCTGTCTCGCCTGGTAAACGTTTGTGCATCTTATCATAAGTCAGAGACACAAGCACTTACAGACATGCATGCAACTATAACTGCCTTTAAAGAAAAAGAAATGTTGACAACTTGCATAATCCCAACCAGCACAAGTGCAGTGCAGGTGGAAGCAGTAGTAGTAAGGTGACATCTCTGTCTCTCCATCTTAACGCCTCCAGTCATGACCACGATGGACAGCGTCATTCAGGAGACCATCCAGTACACACGGCAGAGGAAGATCTTCAAGCAGCCTGTCCTCTACCACCAGTCGGTTCACTTCAGGTTGGCTGAGCTGCAGACGGAGGTCGAGCTGCTCCGCTCCCTGCTCCACCGTGCTATAGGTGGGGTCCCTTTATAGGCAGAGATATGACATAACAAAAATGAAAGCTAAATGTTAGCTTGGTAGTGTTGGCTGCATCTGAATGTCTCTGTTCTCTTAATGTCTGCCATGTTTGGCTCAGAGCATGGAGACACAGGCTGAGGGTATAGTGGTAGTAAGACAGCTGTGGTTTGCATCACCACAGCACTTGGGTCACATGCAAATGTGTGTGTTTATTAGAGTAAATAACATGTATTTTTAAAATATACATATTTGCAACATCCACCTTTTCTAGATTAAGTTTTCTTCACAATATAAGAAAATAATATACTTATTTAAAATCCAGGTCTGGATTAGGAATATACATTGCTTGAATTTGCATGCGCAGTGTAAGAAAATCCCACCAAATGAATACCTGCAGCTGGCACTTATGGCACTTAATACCACAGATAAGACTGAGGCCTCAGAAACAAAGGTCACAGTTGACTGAGCTCTGCAAGAATGATGTGAATGACAAACTAGCCTTGAGTGGCTAATTTGTCTGTGAGTAATGCAGCAGGTTGGTTTAAAGGACAGAGAGGGCACAGAGCAGGATGGACAATCATGTGGTAGATTACTATTAAGCAGTGATAAGTCAACAGTGAACAACAGTGTGGTTGCCTGGCTGTAGATAGAACAGTAATTGCCAGCTTGAGTATCAATACTGATAGCTACTAAAAGGCAACACAAGGAAGAATTTCATGAATGAGTTGATTTTCACTCCATGTTTTAGCTGGAATTAGATATTTTTCTAAAAGGTTATTTGGTTTTTTAAACCATATTTCAGACATTCAAGAGCTATGCTAACATTGCCATTTCTGTCTTTCCATGTAATTCTTTTATTTATTCTATTATTCTTGTTAAGCTATATTTCCTTCTCAAAGAATGTAAATAAATTACAATGTTTAAAATCAAAATTTTCCTATTTAGAAAAGGTAAGTGATGCTACAGATCAATTTGGGGTTGATCGTCTTGCTGAAAGAACTTTTACATGTGGAGCCGGGGGTTCAAACTCTTTGATTAATACACCTGCTCTACCAAACTACTGTTGTTTTTGTGTGCTGGCATATCTTCATAGCCCACAGGCTTGGCCACCTGAAACAAATGGCAAATAACCAGCTCTTCCAAAGCACAACCTTTACACTGCAATGTGTATGATATGAATATGTGGGCGCAGGTGTCCAGGGCCTTGTGATTTTCACGTTGTGTTTATAAGCACTCCAGCTTGCAGCTTTGAATGAATTCATCTAGCTGGTAACAGTTCAAGTCCGATTTTCTTGCCCAGGAATAGATCAAAGCTTTTGCATCTGTTTGGCACAGGTAGATACACACACACACACACACACAAAGTTCTTTATACACTGAAAAAGGAAAAATCATGCAGCTCACACGTTCCTCTGGAGGGTACCTACAATAGAGGCATTGATCAACTGCACTGGGAAGAGGTCTGAATGGGAAAAACACTGAATCAGAGCCAGCCACCGGTGACTCTGAAACTGAACCACAGTTGTTTATTGTTTATTCACCTCGACATTTCTCACTCTCCCATGCTTGTGTCACTACGTCTGTCCTTCCTTTTTTTCCTCTGCAGCATTGTACATTAAAGGCAATGATGTCACCAAGCTGGCATCCATGGCCAAATTGAAGGCGGGCCGCCTGGCCAGGGAGCTGAGCGACGGCTGTCTCCAATATTGGGGAGGAATGGGCTTCACCAGCGACGTGCTGGTCAGCAGATTTTACAGGTGAGACTGGTCAGAGAAATGGCAACACAACTGAAATATGTCTTTTGTTTGGTTTTACTGGAACTATTTTTCCTGTTTACCCCATCATTGTATTAACCATATAGTAGTGATTTATAATATATAACACCATGATTTTTAATTATTTCCACCCCTGTGCCCTTTGTTCATCTAATTCGAAAAACAAATAATATCTGACCACAAAACCATGACATAGCAGCACAGGTTGCCTGCCAACTATTTTCATATTTGGCTGCAGACTATGAGCACCTTTTTGTGAGGGTGTAACGTTTCTATGGTAACAGCAACCTCGCCAGTGGGCTGGAGCTTGATAAAGCTTGTGGTCAGTGTATTTTACAAGGACGTTAAACATGATTCCTTAATTGCATAGTTAGAATCAGATTGCTTGATGGCCTCTACAGAAACATAACGTGATCAAGTAATAATAATTCTTGAAGGCGTTGTGCAGTGGTGGGCTAGGAGGCTCCTTGTGTTTATTCAGTGTATAATCAAGTAGCACTGTGTTTGATTCAGAATCTCTAAGCCCTTATTTTACACTGTGCTGACATCTACTGATGGGGCAAGTAATGCAGCTGAACAAGGCTTTCAGGATGCACACCGTTGATGTCAGTGAGAAAGGAAAATCATTGCTGTGATTAAGTGCATCAGATGTTGAAGGAAATTCAGATGACTGTTAGAGAAAAAAACACCAGTTTGTATTAACTTTGTCCTTTCCACAGGGATTCCAGGTTAATGTCGATTGGTGCAGGGGCCGATGAGGTCATGCTGGGAATCATCTCAAAGTACATGGACACATTACCCAAGAAGTGATGTCACAACACTGCTAATAATGTGCTATCATTCGCAATGAACACAGATCACCTAAGTGCAGTTCTGATACATTTAAACTCCTTACATACACCAGGAAGTTAATTGTTTTGCATTTTGATTATTTTAACTATACTGTATAAAATCTTATCTGCTCAAACACACAGAACGATGAAGCTCCCGTTTTCTTGTTTTTCGTGATCTTACAAATGTGAACAGCCAACAGCCGAATTGTAGTTATGTAATTTGTAATGAGTTAATTTAAATATTGATCAACATTGAAAGACTAAACCTATTTTTTTAAAATAGACTAAACAAAATAATGTGAATAAAAATGACTGTGTAAAATAAATATCCAGCAAAGATTCTGAATTTTTGTGTGTCATTGACAAATTTATAAAAAAAACTGTTCAATGTTAATGCTTTCAGCACATTCTCTATGTGTAAGTAGCACGCACTTATACTGGTCAATTCAGAGCATAAAATTTGTTTTATTTACATTAAAAAACATTTTTTACAACAAAGCTGAAACAATAATGAAGAACACTGCTATTATTTTTTTGTGTGGATGCTAAATGCTGTAATAACCACAAATACGTTTCAGGTAGCATTCTATAAATTAATCACTTTTAACACAAATTGGGCTGTATCGACAGATTTGCCATTTCATCACCGTTTATCATACAATGTGCCCACTACTGCATTAAGGTTTTATGACACAGTAGTATCTTCTATATGGTTGTTACATGTTTAATGTTATGTCTCAGCTACTCAATCCAGGTAAATTAGGCTGATATCAAGTACATACATATACTCGCAGTGTCTACTTCAGATATATATATATACAGTATATGTGATTCCTACTTCACATGGTAATTAATCATCTCAGACCCTGTTTTACTTCTTGGGACTAGATCAAAGAGCATCAGTATAAGTCCTTTCACGTCCCTCAATTTTGGGGTCATTCTAGTAAATACTCAAAGACCTGGGCACCTGTAAAGCTGAGACACTGCCTTTCCTCATTAGCATTATGTTGGTTTAGTTTTGATATGCATAAGCGTGGCACAGACTGGGGAGGAAGATGTAGAGGACCCAAGGACCAAAGTCCAACTCCTATCACCTCAGCTTGATGAACCAGTACAGGACAAAGAAGACAAAAAGGCAGAAGAGCAGCATGTAGCACAACAGTTTGGTCTGACTGCCTCTGGACAGCTGCTTGACTCTGCCGATGGTGGCACCAAGCAGGCCGCCTGTTGAGTCAAAGTCCGAGTCCTAGTGTGGGAAAGAGGGATAAGAAGTCTAAAGTCCAGACAGGCCAGCAAAACAAACAAACTGTAACACTCAGATCCTAGGAAATGTTTCTATATTTGACAGTAGTGGAACGTAATACATTTACTCAAATACTGTGCTTAAGTACAGCTGTGAGGCACTTTATTACTTATGATTGATTAAACTTCCCAACAGTGTGAAACAGTTAAAGGTAGCGGCCCCTCTCCACCAGCTGCAACATTAAAATGCTGCTTACATGTTACATGTGAAACAGTAACGAAATAATATAACTAACAGCATGCTTTTACTGTTTATTCTTTAAGCACAGCTGATAATACTTCTGTACTTAGGCAAGACTTTGAATCTGAATACCTCCAACACCAATCATATTTTGTTACAGTGTTTGGTCAATAAGAAAAGACAGCGAAACTCACCATTTCATCCAGCATTTTATTCTGGCATTTGACTTCCGTTCCGATGTCGATGGACAGCTGTGAACGTAAAGCATATAAATATATAAATATTTCAGTGTGACACAGTAAAGCAACTCGTTTACATTATTTTATAACAGACAACACAGGCGTCCCCGTAACTCTGACGTGCAGCTTTTTCTACAGCATTCAGCGACAATAAAAACACTTAACATTTAACATGTCGCCAACAGTGACTTACACTTTTCAAAGCGGTGACTTTCGCCCTCAGTCCCTCCTGGAGGTGCTCGTTTTCCTCTTCATACACGCTGTATCCGCTTGCTACATAACTCCCGGAGGCTCCTTCACCTTTATGAAACGACAACGTTATTTAACACACGGCTGCTTGAGATTTTGTCCGTATTTTAATCCTGTAACACGACGACAGAGCCCACGGTGTTGCATAAACCTGAACGTGGGGTACACAACAACGTTACGGTTAGCTAGCTGACTAGCATGCAAGCTAACTACGAGCTTAAACATCGAGACGTTAACGTTTGCTACGTTTCTCTCACCCAAACCGGCGCGCCTCATCTTGAACCGCTGTAGGTAACACTGTCCGGTGGCGTATTTAACGTACAAGAGAACAAGTTCAGACTAAGACAGGAATCACAGATATCAGTACTAACTGTGGCAAGTTTGTGCACATCAGCAAACGCCACGACATCAGACGGTGGCCGACGAGGACAATCCTTTCCTGACGTAATGCAACGACATAAATGCATGCAGCAGGGATAACATATTTCCACAATTAATTATTTCAAGAGAAATTTGATTAAATTTATTTAAATAATAGGTATAGAAATAAACTGAACTTGAAGTGTGTGTGTGTGTGTGTGGTTGGTGTCATGTTTGCATGTTTCTGTGCAGTTTATGTGTGTGCGTGTGTGTGTGTGTGTGTGTGTGTGTATGCCTATAGGGAAATCTATATTAAAAGCCATGTAACTCACCTTGAAATCACAACATAAATAAGCACGTCAGGTGACAAAGACAAACTACGCTCATCAGCAAACCCATCAGCATCCGTCTCTACTGACTGTGCCTCATATGTATTCTGTACTGACAATATTTATCTCTGGCTTAAGGAGGGAGTTTAACGTTAATCATTATCAGGCAACAGTAAACACTGCATGATCCTTTTTAATTAATGTGAAAATTTCAATTACTGAAAAGCTTTTCTCTTCTTTCTTTTGCTGTCTTGTTTATTATCATGGTTGTTATTTAATGATTAATGGTCATTTAAATGCTCATTGTCATGGTGAGTCATTATAGAGTTTGTGTTACATGCAAGTTGTCACAAAAGTCCAAACATTATCATTTTTAATTGGCTGTTGAACTTCTGAAGCAAAGGTAAAGTCAAAAGAACCACACAATGTTCATTTTCTGTTTTTTCTCTTAATATAATAAATATTCCATGGTTTCCTCATATTGAGGTAAGAATATCTATATTTAAATCTGAAATCTTGGGAATTTAAATAATGTAATTATGTTTTTGTGTCACTCTTTTCATTGTGTGTACATGTGTAGAGGATCTATTGTCTGGGCCAAAAAACCATCGTTCATACTTTTGGTTGCCAGGCTCATAGCACAGTTGCTCCCCTTAGCACAAAAATATGCCAAATTATTTCAAACTGTCTATTGTCCAATGCATGATTTACATATAAAATAAATATAATTATCAAGACAAAGCACTGTAATTAAGAAGAAAACCACTGACTTTTCCTTGCATCTTACACCCATTTTTGAAACACAGTAGGTCCCACAGCGACAAACATCGATGGGTTAATCTCCCGTTGGTGGGAGAAATGTATTATTATAAGAAGAAAATTGCTATGATGTTCCTTTTAGACACAGACAGATTGTTTCCTTTGAACATTTTGAAATGTGACCACCATAAAATGGAGATAAATATCCTTTGTGGATTTGATAGCGGGGCTTACTGACACATCCATCTGTGCCGTATAGGATGGAAAAGAGTTTCTCAATATTTCCAAAATCCTAGAGGTGCTGTTTAGCAGTGATTAGCTTTCCTAATCCCCTCATACATCATCCCTTACCTAGACGTGTACCAATATTGCAGGAGACAGCTAATATGATATAAGAGATTAAAATGGCTTTTATGATGTTAATTTATTCCAATCCAATATCTTATAAATAAATACAACTTTAAGCTCCTATCTACCATAATGCATTTCAGTGCCCCAGCACTCATCTTTTTATGTATCACCCAAAGGCTTTGCTGTAAGCATGACCTTGACACAAGTGTCATAGAAATAGAGGATATTGATTGAAATGTGTGCGCATCTCTGCCTTTGTATATCTGAGGGGATTGGGTTTACGAGATGGGTCTTTAGAGAGGAGAAAGGCGTTTGGACGTTTGGAAACTGGTCTTAACCCTTACTGAAACTCTGTGGATCCAGAGCACCACTGCTGCAATGATCAACACACACATTTTGGCTTGAATGTACACACACGCAAATATGCCTGTATCACAGTATGCCGTGTGATACAGTCAGCTTGTTTCCACCCCCTGAGATATTCATTATATTCTACCCTAAGAGTTTAGAAATGCTATTTGAATGTTATGTGGTCAATGCCGTCTGTTATTTTCTGCAGTGAGGACAATTAAATCTGACAATTTATCAGACACAAGCTTCTCGGAGACATTACTTGTAATATCAGGAATGATTAAAGGAATAGTTCAACATTTTAGGAAACACTTATTTGCTTTTTTTGCAGAGATTTGGATGAGAAGATTGATGCAAATATTTCCTTTACTATTAGGAAAAGAAATAGCAAAAAAAGATAGTGCTTCCCCGAGGATTCCTGCATTGCACATAAAGTTAGGAAAATAATGTTCCAATAACTAATTTCTATGATGGATCAGGATAAAAGAGATACTCCCCTGTCAGTAAAGTAGCCTATGCTGCCATTCGGCGAGACAGGACCATAATTAGGTGAAAATGAGAGTTACTCACCTATCTCTGCACTGCACCTCTCACTGGATACTGCTGATGCTTAACAATATCTGGCTCGCCCTGATTAGCATAATTTCTCCAGAGAACGGAGCAGTGAATCAGTCAGATGACGGAGGAGGAGAAGTGTAGAGGAAAACATGCCGGAAGAAAGATCAAAAGGACGCTATTGTGCTTCCTACTATTAGTCTCAGGAGAAAGGATTTTCATTCCCACACTTAACGTTGCTTTGAACCGCAGTTAAAAGAGCTCTGCCAGCCCTTTAGCCATGCTCGAAATTCTCTGGCTTGTAAAGTGTTATTATATGAGGATTTGGATCGTGAATAGATGGCCGTGTTGCTCAGAATGGACCTAAATCCTTTCATTCATCAGTAAATGGGTTTTAATGAGTTGTGGAGGAGAATAAAACTGTGATTTGGGTGAGGTGGAAGACAGTGAGAGAGAACTAATGGACAAGGTGAGAGAGAGAGAGGATGGAAGCTAAAATTAAATATAAACAGCCAACTAGATAGAAACTATGGAGGCCCAAAGGTCATCTCTGTCCTTATGTGCCCAAAACCACATGATTTTCCTCTTCTCAGTGCCTTTGTTTTTATGTGACTCTGACTGTGTGATAAGTATGGAGCCCTAAAGTGTTCAATATTAAATAAATAAATAAGACAATGTGAAATAAATATATATATATATAGATTAAAATATATAACCAATAATTTGTGAATTCTTAAAACTCAATTCATTATTTTGAAAACCAAACTCATTATTATGAAACGTCATTCATTTTTTAAAAATTCTAAATGTTTTATTCAAAAATGACTTTTTTAAAATAAAAATCAAATGACAATGAGAATAATGAAATAACATTTCATAATAATGAACTGAGTTTTAGTCATTTATTAAAGAATTTCTTTTTTAACATATTTTTTGTATTTATATGATTATTTATTTCATAATGTCTTATTCACTTATTTAATATTGAACACTTTAGGGCTCCATACTTATCACACAGTCAGAGTCACATAAAAACAAAGGCTCTGAGAAGAGGAAAATCATGTGGTTTTGGGAACATAAGGACAGAGATGACACCACATGGCTCTAAGCTGAGAGAAGCTAGCCTAACTCTTGATCAGTATGGTAATGAGAGTAGGATTTCTTCACTTTCCTGAGATCTGGAAGGCTTGTGACCACTGGGAAATTATGGAGGAATCTGTGTAATAAGCACACCAGGCAAAATGTTCTGCAGCATCATAAATGCCAGACTTCTTAACTTTCCAGATGAATACGAAATGAAACACAGAACGGCAGAGAACACAGCTCTCTGTTGACTCCTTTAAACCTTGTCTATTGACATTATCTTATGAGCAGATGCAGATATGTGTGTGTATTTATGTGTGTGTGTGTGTGTGTGTGTGTGTGTGTGTGTGTGTGTGTGTGTGTGTGTGTGTGTGTGTGTGTGTGTGTGTGTATGCATATAAAGTATGCATTTTAAATTTAAATCACTGTAGAGCTTATTGTCATCTTGCATTATTCTGTTTAATTGCAATTTGTCATCTTATTGCTTTTGCAGGAATGGCCACCAACCATTCATGCAAATAAAGCACAGCTGGAATTGAAGAGAGGGGGAGGGGTGGGGCATGGTAAAGACATTCCTTTCTCAAATTTATCTATTTAAAAACTCGCATTTTAGCTTCATGGCTACTCCATGTTGCTGAAATCCTTCAGGGGATCCCCTGTCACTCCTAATGAACAAGGCTATTACTCAAACTAAAACAAGTTGTCAGCCTGCTGGATCCACGTTACTATTCACTCATCTGTGTGTCAGTCTGTTTGTGGGTGAGTGTGTGTGTGTGTGTGCGTGTGTGTGTCAGCAACCTGACGACCCCCCTTGAATCCCAATGAAATGCGGCTAAATTCCCCATTTAAAAAAACCCTGAACATCTGAGCTTCTTGTCTTTCTTTCTCTCGTTCAAATTGAGCTTTGATTCGTGGGTTGACACTAACACTGAGTCCCTTGGCAAAGGAGATGCAACACCATTTAGAACTGAATTAAGATATTGCTTCACTTTAGCATTGTTCACCCCACTGGGAGCCAGGCTTGAGTGGCTTTATTTTCATTCTGATTATGATGTACACACAAGACTGTTTAGTCCTGTCTAACAGATGACTTTTTATCAATGAATGTCATTCAAAGTGCTTCTGATTGTAAATTACATTACTGTCTTCTTATCTGACCCTTGATGATCCCGTTCTTTTATCCTCTCTGTCACTCTCTTTCACACATGCACACACACATGCACACCGACACACACCTCTTATAGTTAACCCTTTCCTTTCTATCTACACTTAATGCGCAGCAAATATGTTATCAGTTTGCTGAATGAACACTGGCTGCGAGAAAAAGTGAAGATACGTGAGCTGTGTGTTTATACTGATATTGGCATTTGCTATTGCTATGGATCACTATGAAATGAAACCATGACACAGCATAAGGGAAACTATGTTAATGTAGTTGTGTCGTGTATTTGTTTCATTATCTTTAATACACCTGAAACGATTTGTTGATTAATTGATTTGTTGATGGACAAATTAATCAGCAATAATTTTGATAACTGATTTTAACCGTTTAAATCATTTTTCAAGCAAAATGCAACAACAACAAAAATCACTGATCTCAGCTCCTTAAATGTGAGGATGTACTGCTTTTTCTTCTTTTAAAAGATAGTAAACTGAATATTTTGAAGATTATGTAATTATGTACTAAAGCAGTCGTAGAAACTAATTTTCAACAAGCTACGTGAGTAAGTGTGTTAAAATACATTGTGGAACAAAATGATAATAGTATATTGACACAGGCCCACAGTGTTTAACAAGACATTCAATTCCCGCAGAACCCAGCGTCTATCTTTTTTACTGCACATCTTTACTTCTGAGTCATCTGGCAAAGTGTGTGTGTGTGTGTGTGTGTGTGTGTGTGTGTGTGGTCACCGACTGTGCTTGCCTGACCGAGGATACTTTACTGTGATGCTCATTAGCTACACAGATGCATTAAGATTCAATCAAGCCCACTGTGGGCTGTTTGCCTCAAGGCATGATGCAACAGACAGTAAGTGAATCTACACCTGGTGGAAATTATCTTGCATTATGGCAATCATGCTGAAATTCCTTCTGACTTTGCATCATTCAGTCTGAAGCTGATTGCTCCAGTGCAGAGGTGAAAAGTAACTTAGTGCAACTACTGGAGTATAACCTTGCCACAGACAATTCCCAGTACTTTTACAAGTATATATTATTATTTTATTACAAACACTTTACAAAATCACTGACACATTGACAACACTATTACATGTTTGTTTGTTTTTTCTCAGTATACAGTCTTGATCAGATTTGACCTTTGCTTACTTTATTTAAACTCACTTGGGTATGCAATTACTACTTATAAAAGGACATTGACTGGTCTGCCACCTTGGAGGAAACATGGGCCAAAAGTTGCCTAAGGCCATTGAGTGGGCCAGATGCCATAATGTCAACACAAATAACCATTATATATACACTATTTAGTCATTTTAACTGAGCGTACAGTAAAGCCATTTTAAGATTGTTGTACAGAATAGGCACTTTCCTCAGTGCGGCCAAGTCACTGTGGTTACTTGCTCTTTGTCAGTCTGTGGGGAGAACCATGATATGTTTTTTTCAGAAGCCTTTAAAAACTTTGTGAGCCTCATTAAGTTCTTCTGTTGTCCCAAATGCACTTTTCTTTCTAATGGACATTTTGTCTGTTGAAGTGGTAGTTTTAGCTGAAAAATATTCCATTACAAGTCAAAGTTTTACATTCAAAACCTTATAAAATCAGAGTATTATCAGCAAAAATACTTTATATACTACTTATTTCCCCCAGTAAGTAACCAATAACTATAGCTGTCAGAAATATGAAGGGTACAGTATGAAGTACAGTATTTCCCTAAGCAATGTAGTGGAATAGAAGTATAAAGTAGCATAAAGTGGAAATACTCAAGTAAAGTACCTCAAAACAGCACTTAAGTAATTAAGTAAATGTACTTAAGTACATTGCACCACTGGTCTGGATGTTGTATTAAATGGTTTGTTCATTGGTCTGATGTGAACAAGTGGCGATGCCTAATAATCATTTTTTTAACAACAAAGTCTGTTATTTCCTTGATTCAGGCATTTGTCTCAGGATATTTGCATATCACAGCCTGTTTGGGGAAACACTTGAGCAAACATTTATAGACATAACAAATTTCATGTCCAGGAATTATTTTGGTACATTACAGAAAAAGGAAGCCACACTGAAATCTTAGATTTGTTGGTAAAATGTCCCAAAACACCCAACACATAACTAATATATTTAATACAGTACAGATGCTAGATTAGTAGCAGCAGCAGAGCGTCGTTTCTTTACAAATCAATACACAGGAATAGAAGATATTGGTGACAAATGCTTGCTACAGTACAACACGTGTGCTCGGTCTCAGGGGTTCCAAATATTTGCTGCTCTTTTACTCTTTTTCTTAAACCTTGAACTACATTTGTCTTCACAGTTCTTTAGTTTTTTCATTCAGGAACATCCAAGCATGTTGGTTGTGGAGCCATCCTTTTGGCTTTTATTTATTCTTTAAAAAAAACAAGACAAAAGTTGCATGTTTATTAACTCGGTAGGAAGCAATGCAACATTTTCCCCAACAAAGGATATGGCCTAGTTTATGCTCTGCCTGTGTGTTTGTTGGTAAAATACACACTTGTTATATCCTCTGTTGTACTCTCATTCTTTTACTGCGCCCACTTATTTAAGCTGGAGCCATGACACAAAGCCCAGTATTTAACCCTAAACTCTGCTGCACAGCTACAGTGTGGGCTCCATCAATAAAGGCATTTGCTCTGTCTGCAGGATCACGCATGGTGTTTAAAGTCGCCCACACACAACTGCATGTCTGAGTGTCCCTGAGCTTTATAACTCAGTTTGACTTGTTTACAAAGACTAAGAAAAGAACAGTGTTGGGTAAAAACAAATTCATTTACTTTAGCAAATCCAATAAAGTAGGTGATTGCATTTGTTTGAGAGTCATTCAAGAAAAACAGGTCTGGTGGAAAAAGTGTTTGGGTTTTTTTGCAGCTTGTAAAGGTGTGAGAGTCCATCCGTCCATCCTCTAAAACGTTTATCTTGTTCAGGGTCACGGCAGGATGGAGCCTATCCCAGCACACACAGATAATGGACCATGATAATGAAAAGGCATGCATAATAATACTAGCGTGCACTAATTAGCTTTTCCTGTATGTCCACTTAAAGGAGAAAAGTTTGCAAGACGAAGAGACACTATTTAGCAGAGTGAGTCATAAGCCAGCCCGGAGCAGATTGAGCTTGTTGTCTTTGATCATACTGAGAAAACATTTCTGTCATCTCTTTTGATTCCTGCAGCCAAGTTGGGCTCTTTCATTTCAGTGCGGTAAGACAAGAGCATTAATGTGCAAGCCGGTTATGCTCTGGCCTTATTTTCATATGCACTTTCAATATTAATGGTGGTGAAAGTTGGGGAACTGACCACAGGGACGTGCTGATACACCGCTGAATCATTTGCTGCCACCGCAGCCCTGACAGCTTTCTATTAACTGTCGTGAATAGGACTTTTTATTCTCTTAGCAAAAGAGCAAACCAGAAAAAGCCTACCCTGATGTGAATTCCATTTGAAAGGCTTACCAACACACCAAAAACAGAATCACAATTTTATGCACTGTTGTGTCCCTCATGTTGCCAAAGCTTTGGTCTACTGCACTTCTCCTCCCACAATATGTCACCGCACTGCATGCCTTTGTCCTGCTATAATTGAGTATCACCAGGGCTCAATTCCAGCACCCTCTTATACCCCTGGTGCTCTGCATGACAAGCTTTGACAAGTAATTCATAGTTTGCTGAGTAGTGCTATGAATTGCTTTACGGTAATCTTCCCTCAGGCATGTGGCATAATGTCAAACCTCCTGTTTGGTTGCACTTGTAGAATACTTATTGCGACCGAGGATGGCCTGGCCCAGGTATAGTTTATGTATTTATGTCCAGGCAGGGGTGGGTTGGGGCAGTATTTGGAGAGTGAACTCCCACTGATGTACTGCAGTGGCAGATGTGCACAACGATGAAGGAACCATATGGTGGTCATAATGAGGCTTGTTTACAAATTTCACACAGGGAAAAGCATAGCAATCTGCTAATTTTGGCAATGTTTACTATCACATGGGCTGAACTACAGCCTGTTTATTGCAATACAACATTCTTGTAACACTAGTGCTAATATTCTCCCAGTGCTCTGTGGCCTGCAAAGTGTTCTGCTTATTGCCACAGATTACTGTGCTGCTCTAGGCTAGCTACTATCCATTTTAGTCTAGTCTAGTCTATCTTATCTTGTCTCGTCTTATCTGATTCCTTTCAGCTGCAGAATGCAGTGATAATTCTCTGTGGGTTTGTCTACGAGCAACCCCTTTCAAATTATACATAGTAACTGGTCCATTGTTGATACGAAAATATTTATTATAGCAGCTTATCTAGGTTTTCTAACTTCACTGGGATCAAGGATGACCCTGTAGAATGTGAATAGTTTACAAAAGCATCATAATCAATAAATAACATTGGCAAATATTCAGAACTCTTTATAGCCTCTTCAGCCAGCAGGGACACACCAATACTTTAATGCAAACATGATGCTTGGATTGCCGAACAACACACAAGGAGGGGTTACAACCACTCATGATAGCTCATTTCTGCACAAAAGGAACAGAGCTATTGATATATGGACTGATGGATAGATAGCTAATCACTTAGACACTGAAACAACTTGAATGCTGGCATTCCACTGTTAATTATAGCCCCTCAATGAAGCCTTGATTTTTTTAACGACTTTATACAGCATATCATATCTGAGCCTTAGCCATTCATCCAAGTAGCAGCTTTCATAAGACTGAAGGTTAAGCTGTTGTTTTCTCAAGTGTTACAAAAGTTACACAGTGACTTTGAGTTCACAACACCAACCTCTGAAGACACCCGGTATCTTCAAAAGAGAGAAAATAAGTGTGGGAGGAGCAGTCAGATCCTATCTGTTTTTTTTTCTTTTTCATTCTATAACATCCTGACCCACTTTCCGCCTTGGAAAGTACAATTTGACTATATGAACTGTAATCTGATTATAAAAGCCAGCGCAGGTACTAGTGTGGCAGCATTTTCCAAAAAGAGCAATTGTGAATCTCTGAAATTTGTCATACCTAAGTTAATGGAAATCTAAAGCCGGAGGCCATGTAGCAGAACGGGATTTATCTTTTGATTAATGCAGCAAGTGTATCATAATCACAACACAACTATTATTATACAGCACTGTGTAAGATCACAGGGTAGAATTACTCATTCAAGATCACAGCACTGTAAAATCACTGGTATTATTGACATCTTGACCATGCTAGCATAATTGATTTTGAGTTCCAAAGGTGTCACTGATCACATCAATCACAGTGTTGTACTTATTAATACAACGGCACTTTTTCTCCCTCAAACAGTAGTGAGACTGAAAGAAGAGCAACAGTGTCACCTAGTTTAAAGCACAACATGAACATCTCCACAGATCCTCCTCACTGTCCAAGCTCTGAACGAACATTCACCCTTAATGGCAAAGCATATAATTAGATAGTCTGTATATTAAGATTGATTGACATAATGAGTGATGGGCACAGTCTGCTCTGCTCCTGCTGTGTCAGTGCAGAGAAGATCACATCAACATACTGCTGTCGGGAATACATTAGGCACGACCTTCCCTGACATGTCTTTGCTGATAAATATTTGTGGGAAGAGTTACACACACACACATGAAAAGACTTTATTTAAACAGACACATCCTAATTAGTCTTAGGTCAGCTCTTCACGGTGTTGTTAATTCCTCAGATGACACCATGCAAATGGTAGCTTCCCAACATCCCTTGCCCGGCTCGAACAATGAGTCATCATAGCACTATCAGGGGAGAAAACAAACAAACAAACTGTGGCAAAAAGAAAATCTTACTCTTTACTTTGTCCTTGTGAATCAAAACAAAGAAAGTTCATCCTGGTTCAATGAGAATATTTGAATGTTTTTCTGCATCAAAATGGAAGCTTTCAGCTGGCATTTATTTTCCTCCTGGCCAATTTAGAAACTGCTAAGCTAACTCCTGACTGTTTTTAAATCACACTGAGGGACAGAGTTACAAGTGTCAGGGGTATTTCTGGCATGTTGGGGCCTCCTGTGAAGACACCAGGGATTCTAATGTTCGGACCTTAGAAATTATGATACTGCACTCTGCAGAGGGGGGTCAAAGTCATTGTTTTGACAAACAGTCACGAGTAAGTCTCAAGTCTTAGCTATGAAGTCCTGAGTCAAGTCCTAAGTCAAGAGCAACGAGTCCCAGGTCAAGTCTCAAGTTGAGACCAACAAGTCCCAAGTCAACTGTAAGTCAAGACCAACAAGTTAAAAGTCAACTCCAAGTCCCGAGCTTTGTGTTTTGAGTCCTAAACCTTTAACCAAATGTAATCATATTTTAAATCTTGTGCAACAGTGTTAGTATAGTAAAGGTGTGCCTTGGTAAGTTATGACACAATTACAATAATTTGTAATTTCTCAGTTAAATGTTTTGCACGTTGGTGTTAGTTTTTGTCTTGTCCAAGGAATCATCTTTTGTCTGTCTGTTAGTCTGCAAACGTACGTTGAAATGTGAGTTGAAGAGTGAAGAGTTGATTTGTATTATTCTTTATAATATAATTTTCAATCTCCAGACTTGGAGGACAGATATATCGAGTCATTCCAAGAATAAAGGCCAGTCTGAGTCAACTCATAAGTTATATGTTTCAAAATCAAATTGCTGAGTTGTAAGTCTTTTTTATTTTGTCAAATCAAGTCTAAAGTCATCAAATTCATGATATGAGTCTGACTCAAGTCCAAGTCATTTAACTCGAGTCCACACCTCCAGCACTCTGAGATTATGCAGAAATAACATGATTTATTTTCTCAGTCAGTTGCCTGACTTTGTCAATAACAAACCTATTTCACAGTATATCTGAGACATGTAGACAAAAATGCAAAACATGTAACTGAAATTAAACTTACATTACAAATGTCCTTGCAGTGTCACACTGCATCTGTTTGCACCGTCTCAGAGAAAGAGGGTTTTTTTTTTTTTTTTTGAAGTGAAAAGTATGGCTCAGGCAGAATAAAAGACATAAAAGATAAGAAGATGTTAAGCCCGCAGGGATAGCACCCATTCAGTCTGTTTGAGGGCTTTTATGTAGTTCAGGAAATGGGAAATATTTTCAAATAACATATAATACATTTCTCTGGGGTGTTATTTTAGCCAACAACCATCATCTGTGACACTCGTTATACTGTAGAGGATATTTTGCTCTCTACTCTCTTCTTGAGAGCTTGCAACATTTTCACAGATTCAGCACAGATTCGAAAGCACTCCAAGGACACAATGTTTGAACTCCATTTTTTTCTTCTTTCCAGTTAGTTCACAAAGAGAACCCGATAGAAGAAAACATTTGATTGATATGTGTCACAATGCTTCAACTGACAAATGCCCTATGTGCCAAAAGAGGGACATTTTACTCAATATCAAATTGTGCAAGGTTAACAAGGACAGCAAGGTTAAAATCAGCTTTCATCATCACAAAAATACAACACGCCCCTTATCATGCAACTCCATTATGGAAATAAATGCTGCAGTGTCATGAATTGACCAATCAACACTACTAAAATGAACCATCGTCTCAGACAGTTCAGACCTCCAGAGTCTCAGTCCATGTTCAGCTGTTGTGACTCTCAGGCAAACTAAACAGGCTTAATATGTATCCTGAAGACCCCTGGACAAATCCACAGTAATCTGCTTCTGCATAAGTGAGAGTGATTTAAATTCCCAGTTGTATATGAGGAGACTTTTATTGATTAACAGATTAATGAGTTGTCTCTCTTATGACTTGCTCACTGAACACAAGCAGAAAAATAGAACACACCATTAAAACTTCCTTCACCAAGCTGATCTGTGTTAACTAGATTCACAGCGGTAGTTTGAGGAAAAGGTGTAATGCTGTGTGCCATGGGCTTTGATTTGAAAGGCTGAAAAAGATGTTATGGAAGTGATCTGCAAGGCTGCTCGTTGGAGAATATCAATCAGCAAGCAGCAGAGCCTTTTGGACACTGATGAGCAGATATAAGGGAATGTTTCCTTTTGTTCCCCCTCTCTCTTTTAGGTGTTGAACTGCAAACACAAGCTTTGTATTCGGGCGTACGATCTTCTTTTATTTTTCCCCTCATTTCGACGACACCGTCCCCTACCGCAGTGGAGATGTGCCTCGACTTCAATGCCGTCCCGATGTTCCCTTGTCACAATACATTCAAACGCGACAACTTCAGATCTGCAGGCTCGGGGACACAACCAAAGCCCAGGAGACCTTTATGTTTAAATATAGAAGGAACGCATGGTTAAATTGAGGTGAGGCTCTGGTCAGACGAGTCATAGTGAGGTTGGTGGTAACGTTAGAAAACAAGGTGCTGGCAGATGCTGCTAAGGACATAGTGTGAGTGAAAGTTGAACAGTTCATTTCAAGGCCTCTTCCATATATTGCCACCAAAGCCACTGAATCTAATCTTGTGCCCTTGTCTCTGGGATTCAGTCACTGGATTGTCATTCAAATGTGCACAAAATCCCTGCTTTGAAGTTTAATCTGAAAAAGACAATGCACATGAAGAATCACAGCAACAGCAAAACACAAAACGATCAGCAGGAAGATACAGACCATTATACAAGCACAATATGACATCAGCGGCGATTATAGCTTTTGCATACAGCCAAAGGAAAAAATCAATTTGGCTAGTTCTGACTGACAGGATTATCCTGTGCTGTCACTGAAACAGAGAGACAAGGATTTTAGAGTGATTAGTGAAACCTCTGTGGGTTTGTGCAAATATGTCGTGCATTCATGTCAGTCAACGTGAAAGGCCAAATTAAGAGAAATAGCATTTACTGACAGTAACAGGAGTTCCAATCCACACCCAGTGATGATATAAAGCCTACTGGTAATTGTTAACTATGAAAATAAAGTTCAATTTCAATTTTAGCTGTTTTCAATGCATTCTATAGAATTCTATAGAGGCTTAATTTCTCTCCTGTGATAGCCCCATATGTTTAGGTCTGAATGTGTATCCTCTTGCAGCCTTTTGTTCTGTTCTATACTTGGAAGGTCATTTGCCACCTCCTTATCTTCTCTACCCAGGTTGTGTTCAGGTCAACGCCAGATGTCAAACAAGGCTGAGATTGTTCACCACTGGTTGCCGGAACCAAGCTGGCTACTGTAACGGAAAATTCATAAAAAATTATAATTTCTGTAATTTCTGTTGCAAAACAACACACGATTGATTCAGGTACTGTCAGCTGTTCATTTCAAAGAAATATAATACTGCACAAATGTGTGTTATATTTGATTGTGTACAAAACTTTGAGCTGCACCTCAGATATTTCTACAGACGTGGCAAACTTGGATCAACTTTTTGCAAAACTAGATGGGTACATTTTCACTGTTCATTGTATTCATTTATTCATTTTGTTTTGTTTTGTATTGACATTTCCCCCCCTTGAAATACATTGAATATATTAAAATAATTCAGTAAAACCCATGGGAGTCTGGGCAAGTTTGTGTTAGTACAAAGGTGCACATTTTAACAGACACATGGGAAACTTAAGCAGCAACATTTCCCATAAAATTTAGAGAGATTTGTACAAATGAGATTAATTAATGTGATTTGGATGGTGACTCTAATTGTCTTTTAACCTTTTACTGTGAAATTTAACTGACATAGAGACTTGATTTCACACATCAATAGTATGTCTTTCAATAAATAAACTGAACTCAATTGAAAATTGTTTGGCAGAGGTTTGTATGCTTGGTGCACCTTCTTTTTGTGATTTATTAAATAATAATAATAATAATAATAATAATGCATAAAATTGACTGAATATTACTTATTACCGAAAAGCAACACACTCCCTGCTAACTGAGAAAAGGTCCTTACATTTTAACAGTCTTATGGTAATCTAACAAGTTGGTGAGTTTACTTGAAAGTAACCTCACTAACCTATGTACATGTTTTCTAACCCCATACTGTGTTGAGAACATGGCGTCTTCATTTCAAATCAACACTAATCACCTCGGTCCTGGATGTGCCATGGACTCACAGTGAGCTAATCAAGTGTTTGCACACTTCCACTCAGGGTGAGAGGAGGGAAGGTGAAAACGGCCGACCTCCTGATGGTCTGGACCCATGACTGATGAACGTCTGCAGGACACTCTGCTATAAGGGCACACAGCTACTTATGTCTTCCTCTAGGAAGGACTGAATTTATGGAAAAGATGAACAAATCTATAAATCAGTCATGTCCACAATAATCAGGATCTAGGGAGGTTTAGGACTGAGCCATTGAGAGGCAACAGGTAGAGCAAACACAGGAATGTTCCCAACCACAAATAAAAAGTTGTTTGCTGTGGCAATGCCTTTTGAGCTCACACGTCAGGAAATATAAACACTACTTTCTCTCAGCAGGCTGGCAATCTCATGTGCAATACATACATATATGTTTGCACTGTGGCACAAGATCTATGAGCAGGAGACTGCTAATTTGAAAAGAATGAATGAGTGGTTAATAGCCTTGGCTAAATAGTGGATACATGTATAAATAACTATTAAGAACCCAGGTTTGTGTTGCACTGACTATTCATACATTACTAAGTTCTTCTGAAGTTCTTAGTTACTAACTAGTTTCAAACTAGTGCTTTACTAAATCGTGTTGCACCATTAAAACTGAGGAAATGTCTTAAAGACTTTAGAAATCAGTCGCTAGGAAACATATGAAGCCCAGTCCAATCAAAAGCAGTGAAACGGGGTAAACAGGAAGTTACTGTGGCATCACAAGCTGTAACATAACTTTCAAAGTAACAGTTTTAGGAGGCCAAATAATACACTAAACTTAAAAGCCCATCCTTTGTAAATATGACATTGTTGTACATACATGTACAATAAGTTGTAATCATACAGTTTAGAATGAGTAGGAAATATGCGATTACAATAACCAAACTGAAGCTATTTGGTCATTTAGTCTTAACATATTAACATAATGTTCTTCCCTGAGGTGTGTTGTGTTTTGGGGGAAATGTAATTTACGTAAGAACTACTTTGAAAGGTTTTAATTCAGTGATGCATAACCCGTTAAATCTCCACTTAGTAGCTAAAAACTAATGTTATAAGTAGGCTAAGTTTGAATTTAGGAAGAGCTGGTGCAGTCTGGCTTCAGGACAGAGAGTGTTACTACTAGCAGTAACATTTTCCTCAAAAGTTTGTGACCATTAGTTAAAAGCTGAAATAATATATTTTAAGTAGATTCATATTCATAAGGTTGTCAATCAGCGGTATTGACTCATGGATAACGTCAGCGAGTTTTTAAAATGTATCTTTTCTGTCCATACATATTTTAAAAATGCTTTGGTTGGTGATAGAAGTCACTGACAAAAATCACAGACAGTTTATGCCTCTGTAAGATCCACATGAACCCAGTTTTGGACAGTACCAACAATATTTTTGAGTGTGCTAGAGAGATGACAAGATTATAGATTATTATGACAGACAGGCTATATTATTATTATAATCTGTAGTGTCATTGTGTTGCATGGGTCTCAGTTATTTTTCCAGATTTGTAAAATGTCTTTTTTAACTGCAAAATGCTTTCATATTCCTTGAAAATCAGTGTAATTTCAAAGCCATGTCCTCCAGATTTGCCAGTAAAATGTTTGCTTGATCTACAAACGCCCATTAAAGGCACAATTGATCTGAACAAGCTATTCATTATTCATTTAGAAAATGAAACTATGACAGTAAAAATGTTCAGTTCTAGTGAAAGGTTTGGTTGTCAAGAAGACATGGAGAAAAATAGTATTTGATTGCAAATTATTTTAAACTATGCTGCACTGCTGTTTCCCTGCTTGTTAATTAGGCAAAAATATCCACTAAACTGCCCATTACCCAGCAACTGAAATTAAATCTTTAGAGCCCCCAAAATACTTTATTTCTCCTCAAGGGCACATTTCAGTTAACAGAGCCAATTATCATATGCATGATTATCTATGTGTCCTGGTGACCCATCTGTCTCTAGTCCGCTGATATGTGCCTCTCTCCTCCCTTAAGCTTGTCTATGAAGTTCTGACACTTTTCAAAACTAATCTTTATGTATGGCTGCTGTTGTGAGCATCTGACCGCATTTACAATTCTAATGTATGCAGATCGAGCTTTCGTTTCCTTACTGAGTCTCCTGGTGACTCTTGAATGACTGAACTCTACAGCTCAGCAGGGACAGGAGAAGCAAACATGGCACACATCAGACTAGACTTAGAGAGGGGTTCTTCCAGAGAAGTGAATCCAAACAAGATTAGATCAGACACGGTTCATTCTGCTTTGAAAAGATGTCAAACATCACAGACCACTCTTTTAGTATATCAGTAGAAATAGTAATGTGTTTCAAGAGAACCCACTGAGGCATTGCTTCAGTGAAGATGTCACTGAGCCAGTATCAATCAATGTCATGCTATATAATGGAAACCATGAATGAAAGAGGGAGAGACTTGGCTAAGATGCTATAAGTGTACTTTAATGAAAGGAGAGCTTCAGTTAAGACCTAGCTCTGATCCCCATGTGAAAGCAACATGTCCCTGACCAGTACTATCTGTGGTGTTTATAACATCCTTTTCACAGAATTTATACATCATATAAAGATAAAAAACATTACAAATTTGAGCAGATGCCATAAGCATAAGGCCATAATGTGTTTGTTTATGTGTTTCAGTGGTGGGATGTAACTAAGTACATTTACTCAAGTACTGTAGTAAAAGCTACAGTTTTTCTGGCCACTTTGGGGGACGCACAAACAAGTTGTGAACACAACATTGACATATCATCATCACCTTTATCATCACCTGTTAGCAAACAGTTGTCTATTTACGCATCCAGCAGTTAGGGGACAACATTATCATTCATTTGGAGTCATGTTTCTGGCCACCTGGCGAATGTAAGTCCAATATTTACTCTCCTATGAGCTCTATTTTGGTCTCCACCAACTCCTGAGTGAAATATCTGGCTCTTTAGATGCTAAATGCTCCACTATGTTCACCAGCTAGCTGCTAACTGTGTCTGTCTGCTGTTTGGTGCTGAGCAGGCTGTGTACACAGCGAGTTTTTGGAGCTTTTTCACTGAAAACGTCTGCCTTCTGCGGCCGAAAACAACGGTCTGAGAGGGGTGAGAGTGAACCAAAACAGTTAAACAGCTAACCAATGAGTTGAAACTCACTATAACGCTCCGTAATGCCGAGCAGAGCTGCAGTTTCGGGTGATAGTTGTCCCACTGTCATTTCATACATTATATATTATAGCCGCTTTAAGTAATAATTTGAATGCAGGACTTTTACTTGCAATGGAGTATTGCTACTTTTACTTAAGTAAAGGATCTGAATACGTCTTCTACCACTGATGTGTTTGTACCACTATGTCCATGGGAGGAGTACAGACAAATTTTCATGTTACATTCATCCACTGTCACTTACAGATGGCTTCATCATAATGATTTAAACTGCTGCAATGCACTGAGCATGTAAATCACTACAGTGACTGTCTGCTCAAGTGATTCATCTCAAACTGTTTTATACTTTATACCAAAAACAGAAAAAATGATTTATTGTTGCCATATACTGTATTACTGATAAATGAGGACTGACAGATCACTCATTCATTCAGCAGTTTCTGTCATCCTGCATCATCAGGGCCATACACAGCCGCAGGAGAAAATCAAAACAAAACGTATTCGGCTGACTGACAGCCAGGTCATGCTGCGCTTGAAAGTTTTATTTGTTTTCTGTGGTTGGTCACAAAGAGTTCACAAAGACATATTTGGATGTGAGTGTGACTTTTAGTGGAGACTTCAAATGGATCTGGGAGGAAATGATGCATCTTGTACCACAACATGAAACCAGTGATGGAGAAATGGGCGCCATGATCAGCAGACAAGTCAGGTTTGCTCAGAAGCAGACAAACCCAACAATTTAGACAACCCCGATGTGGTTGTTTGGTTCACACCATGGTTCAGATAACAGTGTTGTCCCCAGCCTAAATTAGCCAGAATAAATAGGAAAATGCACCAGAGTTTGTGTAAGGTTAGGTGTAAACACGGCATTCTCAATCTCCACGGCAAAAGGATTTCATTTATTTCAACATGCACAATGCTTTCAAGGATTTGAACAAGCTGGGTTGTTTGAGTTGAAAGTGGGGAGACAAGATGAGCACAAACTCTTGGCAGAGATTTTAAGTTGTTTGTGTTTTTCTTTGAACAAAATAACTGTACTTTACTGCCCAGAAGAGATTACACATAAACGGGTGTTGGAAGTCACTCGAGTGGGTAAATACAGGTTATTATGTGATGACCGCAGAAAGAAATTAAGTCCTATCCTAAAATGCTTAATCTCTGGATGCTCCAGGGGACATTTAGTATCCAACTGAGCAGACTGTGGCTGTGCTGGGCAGCTTCATGGTGTGAATGTGTGTAACAGAGTGTAGAGCAGAACGTACATGTGCACTGCTCAATTACAAGAGAATCACAGCTTGTCGGCAAAAGCCACAACAACTGACAAGTTGGACAGAGTTTTAGAAACCTGTTTTTTACAGAATGCTTCACAAATCAGCAGGCGGTTGCCGATGCCTTTTGCATTTTAAGGAGGAAACGCGCTAGCTGGTGGTACAGTATGTGATGCAGTGGCACCCTCCAGTGGACAATGTGACAGTGCTTTCCACAGCTGCTATGTGTAAAGAGGACACTATTATAATGTGTCATACACTAGTTTGATCATACATTTCCTGCAAGAAATGTGCATCTATGTATGCAAAAAAAAACTTTTTCCTTCCATGTTGCATTATTGGAGTAAAAACCATTATATGCAACTATACAGATTACTGTAGTTTTTCTCCCTGCGATTCCACTGTGATCAGTAGAAACACCAGACAAAGAAAAGGGTATGTATGGAATCCAACATGGGGAGTGTCTTGTTTATTGAGCGTTTTAACCAGAAGAGGATGCTGCTCTCTCACTCATGAAAGGACAGAAAAATAGCCTGTAGCAGCAAGGCTGGAGTTAACAGAGGAGAACACAGTATGTGCAGTCAGAAAGTCTTTGTCTGACAGTAACAGAAACAAGCATCAAGAAGTGAAAACAACGATACACAGTTTGAACATTCACTCTTAATATAAGCACAAATAAAGTGGAGGTGTGACTATTTTTTGGAGATTCAATTCAATTCAGTTTTATTTGTATAGCGCCATATCATAACAAAGATCAAGATCAACAAATTTCTATTGGATGGCACTTTAAAAGAAAACTTGACATGTATTATACAAAAGGTTGTCGTTTGTTTTCATTTTTCTTGTTTTCTTTGCACCATTCTCACTATTTATTTTGGGAGAAGCAGTTAATTTTTCCTCTTCTCTCTTTTGTCTGCAGATGGTTGGGGCGGTCCCTGGAAAGGATTGTGGGAGGCGTTCAGGCGCTTCACGTTTCTCGCATTGTTGCCAGAGGCATTTGAGGTGAAACGCTTGTGTGATTCTCTAAAATATGTTTAAATGTTGTAATGAGCAGGTAGAAAGAACTACAGTTTAGATCAGTGTAGCCTACTGGAGCTTTGCTGAGAGACAGCAGTCTAGACACTGGAGACTGTGATGAACTGTAATGGTTGATCAGCAGTGTGTATGTGTATGTGAAGCATACGAATTTACTGCCACGACTGGATAGTCCCAAGTGCTTCTGCATTTCCACCTGGTAGAACACAGGAAAGAAAAGCTGTGTGCTTCACATCTCTGCAGGTTGCACTGTATGTGTGGTTACTCTATATGCTTGAGATGCATGTAATTAATTGTGTCTACTCATCTTGATAAGCAGCACATTCAGTATCCCATTATCCACAGTGCAACTGTTTAATGGAACATTATGGCAATTATTGTCATTGTATTTGTCAACTTATTAAGCTGGGAAATATATAATTTATATATCATATATATATCATTTTTACCAGGTAGGTTTTTGCCTTCAGACACCGATTGATTAATTTACCCATTAATTGAAACAAATGAAAAAGAGACTGCAACATGCAAGTACCGGAAGCCAGACAAAACATACATATAACTTACATTCTTCTGTAAATGGATGTAAGAATGTAAGTTATATGCATATATTTATTATTAAGGCAGTGCACTTTTTGCCAGTTGTGCATCACGTGTTAAAGCTTAACCTCATTCTCTGTTTTTTCTCTATTTTAAGGACAACATTCCTGGTGATAAATCTGGAAATTGTTTGACTTTATGAGTCAAAGTGGAGTGGCCAAGTTAACCACGAGTTTTGGTCTGTATGAGGCTACACCATCTCGTCTGTGGAGGAGGAGCAGGCTCGGTCCGGCCTTCAGGTCCTCTGATGGAGCCACCTTCATGGACCCAGCCCTTGAACTGGGACACAGGTATTGATTCATTCATTTGCACCCTATCAAATCAAACACTGTACATTCCTTGCAAAAATATCCAGTTGATACATATTATTGAATATTTCATTCTCAATCAAACTACTGGGAAGATTAAAGTAATTACTAATCAAAGAGTTGTATAATAAGTTCTATAAAAAAATCTTCTGCAGATCGTTGAGAGTAAAGAAAATGTCATTCTTGAATTGAACAAACTGAAAATGATTGAGCACAATACTGCTATTCTGTTTTTGTGTCCAATTCAACTGCAAGAGCTCAGTCTTAACTTTTATCTAACATGCAGCATGCATTTTGTGTGTGGAGGCTCATGGGACCCAACAGTCCGTCTGTCTGAGAGTCCTAACAAAATGAGAGAGCACAGCTCGGTGAAAATGGCCTGTGACCGAGGTGCAGCAGCTGAACCATCACTGCGCCCTTCATGCGCTGCTGTGTGGTCACCAAGCTGGCATTTAGACGGCACAGAGCACAGGAAGCAAGTCGACTGGACTGACCCTCCCTTCATCCCTGCAAGAACCACATCATATGAAAAAAAAGAAAGAAAGATATCATCAGAGAGAGAGAGGCTACAGAAAGAGACGGTGAAAAAATAGAGAATCAGACTATGGTCAAAGACGTAAAAAAAAAATCACAGTGAGAAATGTAGAGCGAGGGAATGAGGAGGAGACAGAGAGACTGAGAGAGAAGAAGGGGAGAGACAGGGAGGGGAGAAAGAAAAGGAGAGACAACGTGGCAGGAGGTTTCGTCTGATGTAGACCTTGGATGGGATGACAGGACTCCGGGTTCATCTGAGGATGAGTGCGAGGAAGCTCTGTGTAACCATTCATAAGTCTGCTGTAACTAAACAATCATTAACTTTCAAACCCCGTTAACTGCTGTTTGCACTTTGGCTAATGGGGCTTTTTGCATCATGCAATTAAGTTTTCACTATCTACTTGATACCACACCCCACAGCATTAAATACAGTTTAATACAGGGCATTTTCTTATCAATTAAGCCATAAATTAACACAGTCTCCATGTAATAGCAGTACTACAAAGTAATGCATATGTATTATAAGGGAGGATTGCTTGGTTTGACTAAACTTATTGTGTTTCCAAAGCACAATCCTCTCCTCTCTTTGTATTTTCTCCTTGCAGACAGACTTTATCACAAAAATCAGGTTGTCCTATTAAAATGGAACTTCCTGTTTACCCCCAAGAAAGGACAACTTGGCTGTTGAATAAATCAGGAGCCTCTATGAGGCCAGTGGATGCTGAAGAAGATTGTTGAATAAATCAAATCCTTGCAAACCAGTGAAAAAACAGTTTGATTTAAGCAGTTTGACCTTTGCGGTACGACTTGTTTGATCTCTCGTTATCCTTGTGGCTCAGGGTTTCAAATGGAGTGTGTCCGACTTTTTATCTATGTTGACATTATACCTGCTTATACCAAGAAGAGAAATCTGAATAAATTCAACAGGCTAAAATCTAAATCCATATGTGCTTTGGGCACCTGGGTGCTGATGTAGGTAAGACTCAATAGCTTATAAAATGTGTAAAAACTCTACTTCATACTGTGCATATTACATGCAATTCAACACATTTCAATGAAAAGAACTTTCAGGTTTCACTGTAACCCCATGTGAAAGTTTGTTACACTGAGGGAATATAGATACACTGCAGAGCAGACGGCAGGTAATTGTGGGTTTCACCCCTCCTTGGCCCACCTTTCAATTTTACACTTTATTGCTGTTGAAATAGGGGGATTCTCTCAACGTGCAATCACAGGCCACGTGCCTGTAAAGACAAGGTATGGCTGGCACACCCACACACTCACTTCACACACTTCACCTTCCCACAGAACCAGAGGTGGGATTTACAGGTGTGTGTGTGTGTACGACTGCTTTCCCTTCTGTGAAAGTCCAACCTATGTAATCGCGTCATATGTGCAGCAACTTCTTGTTTATATAATATGTGAGAATATAGCTAATACCTAACTAGAAAGGCTTCCAAACCTGTGTGTATCTGCACACATGTCTGTCTTCATTGTGTATATATATTCTCCCCAGTATCATAATGTCTTACCCTGTTATATATTATATATTATATTTCTGCGTATTGTCACTTACAAAGTTGTTTTTAACCGCTAAATGCTGCTAGCTAAAAGTTCCAATAAATGAAGCCTCTGTTTGTCTTTTTTATTTATTTCATTTGTGTAGGAGCTGGCTATTTTTGTCATCGTCAGAATAAACACACACTAACTCCAAAGAGATCACGTATGACGGCATCTTCCCCTACTATCCAACGCAACACAGAAGCCCACCGGTTACACCTATGCGTAACATTTGTATTGTTTATGATGAGTTCTGTATTTTTTTTCATGACTCCTGTGTTGTAAGATACTTAGACCCTACCTCTGATCAAATCCTATGACATATATCAATCTTCTCATTTAACTCACATATAGAAAGTAAATAAGCCTATTTCCTAAAATGTCACTAACACTGTTAAACCTATCAGATTCCAGCCAGGACATCCCTCCACCAATCACAAGGAAGCGTCATCCTCTTTGGAACGTCGTAGGAATAGCACAGAAAAGAGGGTGCGGGTGAGGAGCTAGGAAGCAAGGAGTGCATCCGGGTGGAACAGAGAGGAGTGGGGAAGGGTGGGAAAGGGAGGAGAGAACGAGGGAGGAGGATGAAGAGGGGCTGCAAGCGCAGGTTTCTCCCTCTCCACTTTTTTTCTCCCATCAGTGAAAGTAATGCAGCCCATAAGAAAAGCGGACCACCTACTTTATCACTTCCCCTCGTTCTGGAGGTGTGTTTACCTCCCTGAGGGTGTCATCCAGTGGATCCACCCACCAACACTCTTAACAGCACCTGGGCAGGCTCGTCCCACCTCCCCCTCTGACCACCAGGGGAGGAGAGAAAGACAGAGTGAGGATCGTCTGCAAAACACCAGCCCTTTGGCTATGGAGATTCCACATAAGCTTCATTCCTTCCCTCTGTTGAGTCCTCGTTCCACTGTTACTGACAAGCACTGCAGGCTGAGACAATCCAGCAGTGGGAGTCTGAGCACAGAGAAAGAGAGAAAGGGAAGAGGGAAAAAGGCATGGGGGAGGGGAGAGTTTTGGACCTTTTAAGATGTCTGTGGAAAATGAATCATGGGGGCCTGCACAGGGGGAGATCCAGAGGAGAAACACATCTGGTTAGGAAGAAAAAAAGAAAGGACTGAGATAAAAAGCAGAAAATACATTGCCTTTAGGATAATTAAAAGGAGTATGTGTTTTGTTTAGCACCCAAAGTGAGACATCATGTGCCTTTATCAGAATAAAGTGGTAATGGAAAAGAAAGACAAAAGAAGAATAGGCAGTTAGCAGAAGGTTTACACAGTGACAGATAAGCAGAAAATGGGGGGGGGGGGGACTGAATTGTCATCTTTGACTTTAATGCCATGTTATTCTAAGCTGGAGACGTCCCTCCCTAAACACTGACTGTTCTCCACAATAGGCGGGCAGACGCAGGGAAATGCAATCCAACGCTGCCAGCTCTCCATTCACTTTGGCCACTAGGGCTTGTCATTAAGATTTTTTTTTTTCCTGTTCTCTTTTAGAAATTGGTTTGAGCCACGAGCAGCAGAGACTGTCTCAGGAGCCTGACCCAGCCACGTCATCTACAGGTCTGTGCGAAGGGAAATGATCACTGTGCATCACATCATTATAAAAAAAAAGTTTTGATATCAAAGGTGTGGAGGAAAGAATCTAGATTCCATTTTACTGTGAGACTGTTTTAACCCCATTAAACACAGTTTTCTCTTTTAGTTTCCCCTTAAGTAGCTTTCAAGGTTGTTAAAAGCATCTCATTCCACGCTGTGACATGTATAATATGTATTGACTTGTACCAAGTCTTCATTGAAGCTATATGATGTTCACACTTAGTGGTCTAGTTTTTTTTTTTATGGCTGCACCATTCCATCAAATAGAAATACTGTAAATGTTTTGTGCATCATTTTGTACAAAATTCAGCAGGCAGATTTGGGATCTTTGGGATGTGTGCTAAAATGTTTAAAAAAGCTCTGTAGGTTAGAACATAGCATGAGTTTGTAATGACTTATGGTTAACCTGCAGACCTGAGAAAAGTAAGACAAAAAAAACAATAATAATTTGTTTCTCAAATCCTACAAAGTGCACAGAAAACATCTTGAATTGTAATGGGAAATGCTACTGCTTTTTGTTTCAAATGCAGTTATTACCACAGAGGGAGCGGTCAACAGACGTGGAAGAGGAAAGACAGAAGGAACAGAAGAAAAAGAAGAAGAAAAAAGGGGGAGTGAATTCCAGCCATGTTGGAAGAAAACCAGATCTGTGAGGCTGGAGGCTGCAGATTTCAGACTACATGCTGGAAAGCTGTTGATGTCTCTCCCTCTCTTTTGCATTTCCTTCTCAGCATTTTGACTAAAACTAAAACCTTGCAGCACTCCACAAACTTCAACAGTGTCTCACTGGTACTTTGGTATTCCCTCCCTCCCCTCCTACAGCTTTACACTGAGAACATTTCCATCAAAAATGTTAAGATGGCGACAAAATGAGGTTCCAACTATTCTAATAGTTAGTCAGATATTAATATACCTTGTGGACTAAGTCTAATTGGATGAACTAGATTTCTGAAATTTTGAGAGAAAGGAAATAGTTGGTGATAAAGGGGAAGCAAAAGGAAAACAAAAAAGGTCTAACAAAACAAAAGCATGATTATTTAGTCATGGCATGACTAAATAATCTCTCTCTCACACACACACACACTAATAAAGAAACACAGACACAAAACACACACAAACCTATACCAAAGAACAGTGTGTGAAGGAGTCTGTGAAGGAGTGTGTGAAGGAGAGAGTGTGTGTGTGTGTGTGTGTGTGTGTGTGTGTGTGTGTGTGTGTGTGTGTGTGTGTGTGTGTGTGTGTGTGTTAAAGACCCCAGGGAGCAGTTAGAGGAAACACCCCCGATTCCTGCTCAGTGTGGTCATCCTGTCTGACACAAGCTAAGAAAATACAGCAACATGGCCCCCTCACCACCAGACATGCTCACCTGAGTATGCGTGTGTGTGTGTGTGTGTGTGTGTGTGTGTGTGTGTGTGTGTGTGTGTGTGTGTGTGTGTGTGTGTGTGTGTTTTCATACATTAATGTATGAACCCTGAAATGGATATATCTTAAAGGATCAAACAGTTAATGGCCTGTTCATTGCAGTAACTGTCATATTAAATCAACGCAGTATGCTGAATGCTTTGTTTCATTCATTTCAGACAAAGTAATGTGTCACTGCTGTGTAATAGGTCTGCCTTTGCTGTACCCATAACATACTTTTCTACACTCGCAACATGTGCGTCACAAAAAATTCCAAACAGTTCAGTGGTTCACATGCAAAAAGAAGGACAAAACTAAATTTTAATGTAGAAATATAAAATTGTATGCGCAATACTTTCATATATCTTTATCTCACATATCCTCACATATCATATATCTGTAGCTCAAGTGGTAGAGCAGGTCATCCATTAACTGAAATTGAAAAATCTAGAATTTCTTTTTATAAATTAAAGATGAAAATATGGTCAGATGCTTCAGTATGTACATGTATGTATTTGTAAAGGGAAAAACATGGTTGGGCCTTTTTTGTGCTTTTGTCCCTGAAGGAGGGAAAGAGGTCACATTTCACATAGCAAATAGCAAGTCCCAGCACATCTCTATCTCAGCCACGACTGACAGGCTGAGCAGCCACTCTGATGTCAAGCATTATGGTAACAGAAGAAGAAATGATTACTGGACAGATGATGGTCTGGGATTAAGGGGAATAGGGGGGATTTACAAAAATAAAATGAAGGTTTCAGTCAAAAAGTTGCAAATTCCTTTATAAAAAAAATCTTACCTAGGTTGCTTTACATTTCTAAACGAGTCAGAATCTGAACAAAATATAAACCAAACTGAGTTCAGATCTTTAATCTTCTGAGTTTTGCTTTTATGACAGGAAACAGACATGCATTTAGGATCAAAGCCCACCACCAGTTTCAGTGTTATTATTTCCTTATTTAGCTCATAATGTGGTGCCATCCTTTTTTCAGATACATTTTCTTTAAACCATCCCGACTTCAAAGTGCTTTCCTCTGTCTTTTAATCCAATAGGAGGATGAGATGAAAATAGAGCCCAGGGCTATTTCTGATTACAGACAGGTAATGGCAGTTTCATTTCAAAGGCACAACGCTCTCCTTCTAACAGCCTGTATGTTTCAAATTCAAACTTACCACGCTGCAAAGTGACCAAAGGTTTCATGGATGTGATGGAGCTTTTTGTAGGGAAAATCACTGTTCTGCAGTGGCAGGAAGCTGATCAACCACAAAACTGTGACTGACAAAATAAAGGTACAGAATAAACATGATCTCATTACACAATCTGTGTTTATCCATCAGAGGTTAGACAGCGCTCCAAAAAGTGTATACTTACTTTGATTTATACTTGGACCAAAATATTTTGTAATCCATTTAGACAGTTGTGATGTATAATTGAGAGATTGCTTCAGATTTGACCAGCTGTGAACCAGCCATTCGTCACAATAAGTAAAAATCACATCTCATCTCTGAAGACTTGCTCCTTTGGTTTTGTTGACAACATTTTATAATATGTGAGTCATATAAAGATTAGACATTTTGACAGACTTCCTGGCATGTGTCATGTTGTTTTAAATTTATTACAAATTGGTTTAGGCTATTACAACTTTAATTAATAATGTAGGGCAGTGAAGATGTGCTGATGTATTAAAGTGCACTGCTCCCTTCAGGCTCAGTGGATGCATTTTAATGATCCTACAAATCCCAAATGTGAGAAGGCGAAATGAAAAGCGAGGGTTTAGATATGCCCACTTTATAAACTTTACAATCAAGATTAAATTGAATCAAAACACTATTTTTACAGGAGGAGGTGCCAAAATATTGTAAACTTTTCTCAACTCACAGGAACCCTTCAGTAGAAGTGAAAATATGAATATCACCAAAAATGTATTGCTGAGCTTCCAGATCATTGATACATCTTCAATGTACTAATAACCCAGAAACATGATGGTTGTCGTGTTTAAATATGATAGACATAAATAAAGGTAAAGTAAGAAAGACAGCATAATAAGAAATCTCTCCCTGTCTTTCTCTCTCTCTCTCTCTCTCACGCACACACACACCAGTCGGGGCCTGTCCTCCTCAGCCTGATGTCTCTCTCTCTCCGTTCTCAACCCCCCCCCCCAGCAGACCGCCTCCACTCTCTCCTCCTCCTCCTCCTCCTCCTCTCAGAGCCTGGGTTACTCAGGTCACATCAGCACACTAGCGTTGAAACTAGCAACTAGCAACTTCGTCATATTAATAAACACATGCCTAAAATAGTGTACTGACAAAAGGATGAACGGAAAACAAGGAAATGACAAAAAAAAAAAAAAAGACAGAGAGACAGAGGTAGTAGTAGGCTGTAGTGTGACAAAGTTATTCACCGCAGCAAAAAACATAATTCTTCCTCTAACAACTTTTCTTGCATTTCCATGTTGGATATGTTTTCTTATATATTGCACATATTATTCACATTTTTCTTCTTTTTCTTCTTTGTCTCTGAGTATTCTGCTTCTGCTCGTTCCTGCACTCTGCATACATTCTTTCTTGTGTACTTTTTTGTCTCACTATATATTCAATAGTCATTTCTGCAAGCTATAGTGAAGCCCTTGCTCTAACCTTCACCCCTTCATACAGTTTTGAAGTTTCCTATAGTAAGCTAAACCTTATTTCTAGCCTAGTCCTTTTTTTATGTCATGCATTTCATGAACCCTTGAACAACATTTTGTTCTATACAAAAATGAGTTTCAAACCTGAAAACACTGATGTGATGTTAAGACGTTAATCTTGTAGTGCTTTCACCAAACTAAATCATATCAGTTATTTATTAGCCAGCCAGCTGTGTTTTGGTTGTTTTTTATCTGCCCTTCTGAATGCTGCAGTGTGTGCATGTGCAGCAAACAACTGTTTTATATATATATATATATATATATATATATATTTCAGAACCTTGATTTAAGGAGAGGAGAAATAAAAAGCTGAAGGAAAACCAGGCATGTTCTCTTCCTCCCCTCCTCCATCCAAATCCAGCAGTGGACACGTGGAAGAATTTTCTGGTCATCATGAAGTTTTGGGCTCAGCAGGAAAAAAAAAGAAAGGCAGAAAGGAGGACTGAAGAGGAGGAAAAGAAAAGATTTTTTCTTTCTTAAATTTAGACTCCGCCCCGGCATTATGACTGGCTGCAGGAGATCATCTGGTCAACTAACTGAACTGGGTGAAGAGTGGAAGTGTGGACACGCCCTGAAGCTATGAAGTGTGTGTGGCGTGCATGTGTTTCTTTTACAGAAAGATGAGGATAAGAAATAGAAAGGGACAGAAAGACAAACTTTGTTTCCAAACAGTCAAACATTTTCCATTCGGCCTTCCTGCAATGCAGCAACAGAAAAGAGGAAAGATAGACAAATGTAGAGAAGGAAAAGTGTGTGCGTGTGTGTGTATGTGTGTGTGTGTGAGAGAGAGAGAGAGAGAGAGAGAGAGAGACAAGCTCATACCTGTCCCCCTGCCCCCTGTAAACCCTGGAATGGCTGGGAGTCAATACAAGTTGGGACCACCACAGTGTTTCAACACATGGCCTTATCCATTAGTTTTTACTGACATTATAAAACCAACGCTCAGCTGTCGGACCAAACACCTCGTTCTTCTGTTATTAGCTTAATGCAGGATTCAGCACCATATAGCTGTAGTAAAATAATCAAAGTGCAAAGTAATTAAACACATTAGCATGTTTTACCTGCAGTTATTCTGTATAAATCTGAATATCATTAATTCACCATCTAGAGGCTGAAGGCGTCTGCTGAGCTGAGCAGAAATGGTTCATTATTGTAAGTCATGGCCACCTTCAGGGTCCATAGTAGATTAATTCAATTCAATTCAGTTTTATTTATATAGAGCCAGGAGGAAAGAGAACATACAGCAGCACAATACAGTTCCACATAGAGATGTAAAATAATAGTTGTGGTAATGGTATTGATGTTAATATTAACAGAAATAATACTAATAGCAATATAATAACAGTAATACTAATAGTAAGAGCAATAACAATATAGCAGCAGTGGGTGTAGAGCAGGAGCACGGGGGCAGCAGGTGGCCTGCAACCATAGATCCAGACTCTACAGCTCTGGAGGCAGAAATACCTGCAGAAAGCAACAGAAGGAGAGAGAAAGCACACAACTACTGTGACACTCACACAATGGAAACACTGATTCATTTAAAAACTCCACTCTTGGACAAAATGCATGCTTGTTTGTGTTAACTTGCAAACTCCGTAGTAGAATTCATGTGTTTTTTTCCTGTACTCTGGAGGAGATACAGTACAAAAGAGATAATACTTTCCTGCATGACAAGGCAAACTGGAGTCAGTCAGCTGATAGTGAAAGGGACACTTCCTTTCTAGGAATCAACTGGCTTTAAAAGACTAGCGTATCTGCACATTTCCCGGGTTGCAATGTCAACAAATTAAGCTCGTTTTTATATTTTTTCTCAAAGTATTTATGAGACAACAAATCAGAATAAATTTCCATATTAAAAAAATAGTTCAACATTTTGGGAAATTACGCTTATTCACCTTCTTGCCGAGAGTTAGATGAGAAGATTGATACCACTCTCTTGTCTGTAAGTAAATATGAAGCTACTGCCAGCAGCCGATTGGCGTAGATTAGCTTAGCTTAGCATAAAGACTGGAAACAGGGGAAACAGCTCGCCTGGCTCTGTTCAAAGATAACAAACAAATTAACATGTTATATCTTGTTTGTTTAATCTTGTTTAACCCTAACCCCTGTGTCGTTTTTACACTTCAGTTTATGTACAGATTAAGCAATTTAACGTGTAAATTAGTGAGTTTTTTTGGACAGATTCCCTGCTACGCTAAGCTAACTGGCTGCTGGCGGTAGATTCATATTTAGCATAAAGACATGAGAGTGGTATAAGTCCAACCTCAGCAAGAAAGTGAAAAAGTGTATTTCCCAAAAAAGATGATTCCAGCTTTACTTTGCACCAGCTAGCCTAATTACACTACATGTTCTCTTAACAGAGGTTTTAACGAAACTGAATGTTTGTTCGTGAAGAGTCCACTTTCTTCTCTCATTACCTGAACATTTTAGTTTCAAAAAGCTTTAAAAGTGAGGGAAAGGTAGGAGCATAACTGCAGAATGAAAGCAAAATGGCAAAACACTTTGGCAAATGGCAGATTCCTCCAAACAACACTGAAACATCAAGGGGGGAAATGGCTTCAGATGCCTCCTCCTGTTTCTCATTCCGCCTGTCTGTATTTGTCTTTGTGGACGGAGACAAAATGAGAAAGGAAAAAGAAACAAAGAGCAATCAGGCAACAGAGAGAAGACAGGGGATAGAATAAGTGCAAATAACAAAAACAGAAGAGGTGAGCTTAAAATGAAAAGTGAAGAAGAAGATGATGATGAAAGAAGAAGAAGAAGAAGAAGAAGCAGGGAAGTAGAGGGAGGAAAGCAGAGGCAGTAGATTTGAACCAGATGTAAAACTTTCACAGTGGACGTCAGCCAACAGGCATGTACTCATGCTTTAGCTATGTCATGGGCTGCCTGCTCTACCATAAAACCTCCTCCCCTTCCTTTACCTCCCCCCTCTCTCTCTCTCACTTACCCTTCTTCTCTCAACTTCTCTGAACCCAGAGTTACCCCCCCTCCTCCATTGCGTTCATGCTTGCCGCCTCTGACTCATTCACATAGTGTATAAACAGACTGACAAAAGGAGGAACACGGCCTGTGTATGTGCATTGTCGTGATAAATACTGGTCATGAATTTCGTCTAGTCTTGGTAATAAGTAGGGTGGCAAAGTTAAAGGACATGGCTTTAAAATACAACGACTGGTTCCATGAAAACCCAGCCACGGTCTACGATTTTAGTCTGACTAAGTGAGTTTGAACAGATGCGCAGGCTAGCATTTGCTATGATGGTGATTTTCCATTGAGTACTCAAGAAATGAAAGAGAGACACACACACACAGAGAGAGAGAGAAAGAGAGAGAGAGAGAGAGAGAGAGAGAGGGAGGGACAAGACAAAAGAAAAAAATAAAATCATCTGTAATTCTCAAATGGAATTTCTTCCATCATCAGCCAAACCTCCAAATGTAACCAGCAGAGGAGGTTAACACACATAAACACACACACACTGAGTCTGGTGCATCTAGTGGCCTACATACACTGTAGATCAACACAAACCCCTCCTAGAGTAAAAGCAGGAAGACTTCCCGAAAACCAAAACTACATGAGCTAATTATGGAGATGGTTGTATTTGATGTGCATTGGAGGTTTGGAGAAAATCGTCCCTCCTTTGCAATTTAAAGATCCCAATTCAGAAAGATGAAAGTTAAAAAGGACTACTATCTGTTGTATTGGTTACCTTAGACGAGTGTTTTATGTTAACCTAAAGCCTCAGATGACACTTTAACCAGTAAATGGGAGCACAAAGGTGGCTGAAGGCATTATATCGCCCTAAAAAGACAACAAGGGGTCCACCTCACCCAGCTTGTGATGATGTCATCGGGCCAGTCCAAACAGCCAGGCTGGCGGGGGGTGCGGACTTTACTAATGACCGTAATGTGGGAAAGACAGCCCCTGCCACTTTAAGACTCATGTGCCCGCCACATGGCTCCATAAGGATGTAATGCATTCCAGGTGAGGCGGGGGCATTTTTCTTTTTTCTTTTTTTTTTGTATCATGTGGGAACGTACACACAAACATGAATTCACTCTCTCACACACACACATGCATGTATACATATACACAAACAAACAGAAGTCTGCATAAGTGATCCCACATGTTCTGCACACACCCAAACTATTTTACATAAAGAAAATTGCTCTAGTGCTGAGGGGAGTTTGATGCACTGGGGGCCACGACCACCCTAATCACCAACCATGACCAGCAGCACAGCTTCACACACTTCTAATGACATACACACATGTACACACAACCAGACACAAATACAGGCACATATTATGCTAGCGTTTGTCAGACACATTTAACATGGCTGTCCTATCATGCCAAAATACAAATTTAGTTCATCTTATGTGCTAAGAGGCCTTTTTTTCTCACACAGCAAACCCCACACTTATTTTTTTCCACAGCTATGCAAAGCAGCATATTCAGGGGGTTATACAGGAAACATAAAGCATTTCAAGCCCAGCTACAAGCTCCTGTGGAGCAGTCTGTAACTGTCGGAGTACTCGCATAAACTCTGAGCAATTTGCTAATTAGCAAGTTAAACATGATTCCTTTCTATGGATGTCCTGCTGTTTATAGACTTACCTGAAGAAGGTCTATTGTCAACACAGAGTCTGGTGTGTTTAATTACCTTCTTCAGTGTTCTGTACAGTATACAGGAGCCTACACATAGCATAAAGGAGATAATTAAAGGCTCAGCATTTAATACTGTACTGTGATGTTTGTGGTTTTCTCATGTGTACATTATCAATACAGTGGCCGTTTCCTTTCCACGTGAACCTGTGTAGTTGTAAAGGCTGCGCTGTGCTATAGTGATGTGCAACAGTCCTCACCTGCACAAACCACAAGCCGCCATGAGGCCAGGCTGAAGACTGTAATAAACATACTTGGTCAGCCACTAACTTCCAAACAAAATACCTGTGCTTACAGCCGCTCAGCAGGAACTCACCTGGGGTTTTCCTGAAGCAAGCCACATTTTCACCAATTAGTGTACTCTACTTTCCTAAATTAACACTCTCTTATGCTCCATAAATGCGTTGTCATTTAAGAACACATATCGAATTCTGATTAGGTTTTTTATTTTCAAAAGGAGAAGCATTTGATATTATGTATTATTATATATTATATTATTATTATATAAATTTGATATTATTCGTTATGTTAGATGCACATGCATATACAGTACGTATTATTTGTATTCTATTGAGTACTGTTTTGTTTAATATGTAGTAATACTTGTGTGTTTAAATGCTACTGCTGCCAAGGGACTGCAGATGCAAATCAGCTGGTGCAATAAGGAATATTTTATCAGTATTTTCCTCTAACACACTGATCTCAGATGTAATAGCCTCACTGTGAGTGTTTGCACAAACTTACCTTTGTCAGTAAAACAACTGGGGCTCTTTAACATACAGTACCAGTGAGGGTTATTAGTGCAACATTTGTTTTCAGTCACAGACAGGTTTAACTTGCAGCAGGGAGGAGGGACTTCATGCTGCGGCATCAGATTGGCCTCCTCCCATGTCATTTAAGAGAAACATGACTCCCAGTTATATTCAGATTTAACATAAATGGTGCACAAATCTTTTTCTGAGCTTTGAAACAAAGCAGCGGGGATCCATATCAAACACAAACAGCAGCGTTTCAAATCTGTATCTCTTAACAGTATCACAGGACACAGAAAACTGTTGCCTGCAGTAACTTCAGTTTCCTTTTTTTCTCCTTTTGTTTGGCTCTGCGCAGTGTTTTCTCTGGACAGCAAACCCTAACATTTGGACTGTGATCCAAAACCATGGATCCAGACAAGCTGCGCTACAGGCAGGGAAGAAAAGGAAGACTGAGGGAGAGAGACAGGAGGAGAAGTGATGATGTGGAGCTCGTGAAACCAGAATATAGTCAGAGAGAAAAGGAGAGAGAGAGGAAAAAGGGATGAGTGTGCCACTGTGTGTGTGTGTGTGTGTGTGTGTGTGTGTGTGTGTGTGTGTGTGTGTGTGTGTGTGTGTGTGTGTGTGTGTGTGTGTGTGTGTGTGTGTGTGTGTGTGTGCATTCATGTCTGTGAGTAATAGAAAAACAGAGACATTCTTTAACTTTCTAAATGTCCTGGACCAAAAATGATACTTTTTTGGACACCAGAAGGCAGTTTAAAAGAGTAATTAATGTGTTACTTTGTTTTGTTGTCAAAAATACATATAAATGGAAAAGCAGCAGTTATTTGCTTCAGTTCAATTATAGCTTATTTGAGACGGTTCACATTCATCACAGATTTCATCATTAAATCATGAACTATAATGCTTGGCTAACACAGTTTAATTAAATCAATCTAATTAAGAGTCTGTTAATTAAATTAAACATCAATTAAGCTAACTCTGGTTTGATATCGGAGGTGCTGTCTTTCATGTATGGCTTTCTCTGATGACACCTTTTATCTTCCTCCTTATTATCTCCCAGGACAGCATGGGGGTCTCCATGTAGAGGCTCCTCCTGCCAGGACCAAGTGTAGGTCCCATTGAAGGTCTGGGGGAACTCCTTGCTTCCTTCCATTTCCTGACAGTCAAGAAACTGCACTTCTGCTCTTAACTTCTTACCACATAATCATGTTCTATACGCAAAATGACAGAGCTGTGTGAGCTTTGACATATGTGAACAAACAGACACTAAATACCAAGAAGAAAGTGGGAAATTTGTGAGAAAATAAACAACCGTGAAGATAATACTTTCTTTAAGCTCCCCATCTTCATAGATCCATGTCTCTTATTAGCCCCCATTCCCGATTCCACATCACTTTTTCTCTTGAGTTCATATGTACAAGCCTGAACTTAATGCTAACAATATATGGATGGAACGTACACAGGGTAAAAACAGAACAGAATATAAAAGAAGTAATAGTAATAATAAATGTCTATGCAGTATCTACATACCCATATACATATCCATAAATACACACACATATGAACAATGAAAGGGGCAGCTATGGATTGAAAATGTCACAAAGAAAGTAAGTAAGATAATGTTTTACTAAGCTTATTTCTCCTATTAGTGTTTCTATAGTCTGCTATATCACTTAGTTGAAAGCTAAAATAGCAGGAGTGAGTTTTTTCTGTTGTCCAGACTACATGCTGTACTTCTGCTTCAATATCTATTGGGATATTTTGTATTTGTTTTATGTAAAACAACTCTGTGTTAATACAATATTTAGATCCTGTTCACAACGTACCATGACTGGGAAGTATTGCTTATTCACAGGTACTGATTCTTGGTGGCTCTGGTTTTTGCAGATGAAGATTATTTTAATTTCATTGACTATAAATGTCAATAAATTCCCATTTGAAAGATATATCTGTTATATCTACTAAGAAAATATCAGAAGTGACTTTACAGTGTCACTATTTCAGTTTGAAGTTTTTCAACAAAATCAGTTAGCTTTGGTTCATTTAAGGATGGCTGGTTTTCCTGCTGCCGATAGGGGATGTCTTCCACCCATAGCTTTAGCTTCCTACCGCACCGGCCCTCCTCCCTCTGGCTGAGCGGGTGGAAAAAGTGACACAGCAGCAGACTAAAATGCAAGAGGTAATGCTGCTCCCAGACAGAGTGATCAAACGGAGACAAAAAAAAAAAGATCTCAGAACTTGACTTACTTCTCCAGGATTTATTCAGAATAAGCAGATTAGCGTTGATTTAATGAAGACAATCAAAGACATGAGAGAAAGTTCACTTTGTTCACGGTGTAGCACAAGTTTAGATAGACCATTAACTACAGTGTGTGTAGTTACATACAACAACATATGGAACATGTTCAACTGTGGAGACGGATGTAGATGGTATTCCCAACCCCCCAACACACACACACACACACACACACAAAAGCCATCCATTTCAAGTGTGTATTGAGTTTGCAGTTTACATGTCCCAGCCATGTTAGCTCCAGTCTTCATCCATGACTGTTGCTAAATAACCAATTTTTTCATGTTTTCTAATATATATGAGGAAATTGGGAATTTCAGCAAAGATGTAGGAAGGTAGAAATTCATTGTACTTCAGATTGCTGACAAATCTTTTAAGCATCAGTCAAAGAGATGAGTTAAATGGCCTGTAAAAATGAATACCTGAGATACAGGTATCAAAATCTGTAAAGATGACCATATGTCATAAAGAAAGAAGAGCAAAGAAATGACAAAGAATGACATAAAACAACGATACAATTTCTCTACCACTTACAAAACTGACGAGTTAAACGTATCTAAAATCAGACAACAGGGTTTCAGCTGTAACAGACAGCAACCCTCTCTCTGTCCCCAGGCCACATCATTTTACCACAAGCTTGGGGAAGTTGAGGAAGGCTGATTGCCCTCAGCAAGCATCCACCAGGTGTTTTATGTGGCAGGTGGAGGTTTGATTGGTAGCAGGTGGCAGACAGTTCAAGTGCTCATTTAAGCCCAGAACCCAGTAAAGGCAGGGCACAATCCATTTAGTGGTTGACTGCACTAACAACTCCCTGCAGAGAAGAGTGAATCCTTGCTAGAGAGGGACATTACACTCTCAGTCCAGTTATATTGAGCTCCATTCAGCAAGGTTGTAAATGGATATAGGGGTTGGTACCATACATGTATATAGTGTATAGAGGTTGTATGATTATGGTTACATCCAGGACAGAGTGGGAGTGATTATTATGATTGAACATTTTCAACCAGCCCTAAACCAAGGTTTTATTTCTTTTTTTTTAATGTGACAAGACAGAAACACGAAATAAAGGCATTTTGAAAATGTACAGAGAATGTGCACTTCTTTGAAAATAAAGTAAAACATATACATGTCCTAGAACTACAATAGAAATAAAACCTTACAACTCGTATAAACTCTAAATAAATTCTCAGTCACAGTGTCAACATGCACCCACCAAATATCTCTGTCGGGCTACCGAGAAAAGAGAAAGGAAATCGTGTGTGTAAGTAGGCAACTGTTTCCTAACAAGTTTGCCATATCAACTTAAAAGGTGATACTATGTCAGTGTTGTGTTTACAGCTTGTTTTCCTGCCAAAAATCAGTTATGGCAGGTTTAAGTCAGTATTTCCTCCAAGCTATTGGTGTCCAGTGGAGGAATAGACATGCTTATATTACTGTTAGGGATAGTCTGTCCCTTGTCAAATCCTTCAGTCATCGCCTGATTTGAAATTTCCATTCAAAATGCTGTGGACTACATGAAAAAAATGAACTTCTAAGCTCAAGAAGTTTGTTCAGCAACATGAAATAGGTAAAAACCTTCTTTCCAGCATTCGAGGCCTTGCCTGGCTTTACAAGATCGAACTGCTCTGTTGACCGTTTTCTCCCTTCCCATCTGTGAAATCATTCAAGTGCGGAGGAGGTCTGGAGGAGTCATTTTACTTCCTTGTTGTCACACTGACTGCAGCCATAAAGCCAGAGAGGCCAGGCGCTGGAGTTTTTCCTGACAAAAAGCTCACAAACTGTGTGAGCAAAGCTGAATTCAAGGGGATTATTTTCAACTTATACATACAACACCACCAACACAAAAGTAAATCCTCTGCCCCGGGGATGACACAGGCTTAGAAAAAAGGTGCAGACTTTCAATTCTGCACTTTCTAATCTGTTTCCTTTGAGACAACAACACCCGCACCAAGTGTTGAGTGGTTCTGCTTTCACTGAAATTAGGTGGACTATAAAATGTCTGTGGATTGATGTGAGAATACATCAAATGTTAAATGGTTTTGTGACAGCTGATGAAGTAAAAAAACAAAATGATGGAAAAATGAGGTTTCTTGTTGGGGTTCCCTCAAACGCCTCCTCTTCCTTTACAAGACATGGAAGGGTTGAGGTCAGCCATGAAGGGGCTGGCACATGTGGGCCTTTCAGTGATGCGTGGATGGTGTTTTTTTTCTCCTCAACTTTGACCTCAACCCTATAACTCTTGTTTGCCACCCATCATTCTCACTGCAGGGACTTTGGGTGTAAGCGTCTTGAGGAAGACGGAAACAGGGAAGGAAAGGGGAAAGAACAAGCGCGAAAGGAAGAAGAGCAGTTCAGCTTTTTCTCTGGCATTGTATCTGCAGAGAGAACTACTCAGAGGCAGTTGAAGTCATGGAAGCAATATTATTGTGGTATGTGGACCTGGGACTGAAGGGAAACAGCAGTTTCCATACTGGAAAAAAAGAACTGCACGATTCCTCCCTCCTGAAAGCTCGGCCAGTCAACATCCAAACTAAAAACTGCAGGAACCAGAGCAATTTGAAAGAGGTGGAGTTACTGAGGGGAAGTGATGGGAGGAGAGAACAAAGTTGAGGTCTTATATTTCCAGTACTGTTAATATTAATGCCACAGTTTGTTGTGTTCACATCTTTTGCAGGGCTTTGTTGTTTTTTCTTTGAGGGTATAAGGATGTCACTGGCTCCATAACAGCCCTCATATTCTCTGTTCTAGCTCCTAAAGACTGAAAACTGATGAAATGGTAGTTTGATGGTGTGTCCTGCAGTATTAGAGACATTTTGTTCATCTAAATTAGGTAAATACTTGTGTCTTTACCCATTTTGTGCAGCGCATTGTCTCTCTTTACTCTGGTGTGTCATCCGGGGCTCTGAGTGCATTTTCCCAGATGTGTAATGATATACTGCTGTGCTGAACTTGCCCCTAACCAGCCAGAGAGAGAGAGAGAGAGAGACTCCAGACAGCTGAACTCACTTAAATGTGTTCCTCATGTGTGCTGTAATATGGAAAAGATTTCAGCGCTCTCCCCTCCGCTCACCATAACTGAGCTCAGCTTAACCCTTCAACAGCCAAAACACACTGACTTCACTAAACAGGATCACGGCTGCTTAGCGAAGTCTTGGTCCTGTGTCTTCCTCCCCTAGATGTCTCTCAAACATGTGCTTACACAGACAACAGTACAGTCAGATTGCAAACTTCAGTTCAGCCATTAAAAAGGATGTAATTGTAAGTGTAAAAAGTTGAATTTCTTTTTTTTTTTTCAACAAGCTAAGCAGTATGTGATGTCAGTGGACCTATACTGTTCCATTTTATATACTGTTGTATAGTTTCCCTGGCAAAACTGTGTTTCACAGCAACGATTTCTCGAAAATGAACATGATAAATATAAATATATTTGCGACTGCTGCGGACAAACCAAAAGTATAATGTATTTACACATCCATGCAAATTATTTGCCTGTTAACCAAGCATGGATCAAGGAGATGAAGGGCTGCTATACTTCCTACGACTAGGAGGAGTCTGGTACAGTGTATTAATCCTTTGCCACATACACAGTTTTAACCTAGCCTATTTCAGCAAGACTAAGAGCAGCTCTAGAGCTACATGCTAACCTTCTCACAATGGCAATGCTAACATGCTGGAGTTTAGCAGGTATAGTGTTTATAATGTTTACACCATCTTTATTTTAGCATGTTAGCATGCTAACATTTGCTAATTAGCACTATAAACTAAAAAGTACAGCTGAGGCTGATGGGAATGTCATTAGTTTTGCAGGTATTTGGTCATAAACCAAAGTATTGGACAAATTGAACTTCTGACCTGATGATGGCACTAGATGGAAAGCTAAGGAATCCAAAGCTGTTAATACATCCTGCAGGGAACAATACCCATTTGCAATAAATGTCATGCCATCTGTGGTCGAGACATTTTGCTCAAAAATCTACCTGTCAACCTGCTGGTGGCGCTGGAGGAAAAGTCAGGGAATCACGAAGTCATTAGGATTCATCCTCTGGGCACCATGAATTCTGTATAAAACTTCCTCCAATAAATGTTGAGATATTTCAGTCTGGACCAAAGTGGTGGACCAACCAACAGACTGACACGGCCCTCCCTAGAGCCATGCGTGGCAAGTGTGGCTAACAACTGCCTCTGGGTGATGATAATCGTACAGTACTAAAGCCAGGCCAACCATATCGCCAGAAGTTGAGTCAGAAGTTGAAGTTTAACCTTTACAACATGTATCTTTGACTTCTAGCACTCTGTGAAGTGGAAGGATTAAGCTAAATTGGGGATTATCATATTGATATATGGATGCGAATATTAATGTAAATATGCTGCGAATGTGATGGAGTCCTTTTAACAATTCAGTATGATTCTCTGCTTTACTTAAAGGGACAAAAAATGGTAATGTATGGAACAAGAAAGTACAGTTAATTATTGATTTAGTGCCATTTAGTTGCTGATTTATACTTAATCAAGGAGGTTTTATTAATTATGAAGTTCTTAGGTAAAGTGTCATTATCTACTATATAGTTCTCGATTAAGAGGTATTGAGAAATCACATGCCGGCTGTTAATTAGCAGTTAGTTTGTGATTTGCTCCTCACATGTTCCTCTGTAACTACTCACGATTTTATGTAACTTTTTGAAAAGTGATTTACTGATAAACCAATGTGACATTTTAAAACATATTCATAGATTCAAACATAAACTCACCATACTTAAATGGATGAATGGATGAAGATGGGGACAGTCTTTAAAGTCATACACTGAACAAATCAACAACTGAATCTAACTGAATGTTATCTATAATGGATGACATTTCGATCAGATTGAATTTGTGATTTTGTAAAAGGTTTCCTCATCGTGAGAACAATCCCTTTGACTTTTATCTATTCTTCTGGAGAATATGGCCACCAAAACCTTGACTGAACTCTGTCAAAAGATCAACTCAACTCTTTTGCGTATTTATGCAGCCTTTTCGAAAGAAAAAAAAATACATTAAAAGAAAAAAAAAACATATATGGACATTCTCTTGCTGCACTCTGTGTGAGTCGGACTCTTTTTTTTCCTCTCTCAAACCACGGCCCAGCTCTATCCAGCAATTAACTGCCTGCCGTGGACTCTGGTGACATTGTGCGGGGATATTTCTGTCACGTTTATTATGCGTTTGCTGACCAGACTGTGAGTCATGTGGACACACAGGCAAATCTAACCATGTGTTAGTCCGAGCCAAGGGAGGTTCCCTACTTTGATTTTCTCCCTCTTGCCTTCTACTTTTTTGCAATTCTCACGTTCTTTCTCATCACTTCAGCTCTTCCACTGACAGAGAGGCTTTTTGGGAGGAAGTGTCTTTGCTTTAATTTTGATATATCCCCTGAAGTACAATACAAGAAAGATGCAAGAACCAATATTCACCAGAGAAAAAACTGTATTTTCTTTGACTTTATTGTTGTATCTCCAGTGGAAGAACTATTCCCTCTGACTCATCTTCTCCACCATGCTTGTGTTTCCCGACATATATTTATACTCTCCCTTACCCTTACCCCTCACTCCCTCCTGACATTAGACCAACTCTTCAATAACCCCGCCTCCCCGCAGCTAAAGTCTAAACGTTCAAGAAATATATTCCAGTGGAAACAGCCTGCAGATGTGGTAACCTGAGGGAGAGAAGAGAGACAAAGATGAAGAGATGGCAGTGAAGGCAGGGGGAGACACTGAAATGATATGAGAAACAAGGGGTAGGAGGGGAAACAGCAAAAGCAAGAGAAGGAAGGGAATGAGTGAGAAAAGGCGTTTCATACACAGAGGCACATCACAGACTTGGCCGGGGTGTTGTATAATTTGAAGCACTTAAAGTAAATGAGTGCCCCTTAAAATGCATGGCCTGTCTTTTACTAGTACTCCCCCAGTTCCTTCCTTCCTGGGTGCTACAGAGTCAGTCAGCAGGGTGAATAATGCCAGTGGCCTCAGCATGCTGATATGCGCTCGGGCCTGTCGAGCCAACAAGGGAGCTGAATTCTTTGACTCAGCCACCCTTTTTGATCGTGCTTAAAGACTCGAGCAGGAGCCAGCAGCTTCCAGGTTCTCCTCTAAAGAGCAGAGAAGAAAGTTTCTGCAGAAGATTCTTTTTGCTTCTAAGTCTACATGTCTGATTATTGTACTTTCTGTAACCTGCTGTTGTCCTGACTGACCGTCTGAAGGAGCAGTGATTCACTACTTATCACCTGGATCAAATAAAGAAGTAATGATGCTTCTGCCTGATTTTTTCAACCTCTTAAACCCCACTGTCCACTGCTTGTGTACAAGTCATTACAAACTAATCTTGTGCATCCAGACCTTGTTCAAACCCAGAGAACTTTATTTTAAATGTAGTCGAATTCACAAAGTTTCCAAAGATAACAAATTTTTCCAGCTGATGTGTGTAAAATGATGCCCACAACACCTAGAATTTTTCTCTTTGACATTTCTCTTTCACTTTCATTTGGGTTTAAAGTGAGACTATGAAACTTTTAGAAGAACACAACTTTTTTTGTGTTTGTGTTTCCTTCCTCCTCCTCTCTCTTTCTCTCTTCTGGCGTCTGTCCTCTGACAGGCTCATATTAGTTAAGACCCACGTTCTTGATGTTCGACAACCAATCAATAAGACAAATAACAACCTGTGACCAAAAGAAACTTGGGAAATAAAGGAATAAGAGTATTTTAACAACCTTAAATTAATAGTTTGACATTTTGGGCTTTCTTTCTGAGAGTTAAATAAGACGATCGATACCACTCTCGTGTCTGTGGGCTAAACATGAAGCTACCACCAGCTTAGCTTAGCACAAAGACTGGAAACGGGGGTGGGGGGGTGGGGGGGGCAGATAGCCTGGCTCTGTCCAAGTGGCACATAACCACTCATAAAACTACCATATGTCATTTTAACATTTCAGTTTTTGTATGGGTTAAACATACAAAAACTGGTAGGCGGGGTTTGTTACCTTTGAACAGCGCCAGACTTGTTTTTTTCCCCTCTGCATCCAATATTTGTGCTAAGCTAAGCAGCTGCTGTCATGTCATTTCATAATCAAGCTGACCAAATACAGGCTGGCCAAGTGGGCCACTAGAAATCAATATTTGGTGGGCCAACACTGTTGTGCTATTTGGTGCCAGGATGTCAGAAATCTGCAGCGACTGCTGATTCCCAGTGTACGACCCTACACTCCACAGTTTAAAAATGTTAAATCTTTATTCAACAAAAAAAAACAAAAAAACATTTTTATCATAGACAACCTGAGTTTCATAGTTTCTAGTTTTCCCAACGGTATTCCTATGTGGAAAGTTAGCTGCAAGTGTTCAGAGAAGAGAAAGAGAAAAACTGCCTGGAATATAGGCTGTAATTTAAAAACCTCAACCGCCCCTGCATGTCTGCTGTTTGTGTGTGTGTGTGTGTGTGTGTGTGTGTGTGTGTGCAGTGCCCTGTTTAATTAGTGCCTCTGTGTGTGTGTGTGTGTGTGTGTGAGTGTCACAGAGGGCAGCGTGTCTGAACCTTTGCATCCGTCACTCCGCTGCCTTCAACCTTCAACCATTTTTTGATCTTTTCTCATCTCTGTCATCTCTCTCTTTGCTTCAGTCGGTGAAAGGATTATAGGCGTGTGTTTGTGTGTGTGTGTGTGTGTGTGTGTGCTCGACCTATTTAATCACTAACTCTCTCTTTCTCAACAGACAGCTGCCGGTGTCTTATGTGTGGGCCACATACCCACATACCCGTCATTTTATTCATACAGTAGAAATATATGTTTGAAAATCCAAAGGAAGACGGATATCATTGTTCAGAATCTCATTACACAAAATGTTACAGCAGCAGCTTTCATAAAGTGTGACCTCATGTGAAACTGTATCATGTCATGTGCCACATCAATCTGAGCTTTGATATTATGGATATGGACACTTTTTCATAGCCCCAATATGGCGTGATAACATCAGATATACTCTGGTATTTTGCTATCAAGGATGTAACATACACTTCCATCTAAGCATACAGCAGTTGATCAAATCTTGCTTCTTCCCAGTCTCACTGGTTTGTGTGCTCTTTTCCTTACCAGCTGGCTGACAGGTGGACAGCCACCCCTTGACATGAGAGGATCCGCTCCCCCATAATCCTTAGCGCTTTCTTCTGCATCAAAATGGGAAATATGAGACTCAGTGACTGAGGCCAGTGAGGAAACAGCCAATCGGAGCGCAGCACATCTGGAGGAATCTGTCTGCAGGCCCAGCTGGCAGTACTATGGGAGACAGCAGAGGAGAGGAGCAAGATGTTAGATTCAAAATGGCTGAAGGATTTAAAAAAAAAAAATCTTCAGGTCAAGGGATGAATAAATATAATCTGGTTATATTTCACACTGTTGACTTTTCCTTTACTGTGTGCCTCTGAAAACTGCTTATATCATGAACAAAGAACTTTAAAGGCAAGGATTTCTCTGGTCACTACATTTGACTATTTCTGCCAGATCCATTTGCTATTGTTTGCTAGGAGTTCAGCGTAATATGGTTGAATGGCTTAATATTTAGTGCTTGAATCCATCAACAGTCACATTGCAAAAAGCTGTAGCAGCAACAATTACCACGGCTGACCTTTAAATCAAGAAGCAGATCTGCGTCTGGAGTTTTCAGGCGCATTAGGTTAACTAAACTAGCTGTCTGCTCACAGTGATAAACTTCTTGAAAAGAGGGTTGATCTACTGAAAAATTAAAACCAATTAAAACATTTGCAGAAAGTCACTTTCAAATGTATTATCAAATAAATGGCAGTGGGGGATTTGGAGCCTTTTAAACTCAAGTTAAATTGGTGTTTCACATTCATGTTTTAAAAAAAAAAAAGCAAAAATCATGTTTTTGAATGTCTACGAAGAGCAACTATTCACTGGGATTCAACGTAATTGACTGTTTCATGTGGAACGTGGTTGAATCAAGAGAAAAAAGTCTGATGATGTGGAGCTTTGCAGCCATCTTTGATTTCCTACGCCGCCTGTCTGGTCTCTCCAGCTACATCAAGGCTTCAGCGCCTCAGCAAACATGAGAATGTAACTCTACAGTGAGTGGGAGCCCTGCCATCTTTAAAACACATTTCATCCCACTCGCCCCTCCCCTTCTTTTTTTTTTTTTTTTCTCTGTCTTTCTATCTTTCTGGTTTGACTCAGGGAAGAGTTGAGGTGAAGTTGTTGGGAGTGTCTCAACAATTACTTATTTTTTTCTGGCACAGAGGGGGAGGAAAGGGAACAGGAGGCAAAGAAGAGCTGTGCAGTTATTTGGGACAGATCAGTAAACTGTAATAGAACAGAAAAAGGATGTAACTCCTATGTTGCCTCTATACTCTTTTAGAGCGGCTTAAATAGTTAGTGCTAACAGAGCTTTAGAATACATAATAGATGATAAAGTCATTCAGAAACAAGCGTTTCAACAACATGATCTGCAGTACATTTAAAAGCCCAGGAAAGTGTCCATTCATGCTCACTGAGGAGGATCAAAGTGGAGATCCTTTTCTTTTCCACCTGAATTATTTTGCAGACACACTCATTTACATATATAGTGTTTACTGAGGCAAATCCATCTTCATAAAATAAATGTGGAAAAGGTAACAAGTATGTCTAGGTGATTTAAGCTGCAATGAAACCCCTTATTGAATATAGGGTGCAGCAAATCATCTATATGAGAAGCAGTGGGTGTGTAATATAAGGCGGTATGAGGGCCACGCTGAGTGTTGTTGGAGTGGTAGTAGAGTAGATGACATGTCTGGTCATGTGGGCAGGTAAGAGCTGCTTAGAGAGAGAGAGAGAGAGAGAAAGAGAGGCTGAAACTAGATATCTCCTTCACACCTGTCTTTTGTCAGTATATGTTGCTGTGAACCACTGCATTCCACTGCCGTTGCTGAGTAAAGACTTCAGTGTTTTATTTTGTTTTTGTTTATTTTGATTCCATAAACTTTAACTGATCTAAAGAGTTTAGAACTGTTACAGAAAGTTTCAGATGTAGGAACAGAAACATTATTTTATTTTAACACCCAGTGAATTGTTTAGGAAATGCTTGGTGCATGTGGTTCGCACTTGTGTGGCAAAAAAAATTAATATGACACAAAATCTGCTTGGCAGCCACATACTACACAATAAAGCAAAGTTGTCACTAGAATGACTTTCAAAGCAAAAGAAGAATAAGGCTCAGATGTGAGTACTTTTTCAAAAAAAATCCGTGCGTAAAAACGGCACACTAAAAGTCCAGTCCACTTCAATAGTTCAACAACGATTCAATAGATAATCCTACACTCTCTCTAAAAGTTATTAAAAGTTATTTTCCCCCATAAAATCCAAAGAAGTGGAGAAGACACGGGCCCTCTCGGTGCCAGCTGATGCCCACCGACGCCCACCAAAAACGGGCACACTTTACGCGCAAACCTAAACTGCGCGCAAGGTTGAATGCCCAGCGCCCGTATCTCATCTCAGTACTGACACACCGGATTCACTGCAACCCGTAAAAGAGGGAAAAAACGTAGGCCTTCTTCTCCCTTTTAAACCTCGACGCTGTCCACGTCCTCAAAAAGAATGGATCTAATTAAAACGCTGTACTCGTCATCAGCGCCAAAGCTTTGCCAAACGGTTTCTGGTGGAAAGGAGGCTGGGAGATGCAGCACCACATGACTGAGTCTGAGCTGGAGAGGGATGGGAGTCAGATTGGGTTTCTCTTCTCCCATTGGCCGGTGGGCTGACTTTTGACACGCAGACCAGGGACCCTCCTGCCGTATAAATAGGCCTGTTAGAACTTTATTATTCTAGCATCACGGCAGCAGGTTTCTGCTAAGTTTGGAGTTACTCGTGTCATCACAACTGTATGCCTGCCTGAAGTGGTTTAAAAAAAGGGCTCAGCAGCACAAGGAGTCTGCATGTCTATTTAGACATGCTCAGCTTTGTGGATACCCGGATTCTGTTGCTGCTTGCAGTAACTTCATACCTAGCATCATGTCAATGTAAGTTTGAATATCTGCTCTTTTTCTGTGATGGATATTTTTCTCGGGTCCCACTGCTTGAGGATCTTGCGCTTGGCTTTTGATTGGGACTTACATCAAGGTCAACCTGAAGACAGCTCAAAGCACTGCTGAATAAAACTCAACGGATTGAGTTCATGCAGAGGATTCTTCACCCTTTTTTTTTTCCAAGGATACAATCATTATGATTTGATTAGTTTCCGAGAGGGAGACGTTGCACTCCTGACAAAAAGTTTTCTCGCTTTGAAAGAGACCTCTAAAGTAGTCGGCCTAGTGTCTTTTCTAGACGTTTAATGCATGTGGTATTATCAGAATAGGATAAATGTGAATTTCCTTTTAGACATATGATGAAAAACTGTGTGGGGCGTTGTACATATTGTTCCATCCAGACGTCCAGGGAATGAAGCTTTATCATAGGAAACAGCAATGTCTCCCCCTGGTGGCCATGGGTGCAAACATCTACTTGGCACCGATTAGATTTTCTCCACTTTGAAAAGAGACCAATCTCTTTGTCACAGAAGTGAGACTAAATGCTTACATATTTCAGCATTTTAAGATTTTGTTAAACTAAATAGCCTTGCGCACAAATTTCTTTACAGTCACAGTTTACTGCGTGATTTATCATTGTCTAGGTCACAAGACGATTTAAAGATTAGATTACAAGCTATGCGCTGCAGATGGAGCTTCTTTTTTCATTATTATAGCACATAAAATGGGCAGATAAATAGTCTCACATCACTTTGAATGTCCAAGTGCGCCGCCTTGTGGTGTAGAGTGGACATGAGGTGTTAGAGTTCATGGGGAGGTCCCAGCTGTGCCAAACCCAGCCATGACCAGCTGGTCCAGATTCAGAAAGGGCAGCCGATGTCCACCTGCGACGAAGTGCAGATGAGAGATACAAACATCAGCCATGAATGAAGGATACAGTCATCAGATAATTAAAATCCAAACTATTTTACAATTAAATCTAATTTGGCTAAAATGCACCTTTTAATAATAATATAATATTGCAGCAGAAATCAGAACAGCATCAATAACAGATGTCATACATTCCCCAAAACAAATGCCGCAGTTCTTATCTTGTTTGCAGTAGCAGGCCAACTATTCCTGTCCCAAGGGCATAAACTACCTGTTCAGACCTGTTAGCAGCCGGATCCTTAATATATGGAATGCTATTGAACACTGAAATTCACATTCGTTACAGAGTTAGACCGTTTGAAGAGGTTTTCCATGCAGATATGACCCTCAGCTACACTTTTAGACATGTGCTGAGACCGAGTGCTACAGGAAGCAGATTGTTGGCAAATAAACAATGCGGGAAGGCTAATTGTTTTAGGAATGACAGAAGCATTTGATCAACATTTTGAGATACAGTCCCAAACTCTGACACATTGTTTGTGCCCCATATGAAGGTTACAGCCATCAGAACGCACAAAAAGCCCAGTTGCAGTTTTCGTTGAACATTGGATTTTTAGACTTTAACATGGTTACTGTGCATTTTAATTTCCTACATGAAGGCATTCAGTCTTGTTTCTGCATAGTGAAGTTACCCCTCATCCAGTGTGTACACTTTTATAGACTTTGCTCTCATGCGAAAGAAAATACAACTCTTTAGAGGTTGATACATAGATGGATGGGAATTACATTGTTTTTCAAAAATGCTTGTCATGTTCTAACAGAGTATTCCCTCTTCTCTCCCCACCCTCCTCTTCTCCATCTTCCTCCTCCTCATCTCTCCAACGCCACAGACTCGGTTAGTACACATGCATGAAATCATGAAAGCATGACATTTCTTAAAGATAGCTTTACCTTGCCTTTTTTCTTCCAAACGCTGTGAGATGTTCCATGAAGGGAGACCTCTCGGTTGGTCTTGACCATTTGAGCAATCTCAATGATGGCAGGGCATTTCATTTAGGAATTTCTACTCCTGAACCAAGTTATTTCTTGCCGTTTTCTTCCTTCCTGTCCATGAATAGGTGAGGGTCCTATTGGCTAAAGTTTGTGTCAATGAAAGCTAAAACCACAGCTCTGAGGCACCCATGGGGCCTGGTACAAAGGATCCTTTCTAAGGGGCAGCAGAGAGGGGCAGAGGGAGGTTTGTCCCTAACAGCTGGCTTTGGGTCCGTTTGGAGTCTTCCTCTGCTCTTTGATTTGGATTCACAATTTACAAAAGCTGATCTCAGACCAGTTACGAAAGGTTGAGATCTTCAGCTCAGATAAAACAAAAAAAAAGAAAATGATTGAATTGTTATTAATCAGTGTAGGCCCCTCTAATGGAAGGACAGTAACCAAACAGAACTTGATGATTAATGGTTCTGCTCATGACTGAGATTGCCTGAAATCAGCATGGTGTTTGCAGCATCAGCAGCAGCATTTTAATGTTGTAAAGGTGCAGTACGCACTGTGTGGTTCTGGTAACATGTCAGAACTGTATTTGTTCCGTGGACTTACTGCTAAGAGGCTGTTGAGTCTGGTTTTGGGACGCTTTATCGTGTTGCCTCTTTTAGCATCTCTGTGCACATGTTGATCATTTATATCACATGCACATTGCTCTGCTGTGTTTTCCTTTGAATTCCCACGTCTGCATGAGCATTTTTATCTACCTTTGCTGTGACAGCACAGCATCATAGTTTGCATGCTCAGCTGCCACTCATAAACACGCTTATGCAAAAGATGAGGAAGCCCAATGTTTTGATACACATTAAATGACCTGAGAAACACTGAAAAGACTGAATAAATAAATCTTACATTTATTTATCTTCTTTTCTATTTAGGGAAGAGTCAAGGTGAGCACATAATGTTGTTCTTATGTGTCCTTTAGCACCTACAGTGTGGCATATCAGACACATAAAGCATAGTTTAGACTGGAAAAGGTCAGAGGGCATCTTTACAATGTCTAGTCTAATCACTGAAATGTGTTTTTAACTTGCTTGCCCTTTCACTGTTAAGAGTAAGGTCAAGTATTGTTTACTTGAACATTGTATTGATATTAACATATATACCAGATGGGTTTTTAATTTGCTTTTAGTTATATTTAGTAGTTTAGATTAGACGCAGTGGCATGCCTTGCTGGAGGAATAGTTTGGAGCTGACTTGTTGCTAAAGCAGCCATCTGCTCTGTGTATTGGTCTGACTGAGTGATTTTTCTGCTGCAGGGTCCCAGAGGAGACAAAGGACCTCGAGGTGACAGGGTAAGCTGAAGTCGAACTCCGCTGCCTTTGATCAAACAACTGTTACCAAATATGTTATTTAAGCATTTAATGTGGTATATTTTTGATGCATCTTTGGCACCGTGTTTGTTGACGTCATTTGACCTTCTAACTGAAGTAGGCCACACCCCTTTGTTGACATCACCCATAGGCGTAGTGTTTATGGACAATAATAGTAATGAGAATAGATGTGATAGGTACTGTTTAAAATATTATCATTTATTTTATTGCCAATTTAATTTTTAGTGCTTTTTTTCTGCTCATTATATCTTATAATAGCACAATTTGCTACAACAGTGTTTAAGCTTTATCTATTTATCTATGTATTAATGTTGCTGTTCATTTATGAAATAGAATAATCACAAGACACCACTATATCATCTGTGTTTTACAGGGTCCTCAAGGCCCAAATGGAAGAGATGGCAAACCCGGAATCCCTGGCCCCGCTGGCCCCCCTGGTCCCCCTGGACTCGGAGGAGTAAGTCCACTGTTCATACTCGGAAAATATTCCACTTGGCTTTGCAGCGTTTATCTTAAAAGTGGCCCAAAAACTCTGATAATTTAGTACTAGCTGTGATTTGACTTCCAACATTCCAACTCATAATGCAAACAGCGCAGAAAAAACATTAAAATACGTCGGTTTGATGTATGAATCTGACCCACATTCGGCTCATTCAGGGTTGCAGGCCGTGATTCTGCACAGCGGTCGGCTGACAGCATTGATAATCACCTCTGCTGCTGTGTCACACTGACAAACCTGATTTATTTACTAATCACTGCCTTGTTTTGTTTTGTTTTGTTCACCAAAGCTCACCAAACCAAATTCTTATCAACTATGTTGAAAAGTCAATAAAGTATTGAATCTTATTAATGATGCCAGAATCCCGTGACCTTTGACCTTTTGTCCCTTACCCATTTGACACCATGGCAACAGATAACACATGGATAATATACAACTACGATACTATTAGTGTTATACTAATGGAAACAGTGACCACTGTGATTTATTTAATCAATCCTCTGCTTGTTATTAATAGTGCTGTTATGTTATTAGATGTTTGTCATTATGACTAATTAATCTGTGTTTTCTTTCTGTTTCACAGAACTTTGCTGCTCAGTATGATGGTGTAAAAGCTCCTGATCCCGGTCCTGGACCCATGGTGAGGGCCCCTCTCTTTCAGCCACACACACACACACACACACACACACAGAAACAGAAACACACAAATGAATACACACTAAGGCCACTACAAACATTTATCCACACCACTATTTATCTACCTGTTTATCTGACCTGAGCTGTCAGTTACTTTCCTGTGTGTCTTTACATCTTTACTTAAAAGTAGATAATTATAGTCTATGGTAGGATACTGAATGATATGAATAATTAACTTAGCCTATTTCTTCTTCTCAGGGTATGATGGGTGCTAGAGGCCCTCCCGGACCTCCTGGACCCCCTGTAAGTTCACACACACAACACTGCACATTTAAACTATGGAGTTATTTGATCAAACTTGACCAACTACTCATAGCCATAACCTCAAAATGCAATCTGTTGTTGCTATGTTGTCTCATTGCTGTGCCTCTTATCATTCAACAGGGACCTCAGGGCCACACTGGACATGCTGGTGAGCCCGGAGAGCCTGGACAGACTGTAAGATTATCCTCCAAAATATTTGCAATTCTTCAAATGATCATGTGATTAGAACTGCTTTGGGATCGCTTCCTTGTTAGACTCACCCATGTCATGCCATCATCTTAAAAGTCATCTTTGAGATCTTAACTGTTCTGGTTATCTTTCCCAAGGGCCCCGTTGGTGCTCGTGGCCCCCCTGGACCCCCTGGCAAAGCTGGAGAAGATGTACGTATACATTTGAGTTTCTACAAGCACTTTTCAAGCACTTTTTATCCCTGCTGTCTTGTAATGGATTTGAGTTGTTGCTATAGAGTTTCTTGCAGCTAAAATGTCTGTTTTGCTGACTCACAGGGTAACAACGGCAGACCTGGTAAGCCCGGAGACAGAGGTGTCCCCGGCCCACAGGTGAGAGACTTTCTCCAAAACAAGGAGAATGAAACACAAACAGATACAAACAGACATCTGAACTGTAAATATGGAGTATGACTTAGTAATATTTTCTTTGTCTTGAATTGCAGGGCGCTCGTGGATTCCCCGGAACCCCTGGACTTCCAGGAATGAAGGGACACAGAGTGAGTGCTGATCTTTTCCTCTGCTTGACCTCAGCTTTGCCTGCATGGTTCACCTAATCCCACTGGCTTGGAGCAAGCAGTCGAAACTGCTTCAAAACATGAAAACATGGCAGAAGAGCTTCCCCTGTGCTCTGTAGAACATGGACTAAAACGTTTTGGAGCTTCGTGCCCCATAACGAGCTCTGCTGGGAGCATTATGGACCTGACTTCCCTTCTCCTGTCTTCCTGAGGAGCACACTAGAAATAAGAAAGAGCCTAATGGCTGCCATTTGAGATGTTTACTCCCTTTTGCATGAGAATTTCTCATGTGAAATCTCATCTGTGAAGTCACTTCTTGGCTATTAGGTATTGGAAAGTATCTTCCATATATACCAGAGCCAGATGGTAAACTTCTTGTGGAACCACCCTCGAAGACAGACAAGCTTCCTTTATATCATTACGTGAGACTTTGGATATCTTGTTGTCAGTATGTATCCTTGATACAGGTCAAACAAGCATATGTCTTGTTTATCCACCATATCCATCCATCTCTTTGTCCCTAATCGCTTCTTTTTCCTGTCTGTCTGGAGTAGCACATTTTAGCACAAATGGTAGAAGTAATAATTATAGTACCATTATCCATTTCACTGTCTCCTTATACATTTATATAGCCTACAGCCTCTAATGTGTTGTCTGTTAGTCCTTATAAACGTCTTCCATCATCGTCTGTGTTTCAGGGTTACACTGGTCTGGATGGACGCAAGGGAGAGCCTGGTGCCGCTGGCGCAAAGGTAAGAGGGGCACCTTCCTCATGACTTCAGCAACAAACTGAGTACTTTATTTCATGTAGGATCCCAGTTTCTCTTGGTCCTGTATTAATGATGATGTCAGCCGACTGATAAGAAATCATGGGTATACACTTGATTTTAGTCCTTAGTTTGCTCTTGATGAGCTAGAGTTTAGGAACCTAGTAATATATTGTAGTTTCTACAAGGATACATGTATTTCACATAGGAGAGTTTCTCTAGTGTAAGTGGAAATTGCAGTAATGAAACAAACACAAACCAAAATTCAGTTTAGCTTTACTTTGTCAGGGTTTTCAATTAAATTTCTCTATTTGTCCTGTTAACCTGTTACCTTGAGTCACTTCATTCCAGATACCTCATCAACCTAATCCACCTTCTCCCGTCTCTCCTACAGGGAGAGTCTGGTGCCCATGGAGCTGCTGGAAGTCCTGGACTGGCTGTAAGTTTTTGATCGAGTTCTCAAGATTCACCATTTACGCACAAAACCTTAGTAAACCTTAGGCCTTAAACCTACATATTAAATACCCCTGCACAAATAAATCTTATACTCATGCTTACCCTTTGTTGTCATTAACCATTAATCCTTACAGCCACATGGGATGCTGTGTTGCTAATTTTACGCATTTCAGTTGTTTGCCATAATTCATCATTTGTTTTTTGTGCATCCTCCTTTAGGGATCTCGTGGTATGCCTGGTGAGAGAGGTCGTGCTGGCCCTGCTGGCCCTGCTGGTGCTCGTGGTGCTGATGGCAATGTTGGACCAGCTGGCCCTGCTGTGAGTACTGGCCCCTTAAACCTTTTTGTGATAGTAAAATGAATCCCTTTTGTGAATACTGAACTCAAGAGGCAGGTATCATCAAGATACCTATTAATAATGATGTGTAATATAATACCCTGCATCAGCTGAATGAGCAATTATGCAGCTAAATGTTGATTATTGTTGATTAACTTTGACCTTAATGTGAACTTTGACCTACATTACATATATCCTGATGTCATGTCTGCTGTTCCTCTACCCAGGGTCCCCTTGGTGCTGCTGGTCCCCCAGGTTTCCCCGGTGGCCCCGGCCCCAAGGTAAGTGTGATGTCACTTCGTGTGGCATTTCCAGCCCTTTGGCAACATATCCAGAGAGGTTCACGTTTAGGGTCACAAAAGGAAACAATTCTCATTAATATACAGTATAAGAGCTCTATGTTACCATCCGTCAATGTGTTGACGTTGTATAATATTCCCAGAGGAATAGTTCATACAGGTAACAGCCTCAGTAACTCTAGAGACCTTACATTTAAACTACTCCCTGATCACTTAAATACATACCAACACATTCTTATGAAATACAAGTAAATTGTCAATGCTGTGTTCATCATAACATTACAGTCAGCCTACAGGTATTAATGAATTGATTTTTGATTTCATTTCATTTTTTGATTATGGATGTATTTTTGTCCTTGACAGGGAGAGATTGGACCTGCTGGAGCTACTGGCCCAGCTGGAGCTCAGGGAACTAGAGGAGAGCCCGGTCCCAATGGTGCTGTTGGACCTGTTGGTCCCGCTGTAAGTATCCAAAGATGTTTCCGCTCAGAGACCCACCTTCCTGTCACTTGTGACCTGTCCTGGAAAAATTCTAAGCAAAAACATTTTTTTCATTTAGTCTGAGTCCTTGAGTTGAGTCTGAGTCTGTTATGTTGTTCCGGACTAAATCAGTCAATTCAAAATTTTCCAGTAAATACAAATGTTGACATTAAATTATCATTAAACTATTTCATGTCTTTGGAAGTGGTGCCATTGCTATCTGTGCATTTGTCCCTCAACTGATTGCTTAAATTCTGTAAATAATCATTTACAGAGCAATTTTATTGTCCTTTAGTTGTGTGATATTATCATGTATTCCATATTATAGTGCTTTGGATTCCCTAATATCTTGTTCTTTCCTTCCAGGGTAACCCTGGTGCTAATGGCCTGAATGGAGCCAAGGGAGCTGCCGTAAGTATTCAAGTTGTACCATTAGAGCATACATAGGTCAAAGGTCATTTAGGGTCCCACAGAGGTTACAACAATTAGGCCTATTCCATGCTGCACACACAACACATGAAAAATGAGGTTGTTTCAGTCAAAAAACATGATTTAATGTTACTGATAGCAAGATGCAGTTTTTATTTTTTTCTATTACAATTTATCAGAATATAGTCTCTAGTATTAATTATACGCAAAACACCCAGACATGGGGAAGAGATCAAATAAAAACAATGTTTCAAATTAGGTTTGAGTAATGCTCACCTGTCCGTCATGGCTGTTATTTAGGGAACCCCTGGTGTTTCTGGAGCTCCTGGCTTCCCCGGACCAAGAGGAGGACCCGGACCCCAGGGCCCTCAGGGTTCTGCTGGACAGAGAGGCCTTTCTGTAAGCACACAACCAACACACGCACCCAACCATCCACATAAAAACATACAAATCCACTTGGAAACATGCAGATGTACACACAACGCATACACAACACTCACATTAATTGTGCACGGATGAATGATCTCTTCATGAACTGTTTATCTGCATTTGTTTTAGGGAGATCCTGGTACTCAGGGTGTTAAGGGAGACTCTGGTCCCAAAGGAGAGCCTGTAAGTTCATCCTCATCTTGTTCTTTAGTTTAAAATTTCACCAAACTGCATCTGAATACCTCCACGTACACTGTTTATGACTGTTGCCCTTCAACTTCTCTGTTGCCTTCCTCAGGGTAACTCTGGACCTCAGGGATCCCCCGGACCTCAGGGTGAGGAGGGCAAGAGAGGACCCACTGGTGAGCTCGGTGCCAGTGGACCTGCTGGCGGCCGTGGAGCTAGAGTGAGTACCAGACCACCGTCTCTGATGGGGTTGTGTTGTACCCAAACAGATCCACATCCAGAGATTATGTTACGTGGATCACCTGTTAATGCCTGTGTGTCTCCTTTAGGGTGCTCCTGGCAGCCGTGGTATGCCTGGTTCTGAGGGAAGAACTGGCCCAATTGTAAGTATTCAATGCACAAATATCATTCCACCAACATGCAATATAATAGCACAAATCTATATTTAATTACACTGATGAGAAGCCAAAAACAAAATTCTCTTTTACTTCCAAATATAGTCAACATTCAGTCATGAGGCGAAACTTCCTCCTCATTTGTCTTCGACCTCTTTGTCTCCTTCTCGTAGGGTATGCCTGGTGCACGCGGTGCCAGCGGAGCACCTGGACCTCGTGGACCCCCTGGAGATGCTGGCCGTGCTGGTGAGCCTGGCGCAGCTGGTCTCAGGGTGAGTCTTTTGCTATGTTCTGTTTTTGAACAGTGGCAGAGGGATCTGATCTCTGTGTGAGGTCTCTGAGTCTAATACATCACAGAGACACCTTAAAGGGGGACTAGGCCTGTGGCAAACTGGAGTAGCTGAATTACAATAGCTTGGAGTGGTAGTGCAGTAATGGTATGAGGCTATTATGTGATGTGAGTTTGGCACGAGGGGTCAGCTGTAACAGTACAAATGAATGACAATACATACATCTTAATGACTGATGTTTATTTTCTACAGGGTCTCCCAGGAAGCCCTGGAAGCTCCGGACCCCCAGGAAAGGAGGGACCTGCTGTGAGTAAATCTGAATTTTACACTGAAGCAGAATTTATTGTTAATAATCTTCACAAATTTTACTTCAGGACACAGACATCCCCATTGCTCTCAGTCTGTACTGTTTATGATCATATTTGCTCAAATAAATGCAATTAACATGACTTCCTGCTGTACTTCCGGTTTCCTCCTCCAGGGTCCTTCTGGACAAGATGGCCGCTCTGGACCTCCCGGCCCAACTGGACCTAGAGGCCAGCCCGGAAACATTGGCTTCCCCGGACCCAAGGGACCTTCTGTGAGTAGAAATAAAGCCAAGACTGGAAAATGAACATTTGGAAACATATCCTTTTTTGTTTTTTAAGTTTATCATAACCTGTGCTTAACCTACCTTTGACCTCCTTCAGGGTGAGGCTGGCAAGCCTGGAGACAAGGGAGCCACTGGCCCCACTGGACTGAGAGTAAGTCAAAAAAATACCCAGCAAGTGTTAACTACATATTCCACTATAACTCTCTGATAAAACGTTTTAACAATTTGTCAGCTCCATTGCCAGGAACATGTCATCATGTTCCTACCTTTGTGTTTAGGGAGCCCCTGGACCTGATGGCAACAATGGAGCCACTGGATCTGCTGGAGTTGCTGTAAGTATCCTTATATACAGCATTCCTATCACCCTCAGTTAATGGTAGTTTCCCCTTTTTTCCAACAAATACATACAAGATTCATGCTATGATTTTGTTACTATAACCATATATGTGTCATTTTTAACATTGCTCTTCTCTCTTTTCCCCTACAGGGAGGTGCTGGTGAGAAGGGAGAGCAGGGACCTTCTGGAGCTCCTGGCTTCCAGGTTTGGATCCATCATCTGACTCTATATATAAACCAGAAATTTGGAGCAAATTTACTGAGAGAGACTTCACTTTCCAGTGTTGTTTTACGCACTTGGTTCTTACATGTAGAAAATCAGTACAACGTTTTACTGCCCTTCAGGCCAATGCTGTGATTTCTGGTTGCCATTCACTGTAAGAATAAAAAACACCCAGTAACTGATACATCCTGTACAGCCAAGTGAAGTTTGATGCATCAGTCATATTGTGTATGCCCCAGCTAGATGTTGGAAAATTCCCTGCTCATTGTAAACAATATTTAAAAATAACTCCAAATTGGATGTTAGTAGCTACACAACCTATTTTCCTGAGAGGTTTCATTAACACCAGAAAACATCTGATGTATTACCTGTACCTCAGGTGTACTTTCTAGAAAGCAGTGTCTGTTGAGTCCATTGGTCCTGATGTTGCGGCTTGATATTTTCAGGGTCTGCCTGGCCCCGCTGGAGCTGCTGGAGAGGCTGGCAAGCCCGGAGACAGAGTAAGTAACACGCAAACACACACTGACTTTTTCCCATGTTGTACAGTCAAACCACAGAAATAGTAGAATAAGCAGTACATCTCTAACTCTCCATTCATGGTTCCATAGGGTATCCCAGGAGACCAGGGAGTTGCTGGACCTGCTGGTGCCAAGGTAAGTTCACCTGTCCATGCCTTTGTTTTCCGGAGCACATGCAGTGTTATTGGAAGTTCTGGGTCTATTTGCAATAAAATGAATCAAGACCCATTATTTTCTAGTAGCCTCACCGATTTTTCAGTTTTAGTAAGATGCTAAAAACCATGCTAATAGAAAAGCTGAGTAGCCGAAGACATTACACTGACTCCCTCTGTGTTTTCCTCCAGGGAGAGCGTGGTAACCCTGGTGCTGCCGGAGCTAGTGGACCTCAGGGATCAATGGGAATCCGTGGACCTGCTGGAGCCCCCGGAGTCGATGGTGGCAAGGTAAGGTGATGCCATGGTCGTGGCCAGCCGGGGACACTGTAAGACGCAGAGGTTATTGATGAAAATGTTGAGCACAGAAACGGCTCTACTGAATAAAGTGTATACACATGCTTTAGATAGGGGTTGTTTATATGCTCTTTTGAGTTTTGTCAAAAAAAGAATATGTCAGTGCCAAGCTAATATGAGAGATAATGTATTTATAAAAGCATGTGTGTTTTAAACATAAATAAACCAGTTTGTCATATCTGTCTCCAGGGAGAGCCTGGTGCTGCTGGAGCCGCTGGTGGTCCTGGACACCAGGGACCTGGTGGCATGCCTGGTGAGCGTGGAGCTGCTGGTCCTCCTGGAGGCAAGGGAGAGAAGGTAAGTTCCAAAAATCTGCAAATATAGCAGGATTTTATCCCTTATAATAACCCACGTTTGTTAATGAGAATGTATTTCTTCTCTGTCACTCCCTGTCTTCCACCCTCTTCCTCTCTCTCCTATAGGGAGAGCCTGGACACAGAGGTCCTGATGGCAACGCTGGCAGAGATGGTTCCCGTGTAAGTTAAAACTCTCTCATTCTTCTTGAGGCACTTGATATAAAAATCAAGCCATTCACTCCATTAGTTTGAGCGCAGCAAACAGAGCCTTGGTCTCAGTGTCCTCTCCTCTGACTTTCTAGGGTATGCCTGGACCCGCTGGACCCCCTGGACCCACTGGAGCCAATGGTGATAAGGTAAGTAGCTGATGTGTGGAAATTACTTACCACAAAACAAATAACAACATAAACCATTAGAATAAAGGTGTTTAGGATGTACTCTGCAGCACAGATTAATTAATGTTACGACCTAAAAATGGCCGCCTCCGACATTATTCAAGATGGCCGACAGACTCTCGTGCCGGTGACCTACAATAGAAAACTATCAAGATGTGCTGTTGAGATCAAATCGCTGTCAGAAATTCTCTCTTGGCTGACCAACCCGACTCCATATCCCTGGACATCCCACTCCTCTGTAGGAGAAAAGTGCGATTATCCCCACTGTTGCATTGTATCTGAAGCTAGAACCTCAACACTGCCACCTGATGGCTATTTTATAATATTACAGCAAAGGCTCATCTACAACTAAATCTAGGATAGCAGTGGTAATAACATAATACGTTGATACATTTGAAATATTTTCATGTTTTTGTGCTGTTTATTGCATGTTGACCTATGCAGGCAACTGATGGATCAGAAATATAACAAAAATAATGACACTACATTTGCATTACATAGCATAATAAAGAAAAAACAAAAGATTACTTTTGTAGCATTCACATCAGCTGATCAAGTTTTCAAATCTATTAGCTGTTGACCAAAATTAATTTGAATAATCAGACAGCAACACTTTTTTTTTCTAGATTCTACTGCTATTATTATATATATATATGAGAGTACAACAGAGTACATTGAAAACAATGCTGATGCTGACAAAAAACTGCTCATGTGTATGAATTTGTGGATGGACGGAACAACGCCAAGCTAATGAAACACTCACTGTTCTCTCCGGCAGGGTGAGTCTGGTTCCTTTGGACCTTCTGGTTCCGCTGGACCTCGTGGACCCTCTGTAAGTTTTACCATGTTCACCCTAAATGAACATAAATATCAGATGAAGACCTTGAGACAACATACAGCTCTTATGTACAGTGTAAACTGTCTTTCTGACCGACTGCTTGTTGTCCACAGGGAGAGCGTGGAGAGGTTGGACCTGCTGGAGCTCCCGGTTTTGCAGGACCCCCTGTAAGTCAGCAGCCAATCACCTTGCAATACTATATACACAAATCCTGTCCTGTCCACTATGATACAAATCAACACACAAACACATACACACACACACACACAAAATTGCCCAGATACTGACCCAGCCCCATTACTCTTCCTCCTTACAGGGCGCTGATGGTCAGCCTGGAGCAAGAGGAGAGCGTGGACCTTCCGGAGTAAAGGGAGAAGTTGGCCCCGCTGGCCCTGCTGGACCCGCTGGACAGTCTGGACCTGCTGTTAGTACCATTTACACCGGACACCCACATTTGCATTGCTACTCTGATCTGACTGGGATTAGCGTGTGATTTAGGAAACAGCAGAAAGTTGCTCTAGCTTTGCATTCAGATTATATTAAATTCCTCTGGGATAAAATGTAGGATTGTAGTTTATAAACTCAGATGAGATATGAGTAATGCTAATATGGAATGGTGTCTGATTTCTTCGTCTGTTCATCTAGGGTCCTTCTGGTGCTGCTGGACCTACTGGCACTCGTGGAGACAACGGTCCTTCTGTGAGTACTAAAACAAATCTAAAAGAATAATTCCTCCTGATTACACTTATTGCATCCATAAAAACATGACAGCATACATAAACACAGATTTAATCACTGCTGCACAAACATGTACCTGTGCCATGTGCCACACACACACATACACACACACACACACACACACACACACACACACACACTTCAGTCCTTTCAAATCAAGTAAAAGCTACCAGAGCATGTAGTGACTGGATAAAAAAAAAAAACATCCAATGAGCCAATTTAATCAGAAATGTTACAGAAATACAAGAAGTTGTATTTTTACCAAATTAGAAAGTCAAAAGATGACTTGGCTTTTTGTTATCCTATTTCTTAAGTAACTGTTTCCACAACAAGCACCATGAAGATGCTTTTTCCTGCAGCTTGAGCCACCAACTCATGAATTTGGTGCTCCTTTTAGCCTTCCATAAATTGGTTTCTGGGCTCTATTTCAAAGCCATCCCTTTTGAAACGTCAAAATTACAAAGTAGCAAAATGGAACATTTTGTGTTCTTTCTGTTCTTTGATTTATTTTTATGGCTAGAAAATACCCTTATCTTATCTTTGATGTCCACATCAGTCACACACACATAGACACACACAAACAGATAAAGGCACATATTCTTGATGGCCGCTGGATGACCTTTGAATGTGTGTGTTTCCAATATCAGGGTCTGACTGGTTTCCCTGGTGCTGCTGGCAGAGTTGGTGCTGCTGGTCCCGCTGTGAGTATTGATTTTATATTTACAATCATTAGTAAACACACACACATACACAAACAAACCCACACACCCCACTCCCCCAAACACACACACACACACACTCACTCACTCACATTTAACCCACTCTCCTCCTCTTCCCCTCTCAGGGTATTGTTGGACCCCCCGGACTCGCTGGTCCCGCTGGTAAGGATGGTCCTCGTGGTCTCCGTGGTGATCCTGGTCCCAGTGGGCCTTCTGGAGAGCAGGGTATGGTTGGACCACCTGGTCCATCTGGAGAGAAGGGACCCTCTGGAGAGTCTGGTCCCCCTGTAAGTTATAGCTTAAAATTATGAGACTATGGTACACTGAGATTTGGAAAACAACAACAGTTTAGTGGCATCCGACAACAGTTGGATAAATAGATATAACTTAGTATTATGATCCATAGATATCCATCCTCATTGCATTGATATGTGGCCTGTGTGTGTTTAGGGTGCTCCTGGTGCTCCTGGAACCAGTGGTCCTCTTGGACTTCAGGGATTCGTTGGTCTGCCTGGTGCTAGAGGAGATCGTGGTTCACCTGGTGGTGCTGGTGGTTTGGTAAGTACAAACTTAATACTGATAGTACCCCCAAAAGGTTCACCTGTACTATGAGCACCTCAGTACCATGTTTTTTTTTATATTATCATTCAAACTTATAAAAGCCATTATCTCCAACATGATGGAACTGTCCCAAATGAATTTTATCGGTTCCAAAAATGAACTGTGAAGTGTTTAAAAAACAGAATTACGTTGACATTGGGCTTCATGCAGGCAAGATTTTAAATATGCATGCATGTTAGGAAACTCAAAAGATCACACAACTTTGTGGAAAATTATTGTTTTTAGTCACCATGCCCATTTTGCAGGCTGGTTTGAGTGAACACACAAACCAAGGTCAAACATGCATTGCATCACATCCAGTATGAAGCTTTTGACTGTATCTGACCTAGTGATTTTCTCTGTGTCCTATCACAGGGAGAGCCTGGTAGAGTTGGACCTCCTGGTCCCACTGGAGCCCGTGGTCCCCCTGGCAACATTGGCCTGCCTGGTATGACCGGACCCCAGGGAGAGGCTGGACGTGAGGTAAGGACTGAACATGCCTATTACAAGTAGTTTAATGAATACTTTTATTCAACTTAAATATGACTTGCTGTAAATGTAAGTATGGTTTCTTGGTTTACTCAGTAGAGTAAATTTACAAAAACAGCTCATTTGAAGACTATTCCATGGACTCACGACAACCTGACAGAATAGCCTGATATAAAGATGTAACAGAAACTTTTATGTAAACTGTAATATTCTTTGTCATCTACAGGGTAACACTGGTAACGATGGACCCCCTGGTCGTCCTGGTTCTCCTGGATTCAAGGTAATGCCCTTTCATACACCTTAAAGTATGTTTGCATACACACATATGCTGTGCTCTCACCTGCATCTGCCCTTTTCCACTATGTTTAGGGAGACCGTGGTGAGCCCGGACCTGCTGGTTCCATGGGACTTGCTGGTGCACCCGGATCTGCTGGACCCACTGGAGCTGCTGGCAGACCTGGAAACCGTGGAGAGTCTGTAAGCATAAACAGCAACCCGTTAAAAATGAATTAACTACTAGACAGATTATTTTCATCACTGAATTATGATTTATAACATCTACAATAATCTGCTTTCTTCACTCATCCTTTTATTCTTGTCTGTCCTTGTTTTTAGGGCCCAACAGGTCCCTCTGGAGCTGCTGGCCCCGCTGGAGCTAGAGGTGCTGCTGTAAGTACAATAAACACATAACGGTTTCATGTCTGTATGAAAATTGTATCCTATTCCAGCAATATGATGTTTCTGGCTGTGTGTGTGTGTGTGTGCGTGTGTGTGTTATAGGGACCTGCTGGAACCCGTGGTGAGAAGGGAGTTGCTGGAGAGAAGGGAGAGAGAGGCATGAAGGGTCTGCGTGGACATGCTGGTCTCCAGGGAATGCCTGGACCTTCTGTGAGTGACGACACACCATCATAATGCACACAAAATGTGTAAACCTGCAGCTACATGTGCTGATATTTACCTGATACGCACGGATTCCAAATGCATCGCAGGGTTGACATAAACACCTCATACAGAGAAGGTCTTATTAACGTTGTCACTACAATGTCATTCAATGATGCACTTTCTCTACCCACAGGGACCCTCCGGTGACAGTGGACCTGCTGGATCTGCTGGATCTGCTGGACCCAGAGTGAGTAGAATCCTAATAACCCATGATACACCAATGGTTTTCTTGTTCCACTTGTATTCAAAGAGGAACCATGTCCCGAATCCAACACTTACCCATGAGCTTTTAAGTTAGCAAGGCAGATTCCACGGCAGGAAAGGTATCTAGGAGTGTTCATTATACTGTAATATGATGAACCACATTCAGAGCTCATGATAACATTTCTAAAGGTGACAGCACATCCATAACTTTCTCCATTTTCCCCGTTGTATTTTGTTCTTCTCGTGATCACAAAAGCACCAAACACAGGAGATACCTTAGTTTACAGTCATATGTGATGCAGGATATCCAAATGTTTGACTGTGTCATGTGGTGATCTCCTCTTCAGGGACCTGCTGGACCCCACGGACCCCCTGGTAAGGATGGCAGAGCCGGAGCCCATGGTACCATTGGTTCTCCTGGTGCTCGTGGACCCCCTGGATACGTTGGACCTGCTGTAAGCACATACAGAATTTGGTCATTTTGTAAACCAGACAGTTTAGCTCCATTGAACATCAAAGGATCCTCTGCAAAGGATCCAACTGCAACTGTGATCTACATATCAATCCACTCCCTTATACATATCAGGGTCCTCCTGGATCTCCCGGTCTGCCTGGACCTCCCGGCCCCGCTGGTGGTGGATATGATGTCTCTGGATATGATGAGTACAGAGCTGATCAGCCCGCTCTGAGAGCCAAGGACTACGAGGTCGATGCCACCATCAAGTCCCTCAACACTCAGATCGAGAACTTGCTCACCCCTGAGGGATCCAGGAAGAACCCTGCCCGTACCTGCCGTGACATCAGGCTCAGCCACCCCGAGTGGAGCAGCGGTAAACTTAACTTAATCTGATAGCACTGTGGCACATATATACCCCTAGATTTAGTAAGGTTTAGTCGTCTTTTGGAGCCCATTTGTAGTAAGAGTAAAACACTGTCTTTCCATTAATTTGACTCAATTTTTCCTGCCCCATAGGATTCTACTGGATTGACCCCAACCAGGGCTGCACCAATGATGCCATCAAGGTCTTCTGCGACTTCACCACCCGCGAGACCTGCATCTATGCCCACCCTGAGAGCATCGCCCAGAAGAACTGGTTCAGAAGCACAGAGAGCAAGAAGCACGTCTGGTTCGGAGAGACCATCAATGGTGGTACTGAGGTGAGCGTCTACAGAGACACATTTAACACCACACAAGCACACAAGACCAGGAAATAACAACTAACAGGTGTAATATTTTCTATATTAAAAATATTGACTGTCGTTCTTTCCTCCATGCAGTTTACCTACAACGATGAGACCCTCAGCCCCCAGAGCATGGCCACCCAGCTGGCCTTCATGCGCCTGCTGTCCAACCAGGCTAGCCAGAACATCACCTACCACTGCAAGAACAGCGTTGCCTACATGGATGGTGAGAGCGGCAACCTGAAAAAGGCTGTGGTGCTCCAGGGCTCCAACGATGTGGAGCTGAGGGCCGAGGGCAACAGCCGCTTCACCTTCTCCGTGCTGGAGGATGGCTGCACTGTGAGTACCTCTTTGCTTCTTCAGTTGTTTTCTTTGGTCATTACTGTTACTTTCTTTGCTTCAGTTTCATTCTTCCTCACGAGAAAGAACTTATTCTGTTTATGAATGGCTAAATTAATGCAATTTTGGTGTTGTGAGACAGAGCTAATTTATCGTACAGCTGTGTGATTTGTATTGTTTTGCCACTATTCTAATACAAGGTCTGTCATTTTCTTTCCTTACACCTGCAGAGACACACTGGTGAATGGAGCAAGACAGTGATTGAGTACAGAACAAATAAACCATCTCGCCTGCCCATCCTCGACATTGCACCTTTGGACATTGGTGGAGCTGATCAGGAGTTTGGTTTGGACATTGGCCCAGTCTGTTTCAAATAAATAGACTCATGATAAATTAACACCAAAAAGAGAGAAAGAACGAAAAAACAAAATCTCTGCCCTTCTTTCTATGTTGTTTTTTTTATACTGAATGCTGATTTCTCTCTGCGCATCCACTTGCTTAAGATGGGCAACTATCTGAGAGGACTGAACGGACTGAACGGAGCGTTTGTGCAATGCAAATTAATACAGCAACCCAAAGGGACGCGGGAAAACACCTTGTTGTGGGACATCATGTCATCCTTTTGTAAAAAATAAAAGAAGTGTAATAAAAACGCTGAAAGTATGCATCACTTTGTGGTCTTTGTATATCTTCCAAGGAGGAGGTTTAAAACCACAATTTCCATGAAAAAAAGGTTTAAACTACCTCATGCCTGTACCTAAAGAAAATACTATTGACAAAACCTGGGTCCACAACAGAGATGTTAAGACTTCTAATGCTTCAAGCTTTGTCCCGTATCGGAAGGTGCTCAGTTACTTGAAGCAGAGATCTATGGTGCTAATATGCAGCTGTGGAGCATACCACTTTTTTACTGTATTACTTTGTATTGACCTGTGAGGAGTCTTGCATTCGTCCCCTGATACTCCCCCACTTTAAGCAGGTGGAATGTTCCTAAACCTGATGTCTGGTTTTTGTTTTCTTTTATTTTGTTTGGTTCTTTTTTGTTTTGTCTAGAAGGTATTTTTTTTTTTGTTTTTGTTTTTTTGTTCAGGCTTTTTTTTACTCTTCAAACCCCACACAGAGTGTTCATACTGACAGCACATATTTCATCCAATTCTGAATGGTTTTTAGGCGGCCTCTCTCTCTCTCTCAAAAAAAATGGCACCACAAAGTCTATTGTACCTATTTTGTATATGTGAGATGTTTAAATAAATTGTGAAAAGTTCTGAAATAAAGCATGTCCAATGTTCCAAAACACACTACTCAGTGACTTAAGTGCTTTCATGTTTTAATGACACCATTGGAGGTGTGTCACTGTATTTTGGTTCTAGTTTGGCTGATCATTCACATATCATCACTGACTTAAACATCTTCCTATTGTGGAAGCACAGCCATATCCACATTTACCTTCCCCCTTTTATCTTGCTTTTCAACAGTACATCCAATTTTAATGTACAGTAAATTTCTGTTGACACTGTCCATGCCAATGTGTGATTACTAACGTGCATTGTTTCTTGTAAATATGCATCCTCTCTGATGTTGCTTTTCCTTGCATAATACAGCTTTTGCATCCAAATAAATTTCTGTGATTTGGATAAAGGCTTGAATTGCAGTGATGCATGCACACCGATATTAGTTAGATTCAATACGGGAACATGGCATTCCTGTTTTTTCACTTTGTCAGAAGCTGAGAATCAGTGTGTTAAGGGAACTGGGATATGCAAGCTTTCTGAATTTTTTGATTTAATTATACCTCCACATGTAGAAGCAGTTCTGTTCAACTGGAGTTAAAGGCATCAACACATGAAAGATCACCTGCAGCACCGTTTATAACCACTAGAGGGCAGTATGGCATGTTTTTATTAGCATCCCTGCTCCATGTACAATACATTTAGCCTTAGGGGCAGACAGGCAAATAGACACATGATCTTCCACCACTTAGCAGCAAAGACTTGGATGCCTTAGACACAAGATGCATGTCTAGGATCTACAGGTCTACAGTATCTTTTATGCATAGAACTAATGATATTAAAACTACATATTGGACCTTTAACACTACAGACATCAGGCTACAAACACACACTGTGTCGTTTACTTTACATTAAAATGGCACAGCTAAAGTGACATTTTTGTTGATGTTGATGATGTATGAAATTGTTTTCAATAGAGGTGATGGAAAGCAACAAAGTGCACTTACTCAAGTACTGTACTTAAGTACAATTTTGAGATACATTTCTACACATTTATGCCACCTAATACTTCTACTTCACTACATTTCAGAGGGCAATAGTCTACTTTTTTTTCCATTTCCACTACATTTGTCTGACAGCCAGAGTTACTAGTTACTTTGCAGATCAAGATTTTACATTCAAAACATATGATTGTCTAAAAATAAAAATATGATGCATTATTGTAAGTAAAAATACAGTATGGCTGGATTAACATGTTAGGTGGCCCCTGGAGCAAGAATTTGCTGTTGGGACCCTTTTGCCTCCTTCTTCATTCTATGCCCAAGACCTAGAAACCAACCAGTACCCCTCTGCTGGAGTATTACCTGGCCTGGCATTTCTGTACTTTAATAAAGGCATCTTTATTTAGGGATATGCACCATGTGAGCACAGTATAAACTAAAATGAAATCTTGAAATTAGATTAGGTAACAATGCAAGACCCACCATAGTTCATATTGTACTTAAGTGGTGCAAATTCCTAAACAATTTTGCAATTAATGAAACTGCATACAACCAATTGGCACACAGTGAACCTGGGGCCATTGGGGGCCGTTTGAGGTCTAGGGCTGCCTGGACAGATGCCCGCTTTGCCCAGCTGTCAATCCAGCCTTGCCCAACAGTATATAAAGTAGTAAATTAGCTCTTACATGACAATGAATCAGTAGTAATAATCCAATAATATTATTCATATTAGATACTTTTACTTTTGATACTTTAAGTACATTTTGCTTTCTCAAATAAAAGATCTGAGTAGTCCTTTAATTCCACTTCTGACTCACACCAAACCTGCTGATTCATTACAGCTCTCGTCGATGGTGAGCAGGTAACCTACAGACTTGCTTGGACATCTTCAGTCTTTTACAGAAGCGTACTGCATGTTTGCACAGTAGATAGTGGTAATTATAACTTCCATTCATCTCTAAAATAAGAAACAACATTTGCATGGGTGTAGGCCTACATCTAAAATAATAGTTGTGGGGAAAGGAGCCCTTTGTCTGTCCCGCGCAGGTGAAGCAATACAAGTCATGTATGTAGTAGTAAATGTATGCCATGCTGCGATTGGCAGATTAGGCTACAGTTAATACTTTTGAATTGTTTTCACGCTGCCTAGCATTGCTGATATAAATTGCATAGTGTTTGTGATTGTACAGCATGTAAACCCTAAAAAGTTTTCCAGTCATCAGAACATGTACATGTATAATGTATAAATGTACATTTCAACCAACTTGAAGCAGGGGTTTGGCTGACATACTTGCAGAGTGTATTCAGAGCCATCAGAGCTCTACTGAGACACACACACACACAAAGTAAACAAGCAACTCCATGGATAAACATAATTCAGCCAGTAGGGACTGCATCTACTCTACTGCATATTGACACAACTATAATACATATGCACATCGCCTTGGTATAGCTGTCAGACTCCCTCCATTCCGACATACTCAGTTCCAACAAGGGACAATTAATATAAAATAATAATAATTAATTAGAAAAAGTCTGCAAACTACTGCAAAAAAATAAAAAATAAAAAATATATATATATATAAATGTCAAGCCAGCAAATTTTTTGTTTTTTAATTCAAGAGAGTTATGTCACTGTCCTGGAAGTAAGTGCAGGAAACATCTTTCAGTAGTCACTTAATAAACTTTGGTTATTTTAAGATTGAATGACAAGCCACGCGTAACAACCATCTTATTGAAAGACCAGTAAAACTGCATTCCTTCTTGCGTCCCGGCTCACTAAAGATAAAACTGTTTTGCATGCCCAAATAGGAGGTAGCGATGACTATCCGTATACACCCAGTGCAAACAGTGAGTACGCAAACATTTCTCCCGCAAGGTTAAAGTTCGGTTTTCAAACTTGTTCGAAGACGCTGAACTTTCCTGTGCTCCGCTGCATTACCCGCAAGAGGCTGTGGTCTGCCCGGATAATCTGGTGGACCAGTTCACACTCGAGACGCCCTGAATCCCATTTCGAGCTGCACCTGCTTTGACCAGCGCTGATGGAGAAGGAGGCGGTGCCGCGTGAAGCTGAACGGGCAGGTGGCGCGCCGGGAGAAGCTCCGCCGCTAGGCTGCACAGCTGCTTGTTGTCATGGAGGAGCAAAGATGGCGGTCCTGGCCTACAGCCTGGGCAAACGGGAAATAAATCAACACTTTACCATCAAAAACGCCAAGTTGATATCGCTAGCAGCCGTTGTTTTACTCCTCGTGTTTCACACAGCTTCGCGGTATTATGGAGGTGAGTGGTCTCCCGTTTGAAGTTACCGCTGATGCAGCCAGTCTAACACTTGACGCCACGGATTGCTAATGTTGGCCAGCTAGCTGTTTGTCTTTGCGGGTCCGCACAGTCGCCGTTATCCAGCGTTGCTTTTAAAAGGCCGGACAGACAGCTTGCACGCCTTAGACAATGCGGATATATTAACGCACATAAAGACAAAATTCACTAACGGCAACTTAACGTCAGCTGCGCGAACTTAAATCGGCTTTGTCTGGCTAGCTCAACGTTAGCCACATACAGCTAACGCTTGTGTTTCGCTGTGTTTACATGCGCCTGTCAGCACACGCTTGATTACTGCTGGGGAAGCCGATGTCATTTAAATCGCCAGAACTAACTATTCATTTTAACTAAACAGATAAATGCCACGCTGTCAATAAAGCTTGTCAGAAACGTGGTTAGCTTACAGCGAACAAACTCCAGTTTTAGTGGTTTTGAACAGTATTGCAGCAGCCTGCTTTCTGTCTCGGGTCTTTCACAAGTCTCATTTTCAGGTGTGCGGGTTGGACCTCATTTTTGTGGCCCCACACCCAGGCCGATCATGACAGCGATAGCACACAGCCCGTGACAATAAATAAATAGTAACGTGGACTACATCCGCCTCCCAGCTGGGTTGCATAGAGTGGACTTTGTTCATGAGAAGAGATAGGAACCAGAGACCTCTGTGTGCACACTGAGAGCAGCTGCTTTGGCTGGCGATGACACTACATGCCCACGTCTCTCGCCAGTCCGCCGACCCTTCACATTCGCCTGTTTCAATGGATTGATTCAGTTGCAGATGGCTCCATTCATTTTGCACACAAATGAATAGCTGGAGAGATTCATGGTTGAGCTAAATTGCTGATGGCTTTATTTTGTACTACGGCCCCTAGCAGAGCCCTGTATTGTATACTAGTCTTTTGACAGCACTGAATGAAAGCCAGGGTACTATTGAGACAGCAGGTTTCAGTCATAGGCACAGAGAAACTATGAGTGAAAGCGAGAGCAGTGTTTTGTTTTTGTTTGGCCTTACTGTTAGGTTCTCTCTGTCTTGCCTCCAGGTGGAGACTCATGTGAATGGCTGCTGTCTAGAGGACGTTACTTGGGGGAGAACGTATGGCAGCCGTATGGCTGCATGATGCACAAATACAAAAGCATGTGAGTAACTGTGCAAGGTTACTATATGTACAGTATGTGTGAGACAAAGATTCAAGTGTGTAGCAGTGATGGATGAGGTGTGTGTGTGTGTGTCTCTAAGGGTGGATGGGTAATTAGTAAGCCAAATTTCCAACTGAAAATATTCTATCACACTGACAGACTATGTGTAATAAGATATGCTTTTGATTAGGTTATAAAATACAATGAACCACCTTCACACAAATGATTGCTAGCTGCAGGTGTTAGGATGTACGGTTTTCAGATTCCTCACCGTTATTTTTGTCTTACAGTGAAGCCAAAACCTGCCTTGCTAAAAAGCGGGTGGCCTTTGTTGGTGATTCACGAATCAGGCAGCTATTTTACTCCTTCATCAAAATTATTGACCCTGAGCGACGAGAAGATGGAAACAAGGTAATTATGAGAAACGGCACCATGTAAACCCAGGGTTTTTCTTGGGGAAATTGTTTTGCAGAGGTAGCAAGAGTTTTGGGACATTGTCAGACATTCCTCCATTTACTCTCCATTCATGTGTCCTATAAATTAAAAGTATCTGATCAATATGAGTGGACCTCGGATGATTATAAAAATGTGTCTTTCTGCTTTTAAGTGTACTGAATCCCATCATATATAGCCAGCCACTGAGCAGACAGAGTGGTAGAGCTTCATGTGTTATTCACAACAGTTTAGGAGGCAGGGCTGCTTGTGTCTTCCTGTCAGAAAAGTTTATTCCTCACACTTCCCTACTTGATTATGATGGATTGAGGATGTTGCCTCAAACTTTTTCTGACTGGGAAAAACTTAAAACAGTTCTCTTGCTCCTTGGCATTGCAAATATCTTGAGGTCTTCCGCCTGTATAATAAACACCTGCAGGAAACCCTGTAATAGGTAGCACTGAGAAAATGTACTGCAACAAAAATTAAGTTAATATCAAGTGGTTTGCACAAAAAATGCAGCGCTGGAATGCATGGTAATTATGCAAGAGGAACACTATCTGGCTAACAGGCTTTCTCTCTGTCCCCATGTTATGTCTGAAGCACGAGGACATTTCCTTTGAAGATGAGAGTTCCTCTGTTAATGTGGTAAGCTTTTTCTGGATGTGTTTTTATCTCCTGTTCTCAATCTGTAAAAACACACTGATAGAAGTTTTAAAACATCTACATCCTCTTTGTGTGTAGGACTTTCTGTGGTATCCAGAGGCAAATAATTCAATGAAGGAGCGTTTGATATCATGGACACATGTGAGTATAGATGTTAAGTTCTGTTTTTAACAAATGGGGAGCATTATTAATCGAGGAAGTTTTATAAACTTGAAACTGTCACATGCTTTTGGACCTGGATTTGCTTTTTTAATTGCAACTTCTCTCGTGTGTTGCAGGAAGCTTCAGCAAAGCCAGATGTTGTCATCCTCGGAGCTGCCACAGTAAGCTGTATAAATGAGTGCTTAGCAATGCTTGCACATTTCACGATGGGCAAAAACAAAGGTGGTGGCTGTCGATCGTAATCATTTATTAATCCATTTACCACAGTGGTCCATCAAGTTGCACAGCGGCAGCAGCGAGACCCTGCAGCAGTACAAAGTCAACCTGACAGCCATTGTTATGCACCTGGAGAAGCTGGCTGACCATGGAGAGGTCTACTGGGTCCTGCAAGGTACGCTCAGCTCTGAGCTTTTTATGATCTGTCATCTCAGGAGGGTTAGTGAAGTATTACTGCCCTTCCCTTCACCACAGCGAATTATCTCTCATATTTCATCATATTTCCGTGTATTTACTTTGTGATCGCTGAACTTTGATGCATGTCTTTCAGCAAACAAAACAGTCAAATAAAAACTATAAAAGATGCAGACGGTCGGGTTCTTCAGGGTTTTTTAGGTGCTTCAGTGTCATCACTAAATCTCAATTTCCCAAGTAATATTTTTATTTTATAACGATTGGTAATTTCACACGTGATTGCAGAATTTTGTAAATATTAACTTCACATACATGCACCCTCTGAACTAAATCCCTTTCCCCATTCACACTGTGCAAACATCACACCTCTGTCCTCTAGACCCAGTAAACGAGGAGGTGCTGAGCGAGAACAGGAAAATGATCACCAACCAACAGCTGGAGCTGTACAACGATGCAGCGGTGGACGTGCTCAACAGCAGCAAGCGTAACGGCAGGTCCCGGGTCAAGCTGTTGGCCGCATCCCGCCAGGCTGCACTGGAAACGATCACCCAGTCAGACGATGGCTTGCACCTGCCCGAGAGCACCAGGAATGTGGTAGGCAGGATTTCTGTTAATTTAAGATTATTTGTTGCCAATTAGATTGTTGTATTCAGTGGGTCACTAACTATTGTGGCAGCACAGTGCACAGCATTTTAGCTTTGAATATTATTCGCATCTTGTTCACCACCCTGTGTAATCCTCCTGCCAGGGAGCAATGGTCCTCATGAACTCTCTGTGCAACAAGCTACTGAGGCCCATTGACGGCTCCTGCTGCCAGATGTTACCACCCCCAAACCTCCTCCAGAAACTGTCAGCATGTTTCTTCCTGGGCTCGGCCCTGGTCCTCCTGGTGCTCCACGTCCTCGGCAAGAACCATCACCGCCGACCTGTGCCCCCAGACGTGGAGAGCCTGGAGGAGAAGAAGCCAGCGACCGCAGCTGTCCCCCTGGGTCCAAAGGCGCCCTTCCAGGCCCTCTGCAGGATGGGCATCATCATGGGCTATTTTTACCTTTGTGACAGAGCAGACGTGTTCATGAAAGAGCAGAAGTTCTACACACACTCCACGTTCTTCGTCCCTCTCATCTATATATTTGTCCTGGGAGTGTTCTACAGTGAGAACAGCAAAGAGGTGAGATGGTGCTGTTCAGTGCAGTGCTTTTTTTATTTTTGGGAAGCTTACTTACAGCTTTAAAATGAACATAGTCTTATTTCAACATAAAATTTACGACTAGTACATTCTAACTTGTTAAAAAAGGAAGGAAATTTAGCCTTTTTGTCTGCCGACCACACAAATTCATGGATGCCTTCATGTGTGAATGTAGTTTGGAAGTATGGTGAAAGGTGAGCTTAGACCAGTTTAGTTGATTGCTGGATGTCTAGTCTCCATATGTTGTAATTGACATTATCATAAAGTCTAATTTCCTTATAAGCTCAGAGTTCAACAATTCTTTTAACTGTGTGCAAAAACATAAGAAAGGCATCCGTAAGTTTGTAAGTACGTAGGAAACATACGGTAGAAAAAATCACCAAAAATTGGATTATTCTTGCTATTGGTAATGCGTTTAAGTAAAGCTTGACATCTAGTGTACAATTCATTATGTTCTTTTTTTATCTCTCTTTCAAACAGACCAAATTACTCAACCGAGAGCAAACGGATGAGTGGAAAGGCTGGATGCAGTTGGTCATCCTCATTTACCACATATCTGGAGCCAGTGCAGTGAGTCATAAATGTGTCTTCTACACATCCATTTGGGAGTAACCTGCGTTGAGGCAGTGTATACTGATATTTGATTTAAATGTTGTTTTTTTTCTGTCTTTCAGTTCATTCCAGTGTACATGCATGTGCGAGTGCTGGTGGCAGCATACCTTTTTCAGACTGGCTATGGACACTTTTCCTTTTTCTGGCTCAAAGGAGACTTTGGACTGTATAGAGTGTGCCAGGTGAGGGTATAACCAGTTATACTTTAACCAGGATCTTGCAATGATTTTATTTTGACTACATTTACTAATATCATGGTTCATACAAAGTCTGGAAAGTTTGGAAAATGCTTAATTTTAACCGTTATGTTTTCAAGGTTAGGAATATGCTTGAATTCAAGTATACTCCTTGAATAATTCTTGATTTTCAACATAATCTGGTGTTTCATCACCTACACAATCACTCATGTAAACCAAAAATCTTTTAATACTTGAAATGAAACAATCCCGTCGTCATATTTGTTTGTTGTCTCCTGGCATTTATAGTAACAATTTAAATGTGATGATAAAAGCTTTGAGAGTCTGGACATTTTTGGTTTAGGTACCTTGAAAGTGCTTGAATTTTACTCTTAAAAAGCTGCATGAACCCTGTAATATGTTTGTGGTTAAGCATGAAATACCATCATATTATTTACCAATACAGGTATTTGGTTTGGACTTATGCGGTGTGTTATTATCAGTGTGATGCTATTATTGACTGATGTGTGCATGTTTCTATGGTTTCATTCCACTCCAGGTACTTTTCCGTCTAAACTTCCTGGTCTTGGTGCTGTGTGTGGTAATGGACAGAGCCTACCAGTTCTATTACTTTGTCCCACTGGTCACCTTCTGGTTTGTCGTCATCTACGCCACGCTGGCCATGTGGCCTCAGATCCTTCAGAAGAAGGCCAACAGTAGGTGTCAGAACTGATGCAAGCTTAAAAAACAGTTACTTTATTTGTGTCACTCACCTGCATCATACCTGTGGAAAAAGTCTCCATAATAATATACTACGCAGTAAATGTGATACCTGTCATAAATGTCAGCAGCAGGGTTGCATTTAGAAAACTATTTTCGCTAATAGCTGTCTTGCTATTTGAACAGGTAGTGGCATGTGGCACCTCGGAGTCTTGGCGAAGTTACTGGGCCTCCTGCTGTTCATCTCCGTCTTTGCCTTTTCACAGGTGGGTGAATTCAAAACATTTTAATCCCAACCGTCACAATTGTAACCTCACTTTAGTTTTCAGTTTGTAAAACTTTAAATTGAAAATTAAATTGAATTATATTACATTTATTGATTTAATTTGAACAATTTCATGTGAGAGGTGTAAATGGTCACATGTCAATAGTTATGTCTTCACACATTTGGAAGAAAATGTACCATACTATCAAATACAAGAATGCTGTATTCAATCACATTTGTGTTTTTAGCCCAAATGAAGCAAAATGGATGGATATGCATTCAAATTGTGAATGTGAAGTCAGTTTAATTAAACGACACAATTTGTCAGTCCCTATTTTGAGAACTACTACACTATGCTATCATAGTTTTTACTCAAATCCATGGTTTGGTCCTTGTTTGAAGCCCTGCTTATGTAATGTTTTGGCGTTGTGACTGCAGGGTTTCTTTGAGAGTATCTTCTCTGTGTGGCCCTTCTCCAAGCTCTTTGAGCTGAACGGAAGCGTCCACGAGTGGTGGTTCAGATGGAAGCTGGACCGATTTGTAAGTCAAATGTGTTTCGCTCCAGTTGCACCCCATTTTAGTAGTCGGCCTTTGCATTAACACATTCTTTGAAATGTAATACGTGGCAGAGTATATCAGAAGCTTGGGTCCAAATGGGACCAGATTTTCCAAACTTTGTAAAACAGTTTTAATGTGGTAATGTTCTTTCGCAGGCGGTGATACACGGCATGTTATTTGCCTTCATCTATCTGGTGCTTCAGAAGCGCCAGGTGCTCTCAGAGGGCAAAGGAGAGGCTCTCTTCTCCGCCAAGATTTCCAACCTGCTCCTCTTCCTCTCTGTCGTCTCCTTCATAGTAAGATTCTTCACATTTGAGTTTCTCAGACATGTTTGGCTCAATACTGGGGTTTAGAGATCACGTTTTATTTTAGATTGAGGTCATCCACTCCATCTTTTAGCTATATCCTATTAATTCCTTTTTTATTTTCAAATTTGAAAATCATTGCTGATTTGGAAAGAAAAGGTCCATTCAAGTCCTTTTCTATCCAAAGCTTATTTTAATTCATGACCAAAATGCATACTTGCAACAGCAGCTTAGGAGGGAGTAGTTACACAGGGAGGGGTGAGGACTTGGTGTGTTTACATGCCACATCTGGTAGTTGCCCTTGCAACCGCAATCTCCTGCTCTTAATGCTCTTGTGTATCTTGAAAGTTGTTGTTTGTATTATTACTTAGTCAACCACCCCCTTGTCTTTGTTGCAGCTGAAGATTCAAACTTGTTACCTAACTTCTCCTTTCCCCCTTCACTCTAGACTTACTCAATATGGGCCAGCAGCTGCAAAACCAAAACAGAGTGCAACGAGATGCATCCTTACATCTCAGTGGTCCAGGTACAATTCCTATCTGTCCTTCTGTCTCTTTTTACTTCTTTTCCTCTCGTTCTCGTGTGGTTTTAACAGCAAGCATGTCTTCTCAGAGTCAGCTTATAAGTATGGAAACTGTTTTATAGTTAATTGCCCAACTGTAATTCCTTCGGATTTGCCTTGAGATGTCATTATCCTAGTCACATGACAGGATAATATGAGCATAACAACAGGGAGTTGCCTTCTTTCATGGCTAAAGATAATACTGGTATTATGTAGAGCCAATCCCCACAGAGAAACTATTTGAAGTAGTGCAGTAGATAAGGTACAGTAATTAGCAACATAGTTAAGCTTTTTCCCCTAAACTGGCCAGGATTGCACATTTTTCACCCCTCATTTGACTTAGTGACTTTTCATCACTCTAACTTGAGTGGTTTCGTCTCCTTGACTTCAGCCTGCAACTTCAAACTATAGGAATCTCATAATGCAGCCAGTGTGTCTTCGTGCTTTGACTGTCTGAAATGTCTTCACTCTGTCTTGTCCTCAGATTTTGGCCTTCATTCTCATCAGGAACATTCCTGGCTATGCCCGCTCTATATATAGCTCATTCTTTGCATGGTTCGGAAAAATCTCCTTGGAGGTAAGACGGTCCTTGCACAATAATATAATAAAACCTTTATTTATATAGCCCTTAATAAAAAGCTGTGATTCCAAAGTACTCTGCAAAGGGTACCATAAAACAATAAGATAAATGAGTAATCAGTAAACCTCAGATGAGGTAACAATAATAATAAAATGTGGAAACAACACTAATAAAACACCAGGAATAAGAATATGAATACAAATAATGATCAAAGAGCAACTGATAGTCCGCCCCAGCTCTGTATGTGATGATCTGTAGCCCCCTGGTGGATACAAAGATAAAAGGGAATTAGCACACATTACATTACATACTATTGAACATGCTTTGTTTGTCTCCCCCAGCTGTTCATATGCCAGTACCACATCTGGCTGGCAGCAGACACCAAGGGAATTTTGGTCCTGATCCCAGGAAACCCTTCTCTTAACATCATGGTCAGCACCTTCATCTTTGTTTGTGTGGCTCATGAGATTTCCCTCATCACCAATGACCTGGCCCAGGTGGTCATCCCCAAAGACAGCGTGGCCCTGCTGAAGAGAGTGGTGGCTGTGGGGCTCTTCAGTCTGGTTGTATTACTGCTGGCCAGGGGCAGCCAGCCTGCACCTGGCGCCTGATTGACACCTCTTGATGGGGGGTGCACAGCAGACTCGCCAAGCCCCCTGCTGAGTTTGAAGTGAGGTGCAGATCCAAGCCAGGAGCAGGCCCGGTGTTTTAGCCTACCGGTGGCCACAGGAGACGACCTCGGCTGTGTTGAGTGACTACACAGGGACCCGTGGGAGAACAGTGTCTCTCTGCTGGCCATGTTTGAGCAGAGTTTGTACTTTTTGACTACTGTGAAAGTCGCACACTGAAGAAAAGAAAAAAAGCCCAAAAAAGGGGGTTGCTCCTTTCAGGGCAAAGTGCAACTTGCAAAATAGAAGAAAAAAAAGAACAAAACGCTCAAAACGTTTACATTATCTGGCTTCAACAGAGGGCGGAGAAGAAATTTGGAGATGTGGCATCTTATTTTAAACTAAAAGAGGTCCTTATGTCGAGACCTCATGCTTGCTGTGTGAATTTTTGCAGCGTTTCTTCTATTTAGCCAAACACGCTAATAAGAAGTTTATTTTGTCAGATACAGTACTTCCTGTCGCCACTTCACTCTGGAAGAGATCACTAGGCACACACTCCGTCCACATGGCAGTAGCAGTTGAAGGTGTTTTCACTCAGGTGGATCCATAACCTACATATTCAGATATCTACAAAAATGTTCAATTGTGCTGCATTTTACTATCAACATTTAGTTTGTACAGTATTTCTGGTGACTTTAAAATAGTGTCAGATATCTAAATATGCAAAATATGGACCAACAACTGGCTTGGGTGATCAAAAAAACTGTCAAGACTAAAAATTTGGAGTGCAATTGTTAAGATGTTGGATTATCCCTCAACATATTTTTGTGAGTAATTTTAGAATTGTTTGCCTTGTGCTGAAAGGTACTGTGGTCACCTGCTGTAGCTCTGAAATTCTATGTGATATGTACAGTATTTAATGATTTAAATTAAGCTTATATTTTATACAGGTTTTTTTGTTGGCTTTGTTTTATTTTGTACTTTGCGCTCATGACTGCTGTTTGTGAATGAAGTATTACATAGTTTTGTACCCATCCCAGCATCTCATAGATGATTACCTGCCTCAGAGAGACATTGCAGAGGAGCCTTTACAGTCTAACGCCCATCTGTCCTATTAGCTCACTTCATAGTCTGTGTATGTTTGTATGATAGACTTTATTTTATACAGCAATGCTTCACCTGTGTTTTTAGTCCTATATCCTTCCATTGCCGTTAAAAACATGCCTCATAGCTCTGGCGGAAAATGCACTGGCTTGCACATTTGTACAATAGGACTGACGGCTAACCATACACCCTCCCTTTGCTGTCATAGCCAGTGAACCTTTTGATCAGTGAGTGAGTGTATAAGTGATTTCTTAGACTGAATGCCTTTGAATATACAGCTTTTCTCAGTGGCTTATAAATACAGTACATCTTCAGATGTACTTAGCCTGTGATCACAATCTTCCATCTGTTAGGCACTTTGCATCAGGGCCACATCAACATTTAAAAGCAACTACTGGGTAATGCACTGACTGAGCTGAGAAGACATATTACTGTTGCTTAAAGGAAAACATTGTATATTTTGTCAGTTGACATGTGGGCGATGTGTCTTTGTCTATATATCCTCATAGACATTTAAGAGAGATTAGCACTTTTATTTTAAGACCTGCTTTTCTTTTCATCTTTGCAGTGAAATACGTTGTTTAACATGGTACCAGCGCAGCTACTTTGGCACATTTTTATTGGGTAAATCAAATGTTTTGTCAAGGTCATTTGGCAGATACAAAAAAAGTGTGATATTGTAAGATCCAAGCTGTATTGCATATGAATTTGCATACTTCATCTACCATGGGGTAGTAAAAGATTGCGGTGTCAATGGTTTTCTACAGATTTATGTAGCTTCGCTTTTAAAGATAAACATGGGTCCATAAAGAATGCATTTTTTCTTTACAGTGGAACAGTTCTACAGCTGTGCAGATCGTGTTGTGTTCTCAAACTGAATAAGAGCCAAGTTAATTTGTAATTTCTATAACCAGTCATCACCTCATTGTATAGATGAGAATGGCATTTCCATGTTGCAATTTCCATTGATGTGTGAAGTTTACTACTACAATACGTTTTCTTGTCTATTACTGATCAACAGCTATAAATTTGGTAATTGTTTCAGGCCTTAATAGATCTTTTTGGTCGTGTAAAAGCAACAACTATTTATACCCCTGTGCAGGGCCTCTTTGAAATATGTTACATGTAAATTTTTTTGTGACGTCTTAAAAATGTGAAATGTATCCATATTATTTATAAATGCCTTTTATTCTGTTGTACGTTGTTAATAATACCTTCATAAAATGTGCTGTTTTGGCTTCTTATTTGGACAAAAACATACCTTTCATGTCATTCAGACATTACTAGCATCTTGTTCATTATTGAGACAAAGGTACTTACAGTAAAAAAATATTTTGAAAGAATTTATTGTTATCATGAAACGCATTACATATAATTAATAACACGTGACAACTAAAGCATTTCCATGTAAAACTCCCTTTTCCTCTAGGAGGTCCATTGTGCAAAGCATGTAGAAATACAAATAATTTTAACATTTACACAAATATTTAAAAAATATTCTATTGTATCAGCTAAGCTCATTTGTTCTCTTTCACACTCTCACTCTCCAAGGTGTAAGTGCATATGGACGATTAAATCTTTGTAAAGACACTTCTGAGACATGCAGATTGGCACAAATGATAGGAAAAAAAACCAGATATGGAATCAAAGTCAGCTCCGACACTGGTGTCTCTGGTCACAAATTCAGTGCTTCGGCCACCTTTCTCTCCTCAGGAATACCATTTACCTAGAATAAATATGAAAAAAAAAAACTTTACTGACAAGTACTCGCATTGAAGTATTGATACACTGTTAGTCCTTTTTTAGCAAAAGAAATTAGCTGAAATAACTTCATTAAAAACAACTGTCTATTATATCTACATTAACTCATAAACAGACTGCAGCACCTACCTCCAGCCTTCGAAATGTTGACATGACATAATTATCTCCTTTGTTAGCAGTGAACAGAGAGCCGTGGGTTAGTGCTGGAACTGTCATGCAGCTGAACACCATGCACACAGGAGGGCGCTCACACACCGACACCAGAATTGTAGGGGTTAACACCACTAAACAAAAAGTAAAGCTTGCATGCCTGATTTCTTGCAGAGCCATAGCAAAATTATTTGCCCTGTGTCCAATTGAATAATGTTGGGATGCTTGTATTTTTACAACGATGCAGGAGGGAGATAATCTAAGGACAGACTGAGGTTGAGAGCAACACAGCAACATAACTATGACTCCGACATTTGAATTATTATTATCTGTATGGAGTCATCTTATTCAACATAGAAAGACATAACAACACCCACCACAATAACAAAGCTAAAATGTTGCTCTGACATCTACTCCTGCGACTAAAGCCTGTGCAAGCACCTTATTTGTTATTTATTTATTAAAAGAAATAGTCACATCACATATTACACGTGTAGATGGATTAAGGCAGATTGCTAGACTACTACACAAAAGCCGAAGGAAATACTCACCTGATGGCCGTTGCTGTGGTATTGTAATCTGGTTTTGCAGATTCCTGAAATGATAAACGATATTATGGTAAAGACATTCACGTACATTACAAGAGCCTTTAGTATCATGTGAAAGCATGTTGTGCTTATATTAGCCCATTAGGAGAAATCATGGGACAGCTTGAACCTCTTAAGCAGCAGTCGTATTTTCCAAAGGCCTGACTTGCTTGCTGCAGCTATAGCTCTAAACATGGCATGGTTAGAAGCACTGAAAACAAGATTTGTTTCGACTTATATAGTTAGAATATATGATGACTCTTATGAGCCATACATCTGCATGCCTGCTAATGAGCACGGGTGCATGTGTGCATTTCATGTGCGCACAAATGAGCATGTGAATGTCTGTTTGTTCGCTCACGTGCTGTGTTACCGCATGTGCATTTACCCTCCACCCGAACCCAATAATCTTTCAACTCACGTCTGTGTCTGCATGAGGGGCATGCTGGTGGTCTCATAGTTGTCGGGGTGGATGGGCGGCACCACCTCGCCGCTGACCGGGTTGAAGACGGGCAGGGTGGAGAGGGGCCAGGAGATCTCCCGGTTCTTAGACATGCTCCGCAGCTCCTTGCTGGACTTCTGGATGGAGCTGTGGTGAACCAGCTGGATGCTGGAGAGGGGAGAGGCAGTGACGTTAACATGTATGGGCTTGTGCTGTTGTCATGGTTGGTGGTGTTAATTTGTCTCATCCCGTGTGCAATGCTTTATTTACTGAAACTCATTCAAAATATTTGAATATGCATCTGCTATGGTGAGGTCTGCACTCAATTCATGCATGCACAACAGAAATATAACATCCACCCTTACCTATCGCTGTGACTTATGGTGCAAGATATGTTCTTAGTCTTCAAGATTTATGTTTTTAAGCAATTTGTTACTGCTAGAGCATTAATTACCTACATCTGGTCATTGAAATTTTGAGCAGCCCATTGGATGAATGGATGTCAACACAGAGATGAGTGTATGAATGGTTATGAGAAAGCCGTCAATGACAACATAAATGACAAAATTGCAAACCAAAGAGAGAGAGGGGGGAGGGGACAGAAACAGAGCCAAAGTAAAGAAAAACACAGGAGAGGTAAAACACTTACTCTGGTGTTTGCATGTTTCTTTTTTCCCTAGAAACAAAACAAAATGGATGAATTAAATACTAATATTAATAGTTAAACAGACATCTACACACACGTGAATGGACTGTTGGGTAAAGACGGAGTGGAAATGGTGATGGGACGTGGAACACTGAGTGAACGAGGGGGCACGTCTCTCCCAGCCTGTAAATGATGGAGGATGATGAACGGATTTATCGTGGATGAATGGCTATCGATGTCACGGATATGCTTCAAAACATCAAGACGTACATGGAAAAATCAACAAAACGCTGTGACAGATATTCATGGGGAACTTAATAAAAAATGGGCCGTACAACTGGATGGTAATGACAAGCTGCAATTCCAGTCCAGATTATTGCTCTCATCTAAATATCCTGCACTATCCACCCTCTCTCCCAGTTGGTTCTCATATACTTAAGTAACAGTTTCTGTGCTTTCCTCAAATGTTTGTTGGGGTGTTTGGTGCAATATTTGCATAAAAATATAAGACCAAGCACACTTACACCCCTTCCCGTCTGCAGCACATAGTGTAGCCGAGGATGAAGAAAAGGACTAGTGCCACAGCGGAGGGAACAGCCAGTGTGATAAGGAAGTCTGAAAAGTAGTCCCGGCCCTTCAGAGACTCAGAGGGCGGGTTGTATTCCCCAAATTCAGGCAGGATCCCGGTGCCCTGGTCGGGACGGGTAATGTATACCAGGACCACTTTGTTGATGTCAACCTAAAGAAATAAGTAGGAGTTAATTTGTGTGCAGTGAATTTGTGAACGATACAGTAGGTTGCATAAACTGAAAAAGGTGTGTCAAAAACAATCAAAAACACTGCTTACGTAGAGCAAGAGAGAGTAGTGTACTTGTTCCCCTCTCGGCATTAAAGAATCTGAAATTTTCAATTCAGGAAAATCTGTACAAGACAATCCTCACCAGAGAAATCTTACACCAATCAATGTGAAACTGAGCTCTGAACTTCTTGTCACAGCTGATGACAGGCTCCATTTCTTGACTGCAACGCAGCTGGTTATGTGGGCTTTCCACCTCCCGCAGGCACGATGAGAAGGGAACATCAGCACCAACCATCACATACACTCTAGAGAGAAGAGAAGAGAAGAGAAGATGGAGCCCCATTTCTCATGGTTATGCTGAGCCTTGTTATAGTCAAAGCATTTCTCCTCCACTGAGTGTTCTCCTAGATGCTTTCATCTTCCAAAACGTCAGCATGAATCTTTGATGCACAACTTATGGCAGTTCATGTGGGCTATTCCCCTCTGAACTAGACCAAGTGACAGTGTCTGTCAGCGCTGACGGCCAAGTGTACTCATCTAATTCACAGCGAGCTGTGGATCCCCAAGGCCCCAATTAAATAAAATGTCAGCATGTGAGTGGGCTGAAAATATAAGCAATTTGTTTGATTGAGAGAGGGGAAGAGGTTACTCATGGAAAGGAATTGTAAGACTGTTAAACCTCATGCTTATTGTGTATGACTTATTATTATACCTAAATCATAACACTTATCCTGCACTTACTTTGGTTTTTAAAATACAAAATCAATGCAAAGTGCTTTAATGAGCCAGAACAAGAAACCCTGATTTAGCTGCATCTTTCCTTCAGTATGAAAAGTATGAAAAGCAACTGTTGCAATACAAGACCCGGCAAAACCTTCAAAATCCTCACCCTTCCTTGAGGTTGTTGATGGGTAGGGGCACACGGCCGCCACGGTCCAGCGCAGAGGTGATGTTGATGGCGTTGAGGCGCTCTGGCTGCCATACATTCTTCACCGCTCCCAGGAAGTCCCCCAGCACCTCGCTGGCCAGCATCTCCTCCACATTCATGTTTTTGATGTAAAACTCCGCCTGGTAGGGCAAAGGGAACTCTGCATAGTGATGAAGAAGAGTTAGAGATAAATGTGAAAGAGGTGATTGGCATTAAGATGAGGGAGAAAGAAGACAGAAGGGCAGCTACAGTGGTGTTCTGCTGACTAAGACATCATTAATACTTTATTACTGCTGCATAGCTGACACTGATTTCACCAGTCTGTCCAGCAGACGCTGGTGTGTCTGCTCCTCTCTGTTATGACTTGGCCTCCTTCTGGGCCCAGATGGCAGATGACATCACAGCATAGGGAGAGTGATGTCATGTTAGCGCTGCGAACATCTGCTGAGAGTTCAGCCGACTCGGATCATATTGTACTGCGTGTACCGTGACGGGTCAACAAGCCACTGTGCAAACATACAGATGCACAGATGTGAGGTGTAGTCACGAAGGTGAGCAGGAACGGCTGCTTCCTATAGATATGCAGTGATAATTCATAACCATGACATATTGTACCAATACAAGACTGTGTGTTTACAGAAGCCACAACATAATACTGATTTATGATGGCCAGCCTGTGATACTTGACACTTTCTGAAAGATGAATAACAATTAAGACATCTTTTAGTTCATCTAAAGACTAACAAATAACTGATTGACTGTTGAGAGTGTTGATCTAACCAAGCATACATACAATTATGGACAATTATCAAACTCTATCTGCCATTGACATGAGCTGTGTCTCAATTCGGATACTTCCATTAGTACACTTAGATGTAGTACACTGTGAACACTATGTACTAGCTTGCGTAGTGTGTGAATTTTGACAGGGTAGTGTTGGCTCAAATCAAACACGGCCGTTGTGCACTTACTGGAAATGATGATCACAACATTTAACCACTTCTTCTTCTTCTTTTAATGGCGAATTGCAACCGGGCGGAGCATTATCGCCAACATTTGGCCGCGATTGTCGCCCGCCAAAATATCCGCCGGTGTGTTTGCTCACTTGACTTGAATTCAATTTTATTAAAAATAAATAAAAATGAATGTGCTTTTAATTGTTCACCGTAATAACTGCCACCGCGGCCGCCATTTTCACAGGTTGGTGGTCCCTCCCCTTCCACTACGTAGCCAAGATGGCAACCATTGAGGGTGAGAAGTGTGCAGCGTTCCACACTCAACTTTTTGACCGTTATGAGTACACCACCCGAGTACTCATAGTGCACTGCATTTTGCCATACTTGTCAGTGTGAATGCACTTATGTACTCAAAATAGCAAGTGCAAGTACGGAAGAACGCAAATTGAGACACAGTTCATGTCAATGGCAGACAGAGTTTGAAAATTGTCCATAATTGTATGTATGCTTGGTTAGATCAACACTATGTTGTTTTTCTTTAGAAATGATCGATTAGTTCTCGTTGACAAAAGCAATCAAAGGCAACATTTTCTCTTCAAGCACTGAATGTGCCCTCAGGCTTTAATCAGGGAAGCTGCAGTCTGATCTTTGTTTGCTCTAAGCTCTCATACTGGCACCTCTTACCTTCTGTGCCCATGATGTTTATGACCAAGTTGTGCCGTGCCGTCTCAAAAGTACGTCTGTTATAGGCAGTAATCTGCAACACACAGGGGTGAAAGTTTAAGCCCAGATCAGTGCAGCTTATATGGCAGCAGCCCTCTGGACAAGGCTGAGCTAGATACACTACGCAGGCACCGTACCCAACTGAGACACCGTATAGAGGCACATGTGCACCGCCGGGAACGTTAAGCCTTTTGGGAAAAGAATTTCTACAGTAGCTTATGGGGGACAAAGAAAGCATAAAAAACCCACAATAGAATTTGTCTGAAGACTCAAGAGCGTAACATTGCACTATGCTGCAACTAAATGCATACAAATCAGCTGTGCTCAGTGAAATCACTTCAAATGTGTTTCTACTCTATTACCTGTATGTGTGCCTTGGCAAAGACTACAAAGTATGTGATAGTGTCTTCCATTTAAACAACTGAAAATGTCTGATTCTTTTAATTTAATGCTTTCATTTTGTTCCAACACTTTAATCACAAAAGCAGAATTCCTTTTTCTTTCATTGACACATTAAACAGAAGCACAAATGCCTTCATCTTCCTTCTCTTCACTTTGAAAGTGGCCCAAACACCCACCTCTATGACGGTGGGCTTGCCAACATGCTCTGCAGTGGGGGAGCCATAGAGCACTCCGTCGCTGTGCGGAGTCCTCTGGATGTAGCGCAGCCAGCCTGGCCTGTCGGGGTAGCCCATCAGGTTGGTATTGAAAGTGATGGGGTCATTGCTGGCATCACCTGTAGGCAGAAATGTTTAATGAGGGGTGACCCAATGATCTGTTATGGGTCAGAACCAATTCACTAAGGTACATTTAGACCCATTAGCTGAATTGTGGACGTGTTGCCAACAGCAGCTAAGCATTTTCTACTAGTGAAATATGATGAATGGACAATGCACTACTGCATTTATACGATGACTGCGCCAACAACGGCCTGTACAAATGATTTAGTGATGCAGATAATCCACACTATTAATCACTCCAACAAAGCACAGAAAAGTGGGAATGTGTTATACCTGATTTTGGATAGGGAGGAAACTCTCCTTTGAAGTACTCTCTCTCCAGAACATGGACGAACAGCACTCCTGCAGACGGGTAGACGTTGCGGTCTGCATGCGATCTTGACAAGATGGTGACCACTGAAACACAGATTCCAAACAAGAAGGAAATTAGCTCCTGGAAGCAGAACATTTGCTATTTTTGTTCTGTGTGTTTTATTCACCATTAATGACCTGCCATCAGCACTAATTAGAATAGAAGAGAAGGCGTTAATGGAGGTGAAAATAAACAAAGCAAACGTTTGGGTTACAAGTACTTGCTAACCTACTTCACACTTCATATACTGCTTCCAATGATAGATTTGTCTACTTGTTCTTGTCTGGCTTCTGCATTCTCATAAAGGCAAATGCATTTGCTTCACACAAGGATGCAGTGCAGAAACAGCCAGGCGTGAAGGCGAAAACTCAAATTATTAGCTGCCGGAAAGACAGATTTTGTACATAGCGAGCTCCTAAACCACAACAGTGAATTTCAGGGGCAAGTAGCCGAGGTACAGTGAATAAAAGCAGCAGTAATGAGTCATTCAGACTGTAGAGTTGTTTTCATGCCCTCCTCCCACTCTGCCTCGCTCTCTATTAAGCCCCACTCCATGTCAAACACAAACATTTAACCTTTATTTGTGAAGGGCATCGCTAGGAAAATGGCAGCCCCTTAAGAAAAGTTTACACGATGTAAGACTTCAGGTGATTTGCCCAGCTTTCCCTTTCTCTTGCTCACTTGTCTCCTTTTAACCTCTCAGCATTTTGCGCAGCATTTTTTCTCCTCTCACTTTTTCCTACCTCTTCTCTCCCTCAGTGGGTGGGCACTCAATTTTTAATCACCATGGGAGACTGAGTGTACAAGGAAGAAGAGGAGGAGGAAGCGGAAGAGAAAGAGCGAGAGAGGGAGGGAGGGGATAGCTGGAGATCTGCGCTATGAAGTGCAAGAGAAGGAGAGAAAGCGAGTTTGAACTGTTCTCGCCTGCAGACACAAAACTCCAGACACATTAAGCAGCTACAAGAAGGCACGGGAAAGCTGTGTGCGTGCCTTCCCGCTAGCAAAATGTTGCCAATTTTCCTGCTTCATCTTCTCATAAGCATCAAACCAACATACTACACATCACTGTCATCAGCATCATAAGATGAAGTGGGTCTCTACTACTGTACTGTAAGCCCTCTCCTTGAACAGAAGCTGTTTCTAAGGAGAGAAGAGAGTAATATTTGCATTTTAATCCGTGTCCATGAAAGAGGAAGTCAGTATGTGATCTTTGGTTGTAAAGCGTTATCTTTTACCAGGGTGCACAAAGGAGTTATAGAAGATTATCTGACACAGTAAGCTGCAGATTATTATAAGGAAGTCCACATCTACGAGGCCAAATTGCCAAACTGCAATTTATGTGTACTGAAGAGCTGCTGGAGGTTTAAAGTTGTAAAACAGTCCCATGTGTATGTTAAACTGGGCTACATCTGCGGCCCCAAACAGAGACGCTGAACTGGCCATATGTCCGATGTCCCCGAGGGCTCAGTCACAGCTAGATAGAATCAATAGCATTTAGCGGCCACTAAATGCGGTGTTACTTATAGAAACCCAAGGGTCTCTCCACCTTATCTCTTTCCAAGGACAGATTGAGGGAATCACCTGAGCATGACTAATCCACGCGATAGCTCTTCTTGCTACTACTACTGCACCCATGACATTGGGATCTAGGTTATTCAGAGACCCAAGAATAAAACCTCATTCAGTTTGAGCACACCGGCGGCGCCCTCGCTGATGACTCGAGTCGATCTGCAAATCCCACTCTGAATGCACACACTCGGATTCTATTACCCGACCCGTTGGGCCTCATCAATTCTTCACCACACAAAGGACCACAATCTCACGCTCCTGGTCGAGGTCAAGCACTGGCTATTCTGTTCTACTCAGAGACCAACTGGATGCGGTGTAAACATTTGTGACACGTCCACAGATGAGACAGGCAGGACATGCAAGCAAGCCCAGATGGTCTGGTCTCACCTAATGGGCTGAGGAATAGGAAATGACCTATGGGATTTGAAATGTGTTTTAGCCTATCAACATTAAAGCTTTGATTCAACAACAAACATTTAGGCCTAACACACACTCCCTCCCAGCAGCCTTATGTTTGCCAGTCTAGCTCACAGGTTTCTACTGGACTGTGTTTCACCCTCACCTTTGAATGCAGTCACTTCCATTTAGAGAGCAGCCAGCGTAAGCAAAGATCACTGACTAAGGCTCTGCTAATAGCGTCAGATCTGCTTATTTGTGGCAGGCTGACTTTCTGCCAGGCCTTCTCGAGATGATGGACTGCAGCGCTCCTGCTGTACATAATACATCACCAATTACAGGTTAATACTAAGCTGCCCACTGAAGACTAACCTGTCGGCTCCTGCTGCAGGACAAATGTAGAAACAGACAAGTGCATGCTAATACACACAACAAGATACACTTGTTCTGGTAATTTGGCTCACATACACAAGTGTTCTCTAAACATCGCATATAATCATAATAAACTGACACACGTGTCCATAAATGTGATAACAGATGACTAACAGGCCTTGGGGGCGGTGGAAATGGCTAACCAGATTTTATGCTTCTCTGGGCTGACCTTGGACAGGCTGAAGTCTCAGGAGTGATGCCTTTGTTAAAAATGCCATTGGCAACGTAGAGAATAAACCACCCTTGTCCCTCTAATGGCCCTAGCTACCTGAGGCCTCTAGCCAGCTGAGGCAGAGACAAGGGAGGGATGTCCTTAAGTTCTGTTGAATCAGCTACGTACGTGCATGCTGTCCGGGGTCAGGAGGAATGCATGTGCTTCTTTGGTGTTAAGCGGGGAAGCACCGACAACAAGGATTGCTACTGTTTGGACCCAGGCTTTCATATTCTGCCCGTGATGCGTTTGAGCCTTGTTGTTCTAAATACAGAGCTGGAAGTGAAAGTAGTTGGTGTCACAACAAGCAGAAGGCGATGACTAAGGACAAGAGTGGACATGAAGCAGCCAGTTCAATCTTCTAGCGCTCTATAAAGGTAAGTAAATCAGTGATTTTGTCTAAAACGATTGCTGAAAAGTTCTGCGTCATCCACAGTGTTGAATCGGTGCAGTAAAGTACCAGCGTCATGTTAAAGAGGAGAAATAGACTTTTGTCTCATAGTTAATGATTTAGGAGAAATTCTACTTCTAGCAAGGACAAGGTTTAGGTTTTAGGTTTAGGTTTTAAATTCAGCAAACTGCTGTTACAGCAAAAGTAAGTGGGCCAAGTCTGTGGGACAGCAGACAACTGAAAACAATAATGCCAGTATTAATAGGGAACCAGTTGAGCGTGTCACTGTGTTATGGCAGGGGGGAAGGGACAGCGGGTCAACACATGAAGTGCACCACTGCACACACCCACTCACCGTCTCTGTACAGGGCTGTTCTCTGCTTCAAGCCCATGGATCGCTCCATATGGACATGTCTCTCATGTAAAGCGGTGTCTTTGGCATCATAGGCATGCACAATGTAAACTACTGGATCAACGAACAAAAGCATGAATGGTACAAGTGTGTCTTTGAAGCGCGTTCTGAACTATACACTCGGTTTGTTGCCTATTTATTAGGTACACCAAGCTAAAACTCATACAACAGCCGTGCAATAATCTCTTCCTTCATGAAGGTTGTGGTGTTCACTTTTTTCTGTTTTAGAGATGCAGATTCAATTTATTCAAGCTCCGATTCACATTTTTTTCTGACATTTTATAGACCAAACAAAAAATTAATGAGTCAAGAAAATAACAGACTAACTCATAATGAAAGTAATTGTTAGTTGTACCCCTAGATAAAAGGATAAACACAATTTTAAGAGTTTTGCTAAGGCACGAGTCCTTTAATTCTTTGTGTAGTTTTAAGGCGATAGTAGGCTGATTTTTTAATTGCCTTAACAAAAACTGAACATTTACAACCTTCATGAAGGTAGGATTTATTGCCGGGCTGTTGTATTAGACTGCATTCACTTTTTAGCTAAATGTACCTAATAATCTGGCAACTGAGAGCATATATTTTGCCTACAAGCAATGTGTGTACCAGCGATAAGCAGCTGTAACAAATAGGATGCTGTCACTGTGCCTACTTCACATAATGAAGCGGTGTATCAATATTATCTCATCTATTCCCCGCACGTAATTAAGGATAACTTGAGCTGCTAAACTAGCATCAGCTACGCAATTAGGCATTCATAACACACCTGGTCTACATATAAACACAGGACTGCGCCAGGGGACTATTTTCCCAAAGGTAATTAAAGCTGTACGACGTTATTATATTCCTCGTCGGCGATGTAAGGTACTGTACAAAAAGCTATTTTGACATTGTTTAGGCACTCCGCCCGTATAACTGTATAGCTGTCTACTGTTGGCCATTTTTTCCATGTCTCCTCCTCAGCCTCTTGGAAAAAATGAGCAGAGCAGCAGGCTAACGAGCTAGCTAACTAGCATGGACACCGCATCGAAGGCGAACGCGTAGAAAACCCCCCCGATATTTTTCCGAGTTTAATCGATACGTACCCGTACCAAGCCACACCGCGACAGCTGCAGCGGACATGGTGCGCAACATCCTCGTAAATCTTACATGAAAAGGGGATGTTTTATCTTATCGCCGCCGGGTTTGACAGCCATAATAATAAGCATCCTGCTGCATTCCTTCCTCCGCCTCCTTCCCTCGCTGGACGCAGCACGACTTCTCATTGGCTGAACATCTGGATGGAAAGAGATGGTTGTCTTGTAAAAACAAAGTGCAGAAACACGATGTGAATCAAAATAGGAGCGCCACGCCTTCAGCAAACGTTTCTGTGGGATGTTGTTTGTGTTCAACGGGAATTATTATTTTATTTGCCTAGGAGTGGCTGCTGTGTGACTGCTTTTCTGTTGACATGTCTCCTTGTGATCCAGGACAGCGTGTGGATGTAATTTCATTAGGCCTATGTAATTCACTATGTAATTCTGCATTTTTCTTTTCTTTGTTTTACTAAATTCCTCTGTTTATTAGTGGCTTCTTTGATTGCTTGCTTTGATCTATCAGCTTGATGATTTTTTGATAATGCCTCCAAAATATGGATCGGGACTTGTGAAGACAGACACGCCCTCTCGCATATAGGCTACACAAATACACACACCATCACCTCACTAGGGCTTGACCTCCTAAGCCCAGCTGTAAGAGGGCACATGCATGTTTGAGAAGTCTGCTCCAGTCTGTCCAGACCCCCTGCAGAGACAGTCCTAGCAGACAGATGGTCATGTTTTGGCCCCTTGGCTCCAAGTCAGGCCTGCTAAAGGGCTGTGGGACCCTTAATTCATCCCTCATGCCCCCTTGATGTCAGCCACCACTAAGAGAGCACTTTGATCCCGCAGATAAGGATCCTAATTCTGGCTAACATGCTGACAGTGGTCACTGCGTGGTTCTTGTTTGATAAATTCATGTTTGAAAATGGATTCACGGCTTCCTCTGTGGTGATAAACACGATGCCATCCATCCTCTGAGCTCTGCAGTGAGAGGCTGTTCCGTTCTCTCACCCTCCCTTTTATCCCCTTAAGATTATTTTTAGGTTGCTTAGCAACATCTTCACATAGCCAGTGTTTGGACTTGGTATGAATATATCACAACAATCATTATAGGCCAATGCATGCACTAAGATGCATAGTAATGAAGACTGGGGAAAGCATTTCTGTCTTGGCAAGAGGCTAAGATAGTGGCTAAATGTGCCTAATTTGATGCTGATTTTGATTGATTTCAGTCCAATTCTGTTTCAGCATAGTCTGCAGTAAGTTTCAGTTTACACTCTAATTGTCCTGAATTTGCTTGTTTCAACCAATTAGGCAAAATGCAACATTCCCACTCCTCAGCAGTGAGGGCTGTTGCTAAATGTATGTAAGGGACAAACTGTAGCTCACGTGGGTCTGTTTCTTGTAGTACTGCAGATACAACAGACCTAATGGCAAAGACACACTTTCATGTTGGCTAATATTTCCCTGTCTGCTGGTAATGAAGGGTTATAAGTAAAGATTTAGAACAACAGCAGCCTACCGTATAAAAAAAGAACGGATATGTAAACCACTTCTGCTTTCAGTGAGTTCAGCATGGACTGAAATGATTACATAATATTTTGGCAAATTATAGGCCTATGACTGCACACATATAAATAAGATTTACACTATAGGATTTGAGAAGGTGACAAATAAAATCAAGTCATAAATATTCCATTCAAATTTATGCAGCGTATGCATGCTTTAATCTTTAATCACACTCACTTTTTGAATTATGATTAAACTTTGATCATTCATAACTTCTACTATGTGCTTACAAAATACATATGTAAGAAACAATTCCATGTATTATAACACATCAATCAATTATATAACTCAGTGCTGGTGTTTGTTAAAATAATCACACATTTGGATGTTGACAAAGCTTCCTTTCTAGTGCTTTATCACATGAAGTCAGTCTCGTGCTTTAGGCGCTTTCTGTTCACTCCTGTGTGACCCAGCCAGCTAGAATCTTTTCCACTCATCTTCTTTAATATAAGACTGCTAAAATGTTAATGACCACAGATTAATTGGGGAAAGATACTGCAAACTTAAGAAGCCATAGCATTTTTAAATATGCATTTAGCCATGTTGACTGTGTGAGATAGTTGCACCTGTATAAAATGGGGGAAGGAGTAAATGTTGTAATGAAATAGCCTTATTTCTCTCAGTAGACTGACCTTTAATGAGCGAATTAACAGTGAAATCAAATGTTACCTAATTTTTCTGCCGCCCCCCCCCGTGTAAAGTCCTTCAGGCCCCCTGGTGGTCCTCACACCACATTTTGAGAAACCCTGATCACACCCATCACATAGCCTGAGTGGTCCTTGACCCTATCTACCCCACCCAAACCCCACAGATGAACAATAAGCAAAGTTACAGTCGCTATGTGCTGGTATTTATGCCAGACTGCAGCTCGCTGCAACCCCCTCCGCGCGGCAGATTATCGGACCAAACCATTGCCGCAGTTCAGGTTTTAGCACCTGTCACATGGGGCTTTGCATTTGCAAATCACCGGCTATCATCACAGCTAAGTAGTGTTTACTTTACTATACCGCAGACGTATATCGAAATGCAGCCACGGTGCAGCTCTCAGTGAGATGAGCTGCCAAATCGCACCGACACCCCTACAGTGCGACTGGCAGCATCACCCACTGCCTGCAATGGCGTTGAGGCGGCTCTAGTGTGTCCAGACGTTTCTGTAGTGGCGATTCTGTCCCGGACGATTTACGAGCGTGTGATAGAAATGTTTTTATCGAAAGGTTTTGCAACGAGAGCATCCATATTTTGCACGAGTTTACCCTCTGGATTACAGTTTATTTATACCACGCGTCAAACGAAGCCGGAGCCATGAATGTAAGTCTGACTCTTTTGTTTTTGTAACATTGGAGCAACATCGCTGTGGTCTGTGGTTAACAGTTAACTCACTCTTTTTGGTAATCATGAAGAACGGTCAGTCATTTATGCTTAGCCCCTGCATGGATCTGCACGGGAGGAAACGTGAATAAATAGATGTTTAACAGTGTCAGAAGAGGGGGGGGGGGGGGTAAACCTGAGCTGTCATGTTGTGTGCGGTGTGGCTGATGTGCGGCTCTGCCTGTTTGTCTGATCCCGCTGACACAATGTTAAAGCCTCAATTTCATCTTTCATCTTTCACCTCTAACTTTATTTTCCTCCGCGCGACATCCTCCGAAGCAGCACAGGATGTTTCCTCAAGTTCAAGCGGACGCATTTTCGCACAAGGATTTCACATAGGTGTGATCATGGACCAGTAAGAGTCCAGCATGGTGAATTATGAATATTGAACCAGGACATTTAGGTTTCAGCCACTGCTGCTGCTGCTGCTGCTGCTGATGCATCCATACCGTTCAGGCTGTGGGTTTCAGCACAACTTAGATTAATGGATTCTCTGTGTCCCAGATGAATGTGAATGTGTCATATTTCATCCCCCTCTCTGTGGATTGCATTTTCAGCATGATTAAATAATATTGGCTGTAGGTATGGAATATTTAACTATTATACTAGCCTGCTATGCTGCTCTAACCCAGTGATATTGTAACGATGGGCAAAGGCATTATCTCAGCCTTTAACTGCAAGTCTTTCAGTTCACAAAATCCTTTGTATTTTTGTCCCTGGGATGGCATCAACAATGTTTTGGTGCATTCAGGAGCATTTTCTCTGTGCAGGAAAGGTTACTATGCAATGGTTTGTGTGAGGGCTGGCATTTAGGAGCAACCAACATAATGTCAGTGATGGCTTAGAGAGCTGTGGGATGTGGCAGTATACAAGGGTCACAGCTTACTATAGAAAACAGAGGGAGTGGGGGAGAGCAAAGAGAAGAAGAAAATGGGGAGAAAGCAACAGTATTTCCTACAGCATAGCACCAACTTTAACATAAAGAGCTCAAATCCTTACACTGATGTCTACAGTAAGTATTGATTTGAGAAGGTAAACAGTGCAGCAATGCTGAAAAGACATTATCAGAGTGCTTTTAGAGTCCAATAGGCTTTCATAACTAGTTCTCTTGTACTGGGAGCTTTTATGTCACACATTCAGCATCTGTAATTCATTTGGCCCCCATGTTTCTGAATAGTGTTATTGATGGAAAGTGAAAATGATCTCTTTTCAAGCTTTGTAGTCATCATTTTGATGAGAAAGTGCCACTTTCAGTTTATGTGATGTCATTGTGTTGATGTTGAAATAGTTATCTCTCTTGAACTCACGTAATCATGCGGTGTTTCTATCTTTATAATGTCTCTTTTTACCTCTGCAGATGTGAATGGGCCTACAGGAACTATAACATCAGCTGGATCAGATTAGGCAGCGCTGTGGTAGGTCAAACTAGACTCACTCACTCCCATATTCTAATGAGGCCACGGCGATGCTGACATCCCCTCTGAATCCAAAGACATCATCATGCTGAAGACGGAGGCCTCGGGGGAGAGGACCAGCCTCCGGAGTGCCTCTCCCCACCGTAATGCCTACCGGGCCGAGTTTCAGGCACTCAAGAAGGCCTTTGACCAGCCTCGGGTCGATGGAGACTCCAAGCCCAAAGACCTTGAACGGGTGAAACAACCAAGGGGCCGCCAGTATGGCAGCCATGTCAGTCGCATTAAGGACATGTTTATGCAGATGGGCTCAGAAAATCCCCCAGCTAAGGCCAGTGCTCGTGATGATTCCCCGCCCCAAAAGCTGGTCAAGCCCACCAACTTCATAAACAAGGCCGATGGATCAGTAATAAAACTCCAGCATTCCTCATCAACTGACAGGGTTGGAGGTGCTGGAGCAAAGTTCTCTGAAACCAGGAAGCTGTTCGAGCAGCAGTCACGTGACCAGTCCCAATCACCAGTCTTTCCATATGGACGTGATAAAAGAGGTTCCCATGAGCACCTCGATGACTGGCGAGGTGCAAGGTCTAATCGAGGCAGCACAGACTCCTTGGACTCGCTTTGCTCCAGAACAGAGGCATCCTCACCAACTGTTAGTCAACTCAGTGCTGTTTTTGAAAATGTTGACCACCACAACCAAGGTGCGCCCTGCAGAGGAGTCAGCAGACGGGCCCTCTACTCACCTGACGGATTCCAGCGACATGGAGGTGACCTCAGTGAGGATGATTCACGACAATCTCCAGTTCGTGGAAACTACCGGAGCAAGATAGGGGGAAAGCTTCCCACATCCTCGTCTTCTGAGGACCTTCTAAGCCCCAGTCCTGGGAAGGAGACTTCGGAGCTGAAACCTGTACCACAAGATGAAGAAGCCCGAGACAAAGCAGACAAGGTTGAGTCAACGGGCGGAGATAGGCGGCGTCTTACTGGGGTCACCACCAATGGAAGCCAGGTCAATGGTTCTTGTGAGGAAGAGGAGAATTCTTCAGAAACAAGAAAACCTATTGATGATCTAGGGGTGTCCAAAGCTTCAAAACTTACAGATGATGCTGTTATCACTGATAAAGCTTTTGAAGCTTTTGAAGATGCAACTCCTGAGCCATTGCTGACCCCAACTACACCTGCTGGGGAAAGCCAGGAGGATGGGGATGGTTCAAGAAAAGACAAGCCCTCTGAATCTCCCAAGGATCAGGCGGAAGAACCTGATGAGGACTACACTGGGAATGAGCGGGTGATTTTTAACGCAGACGGGGATGCCTGTTACCAGGGTTGGGGGGAAAGCTGCACGGATCCTGAGGATGACCTCTACGGAGACGATGAGGATATTGTCTACGACCCGGGCTCTGACCTGACAGAGATTCCTGGTCTACCACAAGAAAACAAAGAGGACATCCCTCCAAAGAGGAAAATTCGCTTCAGCACTTCTCCCATTACGGTAAGTTGGGTGCTGAACAAAACTGTTGTAGAAGCTTTGTGTAAGCACACTGAACACAATCCAACATAAAAGCCCCTGTGCAGCTCTTATCAAAAGTAGTTTAAAACAACAGAGGACTAATATTTATAGTTACTGTTGAACAATTCATTATTTGCTTTGTTGTTTTCACATACATTTTTATTAGGTCATATTATCATGATAAAATGATCTGACTTTAATAATCTGTAAGACCTTTATAGTGTGGTTTCAAATCACATTGGCTTTAATATGGTCTAGCAAGTTATCATATATTGTAGCTATTGCTCTCTGATGGCAGGGATTGTAGCTATTTTGTGATGCAGAGCTTGAGGGTCAAAGCATCGCCCTCTGGGAAATTGACGTGTTCATGAGCAGAACATCTGTGCATGTGTAAGTCATGCTGGTTCTGCACCCACACAGTTTTCACACAAGATACTGTGTTTGTTTTCTCAAGCAGTCCCATCTCTGTCTTGTAAATGAGGAATCCATTTATTGAGCTATTTGATGAGGAGAGACTACATTTCAGTAGCAGATTCTACATGAATCTGTCAAATATAATGTATATACAGAATATAGTGGACCTAGTGTGTGTGTGTTGAGTATGTAACCTTGTTGTGCCCGTTATGCTCAGTGATGTCAGTAGACTTATGGCTAGAGATTACATGCATTTTTACCTTCCATCCCACAGGGATTTTACAGGGAATGGAAAGGTGGTAATTGCACCACAATAAGGTTTTACTTTCGAAAAAAGTTCATTGTTTCTAGTGAAAATGCGGCCACAATGCCCAGTTCCCACAGAGTTTCATGTCCCTTTACCATAGTGTTTATTGCATAATCTGTCTTAAAGTATTTGATATTGTTTTCAGTTCTGAGTTGGATACAATGCAGCCAGTGTTGTTTGTGGATCGGGAAGATGGATTTGGAAGATTATGGGAAATATTTTTGAGTCTTTATCCTCAAGCATTTAGAATCAATAAGCTTAACATTTGTAGTAGCAAACAACATGCTTTAGGTTGTCATTTTCCTTTTTATCCTATTTATTTAATTTGTCAGTGAAATCTATTTTTATATTTGAGATTTTCAGCCTGTTGACACGCAAGTGTGTGTGTGTGGGTGTACATATAACATGAGGGCAACACAGTGGTGATTGAGAGAGGGAGATTTATGTATGAAAGATTTGGAGCTAACACAAACATTTCACAGGTTGAGGATCAATCCTGTTAACATGCTGTAACGAACCAGAACAATTAGCCCAGTTATTCTGAGGAGAAAACGTGATGTCGGCTCACTAATTATCCTGCACTGTCTCTGCAATGTGTGTCCTTATGCTTCTTTCTCTTTTCCTCCCTCTCAGGACACAGCACATGTGCATGAAAACACACACAATCACAAGTATACATTTCCACAAGGATATGAATTCTTACATTATAGCATCAAATGTAACATAAATGTATGTTTTTGATAATGTATTTAACAAATACTATTTTACATCTCAGTGAAAATATCTACAAAACCTGTTTTTGATTTCTTGAAGTCAATTTAGCAAATTTTATTTTCATTATACAGTGAAAGTGAACACTACAGAGCGTGTTGCCCCATTTAGGTCGAACAGGCGGGGAAAATGCTCCTCTGTTGTTGTCTGTCTTTTCAAGGCTTCTGTTTTCTATGAAAAGGCCCGACCCCCATTCATCATATGGAATATTCAAGAGAGGCACTGCCCCCCTTTTACACAGAGGCACAAGCACAATTAGACATGCACCCCTCCCACTTCTCCATCACACCCCCCCTCCTCTCAGCACATGAGGAACAAATAGGGTTCTGTCTTTGGTTCGTCTATATAGTGAAAGAGACAAAGCTATTTTCTCAGCCCTCGGCCCCGCACGAGTCTAGCTTGACCCCGGTGGGAGGAGACGACAGAGAAGACCTTGAAAAAAAAAGCCCTCTTATAATCTAATATTTAATGTTCCCTCCTCTTCGTGTAATATTTTTGAGTCCTGCCCCTTAAAGCGGATGAATAATTTCAACATCCCAGCTTAGAAAGCTTAATTATTTTAGAAATCATTATGGCAGCCATGGGGAGAAGATGACACACAACCAGCTTTTGGCAACATTTTGTAAACATGCACACTAACTTCTGTTAGAGAAGACGAATAACAGGTCCAGATGCCCAAGAAGCCGATTATTGTGTTGACTTCCCTGGTGTTCAGTTTATAAATCTAGTTTTTAGCCATGCTAGTGGCACGGGTCTGTGGATGGCAATATGGATGGTTCACCACTTTGGTTCAGAATGAAATATCTCACCAGCTATTGGATGGATTGTCTGTCTGCACTTAAATTTTGTGCAGACATTCACGGTCCCAGAAGGATGAATCCTACTGACTGGTGATCCCCTGACTTTTTGTTTAGCGCCGCCATGAGGTTGACATTTAAGGCTTTTAATGAAATGTCTTGACGGCTATTGGATGGATTCCCATGAAATGTGGTACAGACATTTGTGGTTCCCAGGGGATAAATCCTAATCACTTTGGTGATTCCCTGACCTTTCCTCTAGCGCCACCAGCAGGTCAAAGTTTTCACTTATCCTGTGAAATAGCTCAACATCTACTAGATGGATTGGCACAAGATTTTGTGCAGACATTCATGGTTCCCAGATGATTACACCTACTGACTTTGGTGATTGTCTGTCTTTCCTTCAAGTGCCACCATGAGGTTCACTCTTGTGGCTTTGAGTGAAATGTCTCAACAACTATTCATTAAGATATTCATGCCCACCTTAGGATAAACTGTAAAAACTGTGGCGATCCCCTGACATTTCATCAAGCGCCATCATCAGGTCAGAATGTCCATTTGTCCATTGTCCAATTGGTTTATGACCAAATACCTGCTACACTAATGCCATTCCCATCAGCCTCAGCTGTACTCTGTGTTTACTGCTAATTAGCAAATGTTAGCATGCTAACACGCTTAACTAAGATGGCGAACATGGTAAACATAATACCTATATAGTAGTTGCTAAACAACAGCATAGAATTGTCTTGTTAGCATTTAGCTCAAAGTACTGCTGTGCCTACAGTCACAGTGCTGCTACCGTGGCTGTTAACTGTTAGTGTTGTTAATACACATCCAGGTTTTTAAATTTTTTTTATTAATGATTACTTCCACATCCTTTCACTGACCCAGCGAGAAGTAACTGCTTTGAGCTGCCTGAGGCGAAGGCAGCCTGCCCTGCCGAAGGCGCTGACCTACAGAAGAGAATCAGATCTCACGTTCATTCAAGCAACTGGTTTTATCCTTAACATTAGAACCTCCAGTTTGGTTGTTCAGTGTGAGGCATATGGATTGATGTAGTAGTATTGAAGTAGATTCAATCTTCTATCGCACTTTTGATATCCTGTTGTCAAACTACGTTGTGTGCAGCTGATATGACATTGAGAATACGATGTTTGATGTGAAGGTATCCCACACATCTCAGCCAGCGTTCAGTTCCCCCGTGTGGTTCTCAGGGTTTTTCAGCCTTGATCGCAAACAAATTCCAAAAGCTTTTAACCATCTCATACTTGTGGGAGATTTCTTTTCATGCAGTGTTTTGTGTCTCTCTGTGTTGAACCGCACCCCAGGAGTTTGACAGAAGAAGTCTTCTCCCTCTGCACACAGTCTGCTGTGTCAGTCTCCTCTTGTTTTCCTCTCTCCCTCTCTACGTGAATGGCATTTATATCGTCTTTTTAATGATACTTTTTGGGCCTGTAGAGACAACTGCATCATCAGTCAAGACACCGTGATATCTTAATGGAATTAAGCAGATGTGATGAGAGGAGAACCAGTTAAACGGCCACTGAAGTGGCTCTGTAATCAGCCCGTCCACTCTGCATGATGTCTGTTACTATATCAAAGAGACTGGTGTTCTGTCCATTAGATTCTGCTGCTGCACCGTTACTGGAATGCTGAGTAGCATGGATCAGAGCTCAGAGCCATAATCAATATGATAGATATGTGTCACTCCTCTTCTCTGTGGCAATGGTTTCACAGCCGAAAGACTTTGTACATTTTTATGAATTTTTCTTGTCTGTATCCAGGGGCCCATTGTCTCATAATCTAATCTATTGGGAGTTACAAATAGCAGCTATTTATTGATATTATTTCATATTCGAATATTTAAAGTTTATTTGGCATTAATTTATTACACTGAATAAATAATGTAACTATTAATAATGTACAGTGTATTATTGTTAGGAACCAGGGTTTTAAATTTGAGTCTTTACACATTTTTACTCATTTTACTGTGCCCCCAGTCTGCCCCCCCCCCCCAATGCAAAGGTTCCTAAACCCGCCCCTGCCTCAGACTGATATCTTGCAGATTAGATCCCACTAAAAAACCCTTGGTTGCAAAGACAACCCACACACATCTTCCTTTGTACTTTTGCCGGTTTGCATCTCAGGCTGCAGTACATCAAACCAATTCAGAGACTCTTGCACTTTACTGGATCTTGCACTTTACTGGAGCATGAAAGAACATAAAGACAAAGTCGCTGATGCTTAGAAAGAGAGGAAATGCCAACTAGCACCCTCTCAGTGTCGTTCCACAGACTTGCCAGGCATTAAGAGACGGTTATTTCTTTTGAACATTTGGGAGCTCATTTGACTGCCCTTACAGTAACACAGCACGTGACAACAGAGAGTTTGAATCCAACAATGTTGTTACGTACATGCATCAACAGTAAACATCTGTGTGATTCTAACATCATCCTTATCTGGAGCTTCACCTAATACAGTCTTGTGCTTCACAAGCTCAAATGAGATGGCCTCCAGCCAGGAACTTTGCTTTCTGACCGTGTTTTCTGATGGAAAGGATTGCTCTACTTTAGGGCTGTCTGTCTTTCAGGCTGATGATGTACTGTATGTTTAACAGCATAGCTCGAATTTTGGAACCACTACCAACATGGATTGTGGCAATGTCGTTTGTAAATAGTATTTAGGTCTGCACTGCATACAGCTTAGCCTCCTTCAGTATAGTCTAGTGTTGCAGTGGAAGCCTTTTCAGATTAAAATCCATTTTGCAGACATACGTATATGTCCTCTCTGTTCCAATCATTCTCAATGAGTCAAAGTCCTCAAAAACATGGAAAAACTGCTGCTAAATGGTATTTTGCCATATTATTTGCACTACAGAACTTTCTGTAGCTGTATATATCTTAACTGCTACATTTTTTAGCACCCAATACATCTTCCTTCTGCTAGTGTTTTCCCTCTGCGAGCTGAGTGAAGCTGGCTGTCAACTTCCTAAATATGCAATCTGTGGCTGGGCATAATGGGAGAGAACAGGGTTTTGTTGGGAGAGAGTTCCAACACTCTGCTTCTGCAGCTACATAACAGCTGACATTTTGGTTAGACCAGCAAAAACAGCGGCTGAGCTCAGGCAGACCGACAGTGGGGTTTTCTGGTTAAACCTCTTTTGGGGAGGCTAAATCGAAAATCTTGACAGCTAGACTCTTTACAAATCATCCAGTAGTGTAGAAAGTGTGATGGCTTTAAATATTACTATGCAGATATGTGAGCTAAAAGGTCAGCATAAACAATCCAGCAGTATTCTTTGGTATCATAGATTAAAATTCAGCCCAAACTCTCATATGAAACGGTGTGTTTTTGTGTAGCAGTCAAGCTATGAATGGAAAAGCACATCATCACGACTCTGAGGATTTTTCCTTCCTCTCTTATCTCTGACAGGTACAACTACTCCAAACTCGGGTGGTGGGTATGTGCGTATTTGTGCGTACATGTAGCTTAGTCACTCCATTATTAATACAGTGGTGTTTTTGTTTGCTTGTTTCAGTGCCACCCGATCCTCCGGGGGCGGGGGGGATGCATATTTAATGATCCAGGAAAGGCGAGACGTGCCTTGTGGTTTTGGAGGCTGGTCAGTTGCCACACAGTAGACTGTGTCATAAACTATCATCCAGCCCCCATCTACCCAATCTGGTCCCCTGCTAATGATATCATCCGCATGCTGCCAGTTTTTTATTGCAGTAAAAAACTGCACAGAACAGAGTGCTTCAGTGACACAATGTACTCAGTGTTTGCTAAGCCGGTGCCGAGACTGCTGCACTGTCACCATGTCCTTGTTTATAGTGAGTCAGGAACATGATTAAGGTGAACTGTCTGAATTTAAACTCATTCAAATGCTGAAATACCAACACGGGGACTGATTTCTGTCCTACAAACAAATCCCTGATGATACTTTCTCACATTTGTGGAGACAGAATTACCACACAGAGTGGTTATTATGCTGCGTAGAAATATGAATACTGACTGTGGATCCCAAACTCTGCCAAGTCATTGTTGCAGCATAATGAGTTACATAGCATAGCAAGTGGGCATTAGAGCATCAGTACTGTAACAAGCAACAAGCTGTTGTTGCGTTACTTCTGATCCCAGCCTCCCACTCACTGTATATGACCAAGACATGAAATAAAGCAGGGCATTGTCTGCAGCCATTCAGTTGCAGTTGTTTACTATGCTCTGCCCCCTGTTTAAATCTGGCCTCTCTCTCTCTCTCTCCCTTGCTCTCTGTGTCTCTCGTCCTATAGTTGGTCAGTGGCATGGTTCGTTGGTGGGAGTCACGGCACCCAGCCATATTGTGCCATGAACAGTGGACTGAAGTTCATTCTTGAGGCCAAAAAAAACAAGCAGGCTACAGAAACAGCAGCTGAAAAAAGCTGAGCGGATTTTGCTCATTTTGGATGAAAACACAACTCTGAAATTAAACCTTAATTACATTTTGAAAACAGTACATCATGGCAGTGTATTTCTCTCATAGATCTCCACTCGTACGAACAGTATGTGTGTCTACTCTGTATGCAGAAGCTCCATCTGAAGTTAAAAAAAGAAATGCTGACTTTTTAGATTGTGACACTCCCCTTCATGTCAAAAGTCAGTGTCACTTCCTCAGACGAGGGGTGATGTATGTCAAGATGAGAGAAAAGTTGGCCTTGAATCGGCTGTAAAATCCTGCACGTTCTCACTTATCTTTATATACAACGGGTTACTGAATGTTTCTGTTTGTGTCTCTCTTTTCTCACTCTCACTTCCTACCATCTCCTCCTCTTTATATCTGTCAGTCTCGGTCTGTTCTCGCAAGACATGAATTCATCAGCAACTGTCTCGTCCCCTCAGCATTCAGACACTTTCTTCAGCACCTGTCAGCTCTCCGGCTCAGTGTTGTTTGAGTGGGTGGGCGGCCAGAGGTAGAAGTAATGGAATGCAAATTTGCTGAGCTGTTGCAGCAAAGCAGACTGTGTGTGTGTGTGTGTGTGTGTGTGTGTGTGTGTGTGTGTGTGCCAGGCTGTAGTTAATCCACTGCAGGGTTTGCTGGGCTCGTGCCACAGCAATAGGAACTTTTCTCCTGGGTTTTCCAGCGTCTTATTGCCCTGGGCAGCGTCCACTGTCTGGAAGGCGCAGGGCGGGCGACGACACTGGCACCGACACGCCGAAGGCCCGGTTTAATACCATCAGAGGCAGTTGGCTGGGCATGGGCGCCATGCCACAACATCTTAGGCAGGGACTCAAACAACCCTGGAGCAAATTACCCCTAGCCTCACCCGCTCCTTAGCTTTTCCTTTTTTTTCTTTTTCTTTTCTTTATTTCTCTCTTATTGCCTGTTTCACTCTCCAGTAGCCTAACTGTCTGCTGCTGCTTTAACCCATGAATCATATGAGTCACTCTGCTTCTCTCTCTCAGTGGATATTGCCTTCGTTCCTCTGTAAACTTGATTCTTCCTTTTCATTTACTACTCCTCCATTTTCTCATCATCTTAAAGCTTCCTGCATCTCTTCTTGTGTCCCCTCATTTGTCCTCTTTTTTTGTCCCAGTCCACCTCATTCAAATCAACTGTGATCTCCTTTTTTACCCTTTTTTCCTCCATCCTTACCTGCATGTTCTGTTGCTCCCTCTTCCTCTCTCTCTCTCATCTCTTGTTAGCTGGCTTAAATCCCCGCTCTTCTGTCCCAGACAGGAGCCATCAAACTACTCCATCAGCTATCCAGACAGACTTACTGGCAGACATTATTTGGCTTAGGGGTTGTCATCTAACACCATAGGCAGTGAGATGAATCTTGATTCAGGACACCAACTTGCATGTACATGTGTGCATGCATGCTTGTGCAGACATGTACCTGCAATGAAACTTCAGCCGGCTGGACACACATGCACACAAAAGCCTGCACACATACTCATATTGTTATCACTCAAATACCTGATGTGCATTTTTACAATACGCTCTCAAGCACCCACATACAAATACAGGGAGAGCGAGAGGCACTTATACTGAGTGAGAGGGCTCAGCTTTAATCAAGTCAGTGGCTGAGGGCGTCTGCAGGCATCTGCAGAGTCACAGTAGCTGCAGCAGCATCCACAAATGACAGTAAAACCACATTTCAGAAGACTCAAACCAAACTCCCTATTTCCTCCTGCGAGGCCTGGAGATCAGATAACAAGACTGCCAATCTGTGGATGCCCAAGCAGAACTGCTGTCTGCACAGCAGTGCCAGTAACTCCACTGTAACGGGTTTGATTACTGACAGAACGCAAAAATGTGTGTGTGTCTGTGTGTTTGCTGTCAGCGGCATCGATCAGTGTGTTGTATCGATGAAAGATGAGGATAAGCGGAGGAAGAGGAGAGATATTGGTTGATACAGTGAGGAATGACCAAATGAGAGAGGAGAGATAGTCATTATCAGACTTTACAGTGTGTATGTAAGATATCAGAGAAAGAGGTGTGTCTGCATGTGTACTGTATGTGTGTGTATGAGTGTGTGGATGGACCAGAAGTGATATTACACTGAAAGAGTTGCTGTAAGATGATGAGTGCGTTTACCGTCTCCCATCTTAAGAGGATGTTATGATTCCTACATGTATTATCATTATATAAACCATGTACAGACGTTTTAGATTTAGATGTTTCTGCATTAAAATTAGGTAAAGTCCATAAAACTATTCAAAACCCTATTTTATGATTTAAAATATATGTGGCCAGCCATCTGAAAATAAGGCACTTTTATATCAATGCTAAAAATCTGACTTTCTGTTGGCACAAGCTTTTTTCATCCAAAGCAGTGCGTTAAGCTTGAAAGAAAGTGCAGGCAGTGTAGAGGAATATATTTACATGTAAATGGTTGTGTGTTGTGTTTAATCCTCCAAAAGGCTATTCCAATTCAATTCCAGAGGGGCACCACATGGGGAGGCAGCCCATTATACTCCAGTCTACTTGCACATTTAGTGGTTGTCCTTGTGAGCTGCCTCTTCAATAAAAATGGAATTACAATTGAGCATAATGACCTGCCTCAGCACACACCGACTGTACTTGAAAGTGGAAATTTGTATAGGTGTTTGGCATCTTGACGCGATGAGGATATAGATTTCAGACAGTTATTAAAGCAGATAAGGGTGAAATGCTCTGACATTGCAGTTTCCAGGGATCAGTTTAATGGATTATGTGGGTCAGCGTATTGATATGCGTCATGTTATGGAGCTGTCGAGATTTATTTTGTCTCTTGAGTCTGTCCCTACGTAGAGACAATGTTGGGTTGTGTTGGCTCTGTCAGGTTTTGCATCATGTTTGTCTGCCTCAATTTGTGCATCCTCCGAGCAACCTGGACTTAAAAAGACTAAGAGTCTACAGCCATGCTAGCTCTGTGATGCAGTACTTGGTGGGGATTTGAACTAAGTGTTCACATTAGCATGCTAACATGCTCACTGACAATGCTAGCATGTTGATGTTTAGCAGGTTTACTCTTTACCATGTACACCATCTTATTTTAAAGCGATAGCATGCTAAAAATTGCTAATTAGCGCTAAACACAAAGTACAGGTGAGGCTTGCACAATGTCATTAGTTGTGCAAGTATTTGGTCATAAACTGGAACAAACTGGAATTTGGATGTGATGATAGCGCTAGAGGAAAGGTCAGGGGATCAAAATTTTATCCTGGGAGGACCAGCAATGTCTGTACCAAATTTCACGGTTGCGATGAATAGCTGTCGAGATGTTTCAATAAAAAACAAAAATGTCAACCTCTTGGTGGCGCTAGAGGGGAAGTCAGGGTATCATCATAGTCAGTAGGATTCATCCTGTGGGAAATACGAATGTATGTGACCAAATTTCATAGCAATCAATCCCACTGTCGTCCAGAGATTTCATGTCAACCTGCTGGTGGCACTGGAGGAAAAGTCAGGGGATCAACAAAATCATTCGAATTTATCCACAAGGGACCCTGAATATCTGCAGCAAATTACATGGCAATCAATCTGATAGTTGTCAAAATATTTAACTCTGAACCATGTATGTCTTCATGGTGAAGAGGAAAAGTCAGAGGATCAGTTTAAAGTTTAAGAATTTCCATGAAGGGCAGATGTACGGTAGATGTATATAGGTAATAGGTCAGACTTGTGGTTGCCAGCTGCAGGCCCGGTCCTGTACTCTGGCCATTTTTCAGCTCCCTATAGTAAAACAAGCAGCAGGCAGCAGTATCCTACCACACTGCCAAGGTCAAACACAGTCGCACACATTACTGTACCATCTCTTTTTTTTTTTTTTCTAAACTCTCCTGTTACTTCAAGTCAAAACGTATGGTAAACCTAAAAAAGCCATCATTTGAATCAGTCTGCACTGGTTTACCTTCATATTTCAGCAAGCTCTTCTACCTCTTTTTATCTTTTTTTTTTTTTTAAGGAAGGGTAATTTTTGAGCTGTGTTCTCTCCTTGGTTACCTTAATATTTACCAAATTGATGGAACATGGTCTGTCCTCACTGGGAAACCAGGAGGTGTTCAGACAATCTGGAGATATATACCGGTAGTTTCCTTTTAGAGTCAAACAACCGTCAGGTTTCTTTATGTTGTGGGTAAATGCTTTCCATTTGATGGTGCAGTCTGCCTCTCTGTTTTTCTTTCACTCTCTTTCTGCCTACCCATTCTTATTTCCCCTGTGCATGCTCTTTGATTATTTTGTCACTCCCTCTCTCAGTCACCATTGCTCTGTTGTCCTTCCTTTTCCTTCTCAGTTCGTCTGTCTCTCGGATTCTTTTGATTTCCCTCTCCTGCCCTTTTCTTATCCATCTCCATCACTGCGCCTCCTCTGTCTCTTTCACGGATCCACCCTCATCTGTCCTCATCTCTCTTCATGACCTCTCTCGCTCTCTCTGACTGGCCACATGCTAATGTGTTTGCGGATAGCACACAGTGACAGAGAGAGGCCATTAGAGAGTGTACTGACTGCCAATGGTAGCATCGCGTTCAGGACATCCAGGACAGTGCAAGTGCTGGTGTTAGCATTCGTCAGCAGTGTGTGTTTGTGCATTGGTCTTTATTATGTGTGAGTGTGTGTGTGGCTTTTATATTTCTTTAATGCTGTGGGCAACATTATGTACATGTTTGTGTGTGTGTGTGTGTGTGTGCGTGTGCGTGTGCGTGTGCGTGTGCATGCGAGCATTAATAATGCAGGGCTGTTGATCACACTGAATGATTGATGACAGGGAGGTCAAGGATGGAACTCACGCAGGTTTACATAGAGGACAGAATAAAAACCAACCCTGGCAGCATCACGCTACATCAGTGTGCCCAAGCTGTGTGTACAACCTCCATAGTGTCTCTTCTACAGAGAGCCATTTATTTATAAACTGTAGTTTGTTGCTTCTTTATCATGTGGGAAGATATTAGTCAAACCCACGCTACATCCGCTACAGCATGAAAAATGTGTAACTAAAAGCACAAATATCCTGACTGACATTTTTCATGCATTTTTTTAAATGTTTTGAACTTGTTTTCCCTCATTATCGTTATCTTTCACAGCTCCAACAATACTAAAATATTGATGACAGAAGCCAGCATTGCTTATTCTATTTGCCATGACCTTACACAGCTGAGATTTCGTTCCATTTCTGCACACGTACATGACCAGGGTCTGAACATAAATCTGGCTTTAGGCTTTAATCCATACATGTGATGTGACATGATGCCTTATTGATCTGTACCGAGAATATATTTCCTCTTTCACCCAATGCATAGAGGTCGTGGCACTGAGATAGGAAGTGACTCTACAACAGGGTGGATGTGATAAAACTATGTGGGAATGAGAGTCATTTGCATCCTCAGTTCAGTGTGTGGCACTTCAACTGTAGTTCTGATTCATGTGATCACACATGAGTAGCATGCAGCGTTGTGAATAACTTTGATGACTGACGTCATCAAGCTAAATGTGTTTCATCCTTCCCCAATATTCCTTGCTTGTAGGAGACAACACCATGTGGCGAATGTCACTAGTTTCTCAGATTTTAATAATAGCAGCTGCAATCAGTGTGTGTGTGCAGGTGTCTGTCTGACTGAGAGACACACAGACAGGCAGCCGGGATGACGCTTATATCGGCATCCAAGCTTGCTTATGCACTTGCGTGCATGTTTACGTATCTGTGTAAACACTTTGCATACCCGCGCACCCCTTTATTCAGCTAAGCAGCCAGCGTTCTGCAGAACACCACGCTACAGACGTGACAACAGCATGCCCCGTTCGAGTCTGCCTGTGCACAGCTCTCTCACCTCCTCCCCTTCCTCTTCGGTGCAGAGAGCAGTGAGAGCGATCGGCCGGGATGAGATGTGAAGTGACGGCTGACCCTTGCTGTGGAGGAGAGGTCCCTACGAGGACCACACAGCTTAGAGGAGGAGAAAGGCCTCCCTATCCCCCATCCATCACCGCATTACAGTTTCCTGTTGGTTAATGGGCTGATTTGTAGTTGTAGTTGTGGCTTTGTAAAAGGGTCTTTGTTTACCACAGTGTTGTTAGCTTTGTTGTGTAGATATTGCGTTGGTTGGGAACACAAAAGCTCTTATTTACTGCCATCCATATTCATAAACTTGTAAAGTAGCAGCATTACTCCACCTGCAGAGCAACCACTGTTATGATCAAAGAATAGAAGTGTCTTGTCGTATTTGTATGAGTTGTAATTGTTAAGTGTAGCTTTGTAAACTGCATGTATGTTGAACCAAAACTTAATTTGTTCGTCATTAGGTATGATATCCCCTTTTATAACATCCGGAATCATGCTGCTGTGGTGGTTCAACCATTTCTACCTCTATAATGTGAACCAACTGCTGTATTAGATTTTGCGTGCCCACTTCCGTTAACTCCTCGTGCTCCCTCTCCAGGTGTTCAACACCTACTCCAACGAGGACTACGACCGTCGTAATGAAGAGGTGGATCCTGTGGCCTCCTCCGCAGAGTACGAGCTAGAGAAGAGGGTGGAGAAACTGGAGCTCTTCCCTGTGGAGCTGGAGAAAGGTGGGAAAGAAAATCTAAGAACAACATAACATTATACCCAGCAGACAGAATCACCCACTTCTGGGATGTCACTTTTTAATTAAAGGTGTGATATTTTTATTTTCTTCTTTCAATCAAGCTTGTTTCTTTATTACATTCTTCATTTCTTTCTTTCAGTATTTCTTTATCCCTTTTCTCCCATTATGACATAACGTTTTGAATGTCTGGCCCAACCATTAATGATGAGTCTTATTTTACGCATCCTGTTTCCATGCAGAAGTAAACTACAAACCTCCTTAGATCACGTTAAAAGACACTGTAGTGCACAGTTTGTCCAAATTCCCCAGCATGAGCTACAAAGAGGTGATATTGCATCCTCTTCACTTGTCTTTTCCTGTTGAGGCTTTCCTGTGTTGAAATCCAATATTGCCAACGACCTAAAATAGACATTGTAGGATTTCACCATCCACTATCTGTTATGTAACCCTAGCAACTCATGAAAAATTAATGCAGGATGGGGATGGACGAATGCTACACTGGAAGGGAATTTCCCATCCAGCATATTTCTTATTTATGTGAAGGCCACCACACTTACTACCTGTAGTAAACATCTCCTACTCTTCTTCATAAATAAAACAATTGTTTGAGTGTATCCATCCATCCATTTTTCCATGTATCCTTCAGCCAACCTGACATCACTATACTAGGAGCCATTTGGGGTTTGATCCAAGCTCACTGGAAAGTTAGGAAATGGAGGCCTTTAACCCTGCTGTGCCCCATCACAAACACATACACACTCACACTTTAACTGTGTGGTCTGTATGTTTGCAGATGAAGACGGCCTGGGGATCAGTATCATCGGGATGGGTGTTGGTGCAGACGCAGGCCTGGAGAAACTGGGCATCTTCGTCAAGACCGTCATCGAGGGCGGAGCTGCCGAGAGAGACGGCAGGTGAGAGCTGCTCTCCTATTGGATATCACACATATTACTGAGCGATTAGCGAGTCTGGAGAGAGCTCATGAAAGCTCAGCGTGTGCGGGACCAAAGATGCACTTGTCACTTATAGTACAAAAATACACACAGCAATTAATCAGCTATTTTGTTTCCGCTTTCCCACCATCACCCTATTTCCCTCTCTCTCTCTCTCTCTCTCTCTCTCTCTCTCACACACACACACACACACACACACACACACACACACACACACACACACACACACACACACACACACACACACACCCACACCCAAACAAACACACACACAGTCACACTCTGTCCCTGTCAGATTTAGCAGCAGGGGTTCGGATTAGATCCACTGGGAGAGCGCACTCTGGGACATGAAGTCTCACACAGGACTGTACGTGTGTGTGTGTGTGTGTGTGCTGTATGTGTATTGTGTAGACATTGTAATAGAGTGTATTACATCTCTTGTATTCTGTGTCAGTTTGCAAAAGTGCAAAAAAAGAAAATTAGAGACTTTTTTTATGAGCTTCCATATTCACAGTATTTCTCTATCTATGTCCCTGGATGATATGTGTGTGTGTGTGTGTGTTGCTGCAAGGAAACTATGTGTGTGTTGTGTGTCTTTGTGCATTATAAAGCGTGAACAGTGCAGAATAAGCACCCAGCCAGGGGTAGCGGAGGAGATGACAGCTTCCCAGCAGGCGAGCTGTGGTTTTCTGCCTCTAAACCACCAGCTTCTACCTATTAGTGTGTCTGTGTGGTTCAGGTTCCCCATAAACAGATTAAAAAACAGATATAGGCACTCCCATTCCATGCAGTATGAGAGCAGTAAGTACTGTAAGCTCCGCATAAACACTGGGAATGCTAGTGCACTGGGGTTGTTTGCGCTAGGTGTGTGTCCTTCGGGGATTAATTTTTTTCTGTTATGTAGCAGCCAGGGCTGGCATTTTCAGGAACACATGAGAGTGAGATTAGTTAAAATGTAGCGAGCAGAGAGTCGGGGGATAGGAGTAGCAAGTGAGGAAAAGAAACAGCTTGTTCAGAAGTGAGAAAAGTTGATCCTGTTCTAAGATGACAGTTACACTGACTCCAGAAAGTCTCATTTCCCTCAGTGAGTGGGAGAAGTAAGTATGAAAAGTTGAAAAGATCAGAGGAAGGCTGTGCTAAAGCTCAAGTTCAATTCATTTCTGAGCCTGCAGATTTGAGCCCCTTTTTTCATTTATTTAAACTGAACAAAAATATTACTGGTTCTCAGTTCTCCACAATCTATCCAATGTAGTAGTAGTAATTAATGAATGCATGACTCGAAAGACAGGGCCTGTGTTGTTCTTGAGAAACTATCCTTGCTTACATTTTTAGCCGTGCTAGCAGCGCAGAAAGCTGCCAGAAAATCTTTCTAACTAGGTTAACATTGTGAAACGGTTGTAGTTTGGTTAGGTTTAGGCTACAAAAGTACATACTGTAGTTCAACATTGAGTTATTATTTTAACCCAAACCATGATTTTTTTTCCCTAAAGCTTACCAAGTAGTTTTGGTGACTAAACCAAACCAAACTGTGGTTAACGTTGTGAAAAGGTCGCAGTTTGGTTAGGTTTAGGAACCAAAACTACTTGGTTAGGTTTGCAAAAAGATCATGGTTTGGGTTAAAATAATAAGTTAAGTTTCATGTGGGACTCAAACAGCAGTCTCGGGGGTGAAAGTCCGATGTCTAATCCACACATCCATCCTGACCTGACTTCCTAAAGCTTTTCTGCCAGAAAGCCTTCGAGGCAAACTTCTCCCATGTGCGCTAGCAGCAGTCGGTCTGTCAGTTGGTCCGCAACTTTGGTCTGGACTGCAGAAGACAAGAAGTCAAGTTTGTGTTTAACCAGTGTTAGCAGGCTAACACACCAAACTGAGGTGGTGAACGTGGTAAACATTATGTCTGACAAACACCAGCATTTTAGTTTTGTCATTGTGAGCATTTTAGCATGCTGACGTTAGCATTTAGCTCAAAGCACCGCTATGTGTACAGCCTATACCTCACAGAGCTGCTAGCATGACCGTAGACTCTTAGTCTTGTTTTGTTTTAGCCTGCATATTTTATTATATATTTAAACTAAAGACCAAAAAAAATACAATAAACATTCACAATTAGCATGTTTTTTTTAAATATAGTTTTACTTTTTATCTTTTAGTGTATGTAAAACATATATTCAAAGCTAAAGATTTATTTTAGAGGTGTCCTGGTGGCCTAGTGGTCAAGACGATACAATATAGTTGCAAAGTCTCTGGTTCAGTTTCGGCTGGAGACCTTTGTTGCATGGCATACCTTATTGTGAAAACACGCAATTAACAATTCTGTCAGTTTCAACTTGGATCCCATTTGCTGCTGACCTTTCCACAAACGGAGCAGAAGATGGAGAAGAAGAGAAGAGAAGAAGGAGAAATACTTCTTCTTGACATCTTTAAAAATGTTTTGATAGCGTAGTTCAGCTTAATGCAGTGTTCAGACATTAAATTGCATGATTAGTGCCTCTATTACTGTAGAACAGAATCGTCCTTTTTTTTTTGTGAATCTGCAGCTGTCCCCATGATGGATTTCACAATGAACCTTCATCACAATATGAGGGAAATGAACTGAAGAGTCAATATATTAGTAATAAATGGATAACTTGTGCATATTTATTCTCCCTCTAAGTGCTATCGCGCTCTCACACACACACTCAGGGGAGGAGTCACTAGCCAGAATGTAATTTCCTTCCACCGTTACCCTTTCCAGCTATAGGGCTTTCTCTCTCTTGCTGAGTCGGACTTAATGGTCTGACGCACACACACACTCACAGGCAGACAGATAGATGGGCTTGGCTGTGGCTCACTGTATTGTCTGGTGCAGATGACCCTAGGTGTGTGTGTGTGTGTGTGTGTCCTGGGGTGAGATGGAGGTTATGAGTAATGTGTGTTTTGGTTTATTTGTATGAAACGTCACCTTCCTTTGTTGTCAGTTAGTTCCCCCCCCGCTGCCTTTGCTCAGCATCTGGATGTCAACCAGCCTCGGCCACCTAAAGCTAAATCGAAACGTTAGATGCTGTGAAGGTCAGAAAAGAGTCTGAGCTGCTGACTGACAGACAACCAGCTCGCTCTCTGTCTGATGCGTCTCTATACATCCATGTGACAGCTCCGCTTGATGCGTTGGGTGTCACAGGTTTGAGTCCTGTAGCTGCAGCCGCTGTATGTTGCGACAGCCTGAGAAAGGGGCTGAAAGGACACTGGTTACTGCAGTTGTGGACGCAGCCAGCAGAGAACATTGATTGATTTGGATCTTGACTTTGCAGAAAATTTGTTCAAAAATTCAACTGCAATTTGCAGAGGGTTTTGCATTAAGGTTTTTGGAGCTTAACCCACTCTAGGGACTAAAGAAAAGATAACTCAGCCTCTGCTGCACTGACTTTGAGCAATCTTTAATTAATCTCTCAAGTCCCTCAAGTTTATATAAGTGTTATTCTAAATCACTTGAACACTCTTTTAATAATACAGGTCCCTAAAAACGGTTGAAATTGAATTCTTACCTTTTCATTTTATTCTCTAAAAAGTGAGCCTTTCAGTTGTATTGCCATCATGCAAATCAAGAAAAATTGAGTTAAGAGGGTTTCATTGGTCAGTGGCAAGATGGTGCTCAGACTCCAGCATTCATAAACATTTGCACCAAACACTGTAGAGTCAGCTTGTTTCAATGTATTCCATTATAGTAGAAATTGTGCGCGAGGAAGAATGTGTTTGTCTAAAGCTTCAGGATAAATGGAAGCTGTAATGGTGGATGTCAAGTGATCTCTGTAGAACTGGATACAACTCTCATGAAACAGTAACTCATTATCTTCTCAATTATCCTGAGTGTCATCACTCTCCAGAGTAGTTGTGCTGGTTTGATTGGACCATTTTATATCATAAAAATGTGCCAATTGGATAAGATTGAAGTGTTGCTAAGTTGTCTGTGCTCATAGATATTGAAGAGACTGGTAGAAGTCTGACATTTTTGGCAGGCTTCTTGCGTGTTGTTATTACTTGGACCTTTACAGTGGACACCAAAGTGGTTTGTTGTAGAAGAAAATGATGTATGTGTTGGGCCTTCAAGCAGTGAAGTATTAGCACAATATGCTGTTTTGTTGAAAATTAATGAGAGCTAGTTTTTGTTTTATTCATATGTCGAAGAAATTATTCAAAACTCAGATTCAGAATCCTTCTCAGTCTGGTTTTTATGCAGATTTCCAAGTGGATTTATTAATTGAATATTTAGCAGGGATGTCTCTTTGAGGTGATTTGTTCACAATTCCCCTGTCATGAATAGTGGATCATCAGGAGTTTCAGGTCAAGAACTTAGCTGACCTCTCATCGTGTCCAGAGCAGAGAGGAAACTCCGGCTGTGTTGTGGCTCAGGGCGAAAGGCTAGCTGGCCTCCATGTCCTCGTTAGCCCTCCTAGTTTGTTTTGAGCTTCATCACTTCTGTCTCTTGGTTAGGCATTAGTCTGGAGCTATGGCAGGGGAAATTTGTGACTGCAAAAAGTCTTGTAATTTTGAAAATAACTGAATATGCATTATAGGCCAGTTTGTTTGTCCCTTGTGCCTCTTGCAGTAGTTTTGCTGCACAAGTCATAATGTAATTCTGACATTTATTTTTGTAGTCAGTCATTTGCAACAGGGACATTGTGCATGAGGTATACATCACTTTCAGGCCACACAGACTGACACACCAGAATCACCTGTAAACCGAAGACACTAACACTTGCACACAGTGTTGAATGATGCTTTCCCTTGTGTGTGTGTCAGGATCAAGGTGAATGACCAGATCGTGGAGGTGGATGGGACCAGTCTGGTGGGCGTCACCCAGAGCTTCGCTGCCTCCGTCCTCAGGAACACATCAGGCGTGGTCAGGTAAGACCCACAAACACGCAAGCCTAAACAAAGAGCTAATCATAGCAAATTATTAGTATGTAGTCTTATGATCTTGTGTTTTCTTAAAGCACAAAAACGATTCTGCTACTGAGGTGAGATGATTTGAACATGGTCTTTGTAGATACAGGACAGAGTGATGTCAGTGGCTCCATTACTATTAAAAGAGTGACATTTCATTCAAGAAAATGATCAGAACAAGGTAAAAATGATGGTACTCCATCATCAGATGAAGCTTAAACATAAAATAAGATGTTAAGATTCAGTGCTTGATTAAATGTAGTTGTTTATATTGCATACACACATCAGATTTGTATGTTTTCACCCACTGATGAGGATCTTTGGATTACCATAAGATTATAGAAGCCAAAGTGTGTCAAGCAGCTATCAGCCCCAAGAACCAGGCTACCATCGTACAGTATCAGACATAATTACTAACAAACCGAAGCCTCTAAAAATGTCCTTTAAATTCAGCAGTGATCAGTGATGTCTACGCAGGAAAAAATGAGGACAGTCTCCACTTTTCACTCCCACTGCATGGTATAATTCTGAATGCTGTTCGTCCTGCTGTCATGGTGCAAAAGCTGCAAGAACAGCCACTCAAGCAGCCATGCTCAGTGACATTGTGTTTGGCAGGCCCCTTAGCAGCATTACCATATCTGAGATAGGTGAAGATGTGGGAACACAATATGTGACGAAGTCTTGTGTGTTTGACAGTCGAGCAGTTTTTGGCAGGGGTCCGCTTAGAGCAGTGGGGAACAGACAGCACACACACACACACACACACACACACACAGCATGGCAGGAAGGCTTTGATTCGGAAAGCCAGTGCTATCCTTGGCAACGTTGTGAGCCTGCCATCTCAGTTCTCTGTTGTTTCTTGCTCTTGTCTTTCATTTTTCTTGGTATGGTTTACTGTAGTGTCGTCGTCTCTCTCTTTGTTTTACCACCATCGTCTGCTATGTGCAACCCCCTCTCTATCTGACTCCTCCTTTTTACTCTTCCTCTCTGTCACTATCCCACTTTTTACTTCTCGCTACGTCTCGTGCTGTTTTCACACCTCTTTACATTCTTGTGAAGCCTTGTATTCTCCTATTTGGCTTAATTTTTGGATTCATCCATAGACACACTACACATGGTGAGACAGCTGTTCTATCGGTGTTAAATAATCCAAGACCTCAGTGTGGTTTTCAACCTCAGTCCTATTCTGGTCGACACGTTCTCTGTGGGACTCGGCCATGGAAAGAGTGCCAAGGGAAAAGCTGGTGGCTGAACAAAGACATGTCCAACTGTATCAGAACATACTGTTGGCTGGACAGATGCTGTTTGCTGAACTAATATTGACAATGGGAGTTTTTTCCACATACCAGGATGTGGCACTATAGGTGAGGCAGCCTTGAAAAGGTTCCATCTACCACCTGTCCGTCTATCTAGCAAGTATAAATAGATTAATATAAGCAGTGCAGAAAGTTTAGAATAATCTGCCTAATAAAGATCTAGAGTTACACTGAATTACTTATGTAAGGTGTAGCACATGAAATATACAACACTGTGACAATCTTATAGCGAGTTGTAATGATAATTACACTCACTGTTATTTCTCAAGACCTATTTTCTCTCGCTCTCTGCTCTCTCACTATTTCAATCTTCCTCCATCATGTCTCACCCACTCACTCCTCCTCTTCCTCCTCCTCCTCAGTAAATCCTTCCCTCTCTCTGTCTGATCACCAGAGGTTTTATGGCCAACTGTCCTAGATTTGCCATTTTAGCTATATTTAACCCTGACTTCCAGCAGGAAATCATCCAGGTTTTAGTCAGAAGTTCCCTCCACCCCTCTGGCAGCGTAAAACACAGTTTTTTTTAAAGGCCCTGTCATATAGAGCACTTGTGGGGAAACACAAGAGAAATATGTTCTGTAAAAATAGAATGCATGCATGGCTTTGTCTCACTTTTGGAAGACAGTTGCTGAATTAAGGCCTACTTTTGGCCCAACATGGTTTGATGCACATTTATTGGCTATAAAGGTACACTAATTGTGTGAGTTGCATCAACATAATAATCTTAAAATCCAGTCCAAGCTGACATGAGTTTACAGCAGCCTTCCTTTACACAATACACCTTTAACCCAGTGTCGTTACTTTTTGTGCCACAAATAAGCATGAACTTATATTCACCTTCTTGCATTGATTGTCCTTTTCACTTTTAAAGGATGAGGTTGCCAATATTTTATATTTATTTTACTGTCAACAAATCCCATGAAAAGGCCCATATCAATTAATTGATCCTTCCAACTAAGAATCCACTGTGGAGCCAAAACCTGACATAGCTTGTTCCTTTGTGCCATTGAATTACATTGATGTCCAAAAACACATCAATGAGCTACACTGTTTCACTGGGTGACATCTTCCTTCATTATGATGGAGACGGACATGTAGTTTATTTAGAGTCATCCAAATACAGCATCCTACTCTCGTAAGTACTCATTAGCGCCCCAAATGTGTATTAGTCCGCAGCTGAAAATAGTCCCCAGCAAATGCACTATTTACTCTTTTTTGGGTTACATTTACTAAAAAGTTCAGTGCCCAGCTGCTTTAGGAAACTACTTAGCCTTTTTGAAAAATGAAACTAAACATTTGTGGCCTGTTTTTAAATATGTATGTCTTCAATGGAACAAATGGGTTCAGAAAATATTGACAGAAGGACTGACACACTTTTGGTTTTGGTCTTTTATGGGGATTTGTTTAACATAAGAAAAATTTAGAATAACATCTTTATTCTCTAACTAAGTCTATCATGATGCACCCAGTGTTCACAACCTAAAGAAAAAAAAAGTTTAACAAAAAGATGAAACCTCTACATGACTTTAAATATAATGGATAGCACATCTCCACCATGGTCGACCAGTCATATCTGTTATATGTCATATGTGTAAACCTGTGCTGACATCCTTAATGCCTGTCAAGCCAGTGCCACTTAATGTGGAAGACACGTGTCCTGTAGCACTTCTCCCAGCATCACTTTCTCCGTCTTTCCTTCCTGCACTTGAGCTTTCTTTTTCACTCATTAAGCAAAAACTTTAAAAAAATTGTCCCTTCGAGTTCCTGCACCATACTGTATATTTAACAAGAGCCATGTCTGTATTAATTGGAGTAGATTAGATCAGTAGTGAAAGTTTCTGCAGTCGAATTGAAGCAGCGCTGTGTGTGGCAGCCCCAGAACAGTGGGAGACAGGGAGGAACCAAGACAGACTCCCCATGCGTGAGGAGAAAGGCTGTTTCCAGGTCAGCTGCTCCTCAGACCTCCCTGCTGTCCAAAGGCTTGTTCCAGTACAGAACTTAGCTTAGCCAGGGCCATCTCTCTTTTCTTTTTTCTTACTTTCTATCTCTGTCCTGCCCTTCAGTTGTTCCTTCACATGTAGATCAAATACACCTCTCTGCTGGAGCGTAAGGCCTTTTCCACATCGCCTTTAGAAATATATGAAAGAGCTCTCGGGAACTGAATTCACTTGATTAGGCCCTAACTCGAATCCACTGTCTCTCTCTCTCTCTCTCTCTCTCTCTCCCTCTCTCACTCTCACACTCTCAATAGGTAGGAACATGGTCACACTCTCACACACAGTTATAGAACCCCTGCTGGGTTAGAGATTTCCTGGAATAGGTCTGAGAAGTTTTTATACATCGTTGCTTGGTTTTTTCAGAGCTATGAGAAGAATAAACTGGAGATGATGTTGTGAATAAAGTAGCAGTACTGTTATTTGCAGTGAAGCTACAATGGAGGGGGGAGTAAATCAGTCTGCCTTTTCCCTTTTTTTAGATTTATGATCATGTAAACTATTTGCTCTTGAATCTAAGATGACTATATCCTTATTTGTCCCTGTCATAAGATAAGATAAGATAAGATAAGCCTTTATTGTCCCACAGCGGGGAAATTTTTAGCGTTGCAGCAGCCAGCAAAAGTGTCATATATAGAAATACAATAAAAATAAATAGAAAAATAGTCCTATACACAGTATAGACAGAAATAAATAATAGAGTGACTGAGTGCAATTGTAAGTATGAACAAATAGATAAGATAAAAATATTGCACATATATAATATACATGTATATGAAAAATATTTCACAGCAACATATGAAGTAGATAACATCATGAATACAATATATGTATGAAGATAATGCACAGCAGTAGATGAAGTATAGTAGTGAATAGTCTGCACACTGACAGTCAAGTAGATTACCGGGAGTTGTACTGATTATAGAGTCTGACAGCAGCAGGCAGAAAGGACCTACGGTACCTCTCCTTCAGACAAACACACACACACACACACACACACACACACACACACACACACACACACACACACACACTATTTGCACACTATATTTTGGACAAAGCTAAACCTTGAAGAAGTGATTGCACTTTGTCCACATTTTAAATTGATATATATTGTAGGTAGGTCCCATGTGTAACTACAGTTGTTAGTAGTCAGTAGCTCAGTAGCCCACGGCTTTCTCCATTTAGTTCCATGCCAGGCTAATAACAGGCTGCTTGGCCGAGCTGACTGCCTTCTCGCATTATTATGTGTATCCTGTCTCCCAGCCCTGCCCTGATACGTCAGCAGATATCGCTGTCATTGCAATGTGGCTGTGGGCCTCTGCTGCTCTCACACAGTGACTGCTGCGGTCATTTCACTGAACAAATACACACCAGTATGAGCGAGAGAGAGAGAAAATAAATTTGAGCAGAAATTTAGTAAATATACAAGATTACATATGCCTTTAAAAGGACATAACTATCAGGAATAATGTGCAATGTATCTGTCCTTTATTTAAAGGTGTTGTCTGTCCCATTTTTAAACTTCTGTAGGACATTGTAAAATTAAATGTTACCATAAACAAATAAGGCATGGTAGACCATTTAAAATTTGTTTTTATACTAGCATTTATCAGAGACTACATTTCCCATAAGCCCTTCACGTCACTTCCTGTTTTAACCCTTTGCTACAGAAGCAGATTTTCTAAAAAATAAATAAAATAAAAGTGCAGTAACTGTACAGGCTGGTTGACTCTGTATGTGTTGCCGGGACTGTCCGTAACGGCGCGTGTTGTTGCAGGTTTGTGATTGGTCGAGAGCGTCCGGGCCAGCAGAGTGAGGTGGCCTCGCTCATCCAGCAGACCCTGGAGCAAGAGAGGAGACAGAGAGAGCTGCTGGAGCAGCAGTACGCCCACTATGACGCTGATGATGACGAGGTAATGACCGTACACAACCCTGGCCACTGAATAGGATGCTGTAGACTTGAAGGTGCAATAAAGGATTGTGCACATATGAGATTATGTATTTCATAGTGTGGATCTTAAAATATTTCCAATGTGCAAATAGGGTAAGATGCCACCCGCTTAATGAGAGGAACATTATCTTATATTAATAAAGCTCATTATATCTGCATTTATTTGAAGTTCATCAGGACACACACTTCTTATACATGACACTGTATCGGAAAAATGTTGTCACTTAATGTAAATCAGCTCCCTTCTTATGACAGTTGACTGGAGGTTTTAGCTTATTAACTCCATAAAACTGACTGACAGTAGACTTTGATGCTGGCACACAGCCACAAAGAGGACACCATGTGAGCTTCAGTCCTAGAGAGCATCACTCAGCGTTTCCCCCTCTGATGCTGCTGCTTACTCACAGCACTTTTAATCCACCAGACACTGAGCTCATGGCCCTGCAACTCACGCTATGTGTGTGTGTGTGTGTGTGTGTGTGTGTGTGTGTGTGTGTGTGTGTGTGTGTGTGTGTGTGTGTGCCCTGGAGACACACGTGCATGTAGACAAACTCACACTGTATGTACACATGAAATCACACACAGTAATGTAAATCAATGCAAAGTGTACCCTCACAAACGCACACAGGAACAGCTGCACTCATGCATAGATTTACATGCAGACACACACACTCACCCAGGCATCTCTCATTAGCGTTGTTTGAAGTCTTTCATTTTCTGGCGGATGGTGAATTGAGAGCCTTCAGGCATAAGAAACTCCCCGCCAGGCCCCAGGAGCTGATCCTGGCACTCCCATAATCCCGGCCCCATACACATGTAGGCTCTTATTAAAGCTCCTATGAAGAGTTGAGGCTCGATTTCGGCCGTCAGCAAAGACCTCACTGTGCTTTGCAGAGTCTGATTTAAAAACGCAAGAAACCTCCCTCCTTCCACTTTCTTCCTGCTGTCTGAAAAACAACTTGAGATTTTTTATTTGAATGAACACCCTGTGCCACAGATCCCCAGAAAGGACACATAAACATAAGAAGGGTGATTGTATTAAAATTCTTAATCCATACATAGATTACAAACCTCTGTAAAAACCACAGTGGAGCACAAAGCCATACATAACTCCCTACGTAACTGCCGATAGGGTAAACAGTTACAAAACCATTACATAGATCCATGGGGCAATAAAAGGAAGTCATCAATATTACTATCTCTATAAATATTAGAACGAGTTCTCACCGGGTGGGCGGGGAGGGAGGTTATTTCTCACTCTTAGTGCTGCCAGGGTAGATGTGACAGGCAGCTCTTTATTGGCTCTGGGGCTCCTGTCCCAAGAGGAAAGGATGCTCCTTCAGTTGGCAACAGACAACACACACGCACATGTCAGTCCATTTGTGTGTTTGATTACAAGTAATCTAATACACATGCATGCCCATCTGTCAGCAGTTAAATGCGGACACACACGTGGGAGAAGCATGGACACACACACACACACACACACACAGCAAAATATGTAAGTCTCACCTTTATTGCTACTTGTCTTTAAAATGAGACAAACATTTTAAATTAAATTAATTGTGTTTTCAACTGTTTTCTGGACAAAACAAGCCATTTGAAGACATCACCTTGGGCTCTGGGAAATTGTGATGCTCATTTTTCTGTTTTCTGATATTTTATAAACAATGAATAAAAAAATAATATCTACAGAATAATGAAAATAATCAGCAGTTGCGGCCCTAGACTAGGATACAATTTTGCTTGTTTTACAAATTATGTAAATGTGAAGATACAGAATAAAAGGCTGATTGTTCCACTAAAATCAACAAAAAGTAACACATCAATCAAGAATGAATAGAAGTAGCTGATTTGCATTACCGATCTGACAGATCTATTCTCTCACGTCAGCACCAACATGGCGACACGGGAACACACACACACACCACATTTACATGGGATGGATAGTAGAGAAGTGAAAGATTCTCACTTCTCAGGATGGTTTTATGATTACAGAATTGGTCATATGAGGATAAAAACACAGTGAATTGACATTTAGCACTACATCCATAAAATGTGGGTTTAATTATGTTGAACAACAGATTTTGGCTGACATGAGTGAACGCTATAAACAATTTGTAAACTGCTAATTATAGTAACTCCCCTATGACACGAATGCTGCAACAGAGGTTTTTAGTTTATTGACTTAAATTTAAAAATAAAAAAATTAAATACAACTTTACGTAATCAAATAAAAAACATTAGGTCCAATAAAACAATATTACATATACAATACAATTATTTTAGCGCATACACATACAAACAAACACTCTTCTGCCCTTTCCTCTAGTGAGTAACAGTCATTATGCCGACATCATACTCATATTAGACATTCATAGTGCAGATCATCACACACTGAGCATCCTCTAAACAACAACAAGATTTCTCCTTAAATCACTGCTTCCTCTCCCGATTCTTCATGCATGTGGTCGGAGGTGATGCATTTATCATATGCAAATTGGTGTTTGACTGCCCTCTCATGTGTTCAATGGTTAACTCCACCTTCAGTAAATGGGACCTTAATGTAAGATGCCGGTACCATGGCAACAAGCAAGCCCATTATGGAAATGGGACTCTGTGTGTCGGTGATGCATGCAAACAAATCAGACCTGAGCGCTGTTATCTGGGTGGGAGATAGATGGAGAGAAGTGCAGGGAAAGAGATGAGGAGAAGATATAGGCCAAGATGATGAGAGAGGAGATGAGACTGTGTGTGTGTGTGTGTGTGTGTGTGTGTGTGTGTGTGTGTGCATGTGTGCTACATGTGTGAAAGACAAGTAGCTACGGAAAGATGGATTTTAGATAGACCAAACAAGATAGATAGAAAGACATGCAGAATAAATATAGCATACATTAATTCTCTTAATTGTAAAACCATTTATTTCTATTGATCTTTTATGGATATTAACACGTAGATGATAAAATGTATTTTCATTTCTATTATAGGCTTGCTATCAATCAATGTGGCCTGATTGATAGGGTGGGAGAAAGTTAGAATAGGTTAGTTGTGTGATGTTAAGAGGGAGACAGGGATGTTTTCACAGAGTAGCTCCACTGGAAATATCAGCTTCTGTTGGTCGTCGGCCAATGAGTGAATCAGCCGATCCATTTAGATCCAACGCCTAATGGCCGATGGCAACATTCATTATACAGTATTTTGAGAATCAGGGAAAAGAAAAACAGCCTTGAAGACATGCAGCATAATGGCCTACATTATTGTCAAGCCACAAAATGTTCAATGTTTCAATCCTGTTAAACACTTATAATAATACTACATAATAATGAGTTGTTTCTGGTGACTTTTATTAGTCACAGGTTTGTTTTTTTTATAAATCCTAGTTTGCTAACATCTAGAATAAACTCCATTAGAGACACAATGGGCTCAAACTTCACTAGTTTTGACCCGTAACCTCCTTACACTTGAGGCGAGATGGTGACTAATGTTTAAAAATAATAAAAAGTGGCCAATACAACTTATCTTTTGGTTTATTTATATAGAAATGACACTCATGGCTGACCAGGCTGTCATAGCGATTTATTTTTGACAAAGTTTTGGCCAGCTAAAGTGGGTTACCCTAAATCTTATATAACTGGTAGCATTAAAATAGCATTACTTGTGCAAAATAGTAAAAAAAAGGGATGGCATGAGGAGCTGACATGCAATGTGCAGCCGGTGGAGCAACGTGGTGCACTCTGGCTGGAGTAGCTTTGAGGAGAGATGGGAGATGACAGAGAGAGAAAGAGAGATGAGACAAACGGATGCTGCACTTGGACAGCTGGATGTCCGACTGACTGGTTTCCTTATTGAAGGGTGAATGCTAATATAGTAGCTCTTCTGGTGACTAAAGCAGGCTTTTCATGACAACTGTCGCTCGCAGATTTCATCAGCTGCAGCTAGCTAACAGGCTGTTAATTAACTCCATGAGTTGGTTAACTGTTTAATGTTTTCAGCTGATTCATTTTAAAAGAAGAATCTTGTCAAAAGGGTTTTATATGCACTTGATGGCTCCATGCATGATATTGTGCCTCATGTATTACCACTACAGTCACAGAGGTGAGCCCTGCAATCTTTGAGAAACCTAGAAGGTTGTTTAATAATACTTATCATTGTTCTGTAGTTATTTTTCCAGAATCGCCAAAGACTCTTATAACCATCTGAATAAATAAATATTTCTTCTTCTGCACCACAGAAAATGTTTTAACCCGTTTCCCAAGTTGCACCACTTTTTTCTGATCCAAACAGAAATGGTAGCCGGAAATGACACATCTCCTTACTGTACTACTATCAATTATATTAATATATTGTGATGTTTCTTTCCAATATTTTATATTTTCATGCAAAATAAGGCATTAATATTTTGTTTGTATTTTACAAAAATAGCAAGGACAAATCTGCCTGGATGAGGAAATGCAGTTCTCCATTCTTCTTGCAGGATGGAAGAGAAAGTAGATCTCACTCACATCCGTACACTGTTCAGTTTGTGTGAAGTGTATCTGCAGAAAACTGACTTTGCATTTCCTCTCACAGCAGACGGGAGAGTACGCCACAGATGAGGAGGAGGCGGGGACCACGGTGCCAGGCGAGGAGAAGAGCATCGAGGTGTTTGACTTGCCAGAGACAGAGGACATCTTGTCTCCCTCGGAGTTAGACGCCACCAAACTCTACCAGAAGTTCAGAGAGGTGAACTCAGATACTTTCTCTGATGGGAGCCCACCACATTTTTCTCTGTCAGTGCTTTGAAGAATACATTTAAAAGAATAAATATACCCACACACCCACTAGAATAACTTGGCCACAGAAAAAGAAGATAATTCCATCAAACAACAAAAGATACCAACACAGTGGTGTCTAGCACCACTGCTTTACTTGGCAGAGTTATATTCTTTTGTCAAGATCTATGATCCGCTTACCCTCCCTAATTCCTAATCTGAATGATTAGACTTGTGGATACAAAAGCAGTGTAAGACCTATGCTCATTACATCTCTAATTATCCATGGTTGGTCTTTAAACCTGTATTTGAATCGATTTGTATCCTGATCTTGGCAGCTAATAACACCACCGGCCTCTGAGAAAAGAAACCCGTTTAGTTGAACTTTTGCTGCCATCGCTAACAATGAACTCACCTTAAAAACTACAGCAATAAAATGGAAAATTAATTCACTGACTGTTAACTCGTTTAGGCTTTTTAGGCTGCTGAGAAGCTGGTGATATTGATTGAACCCTCCAGCACTGTTTTTGGCACCAAAAACACTTCAGCCTTTCTGTAGACTGCCACAATAGCTGTATGACACATTTAACAAATGGCTTCAGCTGCACTGCAGGCACCGCTGGGGATATCGAGTGAAACTATAATGTAATCCCTGGTCACAGGATGTATACATTTGTTCCATTTTCTCATTTTCTCTGGATCTTGACCTCTCTCTCCCAAAGTGCAGCTTTTAAGCTTTTACCTTTTTTCGTTTAAAGGGCTCTTCATTTCCCACTCCTTCCTTTATTTCTCTTTGCTGCCTTTTACACACCCGAGGAAAAAAGAAGCCAGGCAGCTGGGAAATAAGCCTTTTTAAAAAAACAAGAGGAACAAGATGTGATAGTAAAAATGTTCTTGTAGTTTGACAGTGAACAAATCTCCCTTCAACCTTTTTATCTCCTTAATGTCCTTTTGTAAAAAATAGTATTCCCTACCAGGCTGCTGTTCAAGTCCATTTACTTTTTGATGATGTCTTGAACTATGTTTTGGAGCCAAGAGTAATCATTAATGCCTTAGTCAACACAGACGCAGTACGCAGCACTTTTCTAGGCACACACACATACACACACACCACTAAATGCTCTCTTTAAATCCTTTAAGTCTTAGTTAGTTCACCTCAGGAAGACACGTGAACCCACATTAGAAACTGTTAATGAATTCTCCACAAAACGTGAATTTGATGTGGTATTTGTGCATAGATTTTCTAAACATTTTACCAAATTCACATTTGGAAGCAATTTCGTGAGAAGAACAGAATTCTAATCAAGATGTCAAGATGTGCAAAAATACCAAATATGCTCTGCTGAGCTATGAGGAAATGTGTTTAAAATAATGCCAATGCATCTAGAATATTTCCATTTGATATAATAGTGTAGCCATAAGAAACATGGCACTCAGTTTTAAGGATCATAAAGCTTCAAGTAAGTGTTACAGACCACCCGATACAGATTGTGTTGCTTTGTTATATAGTGGGTAAAATTATGTTCTAACTGTTAATTTACTTAAGTGGTATTTAAAGGATAGGTTCACATTTTTCTAGTCTGTCTTGAAACAATACTCACATGCCCATGTGTGCATTGATTGAAGAAGTTATTCCTGGCTATAATCATTCCTCCTGTTCATACGGGACATCAAAAGATCCCCTCCAAATTTGCTTCCAATGGAAGTGATGGGAGGACAAAATCCACAGTCCTCGTTCTGTGCAACAATACTTTCCAAAGTTTATTTGAACTTAATATGAGTGAAATCGAGAGGGTATCTTCCAAAGTTACAGTCTTTTTAGGACAGATTCCGTCTTTCTGTTTCCCCAGACAGTCAGTATTTCTTTGCTGAGCTGCAGTGGAGGGATAGTAACATAAAGATGTAACTTTAGAAGATCCCAACTTGATTTGTCTAACTCAGACTGTTGAAACCTCATAATAACTTGTGATAAACTTTGGTTTTTATTTTTGCACCGATTTCGTCCACCAACTCTTACATTGGATTCTAATTAGGAGGGGATCTCTTAACAGCCTGTAGAGAACAGGAGGAATGATAAAAGCAAGCAGAACTGTTGTACCTAGGGGCTATTGTTTTAGGACAGACTTGAAAAAGCATGAACATATTCTTTAATGTGAAAAAAGATTCAAAGGGTAAAAGAAAGTATGGTCACTGTTAGTAATGTTACACTTCAAACTCTCCCATAGCTCCCAGTGTCACTCCTTTCCTTTTTCCCTATTTCTGCCTCACTTACTAGACCTCTCATTTGCTCCCATTTCCACATCTCTTGTTCCATATCCATTCTTTCTCTCCATCTCCTCTTCTATTTTATTTCTGCTCTGTCATTATCTCTCTCCCTCTCTTTGTCTGCCTCTAAATGACTGCTCATCTCAACTTCCATCCATAACTCCTTTGTTGCTTTCTCTCCATTTCCAACTCTATCCATCTAACATGTTCCTCTTATATATAAACAAGCCTTTTTGTTTTTGATTTTATCCATTTTTTAGTTTTAGACATTGCATTGGGTGACATTTTCTCATAAACAGTTGAAAAATTGTTGGATACATTGTATGAATTTATAGATTTAATGCTATGTTGAATTACTTTTAAAACTATCCAGCTATTTATCTGTCTCCACTATCAATCTTTTGCCGTTCCTTGCCTCTCCTCTGAGAGTGTGCGTCAGTGCTGGAGCTGGGATGCTGTCAAGGGAGGACAGGGTCGGCTGCCTCCGTCCGTCACACTGTATCGACAGCAGAGAGAGCCTGCGCAGCCATGCATTTGATTATCTGACCGCCCTCTCTTTTCTCTCCTGTATTCTCTTTTCTCTGCCTCTGCTCCCAACAGCTCCAGATCAAACATACAGTGACCGAGGCCGAGATCCAGAAGCTCAAAAACAAGGTAGGAGATTAAAACTGTCAGCGAGCAGGCTGGTTGTGGGCACAAATAACTGAAGTTGGTCAGTGGTCAAACAATTTGTAAATGGATGTGGGGCTAGTGTCAGGACAACAGGGGAGGCAGGGGTTCATGTGGCTGGTAGGGAAGCTTTAGAAATAGATTTTTATAGATTTAGGAATATATTTTGTTCTTTAGGAATAGGAAGCAGTTTATTTTACTTAAACAGTGGCTAAAGTACCTATAAATCTGAGATATCTTTCAAGACAAGCTTCTTGCAAGCAATAGTTGCCTTTGCAGTATCTAATTTAAAAAGTCTGTAATTGTATGTATATTTCAGTCGTGTACCCTTCAATGTCCTGCAAAATTTTCTTTTACTGAGTTAACTAAGTAAGTGTAAGTGCACATGTGTGTATGTATGTGTGTATGTACCTATAGACACATCTGAAGTGTATCATTTATATGCTCTGTCAAATGTCAATGGCCCAATTTCGATTAATTCAAATGAATGTGCTGAGAGTTGATGTGATCAAATTCATTAGAGAAGTGATGCCTAAAAAGCTTTTTTCAGGAGTAAGGATAGATCCAGTTTTACAGAGAAATAACCCTTTGGTCTCAACCAGTTCAATATTTTTTGGGATGTTTTCATGTAGTTGCAACAGCAAAACTATTAATGCTTTGATGTGAGGGACAAACTAATATAACTAACTAATATAATCTAGTAGAATATGAAAGCTTTTATTCCAAAACACACTATCCTTTTTGAGAAAAAAAAACATGGGATTCTTTACTCAGTATTAGTAACATTTCCTATTAAAAGTTCCCATGTTGTAAGTAAAGTTGCTGTTTGTCCCCTTCCAGCTGGCGTCAGTGGAGAGGGAGAAGCAGCGCTGGGAGAAGGAGAAGAGCCAGCTGAAGGCCAGCATCGAGGAGAACAAGGAGAGGATGTTGAAGCTGGAGAGCTACTGGATCGAAGCGCAGACCCTCTGCCACACGGTCAACGAACACCTGAAGGAGGCCCAGGCGCAGTACCAAGCTTTAGAGAAGAAGTACAACAAAGCCAAGAAACTCATCAAAGACTTCCAGCAGAAGTGAGTGAACCTGCGTTAAACTGGTCATCCTAATCTGTGATCGGTGAGTGAGGGAGGAATATATTCTGAATATGGAAGATGTAAGAAGACATTTCCAACTTTGCCCTGTTAGATGAGGAATTTAACCACCATTTGACCGTGTTGCTTCAGTTTGAGAAAAAATTACTTTAACTAATCCTGCATTCTCTAACTGAAGTAATTTGTCTGAAATTGATGAAAGTTTTCCTCATTTTGTTGGACCACAGAATGTCCCCGGACCTTACTTTGAACACCACTGGCCTAAGCTATGCTAAATATGACCAAGAGAAGTCATTAAAGACAATGTAAACCAAGAATCATTCAGTAAAACTCATCAGGATGCACTATCACCCGTTCGAAAAAACAATATGAAGCCACCATGTGAAGACTTTTGACTTGTGATATATGTATTTACAACATATTTCAGATTATTCCCATGGCATACATTTTTGTTTGCAGAAAAATGAGATAATTCCAGTGAGAATTTGTGCTGTCTAAGTGTTGCTTTTAGCCCCTTAATCTCAGTGACAGCAACTCAAGGTCTCTTAACTCACAAGCTTTTTCCAGAGTTTTCAATCACATCTCAAGGTCTTTATCAGCAGATGGAGTTAGCTCATGTCATTTCTCATGGAGATCAGTTGTCGGTGGGGAATCAGGTGATAACAGATGGTCATACATGTAGGGGGGAGATAAACCCTGGTTCCTTTGCGTCTGATGTGAACAGCCTCCTTGATCTCCTCTTTAACCTGTTTTGATTTGGATCCCAGGCAGCTTGCCCTGAACTGATGGCTGATGCTTCTTTAGTCTTGTCTTTTTTTTTCATAGTTTAATGTAACATAATGCAGTCAGAAAACTTCTTCTTAACCAACTCTGTCTCCTTGACTTGCTGAGAGAGACACTTCACATCTTGAAATAAAACATAATGTCTATTATAACTCCTACACTTGAACAATTTCTTAAATGAGGTCATTGCATCAATCCTGCCATTAAACATACGCTTTAATTCATCATTTTAGATAAATTCCTCCATTATTGCTTTTTACAGCCTCGCTTGCTTCAATGAGCAGAAAAGAGAATATCTACCGCATCTGTGAGGCAGAGCGGCTCTTTTTATAGCCCGAGTCTTATCCCATTTCAACAGTAAGAGCTGAGTTTCCATTCGTATGCAGCGCAGCCCTCCTGCTTTTCAGTGCGTTGATCTCTTTGGTCAGTCCCATCACAGCCTCTCCTGCTCAGCTCCAGTCTGACTGCCTCTAATTGGCTCTGGGCCTGCAGGCCAAATGGAAGCTAACTGATGAAACTCTCCATGCTGATCTGTAGCAGGGGACTGAGTTGCAGAGGAGAGGCAGCGAGCTCACAGAGCCGGGGCAGAGCAGCCATGAGGAAACGGCTGAATTTAGTGTTCTTGGGAATGTAAATTTATGTGTGTGTTTTTTTTTTTTTAGGTGTAGATATGTGTGTGTGTGTGAGAGTCTGTGTGTGTGTTCACTATGAGCAGCAGGGTCAGAGTGAAATGAGTCACACTGACATCCTGAAACAGCCTCGGCTCCCTTATCGCCACAGCTGAGCGAGAGGCAAGCGCTGTCACACATGGTGACACGTGCACACGCACATAAACGTGTCTTGTTCTCCTGTGTTAACACCCACCTACTCAGCACATTACGATCTCCCCTCCCTCTCGTCTCTCCAGAGAGGTGGAGTTCATCCAGAAGGAGGATGCGGAGAGACGGCGGCTGGAGGAGGCTGAGAAAGCTCACCTGGCTGAGATCCAGGGACTGCAAGTCCGGGTAAACCAGATCTTTTTAAGTTTACTGTGTCTTATCTCTCACCTCCATCCTTCTCTGTATACCTCTGTGTTTTAGTTCTTCTGTCTGTGTCTGCAAATTTCTGCATATTGGCCTCTAAAGAAAACAGCAATCCCTGAAGTGAAAATAAACTAATGAGCAACGCAGTTCTTCTCTGTGCTTAATGATCAAGATCGTTGGGTTTTGCACATTTTATATATTTATACTTTTTCTTCCATAGCATAGGCTATAAATATGTAAGAGAAATTAAATCAAAATCCAGTTAACAACATGATCAAAAAGATCAATTTGTCTTGTAACAGCAGTCTGTCACTACTGTTATCCCTCAAGATAGCATCTGACATATCTTTGCCACTTCTGCCACATAGGGAAAGGTCTTCTCCTCCTTGGACAGTGACAGCACTTTTACTCTGAGTCCAGGGGCCTGTGGTCGGTTCTGTTGTCAGACTCTGTATTCATTTTCTGCTTACCTCGTCTTAAAACATGACAGTTGTGTTGTTTTCTGCTAAAGTCTCTGGCCATGCCCCAAAGCTGAATGGGCAGTGAACCCGACTGTCCCCTGCTATTATTCTGCACACTGAGCACTCATTCTCCTACTGCACTGCATTGTAAAGGGTGAATGGTGAAGTGTGACACAAGCAAGAGTGGTGGGAAAATAGTGTAATCTGTCATTTAAGCCAACAGCAAGACAGAAGGGTTATGCTTTGACTAAACTGACACACTGGATCAAATGTGCTGTAGATTCAAATACTTCACTTGTGCTTTTCATGTGCACGCCTGTAAGAGGCTCAAGCATTTTCAAATTGAATCAAAAGATGAATTCTGTGCTCCTCATCGTGAAGGCCATTTATTTCAGTGCTTTAAAGCAGCTGTTTTGACAGGTAAATGCCTATGGCTGATTAACATTGATCGGTTCCTCTCCCTCTACAGATTGCAGCATTAGAGTCCGAGCTAATGCAGCTGATGAAGCAGAACGGCATCCAGGTCAACAACAACAACAGCAACAGCGCTGAGAGGCTCAGCACTCAGCAGCAGAGCCCTAAAAGGGCTGCAGCACCAGCCAGAGGTCTGTTTGTGAGGGGACTGGCCTCTGCCAGGATCATTATTATGATATTTCTCACTTATGAGAATAGTTCTGCATTGTGGGAAATATTCATTTTCTTGCCGAGAGTTAGATGAGATCATGTCTGTCCAGTAAATATAAAGCTGCTGCTGGCTAACTTAGCTTAGCATAAAAACAGGGGGAAATAGCTTGTCTGGTTCTCTCCAGAGGTAACAAAAAAACAAGTTGAAAAACAAGTTGTAGTTTTACAGGATATTATGTGCGGCACAATTTCTTTGGCTGGGTGCAATGACTTCTTGCAGTCTCCGCTGGTTTCCTGGCCGCCGCACCTTTTAGTTTTTACACTTTTTTTACGGATTAACGTGTAAATGCAACGTGTTAATTAGTGAGCTTTAGAGGTGCTGGTAGGTGGATTTTATCAACATATCAACAGAGCCAGGCTAGTTTCCCCTTGTTCCCATTCTTTGCGCTAAGCTAAGCTAACAGTCTCCTGCCTCTAGCTTCATATTGAACAGACAGACATGAGAGTAGTATCGATGTTTCCATCTAACTCTCTGCAAGAAAGCGAATAAGCGTATTTGCCAAAATGCCGAACTATTCATTTAATGAATGAAGTGACGGCTCCAATAGGAGAGTAAGCGATAACACGAACAACACATCTGCATCTCCTCATATTTATCTTATATGTAGTCTTAAATAAACTTTCAAACTTTCCCTACTGCATTTCTTGTTTAAATAAAGTATCAGCTAAGTACCTAGAATTTTCTTTGTCCCTAAGATGACCCATGATGCAACTTAACAATGTTGCCTTTCCGTTTTTTTTGCCCCTGCCCCTTCCCCTGTGAAGGACATTGAAACGATTGCACGGCCTTGTGGCTAAGAGTTTATGTTTACAGCAAACATGCCCCATGCACGCACAGACAAACACAAAAAATACAATACATACACACAGAGTGAGGCCCGGATTTCTTAACACACACATCCTCCTCTTCTCCGCTGTCTTAACCTACACACACACTTTCCCTCTGACTGTAGCTTAACTTTGGACCTCCGCAAACAAAAACAAACACGTAATTCCTTTTGAGCACATCTGTCTGGCTTTGTTCTCCTCGAGTCTTTTTTAGCGCCGCTGGCTTCATTTCAGTGGCTGCATCTGTCAGAACAGAGAGCGCACAGAGAAGTGCCATATCTGATACTGTACAGTGCAGACGGGATAACAGAGTGATTGGATCTGCACTGAACCGAATGACGCAGCCCATTATGCAATATGAAAAAACGGGGGTTGAGGGAGACGGCTGGAACAGGATGTAAAGGAGAGAGAGCATGTGGGAGGAGAAGACAGTATCTGCTGAAATTATCTTTCAAATATAAATAATTTAGGTTTTTGTCTCATCTGACAGCGTCTCCCTGTGCACTTAGGGAATGAGCAGAAAAATGATAATTGCCTGCCTAATTAATAGTGTTACTTTTGCGGAAAGACTTGATATTTTAACTAAGTTGATGTTTTTTAATAGACTTATTTAATGGGGGTGTCAACACTGGGGCCAAGCCAAATTAAGTGCCTCTTAATAAGACTGGAACAAAAGAAAACATGCATTTGTTCATCAAAAGCATTTGTCCATTAAGTATGTGCATTTTATGGTATATTTTTGTCAAGGTAAATCACAGTTGTTTTTGCTCTCTCTTTTCTTTGTGTGTGTGTGTGTGTGTGTGTGACTCTAGACCTGAGGGAGGGCTCTTCCCACTCACCCAGCAAAAAGAAGAGCTACAGAGGAGTCGCCCGAGACAGCATCAGCTCCACAGAGGGGGAGGTTTGTATTAAAACACACACACACACACACACACACACACAGCTGCACATTTTCAGTGACCAACAGATTTCTTATTTAACAAACATCTGTTAAAATATCGACCAGCTGTGATGTGGACAGGTGTGATTTTTAATAAAACAAGCTCCATTATTCTCATTAGACTACTCTAACATTTAATGTCTTTAATTTCACCACAGGGTGTTTGATTAGTGTGTGTGTGTGTGTGTGTGTCTATCAGCCTGTTTGTGTGTCTTTAACCCCTGTCCATTCCACTTTATTCCATTAATGGAATAATTGCTGCGTGTTGCTCTGCGGCACTAATTGAGTCTGTCACAACTTATTGTCTCTCCCAGTGTGATAATAACAGCCACAGTCTTTTTCTGGATGAAAGGCTCTTGTCTGGCTAATGCTGTCACTTTGCTCAGCTTGAGCAGGACTGAGGTCAGATTGGGTAAACAACTCGAGAAGTGGATCAGAATTGGCAGGAACACAGAAAGCAGGCAGTGTGAGGCTTTCAGGGGAAAAGAGGACGAGGAATTATAGATAATAGACAACTACAGACAATATAATAGAGGTCAAGAAGGGGCACTGGAAATTGATAATTATGTCACATTTTATTTTGATCCAGTTTGTTATATATAAACACCTTTTTTCTTACTTTTCTTGCTGTTGTTATTATTATACTTTGTCTGTACATATGTGTGCGTGTATATGTGTGTAGAGGTTTGTATGTACTGTACAATATTACTATATTTGTACAAAAAGTCAACAAATACAGTTTTTTAAAAAAAAGAAAAGAGGGCGAGGAATTAGAAATGGTGAAAGTATCTTTCAGATTAGTCCGCAGTACTGACTGTTCAGATCACTTTTCCTTTGATCGAACTTAATTCTTACTTTTTTCCATGACCACTTCTGAGCCTTTGCTTTCCGCTCTTTCAAATTTTCATTCATTTTCTTTCCTTCACAATTCTCTCTCTCTCTCTCACTCCCTCTCCAGTGCTTCCCCACATTTCCTTCTCCCTTCTCCTCCATTTGCTTCATCAGTCTTTCTCTTTTTTGTCCCTTTGCGTCTGTCTTCAGGTCTCAGAGGGGCCCGGCAGTCCAGCACACAGTCGTTCTGGTTCGATCCGTAGCGTGGCCTCTTCTTGTGACGGAGGAGCTGCAGTCCTCAGGGCCCCTGGCAGGGCAGAAAGCTCCTCCAGACAAACACTGCACCCGCCATCCACCGCAGGGGCCCTCCAGGACGGTTAGTACACCTGCGCCCTCACTACATCCCATAATGAGGGATCAAATGGTCACCAGTACACCTATAACTATATCTACTGATGGAATTGGCCTGCAACAGTCTAATTTCCAAATGTTTCTCATTATCATATTTCTGTTTTTGTTATGTAAGCTCATCACGTGAAGTAACCTCTGTGTTTGTGATCACAGGTTCTCAGTCTCCTGCCATGTCAAGCCCCTCTCACAGTCTGGAGGAGCAGAGACAAGCTCTGGACCCTGGGTAAGACCACAAATACTGGAATGACATTTTGAGTTGTACGCATACCAACTAACAAAACCTTGCAGATGGCGATATGTAGGAGAGAAAAGCAGATTCATTTGTCAGTTTTTTGTGATTCTTTGGGACCAAATGTCTTTTTTTCCCCTATAAAAACATTTATAAACAACTTCTTGATTGAGAATGTAATCAATTATTTTAAAGGATTGATATGGTCAGAGTGGCACCAGTGATGAGGAAATAAAACTAGACAAGATGGCTGACATGTTTACATTCAGTGTTCAACAGAATACACAGAAAGTATTTAGTGCATCAGTACTGAATAACTGCTCCTAAATGTAATTAGAAATTATATACAAAGTAGTAGTTCAGTTTTTTATTAAGTCCATAGTTTAACAAAGCACCACAAAGATTCTCTATAATGTAGTTGCAGCCTAAATCTGTTCACATCTTTTAGCCAATCAAACTACATTTTCTCTCTCTGCCTATGGTCCGTTCAGGTCCTCCCTCAGGAAAACTAAAGTGAAGGACAAAGATCCCAGAGCCTCACCTGGAAACAGGTAAATAATAACTGCATCACAGTCCCAGTGTTATTTTCCTGCTGCTCCTCTGGCATTAACTGATGAATGACACATCGTGGGACACTGACCAGCAGAATGTCTGCATTTATTTTGTTGTATCTTTCCTAAATGAGTTCAGATCCAGAAACTGTTTATGAAGGCGTGAAAACGTCACAACTGACCCCCTCTCTCTGTCTCTCGCTCTCTCTCTCTTTCTCTCTCTCTCAGCTCCACAGAGCCGTCAGCAGAGGACAGTCCAGAGAAACTCAAGGCCAAGTTACATGAGGTTTGGCAAAAATAATGATTCACTTTACAGATACTTTACAGTGAGGACATTAAAGGACACTTTGTTTTGCCCTCTATAATGTAATGTACTTATAATCCCAGTCAGAGCAGGCGTTTTGCCAGATCCATATACTGATACCTACATACTGTAAGTTTGATGACAAGTTTTCTTATGGTGATGTATTATGTTATTTCTGTTGAACAGACCTCCCTTACATGGCCCCACTTCTTCTCCTATTCATATTACTTGGTATTGTATTCTTTTGTGTTTTGTCCAATTATACCTCAATCCACTGAAATGACAATGAGTTGGTACTCTAAGAGGTAAACGGGGGAATTATTGGACTGCAATCATAGAAATGCGTAATTGCATTATTAATTGCTCGAAAATCAATGACTAGGCCTACATAATCCTAAATATCTCTTATAATCTTAACCATGTCTTCAGCGACACTGTAAGAAATGTCCGTTTTAGCAATCGTATGATCTGTAGTTGTATTCAATTCCAATTTTGTGGAAAAATACGTTCTCAAGTGCAAATCATTGGGTTTCATAATGCATCTTAAATCAGTTGAATGTCATACTGATACAATAAGATTAAAGTTGTTACTATGGGCATTTGTTGCAGTGTATGAACTTGATAACATGAAAACGGTTTCTAATCCTGTGTAATATCAGACAAGACTGAAAAGGAGATTATTTTTGATTCTGCATCAATCCAGTTCTCTTCTCTCTCCAAGCACATGCTCTCAGCTTAAGACGAGCGCACGTTAGAAGATAAATCACTGCAGAATTTATGCGCATTTATGGTTATGTGGAGCTTTTAAGTAAGAATTCAGACCACAAAGCTGAAAGTCTGAACCTGTAAGATTAGTTTCGCTTTTACCTCAGACAGAACAGAGATTCATAAAAACTCCTTAAAGCTACAGTATTGTTAGTTTAAGCATCATGTTTTGTCCTTCATCTGCTGAAGACCCACAGCCATAAATCTACAGATCAAGTGCTGCACCTACTTCTCTCCACCTGATATTTCCGTATTTCTCAGCAGCAGCCCGTCTCTGGATGTTTGAGCGCAGATCTTGGATCTTAATGCTGTAATTCCATAAATGTCCGCGCTCTCGCATACTCACAAGGACACACAGAGAGAGATTTTTGGAGTTGGATACCATCCAGCTACATCATTTCTAACCACTAATCACATTCACAGTATGTGCTATAATGGAACGTCTCAAAAATGAGGGATGTGCACAACCCTGCCTTCTTACAGTCTGTCAGACTGCTTAAATATATTAGTCTAATGTACTTTTTATTGACTGTCAAATATTAGGAAGAAGCACATCATTCATGCTCAGAGGAAAAGTCTTCATTTTCTTGATCCATTCACTCCTCATCCAGTCTTTGTGTTTAAGAAATAGAAATAGAGAAGCACTCCATCTAATCAACTAAATTCAGCCTTGAGACTTGGCTCTCACCAGCAGTCTTGTAAGTGTGTTGTTGATTTCTCAGGGACCCGCTTTGAATGATGATCTGAGTGCCAGCAGCAGCAGCTCAGTGGAGATCAGCGGCCTGCTGAGTGAAGCCAAGATGTCGGGACGCTCACACACCCTGGTGGTCTCCTCAGACGAGGTACACACACACAAACTTACAATATTTTCTTTTTTTAATGGAAGTTCACTATGGGGTAAAGTGATGATACTTTGCTAGATGAAATGCAGTATCAGAAAGGTTAAACAAATGCAATACATGAGCTTCCAATGTTCAAATGTGGCCAAAATGCTCTAAATCCATTTACAGGACATCCAGAAACTTCAATCACATTTTTTGATTCACTACTTTAAACAAATGAACTAACAGACCCCAACTTTGTAAAACCGTAGGTGTCTGCCAGTTCATTTGTTTAAACTAAACATTTAAAAGGAAACAACAGCTGAAACTCCCACAATGCACCTTTTTATTCTTTTTCTTATTATCTTCATGGATATCTCTGACAGAAAAAAATATGATCCCTACAAGGAGCAGCTTCTCTCATATTCTTCTGGCAGAAAACAACAAGCTAAAAATCAATTCTCCAGTTTAGGCTCATTGTATTCAAATGCTGATCTAGGCTTCTGTAGTGGAAGCCATATTGTTTTTTTCTCTGTTAACAACCCAGTCATCTTCTGTTGTTTTCAATGCTGCCACGTTCAGAGTCTGGATATGATAGATGATGAGGTGAGACTGAGGCTGTGTTTTATTGCATGCATGTGTCTATAAGCCATTTGTCTGTGTCTCATTCTCACACATGATTCATGGTGAAGAATGATTTTTCTCTGCATGTCCCACAGAGTAATATGTGTTGCTGCAGAATATTGTCACTTGGGAAAGGTGTTGTTGATTTCATCTGAACTCATTAAGCACTATTATTCAGTGTTCTGTAGAAGATACACTTTAAGTGCATGTTAGAGTTGGAAAGTTTTACATCTGCTTCTTTGTCCCCGTCTGTCTCTCTCCCTGTTGTATATGTTCAGATCCTAGACGAGGGACAGTTTTCAAAGCAGTATCAGTGGCAGAATCGCAGCATCACAGGGTGGACCTCCCAGCAAGTGGCCCGCTGGCTCATGGGCCTCAACTTGGAGCACCATATCCCAGAATTCACTGCCCAAAACATAGATGGAGAACAGCTGCTACAGCTGGAGAGCGCTGAGCTCAAGGTAAGTTAAAACTTCAGGTTTTTCATACATATACTGTGCATATATTGTGCTTGTATACATACGTCCTAGAGAGAGCAATGACAAAATTTTCAACTGTTAAATGTCCCACTCAGGACATATCCTGGCCACATTTCTTTGAAAAATGTTTGTTTATGTTATGTGTTTATTTAAAAGAATCCAATATCAGCAGATATATTGTTAACAGATTTTTTAAACTCTCAAAAATCAGTGCTTGTGCATGTTCCTTTGTTTCAGGCCCTTGGAGTTGCCTCTTCCCAGGACCGTTCCCTGATCAAGAAAAAGATCAAAGACCTTAAAGTTCTGATGGAGAAGGCCAAGAGGAACCGAGAGAAAGTGGAGAAACAGCGCGAGAAGCTACGGAAGCGAGAGCTGGAGCAGCAGCAGAAAGAGGCGCGCAAAGAAAGCGCGGCAGAGTGAAGAGAATTGTTAGATCACCTCCTGCTTTACTGTAGCACCACACCAAGTAGCATCTCGAGAAACAGAACGTCAGTAGGCCCCACAAATGAACCCTGAGGGACATCTACTCAGTAGTTCAATAGTTCTCAGCGGTGGAGCTACACACCCAACTGTCAGAGATTGTTGAGTGACTTTTTCACCAAGCAAATTAAACCAAAACGAGCAGTTGGATAATAGGATGCTGCCCCGTTCATTTGCCTCATTTTACACCCATCCCGTATTTTTAGCCATTTAAGAATTTACTCAGTTCTATTTATTTTGCTGTTTATTGCTGTAAATTTGGTTTTTTTATTCATATCCAGAATAAGTGTGAAAAGTTCACCTCATCCTCATCTCATATCATCTTCAGAGCCACCTGTGTTACCCATCACATGACATTTAGACATGACGACCATGTACATGTACAGTGATAAATACAGATACAAATATGTCTGATGTGCCATATTGATAGACTTACATATGTCCTGTTCAGATACATAGATCAGTGGAATCGCTCGATTGCTTTGAGGAAGCACATACAATTCAGGCCTTTGTGGTGAAATATGTGATGCACTACTCGTCTCCCACCACTGGGTGTCCCCATGCTGCTTACTTTCATTACTGAAGAAGGCAACACTGGAACTGAAGTGGGAGCCAAGTTTCATTGGAGAAACAAACTCTCAGTACTTGCAAAAACACTGGAAGTGCAAACATTGTAAATTGAACCTCTGTACTGGCTTGTCTAATGCTCCTTACAGTACACATGTACCATACTAAAGCAGTTAAAGTATGAATGACGACAAGGACATATTGTACTCACTGGACTGGTTCTAATGGAGACTTCAGGTACAATGTAATCATGAAATTTGTAACTTACCAAACCCGTACCACAAAAACAAAAACCTAAAATGACATTTCCTGCTTATATGCATAATGTTGCTTTGACTCTGCTTGTAACCCTCTTTTTATATTTTCTCTAAATAACAAAGTATTACCCCGCCGCTGCCTTTAGAAATTCTAGAGTAGTAGAATTTTTCTGAACTCTGCCCGCTTCTGTGTGAGTGTCGAAACACATGCAGTAGACTGAACATTTCTAATTGTTGTTTTTTTTTTTCTTTCATAAAAGTTACAGATCAAAGTTCACCATGCAAATGACTTTGGAATATTCTAAATTAATATGTAGGAGTGCTGCCATATAGATGGGTCACCCCTGTGATCAAGGACAGATGCAGTGAGTCCAGAAATTGTCTTAAAGATTATCGTACATGATACTACTGACGTTACACTGGAAATTGCACCTGATAAGATGCGATATTGTTTTAATTTTCTCATGAAACTGCTTCAGTAAGACTTAAAACATTTTGATTTACTTGTTAGATAAAAAAATATATATATACCTTTGAAATTATTTTGACATGTATTTTATGCAATTCTTGTTTTAGGATTACGAAGCTCACTGAGAGACATGGTCCCTGTGTTACTTCTTTATCATTCCCAAGAATCATTCCGTAAGTTTACATTAAATATAGAGACACCAGTGTCACCGTGATAGAGATGAAGGCAGCTCTGGTTACGATTCCCTTTTGTCTGAAGGGCCCTGCCTGGTGCACTGCTAACAGGTTAAGAAGAAGAAGAATAGTAGGCGTTACAGATACCTCCACGCAATGCCACAGTAATACAGGTATCACTGATCTTTTAATGTTATTATTTATTTATTTCTATATTTAATGAAGCAACTGACTACTGTTTATGATAACTTATACAAAATAAGAGTATTATTAACACCTAATTATGATTTATCCAGAATTGTATGATTACTTCCTATTGCCAAAACATAATTGAAAAAAATAAACTTCATTAAAAGTGATTTAGATTCAAATGGTTGTTATGAAATGAAGGATGCAAAGCGAGAAGAAAACACAGTAATAATCTCCCATCGTGCTTGTGGTGTTCCTCTAATACAACCATAGTGCTGCTCCAGTGCTACTCCAAAAAACTGCTCATGTTGTGTTCTTATGAAATATTTGTAACACTTGAACCTTTCTGTGAATACCCCCCCTCCCCTGTCAAGTCAGTCAGCCGACTGCACTCTTTTGACTCTTTTGTATGTATAGTAAAACACTGAGAGCAATACGCTGTAAGAATCCTAAAGAAGCCTTGTTTTCTATTGTGTCAGTGTGTGCACAGTTTGTCTGAGGGCTGAGGAGGCTAAAAGGTCAGACCTGAGGCCAAAATGTGATTGCAGATCTTTTCTATGTGCTTGACTGAGCCTGCCTGGCATGATGAAACCAACGTGTGGATGAGACCCCGGTGCTCCTGGCAGGCGAAAACGCAAACGTTTGAGTCATGTCTGGAAGGGTTTGTCTTTTTTCGTGTACGTAAAGAGCAAAAGATAATCACCACAAACTGCTAGCCATGCTTTCACTCTTTTAAAAAAGCTGTGCTTATTCTCCTCCTCCTCCTCCGTTTTGTCATTACCTTGCTCTCTTTTTCGCATTCTGAAAAGTTTGAAAGGGCAGCTACCTGTCACACTGAATAAAATGTGCAGTTACTGTCCATAGTTTGTTTTTGTTCTTTTTTTCACCACTTTTCTGACTTCCTCTACATAGTTCATTCATTTGCTAGCCAGAGACAGAAATCTGTGTCCCATGCAGCCAAACTGTCCAAAATTCATGGCATGACTGTTTGTGATTGTTTAATTTATCTGTCTAGAATTTCTCATGGTGAATCTGATAATTAACCTAAATCAAATAAATATGGATTTGATATGGAGTAATATTAAAAAGAATGGGATAGAAGACAATAAGTAGCTTTCTCTCTGAAACCTTTGCCATTCCCATGCCTTGTTCACATGGCCTGTTATTTCTACCATGTGACCATCCACTGCGTGATGCCCTTCTCTCAGTGGACATCTGAGCAGACTGGCTGGCCTAGAGTCAGCTGTAGCTCTCCAGTCCCTCCCTCTCTCCTTTCTATTTATATTCAGCCTAATTTCACTCCAGGGCTATTTTTTTCCCCCACTGACGAGTCCCCCATGTCACTTGTTGCCCTACTTCTACTACTTCATATTTCCGTCTTCCTTCCTCATACACCTCCCATATCTGACGGCTGGGCTTATGGAGGCCTTCCAGCGTGGGTATGGTTGACACTTTCATTACCACCAGTTGTGCGTTTGTTTCCAATCTCCTCCATGCTGCGTGGAGAACATTAGTGTCCGAGCCGGCTGGTTTGGCAGTGCCATACGAGGAGCGAGGCCCTCCTTTTAGGGAGTTCATGGAGGAGTTGAGCCCCAGACAACTGGCTGTCAAACAGCTGAAGCAACAATTCCTGGAGGCCCTGCAGGCCAACAATGCTCACGAGGTCCTGCAGATTCTGCACACTGGGAAACTAGACATTGACACTGTGCTTGAGGTGGAGGACCCCAGCATGGTACTAGCCTCATACAAACAAGGTGAGCAGGAAGGACAGGATGACATCCACATTTCACAATAAAATGAATGGTGATATGCAGTATGTTTGCCATACTATATCAAGTGCTTAGGCCCAGAAAGATGAGTTATCATGTGACTCCAAATTTGATGAGTATCCAGAGTAAACAACAAGACTGTGAGAGATTACAAAGCATTGATTAAGAAATAGATTGTAAAGACCCCCTGAATATCAGTTAGGTGATTAGTTCTGTAGTTTATCCACTAGGTGGTGCTAAATCCCCATAGATCCCAAAGCTGGATCTGACAAGAAACACTGGACACTAGGTGAATTACAATAACATACATACTCAGGCTACTGGGGAATAAACATACTGCAATAAAGTATTTCTCTATAACCTTAAATATTCATGACTAAATATGCAACAATCATTTATTATATAATAATATTATTACTTATTTATTGAGTTGACCTTAACTGTTGTGTTCTTGTAGGACCCCATCACTCATTTGGGTCCTTATTGAGAAAATGGGTTTACAAGGCCTTTAAACTCTTTTGGTTCTCTTATTTATTTGCTACAGGTTATTGGCTCCCAGGCTACAAACTGGAGAAGTCCTGGGCGATGGGTATTCATGTATGTGTGATGTACAATGCTCTGGAAACCGCACTGGTGCTGCTTCAGGAAGGTGCAGCCATCAACCGGATGCCCAATGGGAAGACGCCGCTGCACGTGGCCTGCGAGGTCTCCAACAACGACTGTGTTGCCTTGCTTTTGGCTCACGGGGCAAAGGTGAACAGCCTGTCACTGAGCGGACACACACCACTGCACTACTGCATCACCAGGGAGTCTGTGGACTGTGCCAAGCAGCTCATCCTCAAAGGTCAGGGGGGAGGGATGCATGGATAGATGGATATATTAGTAGATTGATGAATTTGCAAATACAGACAGTGTAAATAAAAGCATCCAGAACAACAACATAAGCATTGCTCTTTCTCCATGAAGGTGCAAAAGTCAATATGCCCAGCGACAACAATGATGAGGACACACCTTTACACACAGCAGCCAGATTCGGTGTCCCAGAGCTGGTGGCTCTCTACTTGGGCCACGGAGCGCCTGTGGATGCAGTCAACGCTCTCCAGGAGACTCCCCTGATGACTACAACCTTCTGGGGTTTTGACACTAAAGAGCAAATCTACAGCCAAGACCACCATATTATCTGTCGCCTCCTTCTGGACCACCAGGCAGGTGAGTTTTTGGACCATTTTGTACAAGACTTTCCCCTTTACTTATATTGTCGTTGGAGGCTTTGAGGTTTGTTTTCTACAACATTTCCCTTCTGTTACAGATCCGAACCTCAAAGAAGAGGACCATAAAACAGCTCTTCACAAGGCAGCCTGGAACTGTGACCACGTCCTGATGCAGATGCTGCTGGAGGCCGGAGCAGACACACGAGCCATGGACATCAATGGCTGTGCCCCCATCCAGTATCTCCTCAAAGTGACTGGTGTCAGGCCTATGGCCATACCTGAGCTCTGCTATCAGCTGCTGCTCAACTATAACGCAGCACGGATCTACCCACCCCAGTTCCACAAGGTACAGAGGTGTGGCCTGATGTTGATAGATGATATTTTACCCATTAATTACAGTATCTATGACAAATTATATAGATGGCAAACGGACCTTGCAAGATTCTTGTGCTGTATAATGTCATGTTGTGTGTTGTTCTGTGCAGGTGCTGCAGTCCTGCCACGACTACCCCAGAGCAGTTGAAATAATGGTCAACTCATATGAACGTTTAAAGCCCACAAATAAGTGGAGAGCTGCTATTCCTGATGACTGCTACAAGGTAGTACAAGGATCTATTGTACATGGATAGTATGAGGTGTGTGTTCAGTATAGACTCAAGTAAGTAGTAAAGAGTGTCACTACTAAACAGTACAATTAATGGTAAAAAAAAACAAAAAAAACAAAACATTGCTAAACTTGACTTTGTCTTATAATACTACAATGTTGTCTGTTTCTCTTTGCTTCCTCAGCGACATAAAGACTTCTACGACTCTTTGTATGCTGTTTGCACCAACACTCCTCGCTGCCTGCTTCACCTGACCAGATGTGCCATCAGAGCCAACTTGGGTGGGTTCTGCCACAGAGGTGTACCACAGCTGCCTCTGCCACCTCCCATGAAGAAATATTTATTACTGGAACCTGAGGGGATACTGTACTGATGGAGGACTGCTTGTTAGAGCTGGCACTAACAGGGGTGCCTTTTTATATCTTTGCCATGCATACCATTCCCAGAGGCTTTTGTCTGGAACATAAGAAATCCCTCTTTAGTGTTTGACAGTACAGAAGAAATCACATGATTACAATAAAACTGACTTACGAAGATGGTTTGAGGCTGGACATGACAGAGGACGCCATCCAACTAATTACAAATTATGAATCAATTGACTGTTCAACCATACATCTGCAGAGGTTTGAGGGACGGGTGAGAAAGTGGGAATTTACTGATTTATGGTGACTGACAAGTGAGGATTTTTATCTGCTTGGCCACATGGAGCCACCATCCCATCCCCACAAGCTCTCTTTCTGCAATCCTTGCAATGTTTATATCTTTCAAATAGGCCTTATTTGTCTCTTTCAAAGTGACACGAGTGTCAGTAAATATAATTTGTAACTTTTTTGCTGTTGTTTTCCACCAACTTGTCTCTCTATTACAGTACTGCCTCATAGTTGAGAGGATCCAAATCTACCTGGCAACCTGCCTTAATGCTCCCTCTCAAGTGCATGCTCTCGTGATACTCCACTATTTGCAGAACAAACACTTGACAAAGCCCTCCACAACAAGTGCTTGTTTTTCCAGTGGTTTGCATATGAAGCCATGCACATGGATCTTTGTTTTGTGTTGTTAGCCAGAAATACATACAAAACAACATAGCACAAGGAAGCACAAATAATATTTCTCTCAAAACAGAGGTCACATTGCAAAAACAGTGATTTTAACTTCAGACCCTTGTCAAGTTTTTCCAAGTTTCATAAGAATGTCCACCTTAAGTCAACACAGGATGTTATCTTTGAACTACTTTCCATCCTGACTTTCAGCAGTAACTGCACTGTAGAGGGAGACCACTTTGAAAAGTCTCAAGTAGACCTTTAATTCTGTATGGCGTGCGACCTGGGCCAATCATCCCAGTCACAACAGCATGCTGTAATGGTGTAAGCATCTCAGTCTATTTTATCCAGGTGTTAAGTCTAATTTAACATGGGGAGATAATGCCAGTGTACTACAGAGGGAAGCACTGAGACTGCAGCCTGGAGAGACAGAGAGGTGCTGCTGAGCTTATTAGTGTCTTTGTTGAAGAGGAGAAAGAGGAGAAAATTAACCGGCAACCCCAGGAAACATGAAGATTAAGGCAGCTCGGCTTTCAACAATGGAGGCCGAATTAGGATGGGAGAGAGGAAATGGAGCTTATCAGTATCCACAGATAGCAAACATGAATTTTAAAGTGTTACTAAAAAGGTATGACTAAGACAAATGATAGCAAACTTTTCAAAGAATGATCAAGGAAATGTCAGTGTTTTATTCTAAATATGTCCAGTTTCCACATTCTTTGCATTGTTCCAAATACAATGTCGCGTCTTCACATACAAAGGAATTAAATGCCACTTAGATCAGTGACCACACCGTCTTACAACAGTTGTTTGTAACTGTGGTGTAATCATTATGAACTTTATGGTAGTCCACAGTTTCATACACATAAACAGGTGTGTCTATGCTCCTTAATCAAATAATGATTTATTGTATATAACAGCACATAAATGTTCCTTGGTTGAAATCTTTTTGTAACTTTCAAATGCACACATTAAACAAAACTTCATACATCTGAAACAAACTCGTACTGCAGCTTTTAGTCCCACTGTCATGTCAGTTTAAAAGCAAACGTGCTCAGTCTAATAAGTGTCAATAGTAAGGTAATTCGCTCCTTACCAGAGGTGTTTCTATGTGTTTGTGTAGCTCTACTGTATATTGAAACATACATGATCTAATTTGGTATGTTCCTGTGTCATAGCACATGGACATGGTACGTGTATGAATGCTAGGAGATGATTAGGTTCTCTGCAGGTGCAACAGAGTGCCCTACTACCCACAAGCTCAGACAGCAGAGCCTACAACGTAAGAAAAAACAACACAAGGGTAAGCTGTAGTTCCAATATTTACTCTAACTTTACATTAGCACATGTAAAGCAGTGTAAATTGCTGTAGGTAAATTCTTTGTTGTGTCAAACTGCTTTTCGTTTACATTTTCATGAAAGCCTAGAACAAAGTGAAGAGATCCAAATGAAATTGTTGTAGCATGTGTACCAGACATCTTCTGTAGAGGGAACATTGTCTGGATGACTAAAGGGTCACACCGGACTCCCTGAGCTCTTAAAATAAACCAGTAAAAGTCAGGCAGAGAGAGATTACATTCCTAAATAACACATTATAATAACGAGAAGGAGAAAACAGGTTTCGCATTTAACTGACATTGCAGTGATCTTATTTTTATTATCTCATCTGTGAGAATGAGCTTGCATAACGATGTATTTGTATTGCTGCCATGCCAATAATGCCTCAATGAACTGGAAAACAGAATTGAAAGAGACAAACAGGGGAAAGTAACACAACCAGAATAGAGCGTGACATGTGGGCACACTAATGAAAGGGGCAAAAACAGAGCAGTACAGCCTGTTCTCAGCCCCTATTGGCAGCTGGCCACGAAAAGCCACTGGACTGTGTCTGTGACGGTGACAGACAAACAGAGCAAAGTTTCCTAAAACAGGCTGCGGACAGAGGAGGGAGTCAATTGGACAATGAAGGAAGCAACAACAGTTTCATTTCTTATTACAGATCTTTCTGGTTCTAGCTTCTGTGATATCATGATATTCTTTCATTTTGCATGAATGAATTGGTCACATGATACCAGTTAACACATTGACAACAAGTAACTATAAATGCTCCAAGACAAACAGAAGCACAGGGTTGAGTTCATAAAAATACCACGAGCTGCAAAAGGCACAAGAAATGACGTTATTGAGAAGTGACATGAGATTTTTATTTTCTACATTCATTGGTCCTTTTAGTGGTGAACCACAACTTCAGTACAGTAACACTTGGCCTTTGACTGTGATGTTCATACAGTATAACATGTTTACATGTCAGAGACAGTTCACAAATCACAAAAATCTAAAATGAGTGAGTTAACATTTTAATCAACAAGTTCTCAAGGCAATTCTAAACACTTCAAACTTGGCAAAGACTGAATTGAGAAGTACAGTGTATGAAAGTATGACTGGTATCTTATGAGGACATGGAATACGTGATACAGGAGGGAATATCTATTAGATCAATACAGCTTACATATATGACATCTGTCTGTGATGAGTCTGTGACTCAGTGTACGTCCCATCCTAACATGCTACACTAATGTGAGAATGATGGCTTACATTTAACATTTCACACAGGCCTTCACACTCTCTAAAGTAAGTCACTTAAATATACAACACATGCATCATTACAAAACACTTGGGGTGAAATTACCAAATTACCTTCAACATGCAGAGATAGGTTGTGTAGTTATTGACAGTTAACTCTTAGAAAACACTGAAAACCTTCTTGGAAAACCTTTAAAAAGTGTGTATTTTAGCTCCTACTGCGATTAACTTCACACCAGTTTCAAGAGGGAAATTATTGTGACGCTCGAGGTTAACTTGTCAGTTATTACAATTAAAATACAATTATTTACAGTTTAGTCATATTAACTTCAAATATGTAAATATGTTGCAATACTATATTTTAATAATTCCACTTCTCATCTTGCTCATTTTGCTTGATGGAACTCCATAGCATGCCTACACGTCTCAATACATTGTCTCAATATTCACAATAATGCAACTTTAAAAAAGTTTAAAAAGATCTCAGCTTGCTCGTGTTGAAGGCTAAGGCACAAGGTAGCACTGACAAGCAGAATCCTCCATTAATCATTTTTCACATCTCATATTGAAGAAGCTAAAAGACTTAAAATAGAACTGATTTTACATTGATGTCAGCAAAGCAAAGATAATTTCATTTTACAGCATGCATAACCTGTGCAAACTCGTTATAGTGTCTCTGAAATGCAGCAGTTGTATGAGAACTGCAATGAAATGCAGAAGTTGTGTGTATGAGGCAATGCTGCAAGCTATGAAGGACTGAAACGCCTTCATGAACAAACATGGAGGAACGGACTTTGCTCCCTTTGTGTTTATGCTGGAGTCATTGAACATGTTCCCATTCTGTTTAACTGAAGTGACCCAACTGTAGCTGGCTCTGGCTGGGTTTTTCCATTTAACCTAATGCAAAAACACATTACCCAGTACTCCAATTACCCAAAGAGCATTTGCCAGCCTTAATATTGTGAAATGAAACATTTTGAAAGAAAAAAACGAACTTAAACACAAACAGCTAGCATGCTTGTTACAGTGTAGCCTTGTTATTATAACTAAATAACTGAAAAGTGAGTGTAATGAGTGAGGCAAAGGGAGATTAATACTTGACTTTCCATTAGCATTAGCAGCATGTAATCATCATACAGTATAATAAAATGTAATGTGGTGACCATTTGCTGGGTTAAATTGCCTGGAGGCTGGCAGTAATACTTCAGCTGCGTTTATCTGATTCTGAGCGTTTTTCTCCATCTAGGTTTCTCTCTTGTGAGACAGGAATCCACATTACACAAGTCCAGGTCCAACAACATGCTGAAAGCATGTGGTGCCTTCTCCCACTTACAGTACACGTTTATCCATTTCTTCCAACATGGACCCTCTTCTTCTTAATTCTATTATTCTTTTATTCAAACTATTTTAGAGTGTCCTGCACTTCCTCCCCCAGGCCACCATCACCGAGTCCTCTCATACTTGCCCAGTTTCTTTGGATCCTTGCTGGGCATGCACCAGTCATCAGCCTCTATGGTCGCCTGGTAATGCCGTAAGGCTGACTTGTTGAAAACAGGAAGTCTCTCCACTGACTCTGAGGACAAAGCCTGTGATACAGAACAGGGAACTTATTAGTCTGGGGTCACATCCAGGTTGTTTCTCATTGGGCTTTCCTACAAAGTTTCATCTGTGCTCGATTAAAACTCTGCATGCTGCTTAAGTAGAGACAGCAGCCACCACTCAGTCAATCCAGTATGTGAGTCGACAGTATACGTGAACTCTACACCAACTTGGCTATTTGTGACATAGTCAAGTCATCGTGAGTGGAGGCAGTGCTGTTCTCACCTTCAAGTATATGACAGCTGAGGTGCCGTAGCCCTCCATAGAGTAGAGCTGCAGGTCTCCCTGGAAGTACTTGGCATACAGACGGGAGATGGGCAGGCCATAGCCAAAACCAGCCTGAAAGAAGGAGGGAGGGAAGGAAAAATAACAGGGTTACAATATCAATACAGATAAGCCTATCTGGGCCAGTTGCTAAAATATTACAACATTACAACAGTAACATAGAGTGGATAGAGGGTTTGCTTTGTATAAAGGTCTTTGGTGTCTCTTGTGGTTGCAGTTTAATCCAAGGAAATGTTGCTGACTGAATGTTCCTCTTTGTAATAAGCTAATTTGCAACCATGCTCAGTTGTGTGAGTCTCTTGTTGAGCACGGGGAGAATTGCAATTTAGTTGACTTTTAATCCCAGTTTAAAGCAGCACAGCTAGATTTTACTGATTAACAGGTGCAACAGGTTTAGTCTCACCAGTGGTGCATTGCGAGAGTTGTCTATGTGGACCGGACTGGGAGCCGTGGAGTACATGTAGCTAAAGAGACGCTCAATCTTCCTCAGAGGGACTCCACCTCCTTTGTCAGACATCTAAAAATAAAGGAGAGGTATGTTAGATTGTTCTGGCAGCAGACTCCCATTCAGCGAACTCATCATTTGCCATTTAAGCGGAATCTAAACAATCCATCCATCCATCCATTTTCTTCCGCTTATCCAGGGCCGGGTCGCGGTGGCAGCAGGTTAAGCAGGGTTGTCCAGACGTCCCTCTCCCCGGCAACGCTTTCCAGCTCCTCCTGGGAGACCCCAAGGCGTTCCCAGGCCAGATGAGATATATAATCCCTCCAGCGTGTTCTGGGTCTGCCCCGGGGCCTCCTACCAGTTGGACGTGCCCGGAAAACCTCTAAAGGGAGGCGTCCAGGAGGCATCTAAACAATGTAAAGCTTTTTTATTTACAGTATATACTAAGGTAACAAGGTCCACATGGTCACGTAAACAGTATGGTAGTGAACGGCACAACAACGCTTCTTTCTTAACACTGGTTTCTCGATGATTCCCCGTGCACAACACTGCCTTTAGTACAAAAGTTGTGGTCTATCTTAACTCTCTGTGTCCTCAACTACCTTGATAGTGAGGTCCTCGCTTCCCAGTGAAACCCGCACTTTGATTGGGGGCAACGTGGGGCTCGTCTCATGGGTCTCTACTGTGGCTCTCATGGCGTTCTGACAGAGAACATACACAGTGGATTACAAAATGAGTGAGCAGACACGTGGTGATGAATAATATACGTCTGGTTTTCATGTTCGTTGGATACCGTACCTTGAACAGCTCAAACAGCATATGGTAGAGATGGGATGGCACATAGACAATGTGGAGGGGCTGGTTAGGGTTTTTGGCTGTGAAAAATCAGATAACACTGATCATATAGGGAAAAAAAGACACTTTTCCTAAATGTGGAAATATGTTAAAACTATGACTAATTTCTAACCCTGACTGAAAGGTACACCAGTGAGCTGTAAATGCAGACCTCTGGGACAACTCTGTGCTTTATAAAACAATATATTAACTCTGACCTGAGACAAGACAAACCTTTTCAACATCAGGTGAAAAAAGATTAGAGCCACTGTTGCCAAATTCAGCAAGGAACAAGACATAACAACTTCATTCATCATTTTGATTTATATCATCTAGATCTTATCTGCCAACATGCAGGCCAAGTATGTGCAGTTTGTATTTAAAGCCCTAGTACATGTTCTGACTGATGTTAGATTAGAGAAGCAATACTACCACGTTCTACTAAATTACATATTCTATAAATGTATACAGCATATTAGTCTTTTTATCTGTGTAATCATAATACCCACAGTTTTTAATGTTACCCAACCCTAGATGTACAAGCAATATGTATGAACATGGTAAAACAGTGTGTTTTCTGGTCTATTTCTGTTTAGGTTGTCACACTCTCCTTCAGTATATTGTTCACAATGATGTCTACAGCAGAAAATATCCAGGTGAAACAAGAAAGATGCAGTATGGGCAGGAGTAACTGTTACAAAATGTGGACAAACGGATAAATAATAGAAACATTGTGGTTGTTTTGGAAGACTTACAATTGACTTCTGTGATCTCCATATCAGGGGAGGTCAGGTAATACTGCTCACACAGCATCTTTGAAGTCTCATAGGCGTCTGCAAAGTGAAACAAAAAGAAAAACATCGGTGGGAAATTCTAACCACAAAGAGAGACAACTCATGCTGAATGGAGAACAGCACTGGAGGACATTATGTTTTCTTGTCTTTTAGGGAACCAGTTTACACAACATTCAAAGATGGGTCTATTACAGCCATGTACATCATGATAATATGTTTCTCTAAAAATATCAGATAATAAAAGGTCAAACTGTCATGAATCTGTACAAACAGAGAGTGGTGGAAAACAGATAATGCGTCCAGCGTGTGTGTGTGTGTGTGTGTATATATATAGACAGCGGTATTGGAGCTGAGGAAGATCATTCATTACCTTTTACTACCTCCACAGCGTCACAGGTGGGGTCAATGCTGCCAATATGTTTGGGATGGGCTGGGTTCACACTGCCTTCGAAGATTAATGCTGTGCACAATGCAACAAACGTGTGTGAGTCCAAAAACACAAACGTATAGACACGATTCATCGTCCATAGATGTACTTTGTGAATATTTAATCAAATATAAAGTACATATCAAGTTCACTGAGTTCTTCTGCCTGTTACCAATAGATGAACACCTTTTGCTAACATAGCCACACATACACTCTTGTTCTGCTGGCAATAATGCCAGATGCATTAATCATTCAGTACAATAGAAGTGCTGCACTACTTTAAAGCTATCAAGGCAGGCTGGGTGTTGACTATGTGGCACTTAATCAGACAAAAAAAAAAAAAGAATGTGCTGTGACAAAGCCCCTTTCTCATGTGAACACTTTTAAACGCTAGCTCTCAAGCCTTATTAGCACTTTGAGTTCAATTTAAATGACATGAGTTCCGAGTGTGAGCAACTGTGTTGATTAACTCACAGAGCAATCACCAAGTGCAATACTGACTGTGCTGGTTCATGAGCATGCGTGTGGAGATGCGGCTCATGTAGAAGCGGTCCAGGAAGTACTGAACGTTCTGGTTGGTGACGGGGTCCACGCCGAAGGCCTCCTTGTACTCCACCACTCCCTGAGCCATGGTGGGCACCACGTTGTTGTGCCGATTACGGATGTTCACCAGAGTCTGTGTAAAGCTGAGGGCAAAGACGCGATGGACGTGTGAGTATGTGAGGATAGGTAGTCCACCATGTTTATTAGGATATCTACACATCAGCGTGCATGGCATTGGGCACACATGCCTGCTAAACATAGCACATTGCTGTACATTCAAATAACATTATCTAGTGGATAAATATATCCTAACTGACATGAAAAAAATACTTGCTTCAAACAAGCATCATCATCCACTTACTAGCCACTACTACTTCAAAAAGGAGAGCATAAGTAGTCAAACATATGAACCTACTGTTTGCAGTGCTAGTGTCTAATGGTGGCTGCAGCATTGCTAATTATAATACTACTACTACTTCAATCATCAATTTGAAGAAACCCCATTCAAATCAGCAAAACAAGTTCTAACAGATGGTACCTAATAAAAAGTCTCCACCCAAGTAGCAAATATTGAAATAAATAAAACTAATTACTCCAAATTAAAGGAATTATTGCTGTTACTGAACTGCATGAACAGTTCCTCTTTGCGGTGGAACATGCTGGGTTTCGCTGAAGCAGTGGAGCATTAACTTAATGGAGCCTTTGGAGCAACACTGTAATTAATCTTCTACCTTTGAGTCTGACAGTGGCATTCATACAGCAAGGTATGTGAACATGAAAGATGTGACCACAGGCATTAGGTTTTCAGGCGTCTGATCACAATTTGGAGTCATCTTAACATTGCAGTGTGAGGTTGAAAATAGGCAGTTAACATACAATTATGGAATGATTGGATCAGTATTGGCAGTTACTGAATAATTAACAAATTTGATTGGTAACAGAAACAAAACAACTAGACAGAGACATTTTTAAGGTCTACACAAGCAGTAGGTATGTACTGGAGAAGTGTCTGTAAATGACTTACGTTGTCAGGACCTCCTTATCATCTGGATCTTTTTCTAAAAAATCTACAAGCTCTAACAAACTCTGTGAATACCTGGTGGACACAAAAAAAAGGATAGATTTTAAAAGAAAATACAGAAACACACTCAACTCTAGTTAATTTACTGTATATCACAACGACAAAGAAGCTCCATTTACATTATGTGAAACTGTGTTCAGGGCGTTTAAACTAACGTGTTTAACAACTGCGTAATTAGGCATAGAGTGGCTGAAGAAGCCTCGAGGGCTGAGCTCATTGAGTCACACTCTCTCGCACTGTCTCACTGTAGGAAAACTGGGTGAAAGTTGAACAGTGGTGTGGCTATGATTCCTGCGTGTTCAGTTTGTCCCTCGACTGACCTTGTCCCGTCATGTAAACAGACGTACATCTTGAAATAGAATATTTTGCAGCTTGTATTTTCACAAGCTTGCCAGGATATATCAAGGCGTCGCCCCTCTCTCCCTCAACACTAACAAGTGAGAGATCAACTCTCTTGCTGGCAGTCCAAAGAGCTCTTCAGGAGTGGGAAGAGAAAGCCACAGTGCAGGGGGTGCCTGGCCAAATATAGACACTGCTGTGGCTCTCCCCACCCCCACCCCACATTGACCTTGTTGTTAACATGTCTTAAGCTGACTTGTACACCGACCATAATCAACATGCTAGGGTCATGCTGCAGTAGAATACTGTGTTTTAACATGATGCTATCCGAAGTAGAAGCTGTGGTGGAAAAACAAACTAAGTAGTGAGATTACACCAAAAGCAAGACTGCTGTTTTCGCTTTATCAAACAAAAACCTGAGAGAGAAAGTAAACAATCAAGCTCAATCAAGTAAACAAACTAGACTTTATTCTAGGAGCTCTCCTACAACTAGCCTGTACCTTTAGCACTTATTCTTTGGTGTGCACAGTAGAAATTGGAGGTAAAATACAGGAGAATGTGGATGAATCCAGCATCCAACATTCACTAGTGTCAACCCTGTCACATGCATCCAGGGAGTGTTTCATAGTATCTCATCAGGACAAATGAAAATTATTACAGCTATTCTAACAGCTGAAAACCTACAACAGACGTAATTATATGCATATTTAAACAGAACAGACACCTCACACAACCTCTGACAACAATGTTTTCATCGGATCACAGCTGCAAGCCTGTGACTAGTTGAATGAACCAAAACTAGAGGAGGCAAATTGCGTACAGAATGGATCTATTTTATGTTTGCAGCTAAATATCAGAAGGCTGGAATACAAGGGAAGTATGTATATAATAGTATATAATAAGGAGGGCTTAAATGACCCAGACACTATTGTTTCATAACCAGTCCCTGTACGACCTTGTATAACCTGGGAACCCTGACAATAAATGACAATAGGCATGCAGTTGGACTCTCACGCTACAGTTTCTTGGCACCCTGAGGTTCCTTTCCTCACTCTTGCTTTGACACTGTTGCAGAGAGACTTTGGTAAAAACATATTATACAGAAGTAGTGTGGTCTAGAGATCCCTACCAGCTGGTGAGGAGCTTCAGGGATGGAGTGCTGAGGAGCTTGTCAGGGAGGAAATCTATTTCCTTCATGATGTTGGCCAGTCTGACAGGAAGCTCCTGCCGCAGGAACACAAAAGAGGTCTTCTCACACGCATTGGCCGAGCCTGCAGTCACATGAGGGACAGAGTCAGGGAAAAAAATGACAAAGCAAGCATCCAACTTTGACCCCATTCTGTCCGAAAAGAAAAATATAAAACAGCAACCTTTCCTAAACATTAGGCTAACACTGAGCGGAAATTTGTCCAGGATTATTCATGGACATGGTTTTTCCTTAGATTAATCTGTCGTGCAAATAAAATTGAAAACCATGATGAAAATATCTAGCTTTTTTGATGCCTACTTTTTTGCTGAGATAGCAGAAACATGAGATGTTGCCTATGTCAATGCAGAGACCAACCACATCAGCTTTTTTGCGTTTCATCTGCTGGTCATTGCAGGATTCAATTGTGTCCACAATGTCACTGCTGTAGATTAAGTCAGTCATCAAAAGCAATCGTTCAAAAGTGGTAATAATAAAAGTGGAATCATGAACAGTTAAAGACACAGTTAAAAGATCTAAGCCTGGATTAATACCTGTCTGCATGTGTATTTTACTGGTGTTTGCTGCAGTGAATTGCAAAGTCAGCTGGCACCACACACTTGACAGAAAAACGTGAGCTGTGCAACTGCCATGTGAGTGGGGGGAAGAATTAAGCAACGTGCATTGCAATGGAAACACTTACCAAAGTCAATGAATTGCTTCATGGACAAGGGAGAAGGGGAGAACTTAGAAAACCTCTCCACTTGCTTCGGTATCCCAGCAACGGAGCCATTTTTCAGCAAGAACTGAGCGAACTTCATTTTTCCTCTCCGTTACAGACCCCAGCCGAGTATCGGGGACAAACTGTCCTTTCTTTCTTTCTTTCTTCAGCACGCTCCAGTTTGACGACTTTTGGGCTAGCAGGGCTAATGCTCTGCGTCGCACAAGAGACCCTCCGTTAAATGGACGTCTTTAAGGATGCTGGCTACGAGTTCCCCATCGTTGTTTTTGCCGAGCAGTTGCCTACAAGTTGATGAATGCCCTTCAAACGCTGCTCTCCAACCCTGCGGGATGTGCACTGTTGTTGGGCGGGGAAGAGGCGGGATAGACATTATAATCAGCCAATGAGCGTCAAGAGTTCCCCGGAACTGGAGTGTGCGTGGGTTGAAATGAAGGAATTAATGGTTGTGAATTATTATAACCCTTGTAAGAGAATAGAATTGAACACACCTGACTTGAATAAAAATAAGGGCAAAGTAGGGCATTAACTGTGTGGTGCGGGGACTTTACTTCACATAACACACTGTGGGGGAGTAAGAAAACTAATGGCAATGGTCAGGTAATAGAAGTTAGATAAGAGGGATTTAGTGTGCTTAAATGATGGTAATAAAACAAGGATAGATGTTAATGAATGAAAAGGAGTCTGTACTTGATCTTACATTGATTTCAAATGATATAACTCCAATATGTGACTGGAAAGTGCATGTATTATCCAGTGTTATGTCAAATACACATTCACACATCAATGACCGATGTGGACACTTGAGAAAGCTAACTGGGAGAAGTTTAAGTAAGAGAGTGATAGATATCTGAATCAGATTAATGGTAACATGACCATAGACACTTGATAATAAAAAATAAGAGAAGGTATTAGAGATCCACCCCCAAGAGTAAAGGCAAAATAAAGAGGAAGGTAACTGTAAAGAATCTGAAACAGAAATAGAGCATTTAAACGAATGAAAAGTATTTTCAGGATATGATAAAAGCCCAGGCAGCATAAGGAGGACAATGAGACAGACAAAAAGGACAGTTTTGTGTCCAGCGGGACAGGTGTTGGGCATGATTAGAAAGATGGGAGTTTACCCGTGCTAACAAATGGAAATGAAATAGCAGTGACTAACAAAAGAAAGAAAGAAAAACTGATGGAGTTAATGTTTAATACTTTTGTTAAGGTACACGGTTCTTATCATCTGTCTGAGGGGGGAAGACGACGCAGAGAGAAAACAAAACCTGAAAACACGCAGGGATTAAGGAAGAAAGAAAACAGTGAAGATGAGCAGAGTTTTCCAGTTACTTCGGGACTGTTTAACAGGGCGCCTGCTAAAGCTGGAACGACTGCGCCGGGAAAAGGACCAGGGCGGTCTGCTATGGTACAGCAACGTCTGAAAACTACCATTTGTTTATTTGTTAGTTTCGGCCGCTCCGACGCACTCCTCCGAATGGGCCAGAAGATGGCGGCGTCGCGAAAGCCACGAGACGGCGACGGCGCGCGTCAGAGGAGGCGGGATCTCCTCTCCTCCCTCTCCTCCCTCTCCACATCACCCACCTGCTCCTCCCAGGGATGTATCGGCGTGCGGTGCACCTGCTTTATGTGTTGTTTTGGGTCGCCGACCGCTGAAATGCTCCATTTTTAACCAGTGTCATCAGTAGCCGCACGAAAAGGTTCAGACGACCTATTCGGTGGCGCCCGAGAGGCCTCGACTCAGCGTGGTTTAGGTGGAGGATGTGTTGATTTCTCCTTTCTCGGGGCGCAGCAGTGAGACAGCATCTTTGCCGGGTGACACATCATTATCAGTGCGAGTGGACAAGGTACGACGGGAAACGATAACAATACATTATACGGTTATTTGCGATAAAACGTTCCCCTTTTTTTTTAATTTTTTTTTTTACTAGCTATTCGTTATCAAAATCCAGTACCCATGGCAAGGCCTCTAAACGTTTTTGACGTAGCGTTATGTACAAATGCTGTCAAATGTGTGATTAGCTAGCAGCGTATGTATATGCCCTGCTAACGTCAGCTAGTTTGCATGTTTATCTACGTGACTTGTGTTTTCTGTTATGGTTATACTGTGGACGTGTCAGTTCCTTTTATTTTTTTATGTAATGAGATATACCGGCCTACATACCTTTTTAAACCTCCAGGATCAAGTGCCCTCTTCTATTCATTTGCTGTGTTTGAGGGATGTGACACTGGCCTAATACCCAGCAAATCACTGGCCAGGGTGCAGACAGCCATAAATAGGTAGCCCACCTTTCTGTAATAACTCAGTTTACCAGCATTATCAGTGAGCCTGATACAAGATCCTAACCACAAGGCTACATTTAGTCTCTGCTTTAAGGCTTAATTATCTTTTAAATTACATATAAACTAGTATTTGCTGTATGTTCACTGAACCCGAATTGTGACAATATAAGTGTTGAGTTGACTAATTAATTGAACAGAACAAGTGGCTAAATATAGCCTACATACACTGGACTAGTTCAACTGGAATAGGTAAAAGTGTCACTCCAATGTGGAAATCCCTCTCTGCTCAGAATGGCCTAGTATTGACAGATGTCCTTATTGGTTGACAGTCCTGCAAGGTTATGGATCTACTCTATATGGATATATAACTGCCCAGTGTTTTTTCTGAAGCATCACTTAGGCTCACTGGATGAACCTATACTCCTCTATACAGTATCATGTAACTATGAAACCAGAGCATATTGTGACAGTGCCATAGGTAGCTCATTCCTGTTCGATCCTCTTCATTGAAGCCCCCCAGCACACCATGTCGGACAAAAGTGACCTAAAAGCAGAGCTGGAGCGCAAGAAGCAGCGCCTTGCCCAAATCAGGGAGGAAAAAAAGAGAAAGGAGGAGGAGAGGAAGAAGAAAGAGGTAAGGAAAAAAGTGAGTAAATTCACACAACTGGCACTCATACTGTATCGCACTCTAGTGTGTATTGTTTGTGTGTTCGATTGCTTTTTGTCAGGCCGTGACACTTAAAAGGCTGAGGTTGTGTGTGTCCATGCGTGCATACAAACATCTATGTGTGTGCAGAAGGTTGGTGTTGGAATTTTGGATCAAAATGTGCATGCACGTGCATGTTTGAACTTGTTCTTTAACTCATGACGGGTAAGCTGACATCTCTCTATGTATCCTGAGCAGTCGGAGAGCCAGCAGAAGAGAGAGATGACCCCAGAGGATTCAGACTTAGACCGTAAGCGCAGGGAGACTGAGGCCCTGCTACAGAGTATTGGCATCTCACCGGAGCCTCCTCTAGGTACATATTACTCATATACTCTGAACAGTAAATGAATCATCAAATGTTCTTTCACTGCCCTCTTCTCTTGTGATTGTTCTGCAAAAGGTTTAGTAAACTGTTACAACACCTACGGTAAAACGTACCAAGATGGTTCTAAAATTACACCAATCTTCATTAATTACAGCCAAAATCCCTGTGAGCAGCCCTTTAATGGTTAGACTATACTCACCATACAGCAGACGTAAGATGCACACAGCATCCAATGTGTAATTTGCTGACAATTATCTGTCCAATCCTGCCTAACTGATAATGATAAGATCAGACAACTAAAGTATGTCATTATCTGTGTTGCCATGACTCTGCATATTATAGTACTTCTGTTTTTTTATTAATTTTTTATACAAAAATAGTAACTTTGTCCCACATACTATTTTATTAGGTTTCATAAGATAACACTGTTTTTTCATCCTAAGTTGATTCCATGATTATGGTTTTCATAATTTGATGTGTCACTTTTGTAGCAACTCCCTTTTTTTCTGTCCTTTTTCTGTTCCACTGTGTACCTTGAGTGTATCCTATCCTGTAATAAGGTTTTGGACATAAACACTATTTCTACACTGGAATTTGACTCTGAAAAGTATGCTGCTCAAAAAACATCTTGCCTTTACTTGTGCATAAATCTGATAGATTACTGCAGGTTGAATCCCCAGGGTGTCTGTCACTTCCAGCAAGCTTTTGGAAGCACTGTTCTCTAGTGGTCTGAAATTGTAACAACACTCTCAAGAACTTACAATTGCTGCTATTCCTGTTATTTGTAATGCATCTTCAAATGAAGCAGAGTACAAATAAATAATAGATACAAAACCAACAATGCATTTGATGCCCTGCCTTCCCTCTCCTTTCTTTTAATCATTTCTTTTATTTGTCCATCACTCGTTTTACTTTGTTGCTTTTCATCCCAATTTGTTTGAGCAGTCCATTCTTTGCAGCCTTTAATGTTAGATTCATGTTATTTTCATTATTTAGTCCCGACCCCTGTGTCCCCCTCCAAATCAGTGAGCACGCCCAGTGAGACGGGGAGCCAGGATTCAGCTGACGGAGGAGCAGCAAGCAGGTAGGCCAAAATCAAGCACTTCATACCAAAGTTCAATGTCCCAAGTTTTTCTTGATTCATAATGAGTCTTATTCACTTTTTTTAACTTTGAAAAGAAGAATACATTTTTACCATTTTCTTGGGCATGGGTTAAGAAAGATGCTTTTTGAAATTCAAAACGCAATGAAAATAGCTCAATAAATGTTCACATTCTTAAGTAAAACTAAAAGACATGCTAAATGCTTATATGAAAGAAAGAGAAGGTTTTACTCTCTCTCACCAGGCATGCTCTTTGAGAGATAACCAATAAACTGTAAGAGGTGCCTGAGTCTTAAACTTAGAGTCAAGTGACCTAAAATTTAAGAAAATGCTTTGGGCTGTGGATATTTTTGGCATGTTGTCACTTTTGACACATACTCTGTCTCTTTTCTTGTCAATGGCACAACAGGTTTAGGTAAGGATGAGTGTCACTAATGGTGAGGTTGTCAGGTTTTCAATGTGGTGTATGTCACTTGTCATGGCATCCAGTGTTTTGATGACCACTGCACAGCTTGTTGCTTCTCATAACTAGTAGAGGTCGAGGTAAGTCTCCGCTGTAGTCATTCCTGCAAGTTGTTAGTTTGAACATACTGAGATATGCAAATGTCCAGATATTATCTGTGCGAGTAAGTCCCACATTGGTAAACTTTCAGAAAGCAGCCTTAGTGAGCCAGTTTAGGGGATATGGAGCCTAATGTGCATGAACCTTACATTTGCTGTGAAGGCAAGTAGCTGATTTGAGCACAAGTGACAAAATGCAAGCTTTTCCTGTTTTGTCACTGTTCTGTAGGGTGTATTCCACAGTGCTTACTAGCTCAAGTGTCCTACATTCTCCTGCCACTGCGGCATTTATTTATATGCTTGTACATCCATAACACACTGGACCAGTGGAGCAACTATTTACCTTTTAAGTTCTGCACATAGCCATGTGCAGAACTTAAAAGGTAAATAGCTCTGGTGAATTAAACCTGCAGCTGAGAAGAGAGTGGTCATCAAGCGCTTATCATTTGCTTTTTAATGGCAGCTGACTGTAGAGGTCAGTGTGTGAGTGGTGCCCTCAGGGGTCATTAGTGATGTGTTGTTCTGGTATGGCCAGGGGTGGAATTGGGGATGAAGAACGTGTGGGAACTCAATAAAATTCCTAGCAGAAATAAATTCTCCTATTTAAGACCTTTCGTTTCCTTTTAGCTTTTACAAATTGGATTTTACAAATTGGTGAGTTAGTTCCAGTGCCTGGAATGAAATATCTTTCACCCCCCCCCCAAATCCACCCTGGATGATGGCATGCCATTTTGAGCTTCTCCATTTGTGGCTGTGTATGTGTGTGTCCCTCCATAGGTCAGGTTTCTCTAAAAACAAGTCCCAAGCACAGACCTCAAGGTAAGCATTTTCACATCAAACCCAGGAACCCCCTCCCCTTCCTTTCTTTAGCTGAGTTTACCCTCATGTGAACACAGAGAAGCACCCACAGAGTTGTCAGTGGTCTTAGCAATGTGTTCCCATCATGCGCTATAAGATCAAAACAGCGCAGTGCCCCTCTGTCCTTCGTCCCTCCGCTCTCCTCTGGCGACTTCCTGTCTGAAGCCCTACTGTCTCCCTTAATACCAGCTCCAAAGATTTCCGCCCGCATGAGTTGAGCCACAGAAGTCATTTCAGCCTTCACAGAGTTGACAATCTGCTGCTTAAAGTGTCATTGCTGTTACTTCAAAACAGCCGGTCTGTCAGGCTAAAGAAATGTCTTGCCACTCTCACCTGGCACAAGCTGAAGGTCTAATGGGCGTGTTCACTGGCCCTAAAAGGTATCATCAAAAAGTGTAGTGATGTTGGAAGCGTTCTCCTTTCACAGCTGGTAGATTTCAGCCAAGTTGCCATAAAACTCTTTACGCTTTAGTTGCTGTTTGATTTCCCTGTAAGGTTTGTCAAAGTCATTGACCATGCATGGCAAATACCTTGTCATGTATGTTGAGCAAGCTAAATCTTTATTAATGCATTTTAATTTGATTTTCATATGCTTAATGTTATCATGTGAATATGTACATAGATGATGTATGTTGTGCTGTGGGTGTGAGATGGAAATCATGTTGCTGGATACATTGTGTTTTTCATGTATCATTTGGCAAAAATTTGCATATGAAACATCAAGACACAGAATGTCACAAATATAGTCAAGGATGCATGAGTATGTGCATACAAATGTAAGAAAAAAATAGAATTAATGTCATACATGTTGCTAAAAGTGGATGCTGTAGCTGATTACAAAATCCAAATAAAGATTTCTGCAGAGCTTTCCTGGAGTTAAAAGTCAACAGGTCAAATTGTTATCCCACTGAAAACAATCAAATCATTTTGACACAACAATGGAACATTTTTTTGTCTATAGATGTATCTGTAATTTCAACTTGCAGATTCCTGGTAGAAGACCAAGAAATATATTACAAGAGATGAGCAGAGATCTTTAAATAAGTAGAATACATTGAAGTGTAATGAAATATAATGTATAGCCCTCCACAACTATATCCACATGTCTAAACATTGTTCCATTAACAGTGCTATCTTTGCATGAAATTCGATGGGAATACCTGTGTTAAACTGTTCTTTAGATAAGTAGTCTGTGGGTTAGTGTGTGTGTGTGCCATTGATGCATGTGTGCCAATGTTTGCGTGTTTGTTGTAATGTGTTGTTGTCCTCTCTTGCCCCCCCTGTTGGTGACACCAGGACACTGCAGTGGGACACAGACCCCTCTGTGCTGCAGCTGCAGGCTGATTCTGAGCTCGGGTACATCTTCCTTCTCTCTTCTTCACCGTCTGACCAAAAGAAAAATTATACTGCAATACACCTTATTTGGCATTTTATGGTACTAGTCTAATTTAATAGTCCATTTAAAGGGTCAACCACTCTAATGATGCAATCTTCTGAATATTGAGCTATGTTATTAATTGCTTTAAACTTTGGAACAAATGTATTATAAATATATTGTACTGTATAAAGGACAAATTGCCTTTATGCACAATATAACATCCTGTCTTTGTTACCCAGGCGCAGGATGCAGAGGCTGGGGGCCTCTAAGATCACACAGGTAGACTTCCTTCCCAAAGAGTTGGTCTCTTACAGCAAGGAGACACAGACGCCGCTCACCGCCCACCTGTCTGAAGGTGAGTATTTCTGTGTGTGTGTGCATGAGTGACTTCTCTTGACAGTCCATATCATACAGTTTAAGATTCAAGCTGTTTTTAGGGTCCATGGGGCGCCAAGGGTCACAACAGGCAACAGAAGGTTTCACGTTACAATGATTGTTGTCGTTGTGTGGTTGAATATGATACTCCTTCGGTTAGCCAGTTCACAGCCTGTAAACCTGGAGTGATTTAAAGGCTGACAGATGAAAGTTACTCAAGATGATTCCTTGTGGATGTTAGAGCATCACTGTGTGTATGTGTGTTGTATGCACACAATGATATACATTGTGTATGCGTGTTTACATATTCTTTAAATCAAACTTTTAATTGCAGATATTAGTTACCATTATAAATAGTATTGTTGAATAGAAAGTGCGGTCATTCATTCCATCATGATTTGGTCTGGGAAGAAATGGGACACAAGAAAAAATGTGTATGAGTGTGTTTGCATGTGAGGTTATGTGTTCATACATGTGTCTCTGCAAGTGGGCGTGCACATGTGTACTGAGCTGCAGTTACTAAACACATCCATATGGTGAAAACTGAGGTCAGTCCTGCACTGGATTTGGCATAATGGTGGTGGTTATACATTCAAGGCATATAGATTTTAGTATTTCTCTGTCGGAGGAGAAAGAGAATGGAGATTTGGATGGATGACAGTTGTAGCTGTTCCACTAAATTTAACTTCAAGCCTTTGTTCTTATTGCAAATGGAGATATTCCATTCAGTAATGTCATCTTCACGTGTAGGAATGCACATACCAATATACTACTCCACCTACACGCTCTCTGTCCAAACTGACTGTCAGACATGTATATAACACACACACACACACACACACAAACACACGCTCCCTATCATCTCTATCTTCCCTCTTTTAGTTGCCAAGACAGCTGGCAGCCATGTGACTGAAGGGGTTGTACTTCCTGCTTCCTGTCATTATAATAGATGGTCTGGTGTGGATTCTGCTGCCCTCCTCCACCAGCAACCACCACGCACATGCACACACGTCTGTCGTGATCAGCATCCAAACGGCCCGCCTCAACTCCCCCCATTTCCTTGACAGACCCAGGAATAGATCATTTATTCAACAAGTGCACAGGCACTGACTCACATATGTGTGCTGGGAGACATGCACATGCACGTACACACATACAGAGAGAGAGACACACACTCACACTTGCTCGTACATACAAGGACTCCTGTTGTCAAAGGCTGTCAGTATACCTAGATGGAGCGCCAAAACAACATGCACAAACAAACAATACAGCTGTTGTAAACTGTACAGGGCTATTAGGTAAAGAGATAAAGACTAACAATTAAACATCCAAACAAATAAACATGCAGTAGTTATTATATATAGGTCAAGTAGTCTGTGTATACATACAAACAAATACACACACTGTGATTGGTTATCGCCTGTAGCGATGCTATACCTCGGTCCATTTAAGTTTATTTATTTTCAGCTTCCAACAGCATTTTCTGTGTGTGTGTGTGCGTGCGCGTGTGTGTGTGTGTGTGTGTGTGTGTGTGTGTGTGTGTGTGAGAGAGAGAGAGAGAACATCTGGGAGCCAGAGCCGAGCTGTGGTGGTCTACAGGGAGGTGACCCTGGCCTTAGGAGACCCTTCCTTTGCATACTACCACAAAGTGTGTGTCTGGAGAAGGAGGAAGAGAGGCTGATGGTAGCACCTGCCTGCACTTCTGGCTGTATATTTGTTCAGGCCAGTTCCTTTTGTTGATTACTGAAGCTAACATGCACACAACACACATTTCATTTTCAGGTTGGAGCTACAGGTTGAGTACAGAATTATTTAGGCCACAACTTAAAATTTTCTCTGTCTGTTTCCGTTGTCCCAGCCAACCAAAGCCGTTTACAGATTTCTATTGAATCTTGGAGTTTTTGTTTTTAAATATTAAGTTATTTATAACCGTATGTATTTAAAAACATTGCTGCGTTCATTTTTCTTTCTGATTCTCTCTTTTATCACTCTTTTCTTGTTCTTTCTTGTCTTCCTTTCCTTCATCTTTTTCTCCCTTCCTACCTTCCCTCTCTTCCCCAAGGGTCTGATCTGGACCAAACTGTTCTGAAAAGTTTGCAACTAATGCTACCTCTGCGTTCTGTTAAAAAATATATTATCCAAAGAGAGAAGAAAGAGTGGGATTTAGTGGGTGAGAAACCCAGCTGGCTGCTCTGGAGGAATGAACAGAAGGTGATGGTGGTGTGCCTCAGGGCTGCATAAAGCACTATGGAGGGACCTCTAGTTGTTTGGATTTCTATATCCGTTTGTAAACTTCTGTGTGTGTGTGTGTGTGTGTTAATAGTGTTAGTTTGTTGTGTTTAAGGATAATTTCAACAGTGACTCAAAATGTCTCACTGCTAACAAACTGGTCCCGGCTGGACTGTAGTGGACCTTGATCTCTGATCTGCCAAACTGCAAAGAGAAATTCCCAAGAAAGATTAGTATTATATCTATAATAAAGAATTTTTATTTTGATGCATTTTATATTCCAGTTATGATCTCTATGACTAGATTTGTTGTTATCTCTATCAAATGTCATTATGGCTTGAATTTACTAAATGATTCTTAATGTAGGAGGTGGCTTCACATTAAAACTAATATGGACATCAAGTGTGTGAAAGGAAGGATAAGTGTGGTCTCATCGTGATCACTTTAAATCATTGACAGATGACTCAGGGATTCTCTCATGGCTACTTCTCCTCATGAACTTCTGACCTCCACCGGCTCTCATGTCATATGCCCAGGGTGGCTGGCTGCGTATGTGTGACGTGAGAATGCTTTATAGGAGTGTTTGTGTTGGAGACTGAATACAGCTTTATCCAACTGGATTGATTTGATCTGACTTTGTGTGTGTGTTCATGTTCTACACAAGAGTTTGTGTTTTAAAGATCCCATGGAGTTTGTGTGTGTGACTCTCATTTAAAGCAGTTAATGATATGGCTTTTCATTTCCGTGACCAATTGCCTTCCTATAATCGTGATGTGTAGCTGTCTATGTATGTTCCTTTTCCCATTGGCTGCTCACTGATCTGTGTGTCCTGAGCGTCCATTGTGTCAGGCAATCAGATTAGCCTCACAGTCACGGTTGGCTCCAGCTATTTACTGCTATCCTAATGGGCATGAATGGACGTGCTTGTCGTGAGGGATGGACGCTTTGTCTGACGACATAGTGGGGAAATAAAGTAAGGTCTAATGTGGTGTGTGATAGTAACCTAACCTACTGAGGTCAAACAAAGTGTGTGTTGGGTAGTTGGGGTTTCATGCCTCTATCTTGTGCCTAACCATGTTGACATGTTCTTGAGAAAGAGAAGTGGCTTGTATTTCGAGTTAAACGTGTGCTTTTCACCCAAAACTCAGTCTAATATAAATAAACACTGAAACTGACTCAGTTTTGTTGGTTGGCACTCTTAGCTTTGTTCTGCAAAGTATTTTTCCCTAAATGTTTCTGAATATAAAGCATTTTTAAACACAACAAAGGCAAGGTCATGGTTGGTGGATGTTGCACCTGTGGCAGTGTTTTAAGAGTGTTATGGCTCCTAATGAAGTTCACAGTAAGACTGCGACTATCGATAGACATAAGATTCTTATTTTAGTTGTGATGTGAAACAGAGAAAGCTGCACAATATTTCTGTATTAATGATGGATCAAATGACTGCGTGTTATGTGAAAGGGGTCACTAGTAGTAATGAACCCACAGAGAATTATCTCCCAGCTCTGCAGTTCCTCTCAGCTCTATGGAGCATTTTAGTGTGGTTTATGTGGCCCCCAACTTTTCTGTTTTGGTTCAGTCTCACCGCTCTCATCAGCGTTTTTTCCAGCCACAGCAAGCGGCTGTTTCCATTGAAGATTTATCAATTAATGCTGTAAAGAGGAAATATTTAATATATTTACTTGAAAAATTGACTAAAACTACTTATTTATTTTAGAAATATGTTAGAAATCATATGTTTCCTTTTAAAGAGCAGAAAACTAGAATCTATTCAATTCAATTCAATTCAGTTTTATTTATATAGCGCCATATCATAACAAAGTTATCTCAGGGCACTTTTTCGAATAGAGCAGGTCTAGACCGACTCTTTATATTTACAGAGACCCAACAGTTCCCACCATGAGCAAGCACTATGCGACAGTGGCAAGGAAAAACTCCCTTTTAACAGGTAGAAACCTCGAGCAGAACCAGGCTCAAGGTGGGCGGTCATCTGCCTCGACCGGTTGGGTTGAAGGGGGAAGGGGGGAGCGGGAGAGAGAGAGCAGGAGGAAAGAGAACATACAGCAGCTCAATACAGCATAGATATGGTAATGGCATTGATGTTAACACCAACAGAAACAACACTAAGAGCAACATTATAATAGCAATACTAATAACAGCAATCTACAGTTAAATAGATTGCTGTTACCTTGTCGAAAAGCCAGGCTAGCTTTAACACAATTGGTGTAGTTAAAAGGTAGGTTTTAACAGATTTTGTTGGTTTAAATTTTAAGTTAAGTTTTTGGGCTTGACTAAAACTTGTGTGGTGATAGTCTTAAATGAATTCCATGAAAACATTTCCCTGTGCTAAATGGAAATCGTGCTATATTTTGTCCTTACGTTCTAAAATAAAAATGTAATTATCACTATTGAACACGGGCACTGTGAACTGAGACTGTGAACCCTCTCTCATGTCTACTACTTAACTACAGCAGTTGAAATGCTCCACCTCCATTTTTCTCAGGTCTGACAGTATTTTGTAGAGCCAAGTTTTAAACGCTCTACACATGGGAGGAGGTGCGATTTCACATAGTTTCAGAAAAATGTGGGCAACCTTTCTGTCTCTCTCTTTGTTTCTGCCTGCATCCCTCCTCTGGACCAGCCAATCCCACTTGGCCATGAACAGAGTGAATGTCAGCACTCTGATAGACCCACTCTTTTACTGTACTGATCCCAATCTGAAGATAACTATCGGTGTGTGGGTGTGTGTGTGTGTGCACGCACATGCTTACTTGAGATGTTGGCAAGAGCAGGAAAGGTCAAGGGGATTGAAGGCATTTTGTGCATGTGTTTGTGCACGTATACATGTGTGCAGGTTGGCATGGGTGTGTAGTGTGAGCCCTGACCCAGTTTGTAGTAAATTGGTTTCGCTCAGTGGAGCCTTAAAAGATCCATAATGGGCCACAGTGGAAAGGTAGCCAAAGAAATAAAGAGAAAATGAAGGGAAGGGAGAAAGAGAGAGAATGTAAAAGGTGAAGAGAAATCTTTGGTCACTAGAGAATAAACAGAGGAATGGAGGAGAAGCAGTGGAGGCCACTGAGGGATGTTGCAGCAGTAATTGTTTGCAGTGAACCACAAGCAGGCCTTCAGAAATATAACTCTGTGTGTTTCTGTATAATTTGATGTTGCAACTTTGGAAAACACCCTTTTTAGGGTTAAAAGTTCACAGGGTCAAGACTGTGTGTTAATGTTTGTGCATCCGTATCCAAAAGTATGTGTGCATGACTCTCTCTCTCTCTCTCTCTCTCTCTCTCTCTCTCTCTCTCTCTCTCTCTCCCTCCCCCTAGTATTTTCTGGCCCATTAGTTTTCAGGGTCTGTACAGCTTGAGTATGTAGTTGGTCAGTAAATCACTCCTTAAGTATATTTACTGCAATAAGAGGCTTTCTTTTGACATGTGGTGTACTGGTAATGGCCTCTAATTGCAAGAGAAAACCCATTTCCAAGCACTAATCTGAAAAGACACACTCACATTTTTGTGAGTGTACTCGACTTAGGAGAGAGAAGATATATATATATATATATATATATATGCAGAGAAAAAGATATATATATATATATATATATATATATATATATAAATGTAAACACACATGTGCAGACCAACATACATGGGATAAACAAGCATGCACACACCAGCAGAAGTGTACACAGAAGCATACGTGCACACTGGCAAAGTGGCCACACACACTTGCACATATGTCACCTGAGCTCTACATAATCCCATAATGGAGCAGTTAAGAAACCAAACTGCAAATTTATGAAATGATCCTGACCATTGGCAGCACATTGGTCCAATTAGAGTGTTTACTTTTGTGTATTTTTCCACAAACTCCTAAATATATAAAATATGGTTCAACAGGTCCTGAACTGGTAGATATTTATCAACAGTTGTACAAAAAATGTCCTTCAGGGTTGAATCCAATAGGCTGGAATGTAAATTGGCACAAATGGAATACGTGTCTGAAACTCATTAATACATGAGTTTAATTGTTTATAGCACTAGGTTATTGAAGGTTCAAGTCCAGTAATCAGGTTCCAGTCACTAAATTAGAGTTCAACTTGGTGCATTTGTAGCCATGTTAGCAATCATACAAAAAATACAGTATAATAAAAACACTAAAACAAGTATTGCAAATCCTGAATTACATTATTTCTAATATGTAGCTTAAGCCCAGTAACATCAGAGCTGGGTTTGGAACCTTAATACTTTTTGTTATTTACCAAAATATGTCTGTAAGACCAAGTATCGAAAAATGTTGAAAGTTGTCATTGAATGATTCATAGTCTTATTTAATGTTTCTTTAATCAGATACTTACTGATTTAAATGATATTTTTTCCAAATTTAGACTCTATTTTTTTTCTTGTGTTTTACATTTGAGAAGTTCTTGGCTGCTTTTGTTAAATGAAAAAAGGCTTTTGTCGGGAAATGTGATTAAGTTACGTTATATATAGCGATACCCTGCCCTCAGTCACATATGTGACTGAGCTGTTCAAGTTTATTTGACAGACAAGTCAGAGAACATATACAGTAAGCCGTCAAAGAATTTGAAGACGTGTTGAAGTTGTGAGAGTGTAGTCAAGGGTCAAACCAACAATGCAGTAAATATAAGATAAGATAAGATAAGATAAGCCTTTATTGTCCCACAGCGGGGAAATTTTTAGCATTGCAGCAGCCAGCAAATGTGTCATATATAGAAATACAATAAAAATAAATAGAAAATAGTCCTATACACAGTATAGACAGAAATAAATAATAGAGTGACTGAGTGCAGTTGTAAGTATGAACAAATAGATAAGATAAAAATATTGCACATATATAATATACATGTATATGAAAATATTTCACAGCAACATATGAAGTAGATAACATCATGAATACAATATATGTATGAAGATAATGCACAGCAGTAGATGAAGTATAGTAGTGAATAGTCTGCACACTGACAGTCAAGTAGATTACCGGGAGTTGTACTGATTATAGAGTCTGACAGCAGCAGGCAGAAAAGACCTACGGTACCTCTCCTTCAGACACCGCGGGTGGAGCAGCCGGTCGCTGAAGGAGCTGCCCAGTTCTGAAAGAGTGACATGTAGGGGGTGGGAAGTGTTCTCCAGTAGTGATGATAGCTTGGCCACCATTCTCCTGCCTCACACCACCTCCACTGGGTCCAGAGGGCATCCAAGGACAGAGCTGGCATTCTTAATCAGTCTGTCCAGTCTCTTCCTATCCCTGGAAGAGATGCCACTGGCCCAACAGGTCACCCCATACAAGACAGCTGATGCCACCACAGAGTCATAGAAAGTCCTCAGGAGCGCACCCTGCACTCCAAAAGATCTTAGTCTCCTGAGCAAAAAGAGACGGCTCTGGCCCTTTTTAAACAGAGCGTCCGTATTGTCTGACCAGTCCAGTTTGTTGTTCAAGTGAACACCCAGATACTTGTACGATCTCACAATCTCAATGTCCGTTCCCTGGATGTTCACTGGTGTAGGTGGAGGGAGTTTATGCCTGCCAAAGTCCACCATGAGCTCTTTGGTTTTACCCGCATTGATCTGGAGGCGGTTCTGTTGACACCAACCCACAAAGCCCTGGGTCAGTTCTCTGTACTCCCTATCATCCCCGTCGGTGATGAGGCCGACGATGGCAGATTCGTCAGAGAACTTCTGCAGGTGACAGTTCGAAGTGTTATGGGTGAAGTCCGCTGTGTAGAAGGTGAACAGGAAAGGTGCCAGAACAGTTCCCTGTGGAGCCCCTGTGCTGCAGAGAAGTGTGTCAGACACACAGTCCTGTAACCTCACATACTGTGGCCGGTTTGTGAGGTAGTCCAGGATCCATGCTGCCAGGTGATGGTCCACCCCAGCATGCTCCAACTTGTCCCCCAGAATCCTGGGCTGGATGGTGTTAAAAGCACTGGAAAAATCAAAAAACATGATCCTCACAGTGTTTCCAGCCTTTTCTAGGTGAGAGGGATGTGTGAAGTAGGTAAATGACAGCGTCATCCACCCCAATGCGGGGTTGGTAGGCAAACTGCAGAGGGTCCATACATGGGCTCACCAGCGGACGCAGGTGAACAAGGACCAGCCTCTCCAGGGTCTTCATCAGGTGAGAGGTCAATGCCACTGGCCTATAGCCATTGAGGTCCTTGGGGTGTGGGGTCTTCGGCACAGGAACCAGACACGATGTTTTCCACAGTTTTGGCACCCTCCCCAGCTTCAGACTCAGGTTGAACAGGTGTTCAACAATCCCACACAGCTGGTCCGCACAGGACTTCAGAAGTCTGGAGCTGATGCCGTCTGGGCCCGCCGCCTTCCCCACCCTTATCTTCCTCAGTTCGTTTCTCACCTGGGATGTTGTGAGGAACAGTCCAGTTGAGCTTGTAGAGAGCATGGGGGCTGAATGGGGGGTGTTTGCGGGTGTGAAATGTAAAATGTAGGGTTATGTAAACAGCTTAGCGACACTGTTTTCTTATTGGTTGTCATGTAACTGTGCTTATGTAAAGTAGTGCTTGATTGTAGCTCTTTTGTTTTGTCCAGTTTCTCCTAAAAGACATCATCAGGAGGGAAACTTACTGTGTTGTGCAGTGGGCTGAGGCTCACAGCAAACACAGTGAGGTTGAGGTCCTTTAAGTTTCCTCAGCTAATTTCTCCCGTGTCTGTCTTTGGCATTTTCTACAATCCAGTGAAGCAATGATGCATTCAAATAAAAACAGTGAATGTAACACACTCCCAGTCTGTACGAAACCGACATGACTGAGGGGTTTGTGGGCAATCTTCAAGGTCCTGGAGGGAGGAATGTGGTTGCATGAGTGTGTGTTTTGCATGGTTAGGTACTTGTATGTTTCTGTATGTCTGTGTATGTGCATATGTATGTGTATGCAGCCACATATGGAAGTGCTTGTCTCATACATTGTTGTTGTTCCAGCCAGGCGGCTACAACAGACTGAACAGACCTGTGTGTGTGTGTGTGTGTGTGTGTGTGTGTGTGTGTGTGTGTGTGTGTGTGTGTGAATGCGTGTTTCTAAAGGCAAAATTCAAGGCAAATAGAGAATAACCACAGTGAGTGTACCCAGAGGACTCTGAACAAAATGTACTCCGTTGTTTTACTTAGAATTTGTTCAACTGAAAGAACATTTAAGAATTGTCTTTTTGTGTTTGGTGACTTCTGGACATTTGGAGGATTGATTGCCTTGAGGTAGCAGCTTCTAGAGATACTATTTAAGTGTGCATATGCTGTACGTGCATGTTCACACACAAACTCATACTTCAGATCAGACTTGGGTTTTGCTTTTATGATCTCCCCTCATCTTTTCCCTGCAGACACACATAATCGGCCCAACGCTTCTCACGTTCTCTCTTCATAAAACAACTTTTGAGTTTGGCTTTCATCATCATCGCCCTCAAAAGGGCGCAGCCTTCACTCCTGTTTCACTCCCAAAAGTGATGCAGGGTCCCAAGCGGTTTCTGTTGAAATGGCCATGGCAGTCAGAACCCAGAAAAACTCTTGATATTAGAGGAAAATAATGTCTTTCACAGCGTGTATGGTATTCCAAGTGAGTTACAGATGATTGCAATTTTCCCCTATGACCACCGTATAATAAGGTACATGAACCCCTTCTTCATCTCCCTCCCTCTGGCTTTCTGGCAAAATGGCCATCATCCAAAATAATATTTGCCATCTGATGAGTGCTGGAGATGAGTAGGAATACAGTTTCACGTGTCCCTTTTTTCTCTTTTCAACCGTTTTCTTTTTTCTCCTTTTCGCTTGCATTTTGTTGAACTTGACTTTTTGACATGTGAGCCCCACCCTACCCCCTCCTTGTTGCATTTTTTATACGTGTGTAAAACAACAGTGGGTCTTCAGCGTTTGCCTGGGTGGTCTCCCTTGTACTCTGAGATCCCTTCGACTCTCCAGGGATTTTCATTTGAGAGGGTAGCGGTTCACTGCCACAGCTAGCCTGCAGCTCATAGTCCTACTTCACTTTAGTTGTTTCAGTTTGATGTTTGTTAACCCTTTGTTTGTCATGTTTTAAGTGCCTTTTGACTGTTTTATACTCTCAGGACCTTTTAACAGACCTTTCTAGCACAGGCAGTCAATTAATATAAACCCCAGGCATTATTGTCAAGTCAAAATAAGTCTAGCCTGAAAATACATAAGTTTGTTTTCAATTGTTCTTCAGTCAACTCTGGTAATCAAATTCAACAGGCTTTCAAATGTTTGTTGCAGCTGATTCAAACCTTAAATGTCCTGATCATTATCACAGTTTATAGTTTGACACTTGATTGAAGTGAAATTTGATAACCATGCTGGTTTTCTGTTTGGCTGCAGTGTGGCATGCTATTCTGCAACTCTCCAGCAGGGAGCACTCTTGGCACATATACTTGAGGACTCCCTCAAAGTCTCAACAACCAAAAGTGTCAGAGATTTTTATTAGAAATGAGTATCAGATGAAATTAAATTATGGTATTATAAAATAACATTTGAACAATTAATCTCAAACATGTGTTGGCTTTTAAAGTCTTAATTTGATTGATGAAATTCCACTAGATTTAAGAGCAGTGCTTTTTTTGACTCATACAGTTAAGGTACTGAGCAGAATATGTGTTTGTGTATTTATTTGACAGTGTTGCTGAGGTGCTGGGAATACTTTAGTCTATTTTAGTACAACCCAGAAGGATTCAACCCCACGCATCAACCTTTAGCAGGCCTATAAAAACTGTTTGTCCAATCTGTCCGTCCGTCCCTCATTAAAACAAAATGAAACACCATCGTCATCCAAGTGGTAAACACAGACCTCCAATCACCATCTGAGCCCCACACACACTCACAAACACACAGATGCACACAGCCCTATTTCTGAGTGACACAAATCTTAGCTCAGATGACTCGCTGAAAAGTGAGTCGATGCCACAGCGGTGATTTTATGTAAGACGTTTTCTTTCTCTTGGTCTCTCTCTCTCGCTCTCTCTCTGACTGGGTTTTTGACAGTTTGGAAAGTTTGAAGTCATGGGTTTTAATCAGGGCCTTGCGGCCGGGCCCAGAGCATGGCGTAGCGTGGCATGATGGCTCAGTTTAAAGATGTGGGTCTGGGTCGGGGCCAAGCCTGGGTGGCACTGCTAGAATGAGGGGGGTGGGGGGTGAGACAGAGAGAGACAGGGGAAGGAGAGAAAGAGATGGGGAGAGAATCTACTCACTGCCACCTACAGCATACAGCAGATTTGGCCGCAGACCCCCAAAGGCCTGAATGGGCGGCATTAACGAAAGCTGATTATGTGTGGGCATGCATGTGTGTGTACGGTGTAGGCTTGGGTGTACACATACTTGAACACACAGACACACACACACACACACACACACACACACACACACACACACACACAATGTTTGATCAGTGTGGGGAAGTGTGGTGAAGAGATGAATTAATCTAAACCATCCTGCGGGTTTTAGCCTCACCAGTTTTACATCAGGTCCTGCTGCTAATGTGTGTGTATGTGGCAAATACTTTTACCCCTACTGTGTTAATCATGAGTTGATGAACCATGATGAATTTTAGACATTATTTTCTATTAAAACAAATGGAAAAGCCAAAGAAAAAAAAAAAAAAAAAGAAAAACCCAACCCAGAATAAAATCAACAAACTGATGTAAAAGAGTTTAGAGGATTATCAGTGCCTGACATTTTATGCACTTTCACTTTGTCTTTCACTCTGTGGGGGGAAAAACAGTATTTTACAAGCAATTACTCAACATTTGACTGACTTTTTTTTAAGAGGCTTAAGTGGTGTTGTGTCTCTGGAATACAATTTACTTGGAAGAAGTTGCAACTGTAGACTCACACATTGAGTACATGCCATATTGTTGCAATTTTCTATGTCCTGTCTGTCTTGACCATCTACAGATCAGTGGAATTCTTCAGCAGGTTGGACCGCCCTCTCACCTCTCAGAAAAAGATCTGTTCGACTTTACTGCGTGGCTGGTTCTAACCCATCAATTTGCTGTCCAACCGGACTAACAGAGGTCTCTAAAATGTTAGCAGTGTTTCTCTGTGTTCAGAAAGATAGTTTTATGTGAGTCCGGCTGAGTATTAACAAAACCTAGTGATCTGCCTTTGGTTGCCAAGACAGTTCACAAAGACACTTGTGAGCGTGCAAAGAGCATGACTGGTCAAACTGTCAAAAGCATGAAAAATAGAGCAGTGTTTATTTAAATCTCTGGGTCTATATGCAAAATGAGCCATGAGCTTCCATATGGCTGAAAATATGATGTTTCTCCTGAAGTTGTTGAGCTAAATGGTGTGAGAACCTGTATGGATTGAGAAAAGCCAAAGTACTGTAATCCCAGTGTTAGTCTTTGCTTTACGTATTTAGCATAGTTTACACTATTTTCTAGACTTTTGCAGAATCATCCTATAGATAGATACCTTTTTAAAAATAATATCGTGTGGCAAGACATTTTTCCCGTAGGCCTGTAAAATCACATTTTATTTATCTTAGACTTGCGTAATTTTATTTGTGACCTATATCATTATCTCAGTCCTATAAAATCATTGTGGTTATATAAATCTTTTTTTGGTATTTGAATAACAAGGATTACATTACTGGAGGTGAGATGAATAAAAGTGAGAAAATTCCCCCAATGCCTCAGGTCATTTGCAATATATGCAGAGGTAAAGTGGATGTAGTGTGTGTTGCGTCTTTCTCTAACAATAAGAGTTGTTCTCAGTGAAGTTAATGCATGTGAGTGTGTGTGTGTGTGTGTTTGTCGTGCCAGGGCCACATTAGAGGGGCCTTTCAAGTCATGTCGGCTTCCTCCTACTCCTCTGCATAGTGCTTGTGTTGTGGTCTACTCAACAGCCAACCTCCCAGAACCCCTGCGAACTATGTGTGTGTGTGCGTGTGCGCCCATATGAATGTGTATATAGTATTGTAGGGTTATTCCCAGTGCGTGGGATCCCCCAAAATCCTGCTGGATTTCTCTTTTGTGTCCCTCTCCCTGTTTCCGCCTCTTCTTTCTTTCTTTGTGATTAATACAATAGAGATCTATAAAAAATTATGAGTACTGTCAACTTTGATTGTGTGTGACTCAGTTCAGTAGTCACCTCCGTACTGCTATGATAAGTCTGCAGCTCTGCCCCCATAATGTAGTCGATGACAAACTTGGGGCCCGGTCTCATCCTCCCCACTACACACACACACCCCACAGCTCTTTGATAACTATGCCAATCGCTTCAAGCATGCGCTAACACATTTCAGCACACTAGCACTTACTGTGGATTGGGTTCAGAATAAAAGGTTAGCTAACGCTTTGATCCTCACCAAACAGAACACATGCTAACACATTACTGCCATGACACACCATGCCATTGTGCTTTGTGTACTAGCCGAAGGGGAGCGGAAGACAGTGTGTACATCTTTTATATGTTGTCAGTATCTTTAAAACTCTTCCCTCCACATGCGCGATAGTAGCCGCCTACTGTGAAATAATCCAAGATGTTTAAGCTAATGAAACTCTCAGCGGTGTATCAGCCTTCATTAAAACTATGTTTTCTTTATTCCATAAACAGATCATCCCATTAGTCTCACCTGAACTATTTCACTCTTCTGTTAGTCCATAAAAGCAACAATGATGCTTATACTGGTTAACAAGAGCCTCATGCACAGAAACATAATACTAACGTGTTAATTAGTCTCAATACAGTAGCTAGTTGCATTGTAATTACTAGTTAACTCCTCCCTGTCTGAGAGGGTTAAGAATGGTCTATCTTTGGAAAAGGGACAAGTACAATTTCAGGATCTTCTGCCAAAATATAAGCATTTTGCTTTATATTTTTAATATTTTGCCTTGCCTTGCAAATGTTGCCAAGTTACATAAACAACCAAAGAGAATAGTGTTTTATTGATGATGATGATATTTGTGATGCAATGCAAAAAGGATGTAAGGACAGAGAAGTCAAACTACATTACTGTAGTTTTTACGTTAGATATTAGTAGATATTAATAAATATATTTTTCACACCATGGATTACATATAAAGGAATCTATTTTATGTTTAGTACAATGAACTGTGTACCACTGTTATGCATTATATTGCACAAAATTGTAGAGCAATTAATTAGTTGATCGACAGAAAATCTGCAACTATTTTTATAATTGCTTAATCGTTCAAGTAAACAATGAGAGAATCACTGGACCCAGCTTCTATAATGTGAATATTTGCTGGGGGGGGGTTTTTGTCTTCCATGATAGTAAGCTGAACATTTTGTCTGTTGGCCTGTTGGATGGACAAAACAAGCAATTTGAAGATGTGAACATGGACTCTGGGAAATTGTGATTGTGTGAATTTTTCACCTCCTTTTATTTTAAAGACCAAATGATTAATCGAGAAAATAATTGGCAGATTAATCAATAATGAAAATAATTGTCAGTTGCAGCTCTACAAAATTTCTTGTAAACAAGAACACCATATGATCATATCGCCACTTTAATTTCAACAAAATATGATATATACTAGGGATGCACCACTCCAACCTTTTCTCTCCTGATATTAATTCTGATATCTCAACTCTGAGTGTCTGCCAATACCAAGTACTGATATGATACCAGTGCTCCCTTTTTCGTAAATTTAAAATCTGTAGATCTTGCTGCGTAGAACTTAACAGAATCATTTTTATGTTAAGTAACATGAAAACTCATTAACAGTGAATTATAATGATATTTACAAAGAAACGTCATGGCCGATGTATTAGCACTGGTATGGAAAGGTGCATCCCAAATATATATGATAATACTGAATTACCATCCTTGTTTGCAGAGAGTAATATTTCTCTGCTTCCAAACAATTTCACAGTTTCAGTGTGTGTGTGCGTGTGCATATGCATTTAGAAACACCTTTACACATTTGTGTGCGTGTGCACTTGTGTGTGTATCTCCGCGCTGTGAAACCTGTGTGTCTACACACCTGCTGGGCTGTGCTGAATTGACTGGGCCCGGTCAGCATGAGTAAGCAGCCGGTGGAAGATTGAGGCAGCCAGATGCGGCGGCCCCGGGCTACCGAGGATATCATTACCCCGGGTGTGTAGCCGGCCAAAAAGGGAGCCCCCAAGCGGAATTTCATCAAGGTGGACCCCCGTCTGCGGCGAAGGGGAGGATACCAGTTAACCTGTTGTCCTGCAGTGAGGAGCAGTATTAAGCGGCAGGTGGAAAGAGAAAACATCCCATGACTAGAATGAGGTGGAAACAAGAAAGTGTGCAGATACTCACAGGGTAGCAGGCAGACACACTCAAACTGTGGAAGACTGTCTCTTTTGATTTCCCTTCCCCTGCTTCTTTTGCAACTCAACAGGAAACCCTGTAGTGCCTCTGTGTGTGTGTTTGCATGTATATTTTACATAAAGTTTTATATTATTATTTCTAACCCGTGAGTCTTACTTTCCAGTATCATTTACAGCAATATAGCTTTTGCTTTACTTTAAGCACATGCCGAAATGTATCTCTGAAAATTTCCATTCAAAGGAAATATCCAGGATATTTTTGGTGCAGGACTTTGACAGAACAACTTGATGCATGGCTGCTGGCAAAGACATCAGCAGTATCTTCATACGGGAATTGGACCGTCTCCCCTCAGTGAGGTAACCCATAGGCCATGAATCACGCTGCCTTGCTCCAGAGTCCTGTGGTCCCGGGGGTTGACAGTTTGACCGCTCCTCAATGTGGTCGCTCTCCTCTACTCACGCTCCTCCCATCCCCATCGCCACACATTCCAACCAGCGGACTGGTCACGTAAGGTCAAGAAAATAGAATAGAATAGAACCGGATAGAATAGAAGTTGTGTGTAATGTATCTTCCCAATGCTGGTTAGCAGGACCCCATTTTCTGCTTCACATCCTAAAGCCTTTTCAGATTAATGATCTCAGTTTGTGGAAGGGAAGAGTGACTGATGGATGACAAAAAAAAAAAAAAAACAACAGAGAGAAATGAAGCTTTTCAAACTGAAGCATGGAGGGAGAGACAAAGGGGCCTGGAAGAAGGGTATTCCTGTGCGTTTCTGTTTGCAGCTTGTCTGTTCTGGCAGCCCAGACATGGAGCTAGTCTGGCAGTCTGCCTGTCTGGTCCTCTCTGGTCTCTCCTCCATACTGGTGGGTCACTGGTGTTTGGATCACTACAGCTGGCTGTTAACCACCGACTTGGACTGAGCCACGCCGCCATGTGTTTGATTTAGCTTAGTCATTTATTATATACACACAGTATGAAAATTAAAGTCGTATATCAAAAACTTATACTTGGAAGTCAAAAACAAAAGAAAACAAAGACAGGGTGAGAGAAGGAAGCCTGAAATAATGAATAAAACAAGGCTGGGTATTATTATAATCATAATAATAAAACAAGTAAAGTGTTACAATCGTATTTGTACCTTTTTAAAGAGCAGCAGTGAGTTAATCAAAAGCTTAGCCGAGTCCAAGTGATAAATGGACAGTTCATCCGGTGCAAGAGCGGCCCTTGAGCAAGTGGTTTTAACAGTGCCCCAAGCCATACTCCAGCTGAGTTAAACACACTCCGACGTGCGTGTGTGTGTGTGTGTGTGTGTGTGTGAGAGACACATGACACGTCTGAGGGTGTGATGTAGTCACTTCCTTCCACTGGACTGAGCGACTGTTGTCAGCTTGACCCTGCGCCAGTTAACCCCTCGCCACCCCTGGCACTGCGGGCGAGGGCCCCGGGTGTGTGTGTTTGAGAGGGAGAAAGAAAGACAGATTGTATATGTGTGTGTGTGTGTGTGTGTAGCATGTGTGTTGGCAGACCACAGGTGTCTGGTCACAGTGTCAGGGTGTTAAGAGGTCTTCTGAGAGGCCCCCCCGACTCTCAGCATCTGTTTCAGAGGGAGGGAGCGGCAGAAAAGAGGAGGAGAGGTTGGCGAGGGTTACCAACACATACCCCGAGGGATGTGGGGGCTTGTGGGGGGGGGCAGTAGCTGACAAGCAGGTGCCTATGTTGACAGTAACCCTTCATACTTGAATCCAACCTCCTCCCAAACACACACACACACTGCACACACTTACAATAAATCCTGGAGAGTCAAGTGTAATTGCAGAGCCTGATTGGAGGGAATGCAGAGGGAATCCCCTTTTACCCACACATCAGTGGATCTTTTTTCTTGGGGTCAAAGGTGAGAGAAAGAGGAGAGCGCGCACAACTCTGACATTTCCTGCTGTCTGTGTGTGTGTGTGTGTGCGTGATTTGTGTGCACGGTGACCAGTATGTCCACACATGGGGACCATGTGAGCACATGCTACAGCTGCAACACGGAAATGGGCGCGGGTTTGTTTCCTGTTATATTTCTTTTCCCAAGACAATGTTAACTTAATATACATATGCAACAGTAATAGAAAATCTGCAGCATTAATGCTTCACATTTTTGTGTTTTCTAAAAAAAAAAGCTGCAAATGCGAGTGCGTGTGTTTGTAAATGAAACCCACTTGGACCAAATGTTTGTTAGTCAGGTGTACCGGTGCATGTCTGGGAATGATTATTTTGCTAAGAAGGGGGGGAAGGCAGTACGCAGCGGGAGGTCGAGGAAAATTGGAACAGCTGTTGATTAACATGAGTGCTCTCTCTCTCTCTCTGTCTTTTTTTTACTCTCTCTCAGTAGAGGAGGAAGAGGAAGATGAGGAAGATGAGGAGATGATGGAGACGAAGCCAGGCCCCGAGTCGGAGCAGCAGGATGAAGACGACAGCAGGGAAACCAAAGAAGGTACAACGGATGGATGAATGATGGAAGAGTGAAAATGGTCAGCTATTATCATTTTAGTGATCCTTGAGCACCTCATTCATTCAGGTGTAAGCTTTCTTGAATTTCCTCCTGCATATGTGAACTTTATTTATGTAGCGGTTGTACCAAACACAAAACTTCCCATTCTTTATCCTCCAGTCTCCTTCTTCCCTCAACTTCTCACGTTGTTGGTCAAACTGTCACGAAACACGGCCACTTGTGTGTGACACCCACTTCAAGTCAGTGGGTGTATCAGATGTAAGGATGGGGGTAGGTTACGTTGGGGGTTAAGGCGGGTCCAGCATATCAGCTCCATGGCATGTGAGGGTCAGTGCTGATTAAAAACCTGTCACTTGACCCCCCCCCCCCCCCCATACCACACTTCAAAGTGGAGAGGAATGGAGAAGTGTGTGTGTGTGTGTGTGTGTGTGTATGTGGAGGGTTCATGTAGTAAAATATGGAGAAAAGGCTTTGGGTGGGTAAAAACATGTGATTGACACACAGACGGAAAGACATATTCATATTCAGCCACACATGCATACACAATCCTGACTGTACGGAGTGTGAGTCAAACACACACATAGACAGATGTATGCACACACGCACTCATAAACACACAGTCATCCGTCTCCTCTCCATCCTGGCCTATTAGAAGGTCTGGCCTTTGATCTCTGCCACTCGATTCACTGGGTCTTTTCTGACAACTCGTAAGAAATACAAAGGGATTGGGGGGGGATCAAAGTCAAGAGGCAGGGTAAAGGTCGATATATGTGTGTCTGTGCGTGCTTGTGTGTGTAAAATCGCATGTGTGCTTGGGGACAGTGACTTCAAAAACCGGACGCCGTGCTGTGCAGCCATTACGTTCAAAGGGAGGCGGATCGCTCAGAGGGCTTTGTTTTTCTCTTGTTTATGAAGTTCTTGCTGTAGGGTTTTATTAGAAAAGATGCATTAGGAACTGTTTGTAGTTTATTATGTCCTGGATGTGATTGTGGTTTTGATAGAGATGAAGTGAATGTTAATTTGACATTGGAAGCACAGGATGTACTCTTGTTATTTTTTGCAGAAGTAGACATGACAGTTACTGTACAGTAAGATGCAGTAAGATATATGTACTATTGTCACTAACTAAAAGTAGAATGTCATAATATCAGTTGAATAGAATAAATAGACATTTCTCAGTTTGAGACTCTTGAACAATAATTGAGAGAGAAAGCGGTGTTGACAGCTAATTCCAAACAAAAACAACGTACCTGTATTTTGCAGGTCACATCAAGTACTATTTACTTATATTTACTAGATTTTAAATGGCATGTTTAATTACAAATGCCTAAAAAATATTAATTAATTTCATTAGATATAAGAAATTTAATACACTTTGTAGCAGGAAGGATAATTACAAAAACAATCTCAAAATGTGATGTTTTAGCAAGCTGTGTATGATTGAATGCATTATTTGTTATTATGGATAAATAATAGAGATGGGGGGCTTGTCAAAAAAAAGAGTTAAGTGTAATATATATTTTAAATATAAAAAAAGGAAAAGGGAAATTCTGCAACTCTTTAGAATTGACAGCAACAACTTATGTCCATTTCTATTTGTGGTATTTGATTATAACAAACCTTTTGGCAGAAATAAAGTACTTGGATAATTGATTAATTGTCCAAGTTAATTTTCAAGTAAAAATGCCAAATATTCCCTACTTCCAGCTTCTCAGTTAGGAGGATTTTCTGCTTTTCTTTGTCTTATAATTATAATCAATGTGATAGCTTTGGAGAAGATTTGGACTATTTGTCGGACAATAGAAGACATTTTAAGATGTCACCTTGGGCTGTATTAAAGTGTGATGGGCATTTTATAGAGTTGAGAAAATATTTGTTAGATTAATCGATAGTGAAAAGAATTGTAAACCCAAGTGTCCTGTGGGTGCACTGTGCACAATGTATGCACATAAATCTTTCTCACATACTTGTGTCTTCATGTTTATGTTCCTTCCACCAGGCTCGGTGCTGCGGGAGCTGACGGAGGAGGAGAGGCAGCAGATCCTGCACTCTTCTGAGTTTCAGAGTTTCTTCGACTGCAGCATCCGGGTGATGGAGAGAGCTCTGGCCGAGGACAGCAACATCTTCTTCGACTACAGCGGCCGGGACCTGGAGGACAAAGAGGGGTGAGCAGGGAGGAGGACAGAGGGAGGAAAGAGTCTGTGTTTGGATGTGAGAGCACATGTGAGTGTTTACTTGCATGCCTCAAACTAAGAAATGTGCTAAGGCTGACTCATGCCCACTGTGTCACTCTAGGGGCCTGGAAGCTCCTTTGTTCTTCAAAATACATGTCTTCCTGCTGATGTCACACTCGCATGGGGTTAAAAACTCCTGTGAACTTACAACCATCATGTCTTAAAGAGCATTGTCTTGCCATCTGAAGGGTTGCCTCCAAATGGAGGTTATCAAAGTGTTGGTTGAAGTTATAAGTCATAAGTGCAAAGCTGTTTCAGTATACTGCTCTGCTATTACAGAAGAATGCTGCTTTTACCAGCTCACTTTGACCACGGCAGCCACAGAGGAGCATCAAGCCTGTGGTCAAATAGAGATTATGTCTAAAACAGGCAATGACACCATAACATCAGTCCTCTTTTCTTCCATAGACATGCTGTTTGTGAAATTGTAACAACTGAACCTACATTTCACTACCAGTACCACTACCATAGTACTGCAGACAAAGTGGATCCTTCGCACTTATTAGTGCACAGAATTTGTTATAATTAGCACTGAAATAGGAATCGACCTACAACTGAAGGTCACAGATCGACATGGGCGAATAGACGCAAGCCCAAACTGTGGTGATATAGCTTTCTGAAGTGGCCAATGACACAACAGTCTGCATAGGATCTAGTTTGACCTCAGGCAACATGTTGGCTGAAGTTACTGACTCACTAGGGTGGACAGCCAGCCAGTCAGACAGCTCTCTCATCAACGTCCTCCAATGACAGTTCAACATGCTGGATCAGCCGATGGCTGCTGTTAAGGGCTGACTAGAGCCGACAGTGCCAAATACATTTCACAAACTTTAGGTAACATGGACGGCCAACTGTCGACGGTGTGTGAGATGACATTTTATTTCAATTACTGAGCTTCATTAACAAATTCTGTTTCTCTTATTTGTTAGACAGAAAGACATCACGTTTTTTAAAACCTTTGTAACCAAGGTGTACTTTGGTAATTACTTTTGACGTAATCTTACTATATGTATTTTCAGTAAATTTGTATTTCTGATATAAGTCATGATATAATATAATATTCCACTTTTAGCAATCAGCTCTGTGATTGAGTCAGTGATTAGTGTCAGCTGTTAAAGGCCCTAGCCGCAATGCTTTAGGGTTAAAAAAGCTTCTCCACCTCCTCCGTACTTACTATGGCTTGGACCCTTTGTGAATATCCAGATTGAAGGTACCTTAGCAGTGATCACAAATGACCCTTGCAGACAGAATGCATTTTTTTTCTTGGCCAGTACCTGTCGTGCGACTGGAACAAAATAGTTGTCCGGTTTTGTTCATGTTTGATCAAAGTAACCTTTGACCGTTATCTCCACTGTTTTTTCTCAGAGACTTGGGTAGCGGCTCCAGTCTGTCCTTCAGTAGACTCTTCTATGACGAACATTGGTCGAAACATCGCGTGATCACCTGCCTTGACTGGTCCCCTCAGGTGAGGCCTGCAGCCTTGCGTATGTCACTTTGAATTCATGATTTTCTTCCATTTTACAAAACTAATAAGTCAGTTTGGGATCAGCTGTTTCTCTTCACTGTCATATAGTTTATTTTTTCACTGACATCTCTCTCTCTCTCTCTCTCTCAGTATCCTGAGTTGCTGGTTGCCTCCTATAACAATAACGAAGATGCTCCTCATGAACCGGATGGTGTTGCCCTTGTATGGAACATGAAATTTAAGAAGAACACACCAGAGTACATCTTTCACTGTCAGGTACTTACACTTACAGGCTTGGTACTTACACCAAACCTCACACGTATTTCCGAAACTATGGCAGTCTTGACTGCAGGTTACTGTAAGGAAGAAGTTAGTTTTGCTCTTCCTGTTTTTTCCTCTGTTTTGTTGGGTGGTCAGTTGCAAGTATGAACTTAGGGACAACTGCTACAGAGCTACATGCTTCCTCTCATCTCCTTGTTTGTGCACTCAGAATTTCACTCTCAAAAGCATCATTCTTCTCCTTTATTTGTCACACCTTATCTGGCATCCCAACTGTCAGTCCATCCAGTAATCTACAGCTTGTTCCCCTTTGTGACTGAAAAATAAAGAGTGAAGCAAAGGGAATTGAAAGGCAGCACCACATGCATTCATTTGACCCTCTAGATTGGATTATAGCTGAACGCTGCCACTGGAGGCCAGTTTTAATGCAAGAAACCCATTGATGGGTGGGATGCTAATAGAAAATGACACTGAGAAAACGGTAGAAAGAGGGAGGGAGGGGAGAAGGGATGGAAGGAGTGGGTGTGAGGGCTTCACGGCTCCCACGAGACAGGCGAGGCCATATAGAGACGTCTTGGTAGTAATATGATGTGGCCTACCACTTCCTAATCCAACGCTGCCACGTGTGTGTTAGCCCACCCACATTGATGCTGCGTCTAATGTCAGCAGTGCTGTTTCCCAATAATTGACAAGTCTCCCTCATACACATCACTGTAAATGTGGAAATGCACCTGTAATAGTATTAATGTCACAGGCATTCACCTCACTCCTTAGAAATAATGTTAGAAATGCACACACATACTCTCACATTCAAGTTTCATTGAAACAGGGGAAATAGATTCTCTCTTTTTCTCAAACGCACACAGAACCACATATTCCTGGAGACCACACGCTGCGTGCAAATATTTCGATATGAAACTTGCCATATAAGTCTAGCTCCATAATGGATTTTTAAAGCACTCCATTCTTTCACTGCACCATAATTTATGCCGCTGCTGAAATCCATGTGGTCTTACGGATAGATTACAGCTATGCATCTTGTAGCTGTAGGATTCAGTAGTTTTTCCATGTGGTTCTCTGAGGAAATATGTACAGTACATCTGACTTTATTAACAATGTGATTTCTGAGCATGCTGATCTTTGAATTGTCAGTGTTGAATATTAGACGTTTGGGAACAAGGATATTTGTGTAAGCAGCTCATAAAACGCTCGGTTTATCAAATCAGCTGCAAATGTGCACAACAGAAGTGAACTGCATTCAAGCTTCAAGATCACAGGAATGCAATAGCGCCTGTTTGCATTGACAAACAGAGAAATGGTTATCTGTAACATAACACAGCATTGTCATTGTTTTTGATGCTCCAACACATACAAACCACTTCTACAAACAGTCGATGTCGACTTGTTCACATGCAGAGATTAGTTTTAAGTGAGCGTTTGCTGGAAAGATGTGCATTAGATGAAGTGATATCAGATGGAGAGAAGAAAAACTGAGTGAGAACAGAAACTCCCAAGTGCCCCACTTTCCTACCCTAACACCCCCCCCACCACCCCCCCATGTTGGTCAGTGAGTTAGTGTGGCCTGGGACTGTGCCATGGTCTTGAAGTGAAAAACAGAGAAAGATAGAGTGGGGAGCAAATGTGCAGGGACTTAGAAATGGAGTGCACATATATACAGTAGAGGATAAAATGTAGATGGAATGAAATTGAAAGAAAGAAGAGGCTGCAAGTCATTTGGAATCAGCCATGACTTCCCCTGTCACTGCTGGATTTGGATGAAAGGAGCACAGGAGTGGTTAGACGAGAGGAGGAGAGACATTTTTTTTCTTGCTCTTTCTTTCTGCGAGGCATTTTGCAAAAAGAGTCGCGACTCTCTAGTTAGCCGCGGATCAGATGACTCTTAATGTGCGAGCATGTTCTGCCGTTTAACCCCCAAAAACCACAGGGCTGGGTGCCTCTTCCCCTCTCTGTCTCTACTTACTCCTATTTTTCTTTTCACCTTCCACCTCTCATCCTTAGCTAGAGGAGCAGAGAGGCAGGCTGTTCACATGCTTTCTCCTTGCATTTGTAATTGTACACACTCGCTGTTTACTGTGCACATGCGTTACGCGCATACACACATATACATGGGTTGGCACTCACTGCTACTGTTGGCAGCCCCAAGTAGACAGTTTACCTGCATTTCAGTCATTTACTTCGTGTATGCACATGTTTATGTGAGTATTGTACACACGTTTAAAGGCTGTGGTGTGTGTGTGTGTGTGTGTGCGTGTGGAGGATACAAAAGAATGACAGTGCTGGGTCGGTATTGGAGGGTTGGGGTTTGTGGTTGAGGTCTGGTTCAGCAGGGGCTTTATTGTATAAGGCTATGGATTATAGAAGGCTTCATGTTTCAGATGGGGTTTTGGTGAGGTCAAGCTTCTATATTTCTTGTCTGGCTCTGTGCAGTTTGGTGAAATGGCTTAGCAATGCAAAAACTGTCCTTTTTAACAACATTTAACCTCATATTCAGGGTTTTAATGTTTTTGCCCAAACAAGGGAACATTTTCTTGTTGCGGTAAAATAATCTTTTTGGAGCTGTATTTTGATACAGATTATCCACTGTTAAAAAGATCTTGTTGATTTGCATTGGACACACTATACACAGTGATTCTTTGAAGAAAAATTGGCTATCTTTTACTTTGCAGTAGCATTGTTGGGGTTCATGTCCTTGACGTGCTAGTGTGATGGAAAGTAAGAAATTTAAAAGCTGCTGTTGGTTTGATTTTGGGAGGAGTCTCATTGTGTCAGACTTTAAACAAGTGCAATCTGGGGATCGTGCACTAACATTTTTGGCAATATGCAGCAGTGTTGTAATATTGCATTCTAATGCAATAGTTAGACAGATAGCTCCTGGTTTGACAAATGGTGTTCCCTTGCGGACTAAGCATTCAGTGATCCATCTTTCTTTTTTTCCTGCTTTGCTCTATATTTTCCTCCCATATTTAGGCCCTTTTTATTTACCTTACACTTCTTTATTACAACCACTCACAGAAATACTGTGGCCTTCATGCGTAATGTCATTGGTTGCTTGGTCAGTTGCTTATGATTTGAGTTTTTAGCCTCTTGGGATGAAAGTGTATGATAAAAGTTTAAAAGTTTATTTACTGTATAGTAATAAATGGTATCTAGCTTCAGTGGAGACATTAAAAATGCCCCTTTTTCATTCAGCTATTGTTCTTTGTGATGTTTTATCATGTCAAATTTCTTTGTTTATCATGAACCATCCTATACAAATGAAATATATAATTGTTCTCTAACTCTGCTTACTTCTAGACAGTGAATAAACTATATCTGAAATTAAACAGTATCTCAGTATACTAGGGGGCCTTCTACAATCCCCTTAAGGACCCCTGACAGTTTCATGACCTCACTTTAGGAGCCATTGATCTATAATATAGTGGAGGAAGCGTGTGATCAATCAGCGTGTGGGTTGGGTTTGTACTTAGGAAAGGGGCGGCCGCTGCTGATTCTGGTACCAGTTGAGCGTGCCTCCCCCCATCACGGCCGTCCCAGCAGTTGGACCCATCATCACCCCGTCCCAGTTGGGTCCAATCTTGTAACTTCACACCAGACTCTCAAGTGGGCAAAGTCACACCACATTAAAGGGCCCGCTTGACTTAAAACCTCTGCTGAACCCCCCAAACCACACGCTTCCCTGTAACAACCCCCGCCGCTACTGTCATATCCCATTGGACTCAGTCATATTTTTATTAATTATAAATTCTTGCTGCCTTGCGTCGGTCCCTGGTACTTCCAGAGAGGTTGAGTAAGAGAAGGAGAGCAGGAGGAGAGGAGAGTGGGAGGGAGGGCGAAGGTAGAGAGAATTAGAAAGAGAGAACAGTTGTTCACAGGCCTTGTCTAAGTTGGAACCCATGTGGAATTACACTGGAGGATGAAGCTGCATTGTGTTCAGAAAGCTTAGCAGAGAAATCCTCTAAATGCTCGCTGAACACATGGGTTAAGACAGTGCGACTGTATTTGATTTGTTGCACACTTAATAGATGTAGCTTCTACTGGCAAAAATAATTCAGTGTTGAATTCTGCGGTAAATTAGATTATTTTGTACAACTTTGACTATGCTGATCAGAGGCTGTTTTTATTGGTATTATATGGAGAAATTAAAGGCAGTCGATCTTTCATTCGTGTCTGTTACTCATTGTGTGAGAAGAACTCAGAAAAACTCAAAGTCTGGGTATTGAACCCAATACTTTTTAAGCACCAACCGAAAACTGTTGAGTATCAAAATATGGCATTGTATTCTTAGTCAATGTTTTTTTTTTTTTACTTTAGACTGTTTTTCTTTTAGGCAATGTTCTTTATTTAATACTCATGCATTCAACAGTTTGGCATATTTTTTAAATGACAAAAACAGAAAGAGTTCAATGTTTTGGGAAATATGCTAATTCTCTTTCTTGCCAAGAGTTAAATGAGAAGATCAATACCACTTTCATATCTGTCCCTTAAGTATAAAGCTACAGCCAGCAGCCAGTTAGCTTAGCTTAGTATAAGGGCTGGAAACGGGGAAACAGCTAGCCAAAATCTGCATACCAACTCCTCTAAAGCTCACTAATTAACACGTTGTATCTCGTTTGTTTAATTCGTTCAAAAACTGAAGTGTAAGAAGAACATTGTAGTTTTACGGTGGTTAAAGTCTGAGCTGGACTATTTCTTCCAGGTGTCTTCTGGTGTCATCTGGTTGCCAGGCAACCACCACTGTGGTGTAGTTTTCCCCACGAGAGTCCCCGCAACTCTCGGCAAGAAAGCAAATAAGCATGTTTCCCAAAATGTCAAACTACTCTCTACTAAAAAACACTCTTCAAACCAAGGTATCAAAAGAAGTATTGTTTTGGTACCGAAACTCCAGCTCTTGTTTTGGCACCAATATTGATACCCAGCTGTGGCAATATTATCCTGTAAAATGCAACTGATATAAATTTGTTTGGAAAACAGACCTGCGGAGGAACACGTAGCGTCTATCTCCTTAGTTTCAATATCAGAATAGAATGGAGTACTGTATGGCTGAGTCGAACAAGCATTATATTTACAATGCGAATCCAACATTAAAGCCACAAACCAGCAAAAGTGAAGATATGAGTCAAAAAAACAAACAAAATATGGAAAATAAAGGGAAAGGAGCTCTAGGAGGCAGAGAAAGGCCTGTTTGTTTTCCCAGAGCCTCCTCCTCATGCTGTCACTCCGTCAAACCCTCATTCTTTGCCTGGTGAAATTGAGACTCTGCTTGGTATTTCTCTCTCCTTGCCAGAAACCACAGAGTGACAAAATCCGTGGGGTGTCATAAACGAGCGAAGCCAGGGGGAGAAAGGGAGGAGAAAGGTGGTTGGGAGGAGGGGGGGAGGTTGAGAAGTGGGGATGCAAGGGAAGACAGTCGAATCCATCTGGTCCTGATAAGACAGAGTGGAAAACAGATGAGTGTGGTGAGCAAGAGGGGGCGGCGGGAGGAGAGGAGGGATGGAGCGTGGATCTACTTGGGAGGATAGACTGTCTGGCGTGCCCTATCAGCCCCCCGCCTCCCCTTTTCTTCTCACCATAGCACTCTCGCTCCATTACTGCCTTCCCAAGCCGACTTAAGCAACAGTTTGTTGCCCCGAGGAAAGAACGAAAGAGAAGAGGAGGCAACAAAGGAGGGAGTGTTCGCCTCTCTCTAACTTTCTTTCTCTCTCTGTCATTCCTCCGAACCACCCTAATCCCTTGCTGGGTGCCATCTTTCATCACGGCCTACCATGTGTGTATTATCCTCTACAGAACACTTCCCATTAATATAATAAGGGCTGCCAGAAGCACTTAGCCTTGTGAGCCTGTGTGAGATATGGTAGATGATACTTTGTGTGTATGAGTTCATGCACACACACACACACATACACACAACAGACCTTGCCCGAGGAAAGAAATGAAACCCACTGTTCTGACTGCGACAGTGTCTTCCTGTAAAACTTCCACAATTTATCTCAGGCCCAATATACCGAAGTGACTCTCTCCGCTGCTTTTTCTTCCGGGAGCTGTCACTCCCCACATCCTCTCCGTCTGGGCTGGCAGGAGATGACTTGGCAGGTGTCTGACCCGCGCAGCATGCGAGATGAGAACCATCCATAGAGCCACTCTGCGTTTGGAAATGAAATGTCAGGCTCGGTATCCAGCCAGCCCCGATACGGAGATGCAATCATAGCGGGACTATTGTCGACACGAGAGTTGTTGAGGTGTTATTTAGACAGATGTGGTGCTCGTATGACTGGTATGTCCAGACTTAGGAATCTGAAATGAAGAGGAGCTGCAGGGGATGGGAGGAGTGTGGCTGCATTTGATTTAAAGGAAAAGTTCGACATTTTGGGAAAATATGCTTATTCACTTTCTTACGGAGAGTTAGATGGGACGATTGATACCACTCTTAAGTCTGTATGCTAAGTATGAAGCTACAGCCAGCAACAGGCTAACTTAGCTTAGCACAAGTATTGGAAACAGGAGAATAACAGTTAGCCTGGCTCTGTCCAAACGTAACAGCATCTAAGGCCCATTAATTAACACATTGTACCTTGTTTGTTTAAGACATGCAAAAGCCAAGGTAATAAAAAACACAATTTGTGGTCTTATTATGGGGGGTTATGCACTGGACTATTTCTAGGCCGGGACCAATAACTTCCTAGAGGCTCTCTTTTGGTTGCCTGGCAACTGGTCCTGGTCAAGAAATAGTCCAGGCTAGCTGCTATTTACCGTACAGACATGGGAGTGATAACAATCTTCTCATTTACCTCTCAGCTAGAAAGTGAATATGCTTATTTCCCAAAATGTCAGACTTTTCCTTTAATTCAGAATATTAGCTTTACACACAGAATATTTCACAGTCATGTTTACACACTGTGAAATAAATTTCCTCTATTTGAGTCATTGATGGTAAAGGCCTCATGAATGAATAAAAAGCAGACAGACTACAGAAATCCAGCCGAAACATAACCAAGTCATTAATTTCCTACATGACATCCAAATGGAGAATTCGCTTTAGAGTGTCAAGCAATTCCCCTTGAGCTTAAATCATAAACTTCCTTATAGCGCGGGACAAATTGATCTTATTTCAGCACCAAATGACATACAGTACATTTAAAAGGCTTATAACTCTGAAACATATGTGCTGATGTGACATTTGATTAGAAGCATTTAGGAAGAGTGGCTTTCATGTTAAGTCCAAGTTGCTGCTGGCAGGCGCCTCAAAGTGCACTATCGGGACAAAGTCGGGCTAATTTTCAGTAGCTCTTTCACTAAGCCTGACAGTACATGAGGGGAATGATGGCATAACCTGTGGTTTCTCAAAGAGGGGATTCAGAGTTTAGTCAGGATTTTTCCTCTTAAGATGGGGACACTGATAGGGCTTAGGAGTTAAACTAACATATGGAGCAAATAGAGGGGGCTCTTGATTTGATTTGGCTTCTCTTTGTCATTACTCATGTGGGGTAGAGATGTTTACTTAGGGTGATAACTGGTGGAAGAGGGACGAGAAAGAGCAGAGAGCAGGGATGTTTTCTATTTGTGTCTGTATGTGCTTGTGGATTTGCGGGTTTATTTTTGATTTTTGACAGTGTTAATAGTAAAAGTAGGGTCATATTGGTCTTTACTGGAAAGATCAGAGAGATGAAGGTCTCTGCAGTGAGTTTAAAGACAACGGTATTAATGTATTTGAGGTAGTATACCGTCTATGTCAAACTGGAACAATCTGGAGCACAACAAAGATATTTAAAATTCAAATGAGAAATGACACTTTTATAGCAGTCTTATGGTTTCTATCTCTTGAGGCATAAAGATAAGCTTGAATAGAGGAGTTGAAGAAATTGTTTGAAATTTTGGGAAATACTACCATACCCAGGTAAAATAAATATGGAGCTGCAGCCAGTTAGTTTAGCTAAGCATAAAGACTGGAGACAGGGGGAAACAGCTAGCCTGGCTTTAAAGCTGTCGTTTTTAAAATGAGCTGTTACCAGTAGCGTTTTGTTTTTAATGGACACATATGAGTGGTGATGTTCTTCTCATCTAACTCTTGGCAAGAAAGCAAATAAGCGTATTTCCTAAAATGTCAAACTATTCTTTTATAGAAGAAGAATCAAGAAACTTCAGTTTACTTTCTTTTTGAAGACTGATAAATGGTTGTGGTGTGTGTGTGTGTGTGTGTGTGTGTGTGTGTGTGTGTGTGTGTGTGTGTGTGTGTGTATATACCTATTTAGTGGATGTGTGTGTTTGTGTACAGAGATGACAGGGAGGACTTGGGTTTATTAGCCCACTGATGGAGTCTGATGGAGGGGGAACAGACCTCAGAGAGCAGCCTGTCAGACAACCACAGAGTGTAAAATGTCAACCCAAAACTCTAGGATATTAAAAGTGATCAAGTTGAAGACAGACTCGTCCATGTGTGTTTGAGTATAAGTGTTGTAGTCTCACCATTTGGCCTAAAGTAGTTTTACTGTTTTTGACTTTTAGTTTCAGTACACATGGGCCAGGTGAGGAATATTTTGTTAAATTGTCCAAATACATTTAGCAATTATGCTTGTCTATTCCTAAGGTTCTTTAAACAGTTATATATGGTTTGGACATTCGTTTAATGTAAATGTTGATGCTTTTACTGTACATATTACATATAGAATAAAGCTGGCAAAGTAACTTACACATATTTTAATGTGAATAATAGCCTATGGCCATCAAATCTTGTGTGCTAATGCGTGCTAATCAACCTAAATCCCTGATCCCTTTTTATCTGACTGTGTGGATAAACATTTCAGCTGACGAGCGACTTTATTTTTACCACCAAAGTCCAGTTTATTTTGAGTCTTGACATCTGAAGCGACTCCCGAGCCATTCGTCTGGAGGCCGTGACTCCTCAGGAGCAACAAAAAAGAGAGGGAGAAAGAGTGCACAGTGTTTTCTTTCCCTCTGGTTTGTTTTCCAGTCTCCTTTCAAAATGAACTGGGGTTTGGAGTTGGCTGCTTCGCACATGGTGTGGTGGCGGGGACGGAGAGAGAGGGGGAGCGAGAGGGAGAGAAATGAAAAACAAGACAAATGTTATACTATTGAATACTTATAGGTTGTCTCAGTTCAGCAGGATCTTCTTACGTATCTTATGTAAGAACAAATGTGACTGAGTGAACAGTCTTTGTTTGATGCTACACAGTTAGGTTTCAGTGCTCCCAATGAATTGATTTGTACATTTACATTTAGCGTATTAAACATAGTTGCTCTGTTAGTCAGTGCTCTTGTCTTCAATCCCATGAAATAACTTTAGATTCATAAGAAACTGGTGAAAGAAAAGTCAGCCTTACTTGGTCTGGTATGACAAGTTTGCAATATCTAGCTGCTATTTATATGATATTGCTGTGTAACGGACATTACTGAGTAAGTTTGCTGACTTTATGACTGGTCTCTACTTTTATGTTATGATTTAGCATTTGCCTTTATCCCATAATTGCCACTTGTAGCCACAGTGGCCGCTGTTTTAGCAGAAGTTACATAGTCTCACTTTAAGCTAATGCCCATCTTTTTTGAGCATTTTCTCAGTCTCATTGGTGTTGAACATATGGCCTATTGGCAACCATGGTTGCTTTTCCTAAATATGAGCTCCCACTGTTAGATTTTCTACCTACTGTATGTAGTAACAGCTGCTCTCCAAAACTGCCATTGCAACATTGCATATTGGCACATTAGTGCCTTGTGCCTAAAGCATCTATGTGACGTAGGAACTGATGTTTTAAAATGAACTATGTCTAGCTGCAGTAAGATAATCGGCATCCTGCAGCAGTTTATTAATATACAGTATATTAATAAACTGCTGCAGGATGTTGTGTTTGTGTAAAGGAGTCTTTCCTATGAGGGGATTCATGTAAGCCATAATTGTTTCTTAGAAGGACAGTTATAGTGATCATTAAGTTAATCAAATATTAATTTGGAATTTCCTTTTTATTTGGATTCTTAAAATCATATTAATTGTAGTCTTACTGTCTATTAACCACCAATTCAAAGTAGTATCATCAGGCTTTAGGCCACCATTTACAACATTTGGCATACCACTCTGTAAATGTACTCACATAAATCTTACAATCATTGCCTTGTTAATACAGTGATTCATTAGGGACGATTCTGATAATTAATGATGAGCTTTGCTGCCAAACACCGTCTCAGCAACAACAAAACGTCTTGACGTACTGTTTTCAGGAACACTAAAACTGTCACCGACGGTTCTTCCAACTAAATCTACGGCCGTATTGGGCAACAATGCTTTTGCGAAATGCACCCTGCATGTTTTTATAGTTTCACTGTTTTTAATTGTGATGTGTGTCTGTGAGCTTCTTCTTTAATGATCTCTTGGCCCTGTCTTGCCCGTAAATTATCGTTCCTCTCAACATGATTATGCTGCTTTACTAGATGGAGGGATGAATTTGTCAATGCGTAACACCACTTACCCTCCCGTAGCACTATGATGCTGAAACATTTTCTCATAACTCCACAGCACAGATGCTTCAGTGGCTCTGGGTCAGGGAAGGCTAGCTGTTGCACGCAGAAGCCCATATGGGATGAGCACTGAAGAGGAACCAAAACTCAATAAACACGGCATTGGGGAGGGAGGGAGTTCAAGGGTGCGCTTGTCATGATGGAGGCTACAGTGAGCGCTCCAGTGGCTGCTGGGGTTTTGATGCTGTAATGTGAAACGGCTGGGGGAAAGAGGACTACAATTCCCCTCTTTGTCTGGTCTCCGCCCCAGCGTCACCCCTCGCTCCTCTCCTCAGCGGACCCTCACCGTAGCCAAACTCATCATCTCCCTCTCCGTCTGTCTCCCCACGTCTGCCACCCATCACGATGCCTTGATCACTCGTTCTCTCTCATGCTCCGTCTAGCATTACCGTTTTCGCTTCATATCTTTCTTTGTTTTTGCTCTTTTCTCACTGTCTGCCTTCTTATCTTCTCATTTCATCTGACCGAACCGTCTCTATCCTCACCATGTTCCACGTTCTGTCAATTCATGATACGTCTTTTTCAGAAATGTTCCCATAAAATAACTTCACATCATGCAGTGATCTCTCATCCTCTCCCCTTCTCTCTCTTTCTCTTCTCTCAGTCTCCTGTAGTTTCTGTGGGCTTTGCCAGGTTTCATCCCAACCTGATGGTGGGGGGGACTTACTCGGGACAGATCGTCCTGTGGGACAACCGCAGTCATCGCCGGACCCCCGTCCAGAGGACTCCCCTGTCTGCTGCTGCGCACACTGTAAGGCTGGCTCCATTATCCATATGACATACAATTGAAGTCCAATACAACAAACTGTGAGCAGGGACCTTACTGTGACTCAAAACACTCATAGGTCAAGTTGCAGTACACAGCTGATATTTTCAGTTTTGACACTTTGACAAAAATACAAACATACAAAAAATAATTGGCTTAGTTTTCAAGTTCTTTCTTAATTCTGTGTTGGTTATATCACTGAAATGATTCGATGATTAGTTGATCGAGAGAAAAATGACAATTATATGCTAGTTCCAGCTCCTAAAATGAGAAAATGTACTAATTTTCCTTGTTTTATATGATTCTAAGAATATATGTCAATTTTGTTGATTATGTTGATTTTGGACAAAATAAGGATTTTTAAGACGTAACCATCATCATTTTTCACAATTTTGTGACATTTTATAGTCTGAACGATTCATTTTGATAATAGTTTTTAGTTGCAGCCGTGGATGAAATAACCTCTGACCTAAATGAAAAAAGCTCCTTGTTGTGCTTTAATTAGTTACATACACAAAATTATAAAAAATGATTCAATAGGAACATTTTAGAGGAGAGTAAAAGATTTTAAAATTTGTAATGTAAACTTCCTGATGTAGAGATATTAATTTATATCACAGCATACTGTTTTCACACAGCATTACATTTATCACATGATAATGGCATGACCATGCAGCTTTGAGACTGATCATTTTCACAACACACACACACACACTCTAGATATAACTGAAAGGACAGCTCAGTTTAGACACTGACCCTTGACAAATTGCTGACCAGTATACATTAGCAACATCTTAAGACCCGGGGCCGTCTATAACCACAGCTACAGACACACATGTAGACACACACTCTGCCACATGCCATCCATTCTGTAACTTTAAACCCAAATAATGAGGCCGTCGCTCTCGTCCTCTTCAGTCGGTGAGTCCAGCCAGCTAGCATGGTGCTGATTGCTGAATGGATTCTTTGTGCTGTACACAAATCAATTACTGCCCAGTAACGACATAATGGTTTCACACACTGCTGTGAATTTGCACAGCAGCACATGTCCCAAACGTAAGGAACGACTGCACGCTGGCATGTGAGCTGTCTGTTGGTCCACACAGTATCTAATGATGTTATTTGTCTAAGGGTAAAATTACATTATCATTTCAGGACCATGTTTAAAATCTAATTTTATTATTATTAGCATATCAAGTTATTGTTATGTCCCTGACAGCCTACTGCAGTTATGGATTATATAAATATTTATTACACAAGACACCAAATGTGCAGAGAAATTTGTATGCCTCTAATCAATGAGACTAATAATCTATGATTGTGGGGATTGTTGTAATCATAATACAGTTGAGGTAAGTTATGAGATATTGAAAACATTATCTGTTGCATTGTGCAAGTGTGTATCTCCACCCATCTCATCTATTTGTGTGCCTGTGTGTTTTTATCTGTGTGTGTGTGTGTGTGTGTGTGTGTAGCACCCAGTGTACTGCGTGAACGTGGTCGGCACCCAGAACGCCAACAACCTGATCACTGTGTCTACAGACGGCAGGATGTGCTCCTGGAGTCTGGACATGCTCTCTCAGCCGCAGGTACACAACACACTCATCACCAGCACACTGTCCACAAAACCTGCTGACAGCTCCGAGTCAGTGAGTCAAGTCTCTAAGGACAAAAAACATTTTATTACTCAATACTACATAAAATGATTTATTAAAATGGAGAGTTTTAGTTTCTATAACTGGTGTGTATTGACATGTTTTTGAGTGTGTGTATACAGGCTCACATTAATGCCTCCTTCTGTGTGTGCATGTAGGAGACCATGGAACTGGTGTACAATAAATCCAAACCCGTGGCGGTGACAGGCATGGCTTTCCCCACGGGAGACGTTAACAACTATGTGGTGGGGAGTGAGGAGGGCACTGTGTACACTGCATCCAGACATGGCAGGTTCGTGGACACACACACACACACACACACACACACACACACACAAAACATCACAGACCAATCTTTGCTGGATCACTTGTGTATGTTTTGAGTGTTGCTTTAAGTCTTAATGCAGTTCCAATTTTTTTTTGCTTAGATAATCTAGAATTACAACATCACAGTAAAATAATTCTGCAAAACAATAAACATTTAGATAGACAACAAATTGAAGTTCAAATGTTTTACTAAATGTGGTACATTCAAGTGTTTTTGCCCTGTTGCCTTGAAAATTAATGCAACAAGTAAAACTTAGAATTAAAAGTTGAACTGGAATTGTTTTAGAAACATTGATTATTTTCTCTCAATTTAAGGAGTTAATCGTTTCACTTTTAATCAAAGCTCCCTGACTGTGCTGTAAATTTATTTTGAGCATGAGCATCCTCAGGAAGGCGCAGACCACTTCTCTGCTTTATATTTAAACTAGTTAAGAGCACTAAAACACTGCAGACACTGTATGTCACACCTGTGTCCTCTCTCCTCAGTAAGGCGGGTATCTGTGAGATGTTCGAGGGCCACCAGGGGCCAGTGACGGGCATCAGCTGCCACAGCGCAGTGGGCACCGTCGACTTTTCCCACCTCTTCATCACATCCTCCTTCGACTGGACCGTCAAACTCTGGAGCACCAAGGTATGGTGTGTGTGTGTGTGTGTGTGTGTGTGTGTGTGTGTGTGTGTGTGTGTGTGTGTTTTTCTGTGTGTGCACAAGAGGGAGGGAGAGAGAGAGGAAGTGTGGGGGGTTGATTGTGGACTCCGAGAGGTTGCAGAGAGAGAGAAAATGTGTGTGTGTGTGTGTGAGAGAGAGAGAGAGAGAAGGAAGTAGTTAGTGAGGGGAGGAAAGCTGAGTACTGTAGGTGAGCAACTTTTTTGGAAAATCAGTCTTTCTCTCACTACTTGTGTGTGTGTGTGTGTATGGGAATAAGTTGGGTAAGTTCTATTACGGGGGGTGTGGATACTGTGTGGGTGTGTAGTGAAATGATTCAATAGTACAATTAGGGTCTTTGACAAGCTGCTCTTTTGCTCCACAAGTTGTTTTGAACCCTGATTATTTTGACCTTAATTTAGCCTGTCAGGCAGTTTCCTCCCAGTCTGTGCGCTGCCCCCCAGTAAGATCTGCTTATAAAATGCTGTCGTTTTATAGATGGTACAGAACAGGTGTACAGTATACTATTGAATACTACGGAAGTAAGCTGGATGTCTTTACAATATCAGAAGAAGGTTTGCACGTGAGGCCTAACTCAGGGAAAGAACGTCTCAGCTGATTCTGCCTTCACAGTAAAAGCAGACATTTTTTCACTGTCATTTCAGGACAAAGAATAATCACTAACACAGATGAGGTGTAAATATAGTGTGAATAGGCTTTCATTTTAAACAGTTTGTCTTTAAGGATCGGAATTGAACTACAACCCCATTCATTTTATTTACTAATAGCTGTTGGGTAATGTTCAAAAAGAAATTTGCGCACAGAGCCCATTCATAACTCTTTCACTGCGAGACTGTTAATCCTGCGATACTTAAATCAGACTAGTTTCTCATATCAGCCGGTCTTCATCAGATCTTAAACACTGTGCACCTCAGTGAGTGCACTCTAATGGTGGCCTCCTCTCGCTGGTTTTCAAGTGACCTCGTCCACTCAGGGCATTTGTTGTCCTTTCAAACCGATGAAATCCATTTGGCAGCATTTCAGTGGCAGTAAACGGCAAACTGTCACTGTTCCTGTCAGCGAGTGTTCGAGAATAGAACAGTTAGCTGAAGACACTTTTATGGTGTTGGTGGTGGTGACACACAGGAGTGCGCTCAGGTACATTTGAGATTCTGCACGAGAGGAAATTACATGATGAAAAGAGGATTATAAGATATATTTTATTGTTAAATTCATGTTAATGAGTAAAGTAGAAGTGAGGAAGGATTTCTGAGAATAAAGAAGAAAACGGGAGATTGAATATGGTAGAAAGTTAAGAATGATGTCTGTCTGAGGTGGAGAGGATAAAAGGTAATGGGAGAGCAAGAAGTAGCAGTACAGGTGCTGCAGACCTGCAGACATAGAAGGAAGAACGAAGGAAGGAAGGAAGGAAAATGGCTAGAAGAGTCAGCAGGAGAGAGAGGGGGGAAAGGGCCAGGAGGCTTTTTAAAGACAAAAAAATGTCCTGGTTAATAGTGGAGGCGATGCTAACATTGAAGGACAGAGGGATCAACATGAGCGGGGTGTCAAACAGCAAACACAGCCAAAAATCAAAGACAGACCTGTTCAATATGAGAAAAATACATAATGTATATTGCATATATACAGCTTCATGCAAGATCCAGTTACAGTTTTCATACTTGGCTGTGACAGGCAGTAAAGCACTCGTGTTTGCATGCAGCTAGTCCATAAGTCTTATGCGAAGGGTCCCGTGACACATATTAAAACATTTCTGTGGATTTTCATCAGGGGAGTGTGTTATTTTTCAGGATTTGGGAATTCCCTTTCCTTTGAGGGGCACCGCAGGAATGTGTGTCTGTCTCTTATCCCACAGAACCCATATTTGTGTGTGGGCAGGCGGAATACCTGAGTGTGTGTGTGTGTGCGTGCATGCAAGTGTGTGTGCAAATATAGACACACCACACATGCCTCACGTGCACCTTAAGCAAGCTGCCTTTGCTTACCTAAAACCCCCTCGAGGTTTGCCTTCAACCAGACTGTTGTAACACACACACACACACGCAGTGAATTCTCTTCGCATTCACACACGTTTGCCCTCACAGTTCAGAAAGGCCATCGCACAGAAGGCTGCTGATGTTTTTACACTCAGCGGTGCAAATATTGTGGTTAGTGAAAACATTTAGAGTCGGCCAGAGTGTGAAGACGTCGCGACAGCTGGGAGCGGGTTTATGATTGTGCATAACTTGAACTGCCTCGCTCTCTTGACCCCAAAACCAGCATCTGCTAAGTGATTGGATGGAGCATAATCATTCCACTTTTGCTCTCTTAAGAAGTTAATTACATCAGTCAGATCAGGTGATTGTTAATGAGTGTTGATAATATTTCAGATGAGTGTCTGCGTACTGAAAATGAGATCTTGATCTTCAGTTAAGGATTTTGTCGTGGTTTTTCTTTTTTTTTCGTTTGTGAAACAGTTTCTAATTTGAGGACAACATCTCAGTCCCCTCAGCGTGTGGTTATTAAATCTGGTGCGAAGGTATCAAACTAGTGGGATGTTTGGGATGCAGATGCAGCCAGGATGGATCCAGGGAAATTATACGAGTGCTGCAGAGACGAGATGGTTGGGATCCCTCTGAAAGTCCAAGTGATGAGAGGTTTTCTGTCTGTTCTCCAGCCAACGCTAAAGTGTGAGTGACTGTAGTGCCGAAAAGTTACTTATTTTCAGTGGGATTTTATTAGCATGGATATCAATGCCAAGGTCAGAAGACACAGGCTACATTTTCTAAAGTGCTTCATGTCAATGACCTGGCATTGCACTGTGATGCTAACTATCAGTATGCAGTGTTTCAGGGATGGTTTTCCAGTTCAAACGTGCTAGAAGCTCCGCAGCTTCTCAGCACGGGAAAGATAATGACAAGCAGTTGCTTCACGTGCGGCGCCACAAGGATTAAGCTTAATTTTAAGATTAGTTTTAAGACTTGTTGCTGCAGATTATTTACCCAAATCACCTTATTTAAGATGGGTAGATTATAGACAGACTACAGTAAAACAGCAGTTTACATTTTGAATAGTCGGTGGATACGAGGACGACCTTTATTCATTTCATCTCTAATGTGATGTATTACTTGAAGTGTATAGACAAATATAATCTAGGACAGATTTCAGAAAGATAGCTTCAAATTGCATTGAGGCATTATTTAGTAAGGCAGATTATCAAAATAAAATGAGGTTTTAAGCACAATTTGGTAATATGAAATACTCAAGAGCTAGTGGATGAGTCAAAGAGTGTAGTAACAAAGTAATGGGAACATGGACTAAAACAAGGAGAGGGCGAGAGAGAGAGAGAGAACATAAACAGGAATCGCTCAGCTGATCGAATGCTGCTGAAACTGTGAGATGGAGTAAAATGACCTCTGCTGTCACCCCGCCGGCTGGAAAACAGGTTCAATTGAGGCTTGAAATTGGCTCTGCACTGTTTGTTTGTGTTTGTGTGGGCTTTTTGTGTGTGTGTTTGAGCGTCCACTGCCATCTGTCTGCAGGTCTCGCAGCCTTTCAGAACAACCGTGGAGTGAGAGAGTAAAGGTGATGGAGAAAAAGAGAGGAGGAGCAGAGAGAGAGACTACATTCCTTCATTTGCTCTTCCAGCCAACCTGTCTCCTCTCCTCCACCCCTCCCACTCTACCTGTCAGGAATGCAGTTTGTAAGCCTCTGGAATCCTAACAGCCGCTCTGAGAGATGGGCGCACACACACACACATTTGTATTAAGCTGTATTCCCACACTTCATTAATTTATCCTCCATCTTTAATTGCAGCACAAACAGTAGCCTTCAGCCACTGGTCAAAGTTCAACAAATTTGAACTCTCACTCCGCGTAGACACGACCGTCGGCAAGAGCAAAAAAAAAAACAAACACTCCAGACACACAATCATAGAGGGTGTGGATACAAAAGCTGTATTTCCACGACAATGTGTACACGATTTTAGTACACTTCAAAAGACCTTTACTGACTCCATTTGTTCCCTAACTTCTGACCATAACCCGAAATGACTAAAGAATTAATCAGTGAAATATTTTAACCTACTTTCAAGGATTATTTTGTCATCCTGATCTGCTTTTCAGGACATGTGGTCTCCATAATTTCACAAATTTAGAAGCAGAACTACAGAAATACAATGCAAACACACAAATAAATAGTTTGTCCAGCAGAGAGCACTGACAAGTACATTTTTCAAATTATTGAACATCCTGCTCAGTACATGTCTTGGACACAAGTCTTTATATATGTATAAATATATATTCAGATTGATTGATTTTTTACTCTCAAATACTGATATCGTTATAGGCCTAAAAAAATCCAGTATCGGTCGGGCTCTACACACACACACATCCTATTTCCAGTGCCCCTTCCTCTCCGTCCATTGTCCACCCCTCCTTTTCCTCCCACTTCCATCTCTTCCCATCTCTCCCTCTCTCTCAGACAGCTGTTGTGTTGAGGTTACAGTACACCTTGTGGAGGGGCCCTCCCTTTCATCTCTCCCAGCGGTTTTATGGTGCTGTGTGAATGTGCTAGGCTTTTTAATTAGGCTCTGCACCCAGACAGGCCCCAAGGCTGAGGCAGCGCCACTCTGTCTGAAGCTCACTCACTCCCTCTCTCCATTCCTTCTCTCTCTCTTTTCTTTCTATCTCTCGTGTGTCATCTACTGTAATCCCTAACTCTCTCTCTTTTTCTCTGCAGTGCTTTTCACACCATCTCGGTCACACACACTTACATAGATATCCTCTCTTTCACTCTTTTAGCACAACAAGCCTCTGTACTCGTTTGAGGACAACGCCGATTATGTGTATGACGTCATGTGGTCGCCCGTACACCCTGCGATCTTCGCCGCTGTGGATGGCATGGGCCGCTTGGACCTGTGGAACCTCAACAACGACACTGAGGTGTGTGTGTGTACAGTGTGTGTGTGCACTGGTGGGTGAATATAGGTCATTATGGGCATGTTTTCTGTGTCATCTCTTTGTGTGTTGATGTGCGTGTGTGTTTGGTGTCCTCAGGGCCTGTTGCTGGGCCTCAGCCCGAACCGCACAACCAAACACCCAAGACTTTTCCCGCCCATCAACCCCCCCACACCACCAACCCCTCCACATCCCTCCCTACACACACACGATTCAAGATTCCCCCGTGGGCGTTTCCCACAGCTCTCGCTTTAAATCAGACTTAGTGACATCTCCTCATCCCAGCTCCCACCCAGACGTCCCGCTAACATTCCTGCAACCTCTGTCCAACGTTGAGGCAACCTCAGCACCCCACCACCTCCTCTCATCTGCCTCCCACACTCTGGCCTATCAGTGAAGTACACAGATGTGCAGGAGCCCCAGCCCTCAGTCCCATGCCGGAGATGAAAATAATAAAGGAGAAAGTTCAGACCAGGGGTTGAGTTTCTCAGTGCTGTGGGGCAAGATTTATTTTCAGAAGAGAGCATATGAGGCCAGTGAGGGAAAGATCATCTTATTATTCAGCTTAATTATATCAACAGTATCAACTATTGAATAAAATCTAACAGATAAAATAAATTACACACCTGTTTTTCCAAAACGGTAGCAATTACAACTGTATTATCTTATGGTAATTTTATTCTCCAAATCATGTATGTTCGTTTGCAGTTTCTTATTGATTAAAGGAATAGTTTGACATTTTGGGAAATAAGCTAATTCGCTTTCTTGCTGAGATTTGGATAAGACGATCGATACCACTCCCATTCCATGTACGGTAAACATGAAGCTACAGACAGGAGACAGTTAGCTTAGCTTAGCATAAAGACAGGAAACGGGGGGAAACAGCTAGCCTGGCTCTGTCCGAAAAAAACAAACCACCTACCAGCACCTCTAAAGCTCAAACGATTTTATTCGGTTCAAACAATAACATGTTAATTGGTGAGCTTCAGAGGTGCTGGTAGACGTGCAGCCAGGCTACCAGTTTCCCCCCATTTCCAGTCTTTATGCTAAGCTAAGCTAACTGTCTCCTGTCTGTAGCTTCATATTTAGCGTACAGACAATCAGAGTGGTACTGATCTTCTCATCTAACTCTCTGCAAGAAAGCGAATAAGCGTATGTTAAAATAAATAAAAAGATTGGATTATGGTTAAACGATATCTTCTTCAACTCTGATAGTGGAACGGGTACCAAACCTTTGATCACTCAGGTAAAAGTAGGGACAAAAGGATCCTCAATTCTCCTTCGCTCTTGGTTTCCATGGAGACACCACCCACAGTGCCTCGAACCTTAATACAAGTCTGCTTCTCTGCAGATGCTCTCCTCCCTCTGTCATGCTGCTCTTTCACTCTTCTACTTTGTACAGTCCACATATACAATTCCCAACTCATCCCCCCAGGATTTTGTTACATCTCAGTCCTCATGTCTCATCTAATCTCTCTTCTTCTCTTGTTTTAACCCCAACACTCTCCCTCACTGATCCCATCACTAGCGTCTTCCCTCTGCAGCACAGATGACAAGTTTCCCATAGCTCCCTCAACAGCAGCCTTTTCACCGACAGAGGAAGAGTTCATTATCGACGGCCTAACTCAGCTAACAATGTGCTTTATGAGAAACATTTGCTCAGACACACACACACACACACACAAACGGATGTACCAAACACATGCACACACATTCACTCATACAGAGTCAGTCTAATAGCAACAGACTTCCATTGTTGCCATCATATAAAAAACACAGTCATAACGACACTAACGGAGCAGTGCGACGCGCCTGGTTCTCATTTCCAGCACACACACACACACACACACACACAGCCAATTTAAAGCGCTCAGTTCAGATCCACTCGGGCGGAGCGGTGGAAGCTAGCAGGCTAATGGCAGTCAGTCTGTGGTTAGCGCTGCTTTAAATACGCAGAAGCTCGGTGTGTGAGGCGACATGATGCCAAGGCCTCTGTCTCCACTGGTGACATGTGTCAGACTCGCCTGCCACATGTCAGGAACAGTTTATGGAAACACTGCAGATGGTTTTAGGTTTTTAAAGGTGCAACACCAGCACTGCCGTTTACTAAAAAGAGCATCAGCTCACCCACAACAGCAAACATGAACGCAGTTATTATACAGTAAATAGCCTTGTGTGTGTCCACATTTGGATGAGAAGTTGTAAATTTGACAGCTGTGTTTGTCAAATGTGAGTATTTGGATAAAGTTGTGCTTTCACTATAGTAAACTTGTTCTGCAAATTAAAGTATAATGGCATAATGCTCCCATTTTCCAATAAACATTAAGGAGAATAGCTTAAACTGCAATCAGGGTCATTAAATAAAAAGAAATAAGGACTCAAGAGACATGGTGTAAAAGTGAATCTTTATTTTAGTGCGTTTTGTTTAGAAATAGAAGGAATTTAATATCCAGAAAGCTGGTGGAAGTGTTTTTTAGATGGAACTGGTTTGTAACCAACTACGAACTTGCTCATTCACGTTCGGCAGGCCATATTTATTAATGAGGAAAATATAAAATGTCAAACAAACTCAAACACAAACAGCTGTAACAGAGAAAAAAACAATTTTAACACCCCTTGCCTGCAGGCAGCAGACTGGAGGTGGTGTTGTTTTTATGGATGTATTAGAAGGGTGTATAAAGGTTAATGTACCTCGTTAGAGGCTCACATTGTATTTTAACTTCTTTCCAAAGTGCACAATGTGCTGTAGGTCCTCTGGAGTTCTGATAGGTCTTGCCAGTTCCTTGTCCAAATATGTTGTTTATTATACATCCCAGTTTACATTAACGTCTGATTTGCTTGAATAATATGGAATCTATGAGGAAGTTGAAAAATTGGACAAAACATTTGGATTAATACTGAATACTTTTTTGTTTATTTGTTAAATTCTTTCTCCACCAGGTACCAACTGCCAGTGTGACCATTGAGGGTGCCTCGGCCCTTAACAGGGTCCGCTGGTCGTCGGGGGGGAAGGAGGTGGCTGTGGGTGACTCAGAAGGCCGAGTCTGGATCTACGATAGTGGAGAGGTACAGATAATAATTGTGCACTTTTAAAGTGGATGAATCACATGATACATTTACTGTAAAGCACAAACATACTGTATGTCTGTGAGCAAAATCTTTTTTGGTACCCAGAAATAAGGACAGAGTGAGCGCTCCTTTTTTTCCCCAGGTATAGTCTTAATCATTACAGACTAAAAACTGTGACATTTTAAATATGGTTTCTCATATAATGTTAATATTTTGGCAGCCTGCTCTGGTTAAAAGAATCTGCTTAGTACATTGTTGTTGGATTCACTTTGAGTGCTGTATGCATGGAGCTGGTGGTTCTCGCGGGTTTAGTGTTCAGACAATCAAGATTTAATTACACCCTAGGTGCCAAAAGCATGAGTGAACTACAATGACCAAAATTTATTGCACCGTTGCAATTAAGTTGTACTACAGTAGATTGAGAGATTTTAGTGCCTGAAATTGGAGTTACTGGCATCGCTAAATGAAACATCAGTTACAACTCACCAGTAATGCCGCCCTCTCTCCTGATTCTTCAGGAGTCACGTGGTGGGAAAACTGCTGCAAATAGTGACATTATGTATGCAATTGTAACTGAATCATGATTTAACGAATATATACATACTGTACTCTTGTTGTGCTTCATGTATATTTGGTCCACTGACTTTGGTGAAAGACATGTACTATAAGAGTAGAAGTAAGTGCATTTTTTTCATAGTAAAACCTCTACATCCATCACAACCGACCATTTTAGGTCTTTTATCCCTCTGTGTTTACCCAACTGTCAGCATTGCCGTGGATGTATGCGTTTGATATATTTTTTCCCCCCTTCCCTCTTTCATATCCCGTAAAACGGCCTCCACATGACTTTGCCATCACCACAAAGCGGCCAACCACCCTGCCTGTGCCTGTGCCTGTACGTTTCTCTCATGTTTGGAGCGCTCTGGTTAGGATCCCCATGTGAGGGCGCGTTAGCCTAGCCGCTGTGCTAATTTTAGCATCTTTTTGTTGTGTGGTTAGTTGGAGAGAGGCTCGGCTGAGCTGGTGGCCTCCACGCTGGGTTGATGGTAACGAAGAGTCATCAATAAAAGTGAGCGGGGTTGAAAGGTTTTATGGCTCCAAAGAGGAGTGTGTGTGTATGTGGTGGTGGTGATGGAGGTATTTACTTCACTAGAAACTCCCCCCATATGGCTAGAACAAGGAACAGCATGTGAAAAAGCGGGACCAGCAGCAACCCTCGAGACGGTTCCAGGAAAGCAAAATACCAAATACTTTTATTTCTTTATTATTTTACGTGGTACAAATTAGTTTTAGGTCATTTATCAGCAGGGATTAGGACCGTTTTGATTAGTCCTCTGCTGGTGTTGCTCTGTATGGAAAGTGCAAATCATAAAGTCTTTCAGATGGCTGCCATGAGACAAAACTAGCAGATCAGGGTCACTGGTTTAATGCTGCTTTTAAAAGCCTGACGACACAAAATTCAACAGTGTTTCTGTGACACTTGAGCTTCTTCTGAAGTCGCTCAGGCAGCACATACATGATGTTCTGGCAGAGGCCCCTGCTGCGGCCAGCCCAGCTCTGTGGGGGGTTGGGGGGTTCAAAATGGCTGCCTGCCTCCTCCTGGTTCCTGTTTAATTACAGCCTGGCCACGCAAAGCGGTTGCAGACAGCTTGGGTGGCGGCCGTGGCTTCTGTTCCACTCATTCCGACTCCCACGGTGTACAACTCCAGGTAGACACTTAAAGAGGAACAGCGTTCAGTTTGACGTCCTGTGGTCAGTGCAGTTCATATGAATTTTGGCCTCTAGGGATGACAGTGTCGCTCTGATGGTCAATTAAGTACTCTGAATGAATGAGGGGGCTGCGTTTTTTCATAAAGAGCTAAAGTCGGTCTGAACTGAATGGCGCCTTATTTTTGATTATTTCCCATCATTGTCTCCTGTGGTGTTCATAAAATAGTCTTGAGTAAAAATAAATGTGTTCATGCATCCTCAGAGATGACTCTTTGGTATCATAACAAGCCATGACAGTAGGAGAGAGCTAATGTGTCCACCCAGCGCTGAATGCCATGTACCTGTGTTTCTGTGACGTTCCCTACAGCTGTCGGTGGCTCACACTGATGACTGGGGGCGATTCGCTCGTACCCTGATGGAGATCCGCGCTAACCGGGCGGACGGCGAGGAGGAGGGGCCTATGGAGCTGGCTTCATAGAACAGGACTCCAAAGCGGAGGGAATCAGAGACCTGGTGTGCTTTTATTGGTGGTGTCACTGTAGCATGTGATTCTTCACCTTCATCTTTATGTACAGTTCCTGTCGGGTCCAAACAAAACCGCGCTTTTATTACATTTTTGCATTTACTCTCCTGTACATGCAAACTGTCTGTTAATGGGTAAACTGTTGACCTCTACCCTTATTTATTTGTTTGTTTAATGATTTAAGGTGATCAACCCGTGAGCCTACAGAATATACAAAGTGGCCGTCTTATAGCCTTATGAAGATGTGTGTACTGTAACGATGCTTTGCACTACCGTAAAAATAAAGCAGGGTCCATAGACTAGTCATGTATTGTTTACAAAATGTCATGTTCACTTTATGTTGTGCTTCTTTTCTCTGTATTACGCCTGCATGCGACACATTCCTGCAATATTCCAGATGCATAAACATAAACATGGAGTTATTATGGTGACGTTCTCACACGTGGGGCTTTGTGGCTGCTTTGTGTCAGTGTTTCAGGATGTCAGAAACTGAATCAAGTATTGGCACTTTGTCGTTTGTTCTGAACAAGAGCAACAACTCTATATTCTTTAATGAACTGTAACAATTATCAAGAGGTATATTGTAATGCAGAGTGCCCGCTGTTAAACCTGCTATGGTTACTATTAAAGCATAGCTGATGAACTGCTGTTTCGCTTTTTTTTCCTCGCAGCGTTCAACTGGGAAAGAAAATGAAAACTCCAGCATACATTCGGTGTACTAATATAAGTTTCTCTTTACTCTCAGTACACATGTTGCTGCCATACGTACAGTAAGGCACGATTATCACACACCATATGTAACTCCTACATTCTCTCTGTACTGTACAAGTTTAAATACTCAGTCGTGACACACCATAGAACTGTAGTCGGTGCCAGCTCTCTCTCAGATATTTACACATCTGCACACATTTAGACCTGGAACCAAACATCGTACAACAGTAAACATTGTGTACAGTCAGAATGTTACGCTGCATCTTTACATTCAAGTGCTTTTTGGTTATATTCTTGTAGATACATTCGATCAAATCAGCACACTATTGAAAGAGCAACTCAGGACAAAAATAGCTGTATAGATATGAAAATATGTCTCTGGATTTCTCGTATATACAGAGGTGCTACATTTATGATCAATCTTTTTTTAACCAGCTTTATGATCATTTGAGGAATGTGCTTTTGGTTATAAAGCAACAAAAGGAAGACACTGGAAAAAGCTGCAACTGTAAGTAGTTTTTGATACGGTTTTCCCCAAAAAAAAGCAAGGAGTTAAGGTGTGTTTAAACTTCTGCCAGCCCTTCTGCTGCCTGTGTGCTTTACATAAAAAAACACATTATAATACAACTCTATACAATGTCAATCAAAGGTAAAATAAATACTGCACGAGTCTTACAACATAAAATACTACAAACTGACGGTGTAAAACATTCAAGCCCTCTCTTTCACTTACCCCCTACCCGTGGAGGTTCAGGGGGTGCTCGCATTGGAGGGGGCCGCCGCCACCGTGTAGCGTGGGAGATGGAGTCCAAACTTGCTCTCGATGCCAGCGAACGTAGCCACGGCCAACCTGAAGCCTCCGATGTGGTCGGGGTTGGGCGCCGGCAGGCTGATCCGAGACTTGGGGGTGGGCTCGGAGCCAGCTGGCTTTCTGTGGTGTGGAGAGAGGGAAAGAGACGGAGGAGGAAGCCAGAGGCAGAGTGAGAGAGTTGAATAAAGGAGAAAAAAAGGGAGAGAAAGGTGAGAAGCGGAAGAGTAAGAGGGGGAAAGTGTTAAACGAGACAAACACGGTGCAAGATCTTATTTTAACCAAAGTGGGGAGAAAGGGAGCATGCACAGACAGAAGTTTTATTATTATTATCATATTCAGCACTGTTAACCACAGAAATAAACATCTTAATAGAAAATCTAATGTGGAACGGTTAAACATTTCTCCCTTAGAGCAGAACTAAATCAAATCCCTCACTGATTTCACGACGAGCTCTGTGATTCGCTGCCAACATGGACAGAAAAGGAGCGCACATCGACTCGCTCGAAAAACCACAGCAAATCTTCATTGGATCTGCAGCCGATTTTGTTTCACTGGGAGTCTTTTGGGGGAGAGGGAGCTACATGTAAAAGTCATGAGCCATCCAGCGAACGCATGCATGTGCAACACAGCTGTCCATTAAAAGAAGTTTGGAGAGGTTCACCATCTCTCTTCCCCACTGGACCTTTTTAACTTTAGAAAAATAGTGAATTATTCCTGAGAGGGACCTATTTTGAGGAGGAAAATGAGCTTGTTTCAATCCCAGAAGTGGGGAAAGTACATGTACAAGTCAAATGGGGGCTGCCTGCCCTGATCACTGTGCGCTAAAACTCTCGAGTTTGAGAAAATTGTCACATCCAGAGCTTTGAGTGAGGGCTTCAATCTGTCAGCTAATGTGCGCAGAAATTATTTTTGGTCTTGTGGCATTTCTTTCTCTCTGGGAGAGGAGGGAGGACACCAAGAGCAGCTACTGTTGAAATTAACCCTATTGTTCTGGAAAGAGGTGGTCTTTGATAGCGGGATAGACTAGCTGTCGTATTCTGTCATCAAAAAACAAAGGCAAGAAGAAATATCTGTTTTATATTGTTCCACTGGTAGATTAGGGGAAGGGGAGGTGTAGAGTTTTATAATGACAGTAACAACAGGAAGTAAAACAGGCAACTACGCTTGTTGGAAGGTTTGCAAGAGAAACTTACTGTCCTCCAAAGTCAATATAGAACCAGCGCTGCAGGAGTTCATAGGTCACCAAGGTCACTCCAAACTGAGGCGAGGATCTGAACACACGAGCTGCAGGACGGGGTAGAAATGGCTTATTTTAAATTCATATGGACGCTAATCTGCACAAGGGTATAATCAAGGTTTGGTTTCAGGAGTGAGGGGGACGCAATCAAGTCTGAGGTTGCGCAAAAAAAAAACAAAAAAAAAAAGTTAATGCTATTTCTGTACATTTAAATCAATCTAAATAAAAGGCCAAATAATGAATGATTAAATTGATTATGCTTTCCATAATAACTGTAGTATTAAAAATAATTAGTAGTACTATATACTTTGTTTTTATTTCCATGTCATGCTGAACATTTGGCATTGCAAAACGCCGCTATTTATCAAACTTCAAAAAACTATAATATGCATCTTCCAGTTACACATATGTATATATAAAAGCAAATCAAAATAAATTATACGTACATTATATGTACTTCTACATAATTTCAAATAACATTTATTGAGACCAATTTGTGATTTGTGACATTGGGCTATATAAAATTTGACTTGACTTAATCCAGTACTTAAAATCATTAGGTTCTATGTTAAAATGATATTAAAACAAAGAGCACAGTCCTTCTCTGCCTTATCTCTGTGAATGATTTTCAATTCTAGCATCTTAAATTAAAATATAGATTAAATCTTTTTTTCCCCAAAAATATATGAAGTAGTACTTTTTACTTTTGGTTTGGTTTTGATTTCTGCAGTCTTTCTCTCAGGCTGCAAAAAGCCCAACAGCCTTCACCAATAAGGCAGCGCAGCCTGTACGCAGCCTGGCACCTGTTTGTATTATTGCTGTGAGTGACTTAGATGAGCAAATCAACATTTTTTAATCAACTCAGAGCTTCTCTCATTTGGATTTTGGTGGCTGTACAGTAAAAGGACATTGTTCAGAGAGATTTTAGTATGTTACTGTAACTGTAAAAGTGTGTGTGTGTGTGTGTGTGTGTGTGTGTGTGTGTGCGCGTGCCCTTGTATATAATTACTACAGTTCTTCTCTTCATTGTTAGCTGTTGGCCTCAGTGAACATTACCCCCAGCTCCTTTCCAGAAGGCCCGGGGTCCCTCTTCTCTGAGGATCTTCCAGAAACAGTCCACCAAGCCGCTGTAGGTGGTCTGACCGGCACGTGCCGCCACCTGTAGCCTGGTCTTTATCACGTCTGCTGGGGTCACCAGAGAGGCCGCTGGCATGCCTGTGGAGAAGAATGCAAGAGCTGTTTAGTCGCGTGACGCCTTTTTTTTTTAAACAGCCAGATGTGTTTGATTCTAAATAGAGCACAAATTTAAAGTCAGCCCCAAACAAATGAGATGATTTGTAGAAAGCAGCCATCAGCAACCGAATGAAATCTTGTGTATCATCGTAACTGCATCTGATAGAGTGGCTTTAGCGTTCTTTGTTCCCTCTTTTAAAAACACGTCATCTTGGATCTTGACCATCTTGCAGCAAGTCTGCCGTATACATACACTACACACAAGTAGGGGCCAGTTCCTATCACTTCACCATCAACCAATCCATACCACCAGCGAGGCCATTATTTAATCTCTACCTTTTTTCTTCCTTTCCTCTCTCTCCCACTTTTCTTACAGCCGTTTGAAAGGGGCCAGACAATGGACGGTAATGAGAGCAATGCACACTGTGCCCCGTGTGCTGGCGAAAGTGACTGGCTGACTGAAGGGAGTGACTGCAAAGCCCCCACTCCAGCCACTTCAGCCATGAATGGACTCAATCATTGATGGCACGGTCATTACCATCAACTGCCCTCTTGACGATTTACTCTGACTTCTTGGTTTTTGTAACGGCCAAACGAGCTATTCAGCAAGCCTAATCAACTCAGCATTAGGTAGCAGACTGGCACCCGGTGGAGACTGACCACCTGCACTGAACTGAGGAGAGGAGGAGAAGGAGAGGGGGAGGGAGAGGAGAGGAGAGGAGAGGAGAGGAGCGTGCATTATACAAACAAAAACTGAGGACCCATTCATTAAAAAAAACATTTCTCCATTGTGAGAGTAGTGGTCAAAAACTCCACAGGGTACCTCTAACACTGATATAAAACAGCAAATACTCACATTTAAGAAGATGGAACCAGTGAATGTGTAATATTTTTGCTTGAAAAGTGACTTGAACGATAGTTGCAGATACATTTTCTAATTGAAAAATAAATCGACTAATTGTTTCAACTATGCATGACTAAAATGAAAAAATGTTTGACCTGACCGTCGTCCTAAAGCAATTAATTTATTTTTTATTAGTTTATTTGTAAAGGGAAAAGTACAGAGAAACATTGACAGTTACAAAAAGCAGTGTCCGAAGCTAATTTCCAACACCAGTCCCTTGATGGGTTCAAGCAATCATTAAAGTTACATGTTACAGTTTAAAATCTTAAAACCAGTACATATAATAAATAAATGTAAGCAATTCACCATAAATATTAGAAATAATTCCCGGAGACCATTAATATTCTGCCACATCTCATGGTAATCTGGCCAGTAACTGTCGGGATATTGACGAACAGTCAGACAACAACATGGATATTCCTTACACCCCACAGCGAATAAGGCCAAAAATTCCCTCCATAACTCTTTCTCACATACAGAGCTAATGCGAGTTAGAGATGGCCAACTCTATGTTCTTCACAGACCAGAGTAATGCCTAGCTAAATAATGCTGTGCAAACTGAGCGTGTAATTCAATTTCCTGCGCTGACTGTAAAACACTAATTGCCAGAATGCTGAAACCGCTGATAAATATATGTGAAAGGAGGATGATAAATGTGTCGAAGTAACGAAAAAAAAAAAGAAATCATGAGGCTCGTTTCGGCTCGGAGTCTGTGGGCCGTGGCTGCCAGTCTTGTGGTGAGAAACCAGAGTAAAAATGGAGGAGGGAGGCAGGATTTATGTTTTTTTTCCGTGTTGTGCTGCGCCTCTGCGTCAAAAAGAGAGTGCTGCTGACACATCTCTGAGGATTCAAAACAAATATTAAGTCCTTTATGCAAATGTTCTAAAGCCTTTTAACTTGGCAGGGGAGTGTTGGGCTGTTATTAGTGTTTTCTTTAGGGATAAACCCAATATTAAAACTCTGCTTTGGATAGATCATATTTTCATACAGAGGATAAAGTTGTTAAGTCATCAGTGGATGTCGGTCCTCTTAGCCTCTCTGCTCACTGTTATTATGACTAACCTACAGACAGGACTGTATGCATTCTTGCAGCGTGAACATGCATAAAGTATGCACAGGCATGTTCGTGCGCTTGCCTTCGTGTGTGTACGTGCATGTACGATATATTAGGATTGGAAAGCCTCCCTGCCGGCCTGGTTGGCAGGCATCTGAGGCGCTTCCCTGCTGCAGAGCTCCAAAACCCCAGTCCCCAATCACTGAGCAGCGCTCTAATTAGCAGCTACCGCCATGGAGCCTGCGGTCAGAGGCTGCCTGGCTTCCAAACTCTGCTACTGTTACTGTTACTGCAGGCCTGTGGAGGTCTGAGGCGAGAGCAGAGTGAGACCTGCTCTCACACTTTGTTCAAAACGGGACCTGACCAAAGATTTCATTTCATAAACTTCAGCGCTCTACACATTGCCTCAGGGACTGAAACTTTTTGGCTCACTATGAATGGTCAAATATTTTACGAGACAAAACACTGTTTTTCAAGTTATGGACACACGCTAAAAGGCAACATGGGGTTGCAGAGTCTAAAAAATGAACTGCAAAGAAACCACGTCAAATGGCTGTTGCACCTGGCATCATGAGATCCATTCATACTAACAGTAATGACAGGTGATAAAAAGGTATGTTGTATTGTAACAGAGCCAATAACAAAGTTTGAGATTTGTGTGACTTTTTCTGCTAGATGACTTGTGTAAAAGATCTTGGACAAAGTCTCACCAGAGGTAGTAACAATGGACCACATGACTACTTGTATGTGAGAGGGGTCGGCTTTATGGCCCACAACTTTACTGTTTTGGATCACTCTCACTGCTCTCATCAGTGTTGTTTTGGCTGCAGCAGGCAGCTGTTTTCAGCAAGAAAGCTACCTGTCCACCACCAAATGGCAGACAGATACAGTTAGCAGCTAGCTGGTGAACACAGAGGAGCATTTAGCAGCTAAAGAGCCAGATGTTTCCCTCAGGAGTTGGTGGAGACCAAACACAGAGCTAAAAGGAGAGTAAATATCGGACTTACATTGGCCAGGTGTCCACAAATGTGACTACAAATTAATGCTAATGTTGCTCCATAACTGCGGGATGTGTGAACAGGCAAGTTTCCGCTGCCCCCATGTGGCCAGAGAATCAGTTATTACAGGTTTTAAGTATTCACAGGAACACAGTTGTCTTAACTTGATAAACCCATGAACATGTATTGTTTAAGGCCTGCTTACATCATAGTGGCATGCCCATAGCACAAATGATATGAAATGAATGATGTTTACTGGCTACATTCAGTCTTAATAGTACCAGATGAAGTACACTACCAATTCAGAATAAAAACTGAAGAATATTTATTTTTTTATTTTTTACCATTTACAGAGAAAAATATAGGAGGAAAATTATAATTTTCACACAGGTACAGTTCTTGCAAAAACTGTTTTGTTAATGTTATCTGGAAACTTAAAACTAACTTTTGCCTCTAAACCTAATCCTTTTCTGTTGGAGTATTAAGGCTGGAGGGATGGAAGTATTTTACCTGCCAGCGCTCCAGCAAACAGCATCTTGCCTGGCCCTATCCATCCGTCCCCCTCAGTGAGGTAAGCCTTGATGTGGGCGTAACAGGGGAAGTAGATGGCTGAGAATGGGATGTCCCGCAGGAAACAGGCCTTGGAACCCTAGAGGAAGACAGTTGGAGGGAAAAGAGAGGTTTTAGGTCATAATATTGGGTTAGGAGTTAAACTCTCACAGAGAGATGAGATAGAGTGGTGGGGCTCGGGGGATTCAAACCTTGACTTCTGGCTCGGGTCTCTAAACATGGGTTAGACAACATCAACAGTTTGTTCACAAATCAGATATTCATCAACTGATGTTACCGCCAAAGAAACTACTTCCAAAAGACTCCTGGAACTCTTAAGGCAGAGTGAAATATATCGACCACAACATGCCAGACCAATCACGTCTCTCCGTATGCAAATGATGTGTGTCCTCAGCAGCAGGTGAGGGAGGCAGCGCTAAAGGCAAAGCTGACAGAAAAAAAAAACAAAAAAAATAAAGAGTGGGAAAAGCAGAGAAAGACAGTCTGGCTGACGAAGATGACTCCCTGTCTGTCACTGTAAACAACACTATATCATCAAGCCTATTGAGTTTCCTGTTGTATTTCAAGCCTGTTGGCCCGCTGCCACGTTCTTGATACAGCAACTATAGACAACAGAAGGCGTTTAAAGAGCCGGGCAGGGTCTCCCTGTTTTGGACAGGCTTCATTTAACTCCTATGGGATAATCCTTTGGTTCCTACACACACACACACACACACAAACAGAGAGAGGATTGGCAGATACCTGGGCTATCTCTTTCCCCCTCTTTCCTCTGGCACTTCTTGTCTGCCTGTCCCTCCTGCTGGCTGGCTGAGGCCCGAGCAGCTGCTGAAAGCTGGGAGATTCTATCGAGGCAGGACAGACAAGCAGCGTCACAGGGACTGGGACGAGAAGCCTTAATATCGGGGTAATGGTGTTGGGTAGTGCAGTGGCAGAGCGGCGGCCGAGAGAGAGCATGCGCGTAGAAAAACACAATAAGTCCACAAACATGAAATGTCATCTGGGTCGATATTCCTACACTGACAACTTTCCCCCAGAGATGAATGGTGGCGCTAGTGCGTTAGCCACCCTACCAACCGGTAGCTCCTACAGCGGAGGGTGAGCGTCAGGATAATTACCCTGACAAAGGCAGCTCTGTGCCTGGGTGCAGCCCCTCCGGAGCCAGCCCGTCTGGGGCTTGCAGGCTGGAGCTCGTCTCCCCCCCCCACCCCCCTCCACCACCGCCAACACCGCTACTGCTTTCTCAATGCACTTTGTCTCCTCTCTATGCATGGACCAGGAGACGAACATAATGAAGTATGTGCGCGAGCATGCACACACTCATATGGGTAACGCAGCATTGAGCAGCATTCTCACAGACAGCTGAATGGAGACAGTAGCTTTATGGACACACACACACACACACACCCCAACACAGTTTTCATAAATTACAAGGAGTGAGTGCACAACCTCACAAACACAGGAACAGGTAGACAGGTAGACAGAGACAAGGGGAGGCTCCACATTCTATTAAAGCCTTGTTAACAGAACCAAGGGGTTTAACATGGAAGCTGTCTGTGCTGCTGACAGGTGATCACATCAGGAGACAGGAAGAAAACCACACAGACAAACCTGAGAAATACAGTCCAGTGTAGTTAACAATCAGCAGACTATCGAAAGTTAAGTCCGGTCTAAGGAAGGTTGGATCTTCATTGAAACATTGTTTGCTACTTTGAATTTGACAACACAAGAGCCATCATCTTACTTGCAAATTAATAATACAACCGCAGGTATGAGACTGACATTTTCACAGTTGATTGTGTTTACAGGTGAAGCAGAATCTCCCCCTGCCACGTTCCATTAGGACTTCTTGATGTAATTTAATTAGACATCCTCTTGTTTCACCCCGAGTGCTAATGTCCTCGTCTAGCCAGTTAAGCTGCTAATGTTAGCGGTAGCCACAGCTCGTTCATTCCCTCCTACAGCTCTCCTGTCTAACTGGTAGCATCCAAAAGACACTGTGTGGCTGTGCACCTCACTGGTACAAACAGACTAATGTTAGAAGTCATAATATTTATAAGAATAATGATTATGAAAATATAGAAAATATTCTTTAAAACACCAACGCAACAATATTTTTATATTAGCCCCTTAAGGCTCTATAATCTTTCACGCTTGCTTTACAATGTGTTGGGTGCATAATATCATACAACCCTAATATGTTCGAATTTTTAGCCCTGTGTCTTTGGAAAAATATCAATTATGGCAATTAAGGTTAAATACAGCTTTTAGCATAAATTGTGCCTTTTCTTGTTCTTGAACAGGAGACCACATGGAATTGTTAATTTAAATGATAGCTGATGTGGGGTAAGGTAATATGTATAGTTGTACAATAGTTAATTCGAAAAATCAAATATGATTTAGTCATAACAGTAATGAGAAATAATGGATTGTTGTGAAATTGTGAGGCTAATGAAAATACAATAGAAATTTAAAGATAAATGTGATTAAATTGGAACTCTATCATCAAAAGTAGTCCATGTCCAATATCCTCTTACTGATATGTTGTAGTGGACTGATTTTGAACAGCTCAGAGTTCATTTCTTCTGTCTTTTCAAAAGCACAACTTGATTGTTTCAAAGTGAACGTTCTAACCAGTGCAGCTCCCGCCATCACTCCTGGGACAGACATTAATGAGCTACATGCTTACATGGATTTGGGCAGGAGGGCAGATTTGATGTTGTTGCAGTTCTCATCAACAAATTATACTATGAGCCCAAATACGCTGACCTCCACAAGACATTTCCAATGGGATTTTGGACTAGACGGTAGGCAGAAGTTATGACGGTGGCCACCAAGACACGGCAGAAGCAGTAAAATTAACCACTGAAATCCTAATTTATCATGTGAAATTGAATGTATTTGTATTTCAAGGTGAGAAGTTGTACATTCTTGGAGAAAAACTGTGCTTTATATATTTCTTCACTGCATGTTCTATAAACATTGCAGTTACATTAGATTTGCAAGCTAAAAATCTGTATTCTCTGAAATGATGCAAACAGATCACACCGAAATAGACCACGTGTTAAAATACTGCAATAGGATCTGAAACAGAGAAAATCTATGCTGCGAGGAAGAACATTTTATTGCAGTGGATTAATGGGAAAGTACCAACTGTCATAGGCTGGCAGAGTGTGCTGTTGGATTTAGTGTCATTAGAGTACCTTACATTCAAAAACAGACCAATTCTTTACAATTTGGGAACCCTATCTGAACTACGTAGAGCCTGGTGTCTCTGCCATCATGGTGCAGGGAGTTTCTTGATTGTTGTTATTGCACATTATAATTGTATCCTCTGGTGTTGTCTGTATGAATCTCAGCTGGTGTTCTGTGTTTTTGGTTAGTTTGTGGATTTTATAATGTATCCATCTTCTACTTGTTGTAAAAGTGAAAACAAATATATTGTCAAAAAAAAATACTGTAATAGGATGGAAAAATGTACCTGAATGATTTGTGGCTCAGACACTGGGTCAAACCAGCATTAAAACATTGAGTAAAACGGCTCCATATCATTTCCTCCACACAAATGCATCTGAACTACACCCGCTATACATAAGCCTTTAGTGTCCAGTTGCATTGTGTGTAATGAACTATGCACCTCTGACCCCGACAACATTTCTCACCTTGTAAAGTCCAAAGAAGCCGAGGTCCCTGATGACGGACAGGGCGCTGACCCTCGGCCCCGTGGTGATCTCTCCTGCCACCTGCAGACGGATCTTTACAATCTCCAGAGGGTTGGTGAAGATCACCTGGGAGCCACCAGCCTGGAGAAACAGAAAGACAACAAGAAAAAAATCAACAGTATGAACTTCAAGAACAGAGAAATGGATTGGATACATAAGTTAAACATGAAAACTGACTTTAATATATTGGCTGCCGCAAATAACACCCACTTTCAACATTCATTTTGTCTATGTTTAATATCAGATTTTGAGTGAGTTCCACTAAAGATGAAGTGTTTATTTCAACATAACACATCGACTGAATAAAAAAACAACAACATTATAATACAATCAAGATTGAAAATGTAACTATTATCTTGCTTGTACGCAATTGCGGCAAGTGATGCAACTTAACAATAGTGCCACCTCAGCAACCACTGCAAAACAAACATGCAGAGAGGAGGCGAGTTCAGGAGAGTACCGGGAAATCCAGCTGATGCAGTCGAGTCTGTCAGCTGTTTGTCTTCATCACACAGGCCCTGCGGGGACTCTGACTTCTCTTTTTCTCTCTAACCTCTCACTTCACACCATTCTCCAAACCTGTACTTGTGAGGGGAGGGCAACAACACTGCAGCAAGTTCAGACTGGTTTCTGTGCCTTTCAGGTCAGCAGGGCTTTTAAGTATAAGAGGTAGCTGCTGTGGTGGAGTTGTGGCAAGACAAATGGTTAACTGTGTCTAGTCAGGGAACATGACGGCATTTCCTGAATGCTTCTCGATACTGAGAAATGTTTACAACATTTGAAGATTTTTATTTGGAAAGTGGGCTTTTTCTGACTTCTGTGTCTTCCATGTTGCTTTAATTGTTTCTCTCACTTTCTTCCTCCTGAATGTCTTTTTCCAGTATTGTCTCTCTCTCACCCTCTCTCTCCGTTTCTTGCTTTGACCTCCCCTCAAACGATCTCTCTCGTCTTCTCTAATATTGTCTCACTCTTGCTACGGTTGCCAGTGGTTACTGTAGCTACACGCGAAAGGGCGGCACATCGCAATTAGATAGCAATCGGTTGCCATGGCGCCATTTCTGTCTTAAATAGGCCTGGTCTGTTTGTTGTTGTTTCTCTCCTTGTCTCCCCCCTGCTTCATTTGCTTCGTTATGAATGATGGATTGTGCTTGTCGCCTCTTGCTTTACAGGAAAGCATCAAGCTTTAATCTGCAACATGGGCATATTTTTTACTAAATGTCCCTCAGTTTTAAGTGTTACCATATATTGCCTAAGAGAAGAGAGGGAGGAGGGAGACACAGAGATCATAATAGTCTCATTGAAGGTGTGTGCAGCCACTTTTTAAATAAGTATAGTGGGCTACAGCTTCCCTTCCAGACCCAATGAGAGGCTGCGAATAGCAGGAGGGCTGCTGCTCTAAAGCTGCTACATCTCACAGCTAACTCTTTATGACTTGTTTTATGGAAATAACCTAGTTGATTACATGCTGGCTAATAGCGCAAGCATTAAGAGGCTATTGGCTCCAGCCCGAGCAGTGTTGGCTGCTTCAATTGGATACTAATGAGACTGGAGATGGAGGAGATGGAGACGTTGTTTACTCAAGGAGAGTAAACAACAACATTGTTCAGAGAGATGAGCTGACAATTAGACCTGACAGCATGAGATAAAAGGAGTGACAATGTGGAGCGTTTTGGGCGCTTCACCATCCCACAACTCCTACTTCGCTGTGGAAAATAACTCTCTAAAACTTTGAACGTCCGGGGAAAGAGAAGGAGACAAACAGAAAAGAGAGAAAGAGACAAATAAACAGAGTGAGCTAATGAGAGAGGGAAAGATGGTGAGACAGAAACAGAGAGAGGAGTAGTCAAAACAAGAGAAGTGAGGGAAGGTCGAGGTTGAGGCAGAGAGGTTGAGGGTTGTGATTATGGAGTGACAGCGTTGGCGGCTCTCTCATGATTCCCAGGTAATTACAAGGCAAGGTGATCCTTAGAAACCTGGGACGTCAGCACCTTATGCACGCATCACAGCTCCTGGCCATGTGTGTGCGTGCGTGTGTGCTTCAGAAAGAGCTTAGCCCCCCCCCCCCCCAAAAACACAAATACACACGACAACCACTCACTTATGGCCATACAACAGATTAGCACCCACTGAAAACATTAGCCACTATCCATAAATAACAATCACACTTTCATTTGTACTTAACACCCTGCATGCTACATGTGGAGGTCTGAGTGTGCATGTGTATTAGATTCTCTGATAATGTTTTCATAATTCACATCAGGCCTGAATAAGAAACCCATTACAAAGACTTAAACCAACCATGCAAACTGGGATACATTCACAATGAGCACGAACAAAGTATTACTGTATTTTGACTCTCAGTCTTACCCCACTCCTCCTCAGCAATGACCCGGTAAGTATTTTGTGTAACTTAAGTCCTAAAATGCAGGCCAGTAACTGCCAGATAAGCATCCAGCCAGCTCAGTCGACGGAGCATGCCATTCTTACCAAATAATCATTAGAAACTGGCAACCCGCACTGGAGCTTAATGGTGCTGAGCCACGGGTTTAGAGAGGGAAAGAGGAGGGAGCAAGAGGAGGAGGTGAGGAGAGGAAAGGGTGGAGGAGAGAAGCAGAGAAAAGGAGGAGGCACAACAGCACATTAGAGGAGCTTTGAGATAAGTTTATGACACAGAGAGCAAACATATAACATCACCATAACCCTGTTCTCTCTATCTTTCTCTCCTTCTGTCTTTTGCTTTAGAGACTGTGGACCTGAGGCTGACACTGTGGTCCAAACCAACACTTTCACAGCTACCAAATGATATAAACAGATTTCATGTGCTGTGGCTGGAGCCTCACTAAAACAGGGTTCAGGAGGGTTCGACTTCTCTCTCTGTGTGTGTGTCTGTGTGTGTGTGTGTGTGTGTGTGTGTGTGTGTGTGTGTGTGTGTGTGTGTGTGTGTGTGTGTGTGATAAAGTGGCAGGCAGAGTGCAGTGCCAGCACTAACACCGGGGCCTCAGCCAGGATGAAAGGAGCTGTCACGACGGCTCACGGAGGAAAAGAGGAAAAATCCATCCATCCACACTCCACTCCTCTACATTTATCCTCTCCTCTTCCTCTGCATCTGTTATGGTTCTGCTTCTCAATCCATATGGGTTGTATAAAAAAAAAAGGCAACCACTACTTTTCACACCTAGTACAGTGCAGAACATCTTTTAAGTACTGTATATTTGCGTCCCTGTTTTTCATTTTTTGTCTCTGTTACAAAACCAAGTCGCTATCCAAAATGAAACGCAAAACTACAGCAAATTTACCGTGCTAAAACATTTCTTAAACATATTCCTAAAACTAGTAAGGTCAATTGAATGTGCCTGAGTGGAGCTAAACCCATAATGACTTCTGTATCCTGAAATACTTTGCTTTAGTGATCAGCATCAAAAGAGGGTTGAGTGAAAGACCTTCTTTCATTTGCTCAGGCTAAAGCTGCCGGCCTTGGTGGACTTACACTCACGGAGTGTGTGTGTGTGTGTGTGTATGTGTGTGTGTGTGTGCGCGTGTGCGCATACATGCGTTGGGGGTAGACTGTGACAGCTCAGTGATCAAAACCTATGATGGGAGGGGAGCAAGTAACAGACTGGTGGGAGGGGTGGGGGGGTGGTCTCAGGTAGCAGCTGCTATCAATCTTCTTTTCCACCTTGTAAGTGTGTGTGTGTGTGTGTGTGTGTGTGTGTGTGTGTGTGTCCGTGCACTTGTATGCTCTTCTGTTTGTCATATATGCACGCACTCCTGCGAGCATGTACAGTATGCACGTTTGCTCTTTCATGTGTGATCTTTACATGTTCCATCAACAAACGGCAACTTCTGGCCTCCAAACAGGTCCGTGTCTGTCTGCTCAACTGTCAGAGGGGCGGCACTCAGAAAACAGGTAAACATAGTTAGGAGATGTATGCTGCCTTAGTACTGTATACACTGTCTGTGTACTGTACTGCATCATTTCAGCACAGTGCACTTTGAAGAGCCAGGATGATGGAGAGGGAGAGAGTGAGGCTCCATGTTTGGGCTTTTATGGAAAAAAAGGTGAACACTGAAAAAATGTAATGTTGACTATATTTGAGCAAAGTACTTGCATGCTGTTGCAAACACGCTGAATATCTGTGGCCGCATTCACACCGACAACACTCTCATAGAACTCGTAGGAGAGATTTGGGTTCTTATTACGAAATGTAACAAATGTTAACAGTTGACTTGAGACTTACGCATCCACCGGCCAGGATCTCAGCTGCCAGCGGGACTGTGCCATCTTTCTGTCTGGTCTTTCCTCGCACAAAGTCATTCACCTGGAAACACAAAGGTTATAATATCAGACCAAAGATTTTTAAACCTGGTGTGGTGGAACATGATATGAATATACAGTCAATATACAGTGTACAATGTCTGAAGACTGTAAAATGTAGAAAATGTATAGAATAAATACTTACTAGTGACAATGTTTCATTTAAACTGAATGATAACCTTGTTTTAATTCACAATTGGAGTTTATAACTTTACATCTGGGGTATTGACAAGCATACAGCATTAATCAGCAGATATGTTGCAACGACAGCAGTTATGCTGATGTAAATATTAAATGCTGTAAATGCGTTTTATCAAGATGCTTGATTGACAGTTAACAGATGCAGGAATACAGAAAGGTTAAACAAGTTATGTGCATGTAACTATATGTAACTATATAGTAGGTCATCTATTTGTGTGCTATGCATGTAGTATCACATAATATAAAATCCATCCAAAAGACTGAAGCAATGGAAGAACCTCATGGATATCCGTCTGTGTGAATGTGCATGCATGTGTCTATGCGCTTTCTAACGCAGCGACTTACTGTGAGCTTTATGGCTTTCTCGGGCGCCACACCCAGTAGCTGTGGTACAAGACCTATCATTAGAAAACGAAGAGATGATTAGGAAAAAAGAGGGCTGTGGTACCCCCACTCACACACACACACACACACACACACACACACACACACACATACATATACCACTTCCACACACGCCACATGATGTGTGGCTTCCCGCTGCATGTGTCCGACCCTGCAAGATCCCCCAGACACTAATGAAATCTATTGATGTGGAGTGTGGGGACATCAGAGTAGCAACAAGAGAGAGCGAGGAAGAAGGGGTAAAGAGAGGATGAAGAGAGAGAAACTGCTTCCCAGAATAGGAAGAAAGGGCAGAGTATAAAACAAACCAACCAAAAGTTTACGCAGACCTCAATTACAACCCAGAGCAGGATAAAAATAAACAAAATAATCACAACAGGGCACAATGAAACTTGGCCCCCCACCCAGCCCCAAGGCAAAGAGCACGCATACACACACGTGCACACACATATTTCCTTAAAGTAACAAACACAGTTAATAATCTAGAGTAGTTTGTGTGTAAGAAGGCGCTACACACACACATAATCATATACTCAATTAGGAACTTGGCAAAAGGACCTCAGAAAAAAGGAAACCAAAATCATTTTTGAAGTATGTTTTTCTACTTTCTTCAACACAGAATATATGTGCATACACACACGAGAGGTCATGGGAAAATACACCTGATTTATTTTGGTAAAATCATCCCCATAAAAAAAAAAACCTGGAAAGATGCTCCTGTTTCTGCTGTTTTGTTTATAAAAGAGATACTGGCATCATACTACATTAGTTATTGTGCCAATTTTGCTCTGCTGATTCCACATTCTTCTCTCAGCAGAGGTTTTCTGTGAAGGAACTTTCAACTTATATTACATAACTACAGTTTGACTGTCAGGATACCTGTCTGGCCATCTATGTGGAGCCAGACCTGTCTGTCTCTGTGTCTGTGAATCCATTCCACTCTTGATGTCCTTTGTGTTTCCCACAGAAATTCAAGCATTCAAGTTTCCTCTCGGGAGCCCGGTGCTGTCAATCAAAATCATGGGATTTTAAAAAGACCCTGCCACCGTTTCCAGGGGACCTCTTTTCAATCCAACCCCAACAATACTGACACAGACACCCTAACCCTGGCTTCTGACAGACAGGGCAGGTAGTCATTAGTGATGTCGTGCCCTGGTATGTGCGTACCTGCATGCCCAAGAAGTCGCCTGCATGTCTGTGTGTGCATGCCTACATACTTGTGCGTCTGCTCAGTGTCTGTGCTAGTGTTTGTATGAGTGTGTAAGGCCAGACATGCGACATCACCACATCGTGACACAGGCCTAAAGGTATGTGGCCTTGTGTGTGCTCTGAAAGTCCCCAGCCAGCCGGTAATCACTTCAAAGGAGACAGGTCAACAGAGAGGTGAACTCACACCGCCCTCCGTCCACCCTACACTTTTCTTCTCCTCTCGTCTCCTCTCCCTTCTCTTCTCTTTTATTGTCCCTACTACTCGCTTCTTCTTTCTTCTCTCTCTCTCATCACAGCTCTTTTTTTTTTTTTTTCCTCAAAACCTGTTTTGTGGATTTGACTGCCTGTGAGTTGTTTTTCCTGAGAGCTATCTGTAAATACAAACTTGTGGATGGATGTTTGGCCAATTTATTTTAGTTCTGATTTAATAACACGTATTGTATGTTAAACCTACATTGGTACACTGCTCTCTAGCATGACCACAGTAACCACCATGGTGTTGGAAATACTGTTGTCGGAGTGTTTTCTACATGTCGACAACAAAGATCTGGAAAGTACAAGTGATGCATTAAATTGAGTATAATAAACATCCCAGCACGTATGAGCTACAGCAGCTGCTGCACTGTTAATGCAGGATAAATGCTGCATGGAGAACTCAAAGATGGTATCAAATGTACAGTTTGCAACCACAACTTATTTGCAGAACTAACAGTATGTGGATATTTAACATTACACATTAAATAAATTGGAGATTTAAATTTGTGCTCATGGATACTGACCTCGGTAAAGGCCGAAGAAGCCCTCGTAGCGCACCACCTTCTTGAAGCAGTCGAAGCTGTTCTTGTACATGAGCTCTCCCACCAGGGAGCCACTGATCCTCTGGTTTTGCATGCGTGTCTTCACCAGATCGATGGGGTACACTGCTGTGGCACCCACGGCTACAGAGTATAAAAATTTTAATATAAAAATATTTCAACTTATACAGTTATAAGTAGTTAGGAAAACCTTCTCACTCCAAAAGCTGCCTCAGCTGCATGTCGCTGTCCAGGAGAACATCCTCTGTTATAACAGCTGACAGTAACAGCACCCACTGTATATTATTCTCTCCTCCATCTCCGTGACTTCATGTCTAACAATTCTCTCTTTATTTCTGACACAGCACTGCTCTGATAACACGTCACTGGCAGCTGTATCAATATTTCCTAATTGTTTCGGGTCTCCTAATACAACTACTGACACTGCTAAATTTGCTCTGTTTTCGTCTGCGAATTTCCTGCGGTGTGAAATTCTTCTTTTTTACTCTTTGGTAACATTTTTGTGAATGAAACAAATCTCATGACCACGCACCCACACATGAACATGTGGCGTTCATCCGGTTGAAACTAGCAATTTATGTCAAGTTTGTGCAGTTAAGTGAGTTTGGTAATGCGAACTGGAACTCTCATATGAGCAAACCTAACAGAAAGAAGTAATATTAAAATGTTTTACAATGCTGTGAGCACTGCAAACAAAATTCCATTCACTTTCATTATATTGGGGTGGAAAACTATAACTACTAAATACCACCAGAGATAGGAGAGAAAATATGTCTTTGTTATTTAGGTGAACTGACCCTTTAAGAGGAAGAAGAGGAAAAGGCGGAGGAGGAAGGGGAAGTTTGTGGGGCTGATGTAAAGAAAGACGTTGACGTGTTTTGAGTCCCAGTGTCTCCGGCCCGTCAGACGGACACAAACAAAAAGAACCGACCCAAGGCAACAGACTTAATTAGAGAGAGACCGAGAGAGAAGAAGGGATGGCAGACCCATACCTCCTTATTAAGCTGTCTCCCTTGGGATAGAAGGAGGAGGAGAAGGGAGGAATGAAGGAAGGGAGGAGGAGGAGGAGTAGAAAAACAGTGGGGAGTCTGAAGTCAAACACAAGGCCTAGGCACCACCCTTCACCCCCGCCCTCATCCTCCCTCTTCTGATCACTCACACAGGTACAAAAGAATCCACACAGGAGGGTTTTCCCATGGCATGCAGAGAGGCGAGAGACAGGACAGAGACAGAGGGATGGTAAAGAGCAGGAAAGAGAGAGAGAGAGAGATTGAGCGAGAACAAGAAAGAGAGGGAGCACTTCTCTTTAAGCAGTGGAGCAACCGTTGCTCTTGTAAGCAAGGGAAAGGGCAATAGAGGGCCCATTGTCCTCTCTCCCCTTTTCTTATGAGGACAGCAGAGGGCGGGGGGCAGGTAGGCACGCAAGCAGGTAGGTGGGTGGGCGGTGGGGTGAAGGTATGCAGGGAGCCAATGGGGCGTGACTCTTACCCCCTGCCACGGAGCCAAGGGTGAACCTGTAGGCCGACTCTGCCACCTGGATGAGGACGGGGCGGGAGGTGTCACTGCCCAACTGCTGCTCACACAGTGGGAACGAGACAATAAAGACATTAGTGCAGAAGTGAAACCCAGCGAATTAAAACAGTTAGACAGAGCAGCTAGACAGAGACATGACACTGACATTGACATTGACACTTCAATACCGTTTCTCATAAAACGTTGCATGCCACACATTTAATCCCACCACCCAGCAAGCTCAATTACAGGCTATTAAATCACTCATTTGTCACACCAGCTGTATAGTGTTTGACAGCAAGTCCCATTTTCATGATGGACATTGGTATACACTATAATGGTCATGTAATAAATCTATGCTGACAAGAAAGAGAGTGGGAAGCTACTTGAATATAAGAGTAAGTAAATGTTTTTAATTGACGAGATAAACGCGATAATTTGATTATGATATATCTTAATATAAAATTAAGATAAAATCAAGACTGCAATTAATTTTTATTTTCTTTACCAATTAATGTGTTCCTTTTTTTTTTGATTAACTGATTGTTTGACTATGAAATGCCAGAAAATGGTGAAAAGACAATCCATCTGATACAGAAACAGAAGCTGTAACCAGACAATGTTTGGCATTTTTACTTGAAAAATTACTTGAATAATTAATCACCAACTTGGTGATTTTTTTTTGTTTTGTTGTTAGACTAATCAGCTAGAAGATTATTCATTTCAGCAATAGATAAAATAACTGGTGGAAGCAACACAAAGCCCTGCACAAGTGATAAGGTGGTACATTAGTATCAGAGTTAGTAAACTTTGAAAGTCGAAGCTACTGAACTATGGTTAGAAATACAGACGACATTAAGCTTTCTTGGCAACAGCAGACTATTGCATAAAACATTGTTAAACTATTAACTATTAATTAATATTTACTGCTGTTTCATTGCACTGAGCGGATAAAAAAATCTGATCAACTTTTCATGTGATGGTTCTGTCCTGTCCGATTGCTGTAAGTAATTATTTAACATCTTTAATGTATAATTATTTGTCCCAAAGTTTAATTTCAGATGTAATTACGCTTCACAAATATTTCTAACCATTTCTTATCACAAAAAAACATAAATGACAGATTCTTTGTGAGACATTCTATCAAATGTATGGTGTAGATTTAACATACATCAGTTACCCTTTACATTTAATTTATAATGACTTCTTCCTGAACAAAAATGTGTGTCATCTGTTGGCATATATGATCATCTTTATTTTCACTGTTTACCATTTTTTTTATTGGTCACTTGAGTTAACATTAGTCTCAGAGAACACCAGTGTTTAAGAGCATTTGTCAAATAAAACTGGAATCAAAGTGATCTTAGTACACCCTTGTGATCATCACCACGCTATGCAAAGAGCAGAAGAGTGTTAGTAGCCAGCATTAGCCACACAGTAACATTAGCCACACTGCCCCCTCCACCTGAGGTACCTGTTGCCTTGTCTGGTCTGCCAGCCCTGGCCTCTCGACCCTGGGGAGAGGGGGGGTGGAGTGCTGTAAGTATGTATGTGCGTGTGTGTGTGTGTGTGAGGGGGATGGGAGTATTTAGAACAGGTCCACCTGTCAGGGTGAACTCCCACCCCCCTCTACAATTCATCCCCACAGCTTTCTTCCTGCCCAAATGTCTCCTTTAAAACACAACCTTCTCCACTTCTACCATCCTCCTCAGCTCTGTCTGCCTGAGGACTGGTGAAACTTGGCAATACTAACTGTCACGATGTTTGAGGGAACAAGTTAACAGGATATAAAGAGAGAAAAGGCGAACCGACAAACATCTAGAGAAATAAGAGAGGGAGAGAGAGAAGCAGATCAAAAAAGGAAATGTAGAGAACTAGCAAAAGATGAGAGAGAGCTCCAGCTAGCTGGCGGCCAGCCCCCGAGGCCAAACCACAAGGGCCTAAAGTGGCTCATTGTGGTGGGACTGGCGTCTGTGTAGTGCTGGGCCCCTTTGCTTTCTCCCCTTTGGCCCCCGCCTGCTCCAATATGGCCTGGCCAAGCCTTCACTGTAGTGCTGGAACCCACCAGGCAACACAACTCTGACCAAACAGCCCGGGAAGGAAAACAGTCCTCTGCTCATCTGTCTGGCTGTCCATACGTCCTTCTTCCTCTTCTTCATTACAAATTGCTCTTGTTAGCTACTGCAAAGTCTCTTCACATCCATTATTTGCAACTTGAAGCATGTTTGAGGTTCATCAGGTCTTGAGAATGGCTCTGCTTGCCTTTATTTCTCTGGATTTGGGAGTTTTGTGTGTATGTTTTTTTAAGACATCAACCACATGTCAGGGAGAGGTCTAGTGGTGTTTTCTCTCAAGAAAGTCTCTTTAAGTTTACGTCTGTGATGGTAAGTTACTTGGACACAACTTGGTCTGAACCTTGGTATGAACTTTTGAAAATGAACAAGGCTGACGAGTCCTGGCCGACTGGCATTTTGGGGGCAAACTTTCCACTTTATATCTGACAAAATCTTGATCTGTGTCTCCTGTTTTCTTTTCCCTCTCACTTACATGTGAGTCTGAAACAATGTCTCAATTAATTAATTGTGTAATTCATGCCAAAATCAAAAATCAAACAGATGCTTTGGTTTGGAGGATTAATTACTTGTGAACAGGCGATATCATTATCCTTAATTATATTATAAATCTTAGTCATCTGCATGGTGACATCTAGCCCTAGAGAATGTACTGAGGTGAAAAAGAGCTGCCAGTGTGGAAGAGGAAACCAAACACATCAACAAGTCTTCATATTCTGTACCTGTCTCTGGACCTCAGCCAGGTTGTAAGGCAGGGCGCCTTCCTCCAGCGGAGCGATGTTCTCAATGTCCACTAAACCAACACGTCTGATGGAGAGAGAGAATGGAGAGAGTGAGAGGTTTCAAGTAACTTGCAACTGTCAGAGGATTATAATATTTCATCAATGCATCACCAAGTCCATGACCTTTGGAGGAACTATCCATCAGTCTGAAGTTACAGATACTTTGCCATCGTTCCATGTGAAAATATTGTAGCATTCAAAAACCCAGACCTGTGCTTGGCATGATTGAGTAAGACAACCGATCTATAGGAACTGACAACTCCCTCTCCTTTATCCCTTCATCCAAGTATAACAAAGATATTTAACCTTTGGATGTAAAACTTTCTGACTTTCCATTGCATCTCTATGACGGCCCCAGATTTCCCAGGCTGAGGGAACGGGGAACGCCAAATCCCCCCCTCCACCCCTCTCTTCTGAATATTGGGGCTATTATCTCCTGCATCTCCAATCAAGGGGAGTAGAGAGGGCTATTAAAGTATCCCATTGCCCAGAAATAATAATCAGGTGGTGTCTCAGGCCGGGGTTAGAAATTATGAGCGCACTGGTCGAGCCGCGAGGCAGACGCAAAGGAAGTGGGGGAATGTGAGACGCATACAGTTGTTGTGTGCCATGGATCATAGGGACTGGAATTGCCCCATTTTTTTTTTTAAGATAAATGGGAGTTTGGATTGGTTTTGTACTGAAAGAGGATTCTCTGGCACCGATGTAGTCATGTCTGATTCTTTTGATCCCTCTGCAGAGAAGTTTGAGAAGGAAGAAAGTGCTTGTCTCTCTGAGGTATGGACCCTGGGGCTAAAGGTGCGCTTTGGGGGGCAAGTGTGGGATAGACTTTCTCTGCACAACTCCCTGACTGACTGAGAAAAATATTAAATGACTTAGGTATAATTCAGTTGTGAGATGCTATTCCTTCATTACCGCAGCAACACAGCTACAATTTTCCAAACTTTGCCTGTTCTCAGTCAAAAATACAACGAATGCCTATACCTGCATGGCCATCATAGCCACATTTCTAATGATTATTTCCTCAGAGATCATGTTATCCACCCCTAGACTAGACTACAGAGCAAGGTATACCAAAAAAAACAAAAAACACTGCGACATTATCAAAATTAAAGTATTAAATCAAAGTTGGCATGATTTTTGTGTTTCTCTTTATTGAAGCTTTAGACATGGCTTTTGCATGTGTGCATGTGTGCATGTGTGCATGTGTGCGTATGTGTCCATCTTACCCACGGGACTCTGACAGGTCAGCCAGCTGAAAGAGGATGTCGACCTCCATGGGTGTCACCTGGCCAAACCTCTGAGCTGCCACAATGAACTCCTCTACAAAGAAAGGCAGATTTGTGTTTAGTTTTGAGCACCTCACCTTCAGATACAAACCAACTTTTACAGATATGCACATAGATTAAAAAATGGGGAAACACAATAACATATAAGCACTGCCATAACATAATCTCAATTTCAAATCCATCCATTTTCCACTGCCTATCTGTGTCCAAGTCATGGCAGCAGCAAACTCAGCAGATGTTCTGACAGTTGAGATGTTTTTCTCCTCCGCCACGTCCTCCTCGACCTGGGGGATCCGAGGTATTCCCAGGCCAGATGGGATATACATAATTCATCCTGTGTGTTCTGGGTCTGGGGACCTCCACTGCGAGGCACACAGGGAGCATCATGATCAGATGGCTAATAACCTAAAACAGCCTCCTTTCAATGCGAATCTCCAAGCTCCTTCTGAATGTCTGAGCTCTCAGATACCAACTCAAAACTCATGACCGTTGGTACAGGAACGTAGATTGACAGGTAACTCGAGAGCCTCGCTTTCAGGCTCAGTTCCCATGTCACCATGAGAGTACAAGGCTAAAACAGCCATAAGACTGTGGACGGGGCACCAACCTGGCTGTCCATGTCATGCTCCATTATACATACCCTCACTTGCAACTTCACATCTCCAACTCCTTAACTCAAGGCAGCAACTCTCTCTTACCTCAAAGCGGGCAATTGGACTTTTTACTGCCCAAAACTTGGGAGGTGCTGACAATATTCCTAACATCTGCACATCTGCAACTGCCCCAGTGCAGGCTGGAGGGCATGCCCTGATGGAGCCAACAGAATTACATCATCAGCAGAGCAATGCAATTGAGATGTCACCAAACTGAATACTCTCAACTCCTTGGCTGTGCTTTGAGATTCTGTCCATGAAAATTACAAGCAGAGTAGGTGACGAGGAACAGCCTTGGTGGATCCCAAAGCCCACTGAGAGCATGTTTGACCTACTGCAGAGAAAGCAGCTCTCAGTGCAGTTAAACAAGGACTGGATGGCTTTGATCAACAGCCCTGGCACCCCATTTTGTGGCAGAAGTTTCCATGCAAGGGTGAATTGCTGGTCCACTGTTTCACAACCAGGACAGAATATACATTGTTCCTCCTAAATCCAAGGATCAATAAACGGCGATTCTATAATTCCATTTTTTTTTTAGTTTAAGTTCAAGGGATTGCTATATCTTAAAAGTATTTTATTAAATTTTTCCATGGCAAAGAAACTTGACAATTCATACATCCACTTTAGTTGGTATGTCTTTGGTATAAAGCAGCATAGCAAATTTGGCCTGGAGTAAACGTGGGCAAAATGTTTTAATGCCATTGTCACAGTCCATAAACTACATCTTGTCTGAAAAGCACCACACACTGCTTTTATTACCCATCTGTAGTTGGTACTGTGTGATATATGACACACTGCCATTACAACATGAAAATAAGTGGAAATATGTAGTACAGAGCTGAATGAATCACCTAAAGCCACAATCTGTTATCACGAACAAGAGCCGTTTCCTGTGACTGACAACTGTGACTGACATCTCTTTTATTCTTTTATTAACCGTTCATGATAGTGCATCACAGACTCAGTATCATCAGTTGATATTATGCTACATACAATGCACCAACATAATATGATCAAGTGTGCATTTGCACATTTACTACTGTTGACATTTACAGCTAGATACATTGTTTGTGCATTCCACAAGTTATTTTGTGCATGCTGTACCTTTCATTCAATATTTTTCCATTTTCCCATAACCTACCTAAAATATGTCTACATCAGTCAGTGATTTCCTGTGTTTCCCAGAGCTTTTGACAACTCAGAAAAAGACAGGCTTACTACTTTCAATCTATGGTGGGAATTCTTCATCTACGTACAGATAGATGGCCAATTAGATAATGAACACTGGATCGTGGCCCTTGGTAAAATGTTGCATTTCATTATGTTCTTTTTGCTCCTGTCACTGTAGGGGAATACATACATAAAGGGATGTGAACATTAGATTGACAAAGTTGTCCCTGACATGCAGGACCTATTGCCAGTAGCTGTTTTAAATGTTACCCTGTTTCATGGTGACTCACACCAGTTACCTTCTGTGACTTGGTTGTAACTTAGAAGTGAGAAGTGTCAAAGCATGCTGAATTCATCATAAGAAAATAGAATAGAAAATATGGTCATGGAGAGTTATGGACTTCAAGAGTTCTTCTGAGGCAGCTTTAGTATGCTGTAACTTAAGACCTGGTCTATTGTTGGTGGAATAAAGAACAGGTTGACTGTAGGCTGGCTTACAGTGGAGGAGTCAGCATTGTTTGACCTGCTTTATTCAAAGAGCAGCAGGCTGGGGTTGTGACAAAGTCGTCCTACACTGGAGCCATTCACCCCGCTGAGGCTCAGCTTACCCCTGAGGCATGCTCTCTTTCTCTCCCTCTCTCTCTCTCTCTCTCTCTCACACACACACACACACACACACACACACATCCATAGGTACATGCAGGTAATGCTCACACGCATGTGAGAGAGCATACTTACACAAGAATAAACTCACACACACTGGTTCACACATGCACACACTCAGACATAGACAGAGTTCTGTCTGGGGAGATCACAGATCACAATGCTGATAACCTGTCTACCTGTAGTCACCACTACACACATGCACACATACACATGCACGCACACACACACCTGACTGACCTCTATACACATTTTGTAATTACCTGCCCCTCTGTGAAGTGATCTACCCCAGAATATTAAAATGATAAGCAGAATCCCACATAACTGCCATGTCCACACACAGTTCCTTGATAGTATATATGCAAGCTATAGGTAAACCTGTGTAGCAGTCAGCAGAAGATGCATATATCCACTGTCCTCACATTTTCAAACTAACTGAGGATGAAGAAAAAGAAATGTGATCCAAAAATCTGTTGAGACATAGCTACTGACATTTCCGGACTGACACTTAACGACTTAGATTAAGAGCATTTAAACAGCTAGATATTACAGAGTCATCAAAATTAAACTCTTCCTACCATCCTTAGTTAAGGCAATTAGTGCTCTCTTGTTAATGAGTGACTAATGGAGGTCTGTTCAGAAAATTATACTAATAATTGTTATTTATACAACAATTACAAAGCACATTACAAATGTGTTTTAAAAAAACAGATATAGTGCAAGCAGGGCAAGACAATATACATATGAGTAAAACATAAAAGGAACCTCAAAAACACTATTACATAACAGCTAGTTTTTAGAAAAACACTTCAGCAAGAGTCTACAGCCATGCTAGGAGATCTATGAGGCTGCACTTAGGCACAGCAGTGCTTTGACCTAAATGGTAACGCTAACATGCTCTCAATGACAATGCTAACATGCTGATGTTAGCAGATATAATGTTTATCATGTTCACCATCTTAGTTTAGAATGTTAGCATGCTAACACAAAGTACAGCTGAGGTTGATGGGAATGGCATTAGTTTTGCAGGTATTTGGACATATTAACATTTCAAATTGTGCACTAGATATAAAATGAGGGGATTGCCAAAGTTGTTCAAATTTATCCTGAGGGAAACATGAATGTTTCACTAAATGTTACGGCAATCCATCCAATAGTCGAGACATTTGACTCACAAATGTCAAACTCATGGTGGCGCTAGACAAAAAGTCAGGGGATCACCAAAGTCAGTAAGGTTCATCCTCAGGGGACCTTTAATGTCCGTACAAAAGTTCATGGCAATCCATCCAATACTTACTGACTGAGTGACATTACCATCCCTAGAGCCATACTGCTAGCATGGCTAAAAATCACTGATATAAAAAACAACCTGAGATTGTGACATGGTCAAGAAACCCTACAGTCAAAAACCTGACCGCTGAAATGCATTTTAGAACAATCATTGGTGTCGTGCCCAAGAACCTCAGAAGTGAATTGGCTCACATAACATCAGTTCTGGCACCATCTAGTAAAGATGCACTTTACAGTATTATGTGTTGACACATATACTTGATCAACACACACCTGATTTCAACCTGTTCACAAACATGCAGAGTCATGATTTGCCTTGTGGTGTACACTGCTGGGTCAATAAAAGGTGCGTTCTGTAAAGGTCTCCCACGTGTGTGCACTCCCTTTTGTGTAGGCGTTAAGCACTGTAATGGCGTCCCCAAGGCAAAACAGTGGCCTCGTTGCACATACGGAACCAATCAGGATTATTACGCATGTGTGCATGCTTGGCTGTGTTAATGTATCTGAATGCTTGTGTGCATGTGAGACATGTTTAAAAAAAGTGTGTTACAAAATACGCACACACTTGATACACGCGGGTGTGTGTACAGTATGCGTTTGTCGGCCAGCCAGTAGTACATGGAGCCGAGCACTTGCAGTCCCAGAGGAGGCCTTAATGACTCAGGGAGGGGAGGGTGGATGGGTGGTGGCTGTGGAGGTCTTGCTGGCTACGGGCCACCTCGGGTCGAGCCAAGCCCAGCCTCGGTGTACCCATGGTGGGAACAGCCTGGGGAGCGTATGGGCTCTTGGTCTCGGTCGGCTATGGTCCACACCCCTGATAAGGCTTCAGATAGCATCATAAGGCTACACTAGTGGCCCTGGGCCATGTGGAGAAAGGTCAGAATGGTTTCTTAAAGACGACCAGAGCAGGAGAGAGGGAGTAAGAAAGAAAGAGGCAGAGTGAGGTAGAAATAATGAGAAAGCTAGCTAGGCCTCCTGCCAAGTGCTGAGGAAAAGAATGAGAGACAGTAAGTGGGGCAAGCAAGTGAGACAGATAAGGACTGAAAGAAACTAACCATGGGAGACACAGAAAAAAAAGAAAAAAAGACTGTTGGATCAATAGATACAAATACCAAATTTTCATCATAATGTAGCTTTACATCTTTGCTCTACTGTAATTTAGATGATGGAGTTAAAAAAAAAAAAAAGCTTATAAAATGTTTTTAACTATCTAACGTGCACTTGATCTACAGGGTGAGACTAAACACCTCATCCTCAAAACTGTCAATAAATCAAGCAACCCTCATTTTTGTCAGCTTTTTGAAGAATTAAAAATCTCATTATCAACCACAAACATCCCAGGACAAATAAAGCGGTCCTCAGATCAGTGCCAGGATGTCTAATAGACAAGACAGGCTCCATCAGGGATCGTGGGTATGCAGTACGTGTGTTGGGTCGGGTCCAGCATGCCCATTTAAATGCCACCGGGAAGGAAGAAAACCAAACAAAAACAAGTTTCCACCCTCCCTTCAACACACACAGACGTAAATACATTATCTGGAAAGCACATTTAATACTGCCTGTAGTGCAGGGCTGTGTCACGTTTGTATGATACAGTGCCTGAGCACATACAGTGCATGCTCACATTTGTTTTGTGAGTGTGTGTCCTGTATGCTGTCTGTCTTCTTGTACTGCAAACATGTAGAGAGCATCACTGCATGTAGTGTGTATATATATATATATATACTCATAAATGTGCATCTGCGTTTTGGCTGCCTGTGTTAAAATAAGCTTGTGTATGAGTTTGTGTGTTGTGTTTTTTTCTCCCCGGGTACCTTTGGTGACTTCCACATCTCGGTGGTGGCCAGCCAGGGTGCTGTAGATCTTTCTGATCAGCTCCATGTTGTTGAGAAGCGAGTTGAAGCCGTTGAAGTATGAGAAGCTGACCTGGTGGGATGTGCTGCCACCCGCAACCTGGGCAAGGATGGAGACACGTATTTTAACAGGCAATAAAACCTTACAATAACCCACATACACACTGCACTCCAAACAGAATACATGCTTGAGACATGCATCTAGATATAATGATTATGTGCAAGTACACACAGAAGAAACATGCTAAAACGTCACACATCAAGAGGAAATTTTGACACCAGTGGGTAATCATCAACGTTCCTTTTTACCATTGCTCCACAGGGAGAAGTAAACCTGTTTAAACTGCTACTTTTTCCATCACACAATGAACACTCTGGGAGTTTAATTCACTTTCTTTATGAGGTGGAGGAAGTGGTAAAAGAACAGAAAATAGAAAAAAGGTAACAGATTAAAAATAGACGCTGTGCTCTTGAGGACATTCCAGACTGCACACAAACTCTTTTACGTGAAGCAGCATCCCGTCTTTATCAAATCGGGCTCTCAAACTCTTACAGGAGCAGCTCTAACTGCTGTCTGTTATGTGCGTTCGAGTACCTTTCAGAAATGTTGTTGCCTGTTTTGGTATCAGATGAGCCTGGAGGTTTTGCAGTTCTTAACAGGGTTGAGGGTTGAGGCAATAGAAAATCTAGAGTTTCCTTTCACTAGATGGCACTGTTTGCTTTACAGACACATTCGGGAAGGTTGCTTGCAGCTCACTATGTTTGCAGTTCTGGCTTGGGTGAAACTGCCCTAACAGAAAGACACTTTTGCATCTGTTCACATCTATGAGCCTATAGGCATGGATCTTCCCACCATATCCAACACAGACTCTTTCACATAGGGGAGAGGAGAACAATATGTGGGTGAAAAGAGTGTGGCACTGATTATTTGCCATGTCTGGTGAGTGAATCAAAGGTTGCCGTTTCACTGTTTGTGTTCTGGCATAATACCTCCTTTAATGTGTCTGCTGTGTTTATGGGGTTTTTGGATATGTGTGTGTATGTGTGCGCACGAGTGAGTGTGAGTGTGTGTGTGTGTGTGTGTGTGTGTGTGTGTGTGTGTGTGTGTGTGTGTTTGAGTTTACTAACAGCACACCAAGATGTCTGGTCGGTGAGGTAAACACAGCGGAGAAAATGACAGAGTCTACAAGGTGTTTATGAAATGGGGCAAGACATGGACACAGACACAGGACGCGCACATGCGCAACAAAAACACTGACACACACAAAGAAAAGACAAGACACAAAAAAGACAAACATCTCAGAGTTCAAAACAAATAGGAGTACACGCGCACAGCAGCACACCAACACACAGGCAAAGATGATGGACTGTAAAGCTCCAGTCTCCATCTATCTCTGTCTCTATCTTCCCATTCAGCTGGCCTGCTTGGCTTTGACACTGCCAGAGAGGTTAGACTTAATGACATGTTGGGAGAGAGACAGAGACACGGGGGAGGGAGGGAGAGAAAGAGGGCCAGCTGAGAGAGAGGGAGAAAAAAAATAAAGGGAGGGAAGAAGAGAGCGGACGGATGAGGTGATAGAAAAAGTAAAGAGGAAGAAGAAGAAACGAGAGATGGACAGCTGGAGGGAAAGAGAAAGCCACGATGTTTGGCTGTGGGGGTGTGAGAGAAAGAAGCCAACACAGGGAAGAGAAAAGACAGGAAAGAAGTAGTGAAATGGAAGAAAACTGTCTTGCCTTTAACTCTTTTATGGAGAACACAGTAATGTTAGGTTGCGAGCCTTTCTAGCTGGCATTAGCAACTGAATCAGGAGCAAACATTGCTTATAAAGTACATATGTAGAGGCACTCCTTATGCAACATTGTGTTTGTTTATGAAATGCACCTCATCTTACATTTGATCACACAAAGGTATTCTTAAATATATAGATACTTTACTATATCCCAACATTGTTAACACATGATAAACATGGATGTACATTCACCTGTACCTTGATAAACATCCAAGCTAAGATGTGAAATTAAATTGCAGCGACCTAATATATTTACAGCATTTAGCTGCTGCTGAATAAAGAACACCCAATTTGTACAATATTTTCTTAACATATAACGACAAAGTATCATAACTCCGAGGTGTACAGTGCTGACCGATCTCACTATTTTCACTGACTCTGGCTCTCGTGGACAACAGTAAAATAAATGCAAGAGAGCCGCACAGCCAAACAAAAACCCACCGCCACGAGGCATTCCTCCACGAAGGGTGTGAGCATGTGCGGCCGGATGGTGACCATGATGTCCCTGAAGTCCAGGGCTGAGATGGAGCTGCTGTGGGCTTGGTCCCGCTGAATAAAAGCCTGCCGCGCATGTTCCAGCTGCATCTCCTGTGGAGGGGAGTGAAGAGAAGAAAGGACAGAAGTTTAGGTGTTAGATCATACAGTAAATGCATTTTATTGTACACATATGTGGGTCATACACCTCTTTAAGTTGCCCTCATAAATTAAAATCCACATAAACTCACTCATATAAACACATATGCATAAAAACAGCATTTTCTTTGATGGGCCCCCTGGTGCCGTCTCCCCCTCTCAGTTACGGGGGAGCCAACGTTTGGCCAGGCCTCACTCTCGTCCCCTCTCCCAAAAGCGACTTGCCTACTGTGAGGCGTCGCTTGGGCTTTTCACACCCTCCCCAAATCCCCATTAAACCCACTTGAGGGAGAAACATACACACACACCGACGTGCACACACAGGCAAGACGGCTAATCACCCAACTGCTCACTTTGTCTCTCTTCTTGCACACACGTACACACAAAAGGTCCGCAGGGACAACAGCGGGCTGTGGTGGGGACAGATCCCACAAGGCCTTTGAAATTAGCAGCCATTATCGGTACCTGCAACCACAAGTCTACAGAGAGAGGCTGTAAACAAACCGCTGCCACCGATGCTTCCTGTGTCTTACATTGGGAAACTCGGTTACGGCAAAAGACAGGGATATCAGAACAATAATAATCCACAGAGTCATTGTGAAATACGGCCATGAGCTTGAGGACAGCGAGCTAAAATGAGTTGGCTTGGCTGTTGACTCACTTGCAGTGTATAATGGCTTTTAGGTCAAAAAAGCAAAGAGGCAAAAAATCATGAGATTGATTTATTTTTATTCATGAGGTTTCTGACATATGGTGACACAATATCAGCAGCCTAAATGACCAATTCAAGCTTACTTACTTTTAAGTACATATGAATGTGTACAAAGCATCCAGGCAAGAGTTTAAGAGCTTTTCTGAATTCTCTTTTGTAATTTCTCACATACATGTAGAGCTGAAAAGCAGAAAATTATCCTGCAACAGTTTTGATAATCGATTCATCTAAAAAAACAAAAAAACAAAACAAAGAAGACTAAATTCAATTCCATTTTATTTATATAGCACCAAATCAAAACAGAAGTTATCTCAGGGCTCTTTTCATATAGAGTAGGTCTACACCGTACTCTTTATAGTATTATTTACAGAGAACCAACAATTCCTACCATCAGCAAACATTTGGCAAGAGTGGCAAGGAAAAACTCCCTTTAACAGGCAGAAACCTCGAGCAGAACCAGGCTCTGGGTGGGCGCTCATCTGCCTCGACCGGTTGGGTTCAGTTTCCAGCTTCTCAAAAGTGAAGGTTTGTTGCTTTTCTTTTGGTTCTGTGTTAGTAAACTGAATATCTTTGGGTTTTGGACTGCCGGTTGGATAAAACAAGGAATTTGAATATGTCAACTTGCATTTTCCATAGATAATCATTAGCATTTTTCGCTATTTTCTGATATTCTACAGAGCAAACAATTAATCAATTAATTGAGAAAATAATCAGCAGATTCATTGATACATGAGACTATGAAAAAGGCACCTTTCAACTTAAATATCAAGGTAATTTATTACAGATATAATCCCATAACTATACTAAAACTAAAAAAAAAAAAAAAAAAAAAGAGTATATCCAATAGGAACATGTCGAAAGAATGAAAATATGTCAAAATTTTGTGTCAGTGCAGAATCACATCAGGGAAAATGTTTTTGAATGACGCTTCTTAAAGTAAACACGGGCTAGCAGTTTTAGTACAATAAGTAAGTTAGTAATTCAGTTCAAAATAAATGATTATCATTTTGTCCAAGAAGAATGGACATTATTTTTCAAGCCACACATGTCGGACAAAAAGTGCTGAAGGGGGGACTGATTAAATCTCGAACATGCATGGCATTATTCAATTGATTGATTCAGATGTTATTGTTATAAAAAAAAAAGTGGTATTACCACAACACAAAACCCTATGAGGCTATGACTTATTGTTGTGTTGAATTTGAGTGATATTTCACTGACAGCATAACTGATCGAACTCTAAATTTGCGGCGCCCAAGAGAAACGACTGGGGAAGAGTGACATTTACACAAAGCTGAGTGGAGACCGGAGGGGAGTAAGAATAGACATTGCAACAAAAGAGCCAGATTTGCAAAAACAGCAAATGTAGCAGCCATGTGTCAGTATCACCTATGAGCACAGCAGGGGCTCCGGAGAGTGTATAAGTGAAAGGAAGGCAAGGAAACGAAGAGAGATTGACACACGTAAACACTCCCAAAGTAAATAAGGTGAGATATTTTGGTGTCAGCATCCTGAGTGTCGTGACTCATTTCTCCGGTTGGTTGTGAGTAGGTCAAAACACTTTGGTGTGAAATAAACTGGGATGAGGAAAGGGAGGATGAGAGATGAATATTTAAAGTCGAAACTAAAAAAGGAAAGTGAAGAAGATAACGTTCTGCATGCATCACTGTGTGAAAATAAGAGTAAGCATTTATCTGTGTGTTTGTGTCCATCTGTAAATGAAAAAAAAAAAAAATTTAGATCCTGTTTTTTTGGACAAGTCAAAAGTCTGAAAAGCCACACACCAACCACACAGAGCAACAAAACAAATGTGGTCCAGGGGATGGAGCAGTTTATAGCCTCAGCCTCTTAAAACCTTAACTTGTTGCAACTGTATGAGTGTTGCAGGGACATGGTTTTTATTTGGGAGGGGAGTGAGGGAGGCAGGAGACATAAAGCTGGGGGCTTAAGACAGCCAACAAGAGACCGCGGAGGCATTCACAGTCGCCTTAATTGTCCTTGGATGAGAATAAAAACACATGACAAGCCACCTCTGTTTGTTTTCAATGGCTGCGATTCTTTCCCCCCTCTCTCTTCAAAACTTAAACAATAGATATGAGTGGAGCAGGACTGTTTCTCTCTTTTCCAAAGCTATTACAAGGAGAAGCTTAAGCACAACTGCCCATTTACATGTGTGCCAGTGAGCCCTCTGTGATGTCAAGGGCTGCCCACTGATTCTTGGGAGAGTCAAACATATAATTGGGACTTAAAATCTGAGCAATGCCAACAATTCACTTTTTTGAGTGCTTAGGAAAGAAGTGGGACATGTGGTGTGTCCCCTCCATGTTATTCAAGCCCTTTACTTGCCAGGATTTATAATATGGGCTACTATGTGCCACTTCTCTGGACAACGGTAATACCATTGCCAGAGACAACCCCACACTGACAGTGCGAGCTGAGCCTTTGGCCGGCGTCCACGCGTGAGACGGGAAAAATGCATGTAATTGGTGAGAATCTCTGGCTTCCATCAAGACAGTAATTGGCCAGAGAGAGCCCTTGTGAGAAATATGCGGCGCAAACGTTTTCCCCGATAATCCCATCTTGTGAGCATCTGGCAGTGGCGTGGTTACAATGGCAGAAAAAAACACAATAAACACATGCATGTATGGCAGGAAGGGGAGGAAATAAAGGATGGGAACATTCTTGGGGGGGGAGAAGCTGGGTGGTAGTAGTAACTGAAAAATATTCAGAATATGTTGTGTGTGAGTGTGTGTTGGTTTTCACAACTCTGACAACTTTAATAGCTGCAGAGTGTACTTTGTTTTTCTGGCTGACATTTTCGAATGCTTTGTCTGTTAATAAAGGTATCATAACAGCGTTGGGTAGTAGTGCAATCACAAAGTGTGTAGTAATTGCACAGGTTTAAATTCTGATTCAGGAAACGTTGTTGTGCCTATCCTAATTGCCCTGTCATCAATCACTGGAGCAGCTGATAACACACTATGAGAGGAGTGAACTGCCACTACCTGAATTTTACTTGTACCTAAGTACTATAACTGCAATAAGTAATACACCATCACAGTGATATTAATATGTCCTATTCCTTCACTTTAATAACATTTTTATTTTATGAATATACAAGTGAAGCAAATGATAAATAAACAGTATTTACACTTTAAATACATTCTCTGTTGAAGATACCTTACCTACACAGAGAGGCATCCTACAATAATGTGAAATTCACATTCTTCTGTCATTTATTGAGACATGAATCAAAAGTTATGCGAAATGATCAAATACAGCAAGCATAAGCAGGAAATGTGCATTTCATATTGAGCAATGAGAGAGCTGGCTGCTGGCCTGCCGCTGTGAGGAGCTGGAAACCACTGAGTGACTGACTGGGAGAGAACTGGGCACTCTGTCAATGCAAAAGTACAGCGTCCACTGGCCACAACGCCACAGACTTGCACTTATGCACACAGGCACACACACACACACACACACGGGCAAAAACAAACACACACAAATGCATAAACACAGATGCACAAAGCATTGCATGCCACCGCTCACACATACAGTAAAGCAGATAAGTAAACATACATATGTATAGACACACATACTGTATGTTCTTCAAACACACACACACACACACACACACACACACACACACAAGGACGCACACACATAAAACAATGTCCCAATATCCATGCGCTGCTGCCCACTGTGTGTAAGCCATCTGGTCTAAGTTAAGCGTAATATAAAAAGCTCATTCAGATACATGGTGAGTGTGGATGCAAACTTGGCACAGCTCAGGCCTTCTCTCCCACCCCCACCACCACCTCCACTCCCTGCTTAGGCCTGAGTTAAGTCTAGACATCATATTGGAAAATGGCTCACACACCACAAATACACTAGGAATATTCCAGCTATACTATTTATGGAGGTAGAACTGTGTCTCTACCTGCTTCAGAGTAGGTGGAGTGGAGTAATGCTAGGTGTACGTCAGCTAATGGAAAACAAATGCAGAAAATGTCCCAAATATATAACCTCAGTGTTTCATTAATGACTAATCTGGTCAATATGGAGGGCTGTGTTAGAGAGGGGAAAGGAACAGTGAAAACCTGCATGTGTCTGTATGCGTGCACATTGGTCTGGCTTAGATAAGTATCTAACAATGCAGTTACATGACAGGATGTTATGAACAGCCTGTAAACAATATGTGAGGATAAGGCAATGTGTACAGGCACATAAATCAGTTGATACAGATTTACTAACTATCATTGATGGTCACTGGGTAATGGAAATAAGACAGAGTTAGTTAGACAGGCTGACAGAAAGGGCCAAAGACAGAAACGCAGAAAGACAAAGAGAAAAAACAAAGACACAAAGAGAGTGGAGGTGATCATCATGAAACCTACCAGGAGAAACTGGGTGAACTCTCCGTAACTGAGCTGCTTGTCCCTCTGTGTGCCAAAGTGCAGTCGTATGAACTCGCAGTCCCAGCTGAAGGGGATGTGCTGGTGGATGGTGGTCTGGCTGAAGACCTGCTTCACATCCTCTGCAACGGAGACAAAAGACGACGAGCTGCTTTAATTGTGACTGAATGATGACAAGTTGCTCTTGACAGCCTAATAACAAGATGCAACAACTCAATACAGAAGTGTACAGTACCAGCATAGCCTGAAGTGGTGGAGGAAGTATTTTATGTAGTAAAAGTATCAACACAATAGTGTAAAAATACTCTATTACAAGTAAAAAGTCCTGCATTCAAAATCTTAACTTAAGCAAATGTACTAAAGTATTATTAAAATGTACTTAAAGTACCAAAAGTAAATGTATGTGTTATGCAGACAAACAGCCCATGTGATTATTATAAATTATATCATTGGATTATTGTTCTTTATGCATCTATGTGTAAGTAGCATTTTACTGATGTAGCTGGTCAAGCTCACTTTAACCCCATTATATACTCTTAGGTATAAACTGTAAAATTGTGTAATATTTTATGAGCTGATCATATGTTTTGTATGTCAAATATAATTAATTAGCAAAGCAAATATAGCAGTCAAATAAATTTAGGAGTAAAAAGTACAATACTTCCTCTGGAAATGTAGTGGACTAGAAGTATAAATTGACATAAAATGGAATAACTCAGGTAAAGTACAAGTCTCTCAAAATTGTACTTAAATATAGTACTTGAAAAAAATGTACTTAAGTTACATTGCACCGCTGATTTCCTTTGTTGACATGTGCAAAATATACACAATTTAAACAAAAATTAATAAGAAATGAGGCTAGCGCAAACAGTTGTTCTTCAAATCCTTTACAATTATAGAATAACAGTTCTGTTTAGGTTTTACAAATTAGACCCCACTTTTAAGGTTAATGACCACACATTAACCATGTATGTTAAAATCCTCTCCATATTCTCCTTTCTGTATGTTCATGTTTTCATAACAAACAATTATCAAATACTTCTTCTGTCTTAAGTTTTTAGTCTGCTCTAATAAAGACCTGAAATCTGTTGGTACAAAGTCTTATGAGTCAGGTCTTAACAAATAGCATGTGTTTCCTATCTTGTGGTTAACATTAGTAATTATTTGATTTGATGGGGGGATGTCCGTGACTGTTTGTGACAAAATGTCAACGTCAATCTCCAGAACACAATTCTGCTATGATTGAGACTGAAGTTCCTCCACTCTAAATCTGTCTTGAATGACACATGGCAGAACTTGTTTGAGCTGTGTAGGCTCTGTATTCAGAAGGAAAGCCTTTTCTTCTCACTCATGTTCCTCTGCCTGAACCCTCTAAGCCTCTACAGCCAGTGGAGTGGAGAGACACTGAACATGAGGCCTAAATTACAGCCTTACTAAAGAAACAAAAACAAACCAATAGAGCGACCTGTTTCTTATTACCAAACAAGCCGCGCTGAACGAGTTGAGAAAGGAAAGGAGGAAAGAAACAATTTTTTTATAGACAGAAAGGGAGGGAAAAAGAGAGAGAGAAAGGTGATATTTACTTCAGCTAAGTCTTACCTTCTGAAGGAAGACAGCTTGTGCATTGTTTTTTTACACTTTAATGAGGCAATAAATATACAGCCTTTAACTCTTTAAAGGAGAGGCCGCTCCAGAGCCTGCCGTTTATATTATCAGCTTTTATAGACCTGTCAACACTCAGTCCTCTTTAGTTCTTTTTTTTTTGTCTTTCTGGCTGCGACACAACTGCATTTCATATGCCGTGTTACGTTGCAATTTTTATGAACTCGACATTCCACCAAATTACGCATTTATTTTTTAAGTGCTAAAAATTCAGAGAACTGTGCCGCCTGTACTTGACAGAAATTACTCAGGTTATTATCAAATAAAAATGGCATTATAGAAAAATGAAATAAAAAGAAATCAGAGTACAGACGTTTATTGCATGGGAAAACAAACGGGCCTTTAATGCAATGTAAGCTGCAGCTATTAATGTTTTTTAATAGGTAATAAAGAAGGGAGTTCTTTATTTTGTGCCTTGGTGAGGCTCTTTAATCTAACGAATGGCCAAGAGAAAAAAGGGAGCAAGGGAGCAAAAGGGAGAATTCTGTAATGTATCACAATAAAGCAACTTTGACAAGTCTATAATCTCAGTCACAAGTTATTTGCTTTTGGTGAAATGTTAGCCCGACGCAAGTGGCAGACACTGTAGTCAGTGTTTGTGCAATGGCATGATGTGCGTTATGTTTTTCATGCAATTTTCCACTTGTATGTGAGTCTCATAACTCACAGGCATTGGGATATTCATTAACCTTTGGGAGACGCAGAAAAACAGCAGACCTTTTAATTGCCACCAAGACAACGTCACTCTAATTGATCCTTTTAAATATGAAAATTTACATATGTGCATATATAATCAGCTGCAATGATCTTGCACCCTGTCGACAGCAACAATTAAAATGAAATTCACTTACTCTTCCCTGTTTGCGAGCGGGATGTGTGCACTGCATTTCAAATCAAGCCTAATGTGCTAACGCCTCGCACACCTACAGAAGGCTGGCATTAGACTTGTTTAAATCAATTAGGCAAATGTGAAATAAGCAACGAGTACAAATGTCTTCCCTTTTCACCTCGGAGCTTCCAGGCATCAGAGTAAATGCTGCCAATCATGCACACACACACACACACATCCACACACACATCCACACACAGAGAGAGCTACCTACCCCCTCCTCCATCTTTATCTCTATCCTTTAGTTGCCACCAGCCCTCTCCACCTCCAAACCTAACCTTCTTTACAGACAAGACGCAGGACCACAAACAGTATTTCTGTTTGTGGGTGCAACCACAACAGAACAGATGAGCGGAGGTCAGACCCTCACACAAATAAAAGAGGAGTTTGTATGAAAACTTCTTTAGTGGTGCATTTAAGAGGAACGTGTTCAGTGCTCTGTCAGGATTGGCTGAATATGTCGTTGTTAAATGTCAAATGTGAAGAAACAAAGGCAGTATTGAGACTTGAACTTTAAGTTACATTAGTTATTAATCTTTTTAAAAAATCTTCACAACGTCCTGTAATAAAAGTAAGAATATGCATATCTCCGCAATTTGGTTTCCCTGATTATCCATAAACAAGACAAGAGGTAGTATGAGTATCTTAATTTTTGCTCCCAGAAGAGTGGAGGACAAGACATAATAAATACCATAATACCAATATTTGAAAATGAGCAAGAAATGCGTTTATGTAACATAAGTGGTCATAAGTTTCTGGGGTTTGTACTTTTCAAAGATCAGTACATAATTCAAGGTCTCTTGCAAAGCGCATTACAGCACCTACCGTGCACATGCTAATGGTCCAGTAAGACGCTAGCTAGGTACATCTGTGCAGACTTGACTACAGTATTATTTTATCTAAGCCTGTAAATCAGAGGCTTACTTACCAAAAGTGGTCACTCCATTGCCTGCTTTATCAAACAGTAGGAAGGCGACCATGAAGAGAGAGTCTGGGGCACACAGCACCGACTCGAACGCTACAAACTCCTGAAAGGAGATCAACCTGAGAGAGGAGAGAAACAAAGAGGATAGGTAGGACTGTAAAAGACTGGTAAATACTGTCATTTGAGTTGATTTATTCATGTGAGATTCATGTTTCAAGTTCCCTGTATAAATACTTAATCAGCTACACATGTGAGACACTGAATCTTTAATATTCATTTAGTCATATAATACATAATACTTACACTAATAAAATGAAATATTAAATTAAAAAACAGGCTATTTTAACACTGCATTAAACTACAAACTAAATTGTAATTACTGCCACACAGTGGCAAACCAGCACACTTAGACAACCTATCAATCTGCTCTACGCGTAATTCAAGCAGCCTTTTATCCAGCAGTCTGTTATTCCATATGTAATGTCATAAACTCATCGAGTGTGACAGTAAGAAAATAAAACATTTTAAAAAGCTCAGTGTGTGTTCCCAGTCTGAGCTGGCAGCCGGTTTAGAGAGGGCCAACTTTACACCAACAGAAGAAAAAAAGATTAAATATGAAGTTTTATATTTTAGTGTGCCATTTTAAACAAGTAGACAGGCGAGGAGGGAGATGGGAGCCAGTTAAGGAAGCACAATTTCATTCAATATAAACGTAATACAATATGCGGTTTAGAGTGAAAGTCAAGAGGAGCCAAGGTGGAAAAAAATTTTAATGGAGAAGTTCTGAGTTCAATGTAAACAGTTTTCTCTTTATACCACTTCCTCCGTTTCCAAGTTTATCAGTGTTTTGATAAATACTATTTTATCTCCCGTCTCTCTGTAGTAACACAAAATGCCCGCATGCATCATCAACAAGAAATAAATAAAACATAAACATCGCTATTGTGTGAACCCACTGAGAGGCCCCATGGGAGAATCCTGCTGTGGGGAACTGGACCACGCAGTCTAGCCTTTATTTAGGCCCTGGTTCACAGTTGCCACAAGTCCATTATGAATTTCACAAATGGCTCTGATAATTACAGGAGGGGTCAGTGCTAATGAGCCGTCCCCGAGCATCCATCTATTAAACCTATTTCAATTTCCAAGGGGGGAGTATGAAGGGGGGGGGGGGGCAATGTGCAATGATTACATTTTCCTGTTTGCTGTAATTAATTATGGTACTGATGAAATTTAGAGGTGTTTGTTTGGACTCTGAGTATTTCAGGTTTGCATGTGGGTGCTTATGTGCATCGTTATATGTACTTATATGTAGAAAAAAAAAAATACTGTATAGATGAAACAGAGAAGGAGAAAAGCTGTGCCGGTTATGAAAATAATACCAGGAAAAGGGAAATATTCTTAAAATTGGTGAGTGCCAGAGATACCTGATGAAGGTTGAAAAGCATGTTTAGATTACTGGCTTTAAAGTCTTTTGAATGTAGTCTGCAAAAATGCTGCTCTTCCCTTCAACCGCCAATGAAAATAAATAAATAAATAAGAGTCCAAAACAGACAACACATAAGATTCAGATTAATAATTTAATTTCATTAAAAACTCAGAAATATATACTGGTATGACGGCATCAATGCACTTCCAGAAAAGAACAGACATGTGTGTGTGTGTGTTGGAAAGAGAGCAACAGAGCAACCAAGAGAAATATGGAAAGGGAATAAAAGTGAGCATGCAGTTCCCCTCAGTGGCAAATCAAATCAGCTGTCATTGTTTCAAAGGCAAGACAAATTGTTTTATTAACTAAGCAGGTATTTCTAAAGAGCAGGGCCCTGCTGATGGCAAGTAGGTGGAAGGGGGCACAAAAGCACACTGCTGCGACCGTGGATCCACTGTTAAAAATAAAGCCAATACCATTGCTGCAGATGCTGCTGGAATATTATCAAACTCTCCAATAATGATCATTCTTTTGTGACAGATGTATAGTACACTCTTAAATTATACCTCAGAGGGGTTGATAAAAGGAGTTTAAGCATAAGGCTGCAGTGCAAAGACTCAGAGAGCACTAGTGTTCCCAGACAGAATCAAGGGAAAAAGTCAGATTTCTTCTTTTTCACACGCATCAGTTTACATGCAAACTGGTCGTCCCGTCTGTGTTTTCCCAGACGTGGATAATCAGCATATTAGTGTAACTGAGAGGCCTGTTGATCATGGAGGGATTGGACCATGGTTTAGACCGGGGAGTCCAGACAAGATCCAGGGGGCATCTCCATAGCACACACGAGAAACATTCCACATACTTGTAAGCATTTACACACAGCTCTGTAGCCGGGGATGAAGCTTATGATGGTTGATTAGCAGCGCCATGACGGCTGCAAAATGATTACCCTGAGAGGGGGAAGCCATCGTTTTTGCTGTGCAGGCACAACCCCAATGAGACACTCAATAATCAAATCAACCGAGAGCATCTCCCAACCATCAACTGTTATGGCATGTGTCCAGGGCTGCCCAATCCATGTACGCAGCCCGGGATGAACTTCGAAGACAGGGCTAATGTGATACTGTGGTATGGCATCTCTTCAGTGGACTGTGCACTTACTTTACTCCGCAGGATTTTGTTAAATCTTTAAAGAGGCAAAGACATATCTGTGACATGTATCAGACAAGAGATGTAACGCACAAGACATAAACAGAGACTTGATTCTAGCATGTGCTGATGACAGCTGAATGATGTTTGCGTTAGGATGCCAATACAATGCAATTTAAACTGTCTGTGATACGTCTGTCCGGCATAAAAACTCCACCCTATATTCCATATATTTCTGTTTGTTTTTTATCTTATCTTTGCCACCCGGCTTTTATCTCAGTCTGCTCTCAGCAGGCATCTAAATACACTCCTCTGAACTGAAAACCAGGCTTGGAAACATTGTTTACAAGTGACATAAATGCATGGTGTTGGTTAGGCCCGGCTGATAGAAAGACAGCTCTCCTTCGTTGATAGTAGTGGGAGAGAGGGGCCTAGAGGGGCTTCAATAATCCCCTGTCCCTGGCATCTTGGCATTGTTACTGACAGCCTTCCACCCACCTAGAGCATGCCTGCACACAGACACACCCCAAAAACAGACACACACCCAGGTGAGTGCTAGCTGCCAGTATCTGTTCGTTTTCTAAGAGTGGACACCCACCAGTCCAAGCCCAGAATGCCCACAGCAGCTGGCAGACTGCTATTTTCCCAGCACGCTCCCTTAACAAAGTTTTTTTTTTCTTTTCTTTTTTTTAAAGAGTCTATGGGGGGAAGTGGGGTTTTTTTCACAGTTGAACAGATGCTTCTATCAAAATATCATAGGGAAGAAGGAATAGAGAAGGAAAATAAGGTAGGGAGTGGGACAGAGCCGAAACGAAATGGAGGGAGCTCAGAGTGCATTATGGTATGTGAGAGAGTGTAAAGAAAGTGATGAGGAAAAGAGGAAAATCTTCAAACCACCTTGCAGTTCTGTATGTCAGCGCACACACACACAAAAACATTTGAATCCTGGAAATTGAGACATCTTCACTCTCCAAAGTCCTGTCTCTCTTTCTCTTTGTCTGTCTGTCTGTCTGTCTGTCTGTCTGTCTGTCTGTCTGAGCAGCGAGAAGAGGGAGAAAAGTGATTTCCACATAACAGATTGTTACGACTGTCACTATATCCCCTGATTTACACAGTCGCAGAGGGGGAGGCAGACAAATGCATTTTCACTGTTTACATCCCCACACACATACACACATTGGCATCTAAGTACAATTTCTCTCACACAGATACACTCCAACAGAAAAGTAAGCGAGCATGCTGCCTGCCATCCGACCCCCTGCTAAATCTATTACCCCCAACTCATCTTGCTGAAATGGAGTCCTACCTAGCAAAAACAGCAGCAGGCGCACTAGCTTCAAATATACTACACTCATATACCAACCAAAACTTAATGTTCACAAACATATTTGCATGAGATTGGGCAGGCTGGATGAAAAATACAGCCACTAAAATGGTTTGTTTTGTCTCGCGCCCATTCTTTTCATAGGGTTTGCACGGATGAGCGCTTGAAAAACAATGCACTAGCTCTGACGGCGCTGATGTTGCCGCATCTCCACTTTCTATATCCATTTGCTTTGTGTTCATGAGACACAGGTCTGCAGAATAATCATCTAGACTCTTTGTCTCATTTATCTATCAAAGTTCAGGAGGAAAATAACACATCACAAAAGTACGAGCATCATAAGGCCTTTACAATGTCAACTGTAAAAAAAGAAATGAATCACATCTAAACCAAGGTCTAAACATTATTTGGGAGAACAGAGAAAAAAACGACTTTTTTTCCCTGTTTTGCCCCCATATCATTTCCATTCCCCTCCACAAAACCAAAATGAGGTTTAGATACAAAGCCTGGGCCATGGGTTCCTAATAGATTTACCCTGATGCCACGGCCACCATTTATCCTGCTCCAAAGCCGCACAATGCAACGGAGTGCTCCTGAATAGCATGGGCAATTACAGTGCATGTGTGTGTTTTGTATGTGTGTGCGTGCGTGCTCTCTCTCTCTCTTTCCAATTCCAAAACCCCCACTACTCCATCTCACCGTCCTCTGTGCGCACACACACACACACACACCTTAAAGCAGATGTAATAACATGAAACTACGCAGCCATGTGCACTTTGCTCTTTGTAGAAGCCCAGGTGGTTACCATGGCAATGTGGGCTTTTTTTAAATCTTTTTTGACTTACCCTAACATTTTATTACCCATCATTATGTATCATTAAATACATACATATTAATGTAAAAACAGGGGTGATGGGAATGGGGGGAGGAGTAAGTGTGAAATTGGGGGTATATCTACAAAGAAGGAAACACCTGAAAGGGGCCTTTGGTGGTTTGATGTCCCTTTGCTATATAATTCAAGTATGAAAATCCTTCTGTGAATTTTTTACACCAAAGGATTCAGTCATAGGTTTGTTTATCAAATGCAAAACAACACTAGAAAGGTAGTCACACAAGATCAAAAGGGATACATAATACATGTACTGATAGCTTTGAGTCTTTCATAAGCTTACTACTTAGCAGTTGGCTTGATATTAATGAGAGGAGATACATTTTTGGCTTAAAGAGAGACTCGGCATAGCAATTTCACAGTCAGATCAGCAACTTCTGCCAGAGATATTTTCAAACAGCAATGATGTCAATCCTCATGAGACACTCTCTTGTTGATCCTCTGTTTTCATAATTTTGTAAAAAAAAAAAAAAATTAAAAAAAAAAAAATGTATGGCTATATTTGCCCTCTATCACTTTTATGTGTGTGTGACATCATTCAACTTCAAAATCATCCCTCTCAAAGTGTACCCTCATCTTAATCTATGTGAAACATCACATCACCTAATATTAAAAGAGAAACATCAGAACACCGACCCATCCTTTTTCTGATCCACCACTCCGGCCAGCAGCTTTGTGGCCTCGTCCGACAGCCGGATGTCTGTGTGGGCATGGAGGAAACGGCTCACAAAGTCCTGCGGTGACATGAAGTACTCGTCATTCTTCTTGATGCTGGCATACTGTAAAGAGAAAAACAGACACAAACACAAGGACACATGCTGAGCTTTAGAATTTGATATAAATAAATAAAAAAGAAACAAACATAAATCGAATGATAAATGAAAAGCTTCTTTGATAAGACACAAAAGAGAAAACAAAAAATATAGGTAAAATCCTACCTTTTCAAAAATGGCTTTCAACTCAGCGGGGTCGGCCCTCCTAGGCAGAACTGCCTGCAAGACAATAAATGAACATTTTGTGAATACAGCTTTCATACACACCAAGTGAACACAACGGCCCACTTTGCATCGTGAATTGTTTGAGCAACGCTGTAGAACAGATTGCTTTATTTGAATATTTTTAGGGGCCTGATGTAAACAAAAAGGTGTAAACTTATCCAGTAAATCATAAGCGAAAAGAAAGATTACAAAAAAAACTCTGACTAATTAAACACAATTTTGAGCTTGGAGATTCATTCTTGACCTTGGGAGCACATACCTCAGATTAAATATGCTAAACTCAAGGTTCGCTTACTAGCTTTTTATGAAGCTTTTGACTGTTTTGACTTTGTGGAACTTGCTCAGGTGTTTCCTCACATCTTTAGGTCATGTGATGACACCTGAGCAAGTCTGAAATAGACAGTAGATTTAGAAAGCTCTGGGAAAAGCTAGGAAGTGAACCTTGAGTTTAGAATGTTTTACGAAAAACTTAATTTTGTGTAGCAGGAATGCATTTCTTGTTTTCTTGGGTTGTTTTCCTCTCCTATTAATCATCTCGGGACCCCTCAGATTTATATTGTGACCACTTGGAGGGTCCCGAACCCCTGGTTGGAAAGAACAGTTCAATTATCCAGGTTAGAAGTTGGTGTAGTGTCACTTGTGAGAGCAGAAATTAAACCCGTTTCTGAACATACTGGTTGAATACAAACAATGACAGTACAACAACGTTAAAACGCCTCCTCCTCAAGCCTGTAGAAACAGGGATGCCACAACATGCAGCACGCTGCTAATCAAGGTTACCGGTGACTACAACTACTTTTCAGCAGAGACAGACCAGTTAAACTGGAGACGGGGCCTGGGAGGAGCAGGGTGGATTGAAATGCAGCAACAGTGTCATTGTTGCGCTTTGCGTCAGTGTTGAAACGACAGCTCAGTCAGTTTGACTCAGGAACCGTTAGCCAAATGTACATTAACTAGCCAGCCGGTTAAAGTAAAGCCTCAGTGTCGTTGCCGTATGGACAGTGTTATCCTCTCAGCAGGCTAACCGGCAGTTAGCGAGCCCTCCGGCCAGACATCCTAAGAGTCCGGAGGAGACACTCCCGGGACCGGGACCGAGCACATCACCGACAAGGCGACAGCTCCCCAGAAAGAGTAGAAACTGATGTGGGAAAACTCATCAGCTTACCTTCGCTGCCATACTTAGCGAGCTCGCTGTCAAATGACGTCCCCAAGGAGAGCACGTGCCGGTGCAGCGACAAGGAGGGTGAGATGAGGCTCAGCTGGGCACGTGGTGCGGGGGCACGAGAGGTCAGCTGGTCAGTGTCATGTGCACGTCAGATCAATTCATTGATCCGTCAGTGTGTGTGTGTGTGTGTGTGTGTGTGTGTGTGTGTGTGTGTGTGTGTGTGTGTGTGAGAGAGAGAAAGTTTCTGTATCTGTCCCTGTGCCTTGTATTAAACTTGACCTATTCATTCAATGAAAATTCCATATAATCTATTCTACTGTGTTTAAAATGGTATTGGGGCAATTTGGGAAAGCCTTAAATCAGCTCCTGTCCCACCCCTGGATGTGTGACCATTATGCATGGATTACTGAATGAGCCAACAGGACAGAGGCCCAGGGGCCCAAGGTGTCTCGGGGGCCCCTATGCAAGATCATCTGGTCAAAGTGACTGTAATAAGCATTTCTCACTAAAACTAGGGATATCCCAGTCACAGTGTTTAATCCTGATCCTTCAGTACTGAGTACTGGCTGATACTGAGCCTCGTCTAGTATTCATTTTTATGATTTTTTTGTTAAATATTTCTCTTATACAGCTACACAATGCGTACATAGGCTACATTACGCTTAAAACTAGTAAAGCAATTTAAATGTCCCTGCTTGCAGAAATCTGCATCACAGGTTTCTGTTGATTGGTTGCCTATAATATTTTGTATGCTACAGTATTTTGTATCAGTGACAAGGAGTGTCAGTGTGGCTGGATTTGGAAACAGCCTCTCTTCAACCCCAGCATGAACAACAAAACTTTAGAGTTAAGATTAAAACTGTAAAATACCACGGAAAACATGCAAAGTGACCGCTAACAATGTGGGGGGTAGCTCTGGTATTAAGAGACGGGGCCTTTTATGTGGCTGTGCCCAGAGGCCCATTAGTGATCATGTAAACAACTGGACCACTTCCTTCTTGAAAAACTCCCTTCCATACTCAACAGTGCATGTGTTATGGCATTTAATTACAGCTCCTGTGATGATTTTTGGCCTCCAGTAGCAGCAAAGTATTTTAAAGTTTTGGCTGCAATATTCACTCCAAGCTTTATTATCTATTAAACATGGTTATTTCTGTGTGGGTTTATTCTTATGCACATTGAGTCTCCACTGTACTAAAGAACAGAGGTCCACATCAGAATAAAAGCCTTAGTTCCTTCCTCACACCTATTCTTTCCCTGCAGTAAATGGTTCCTATACTTTATTTCCAGCTTTTCCAGCCCATCTGTGCTTTGTGCCAGGAGGGAAAAAGGTGCAGAGAGAATTTCATGACTACAAAAGCAAAGGTTAACATTACTCACAGCATAAAAACAATTTAAAAGGGAGCAAAAGGGCTCTAATGGCCCGACAGTCTTCAAAGAAAATGTATTTTGCGCTCAAAATAATTCATAGCTTTTTGCCGGTGGCTTTTCAGCTTCCAGGAGACCCAGCATGAACCACTGTATTTTTCCCAGCAGGCTCTCTGCTCCTCGGAAAATGGCCTTCGCTAGGGCATACCTCGCATCCCCTCCAAATATTGACAGCACTGAGTCCATCGCTTATTGGAAAAATGGCTGTAAGTAATGTTTTATCAGCCGATGCAATCTCCACACCTGTATTTTCCCCTGTCATATGACAATATTTGACAAGATTAATGATTTGATCCTATGACATTTTATTTCCCATCACTGTCAATCGACCAGCAAACAACTCACTTACTTGTGGCATTTTGGTGTAGGAAGCATGTAGCAGCATTTGCTTTGCTCGTGTATTATTCATGAACTGCAAAATTTACTTGAGACATGTAAAGTACAGTGTCTAGCAGCTTTGACATGAAACTCTTGACTGTTTATTTGGAGAAATTCTTTAAAAATTACCTCCAGTGAAATGATTTTGCTTTTCCAGAACAACATTTACGCCTCTATTTTTAGCAATCAAACCAACAAAGATCCTGTCAACCGCCACAGAGTAAGTGGGTAATAATGATAAACCTTGCGACCTTTGAACTTCAGTGGCTTGAGGGGTCTCCTGCCCACGTCCCCAAGGGCCCACGTGTCCTGACAGCTTGAGCGATGAGTGGCGGACGCCTGTCTCAGTCTGCCTCCTCGTATTTTTAACCCACACTAAACACAGAGCTTCCAAAATAGGCCCGAGCTCTAAACAAATGATTAATAGGGCACTTAGGGTCTCCCCACTGACCAGCGAGTCCCTATTAACAGCCAATAACGGAGGCCCTCTGGGGTCAAAAGGTTTAAAGACTTTCTAATAAAAGTAACAGAGACATGGGGATGTGTTTTGGAGGAGAAAAAGTTGTGTCTCAGTTTGAAATGCTGACAAGTTAATAATCCCTTCTCAAATGGCCCTACCGCAGTAAAATGGCCAGTTTGTTCTTACTTTTATTGCTATCATCTGTCAGTCACTCTTTCTCTTTTTTTTCTGCCTCTCCTTAAGTGGACTGAAAGAGCTAAAACAGCTTTACAGTAATGTTCTCGCTGAGGCTTTATTCTCATTCCCCACTCTTTCTTTTCTTTTTTGCTTGAATGTGAATTCTTATTGTAGTTTTAGGCAGGAAATGCCTAATGGATTCCCAAAGACGTATTCATGACATGGTAATGAGATTCAAATTTGTAAGACGTTTTCTGACCTGAAAAAAGAGGCCGCTTGTGGCAATGGCTTTGTCCTGTTTTCCACAACTCAAGTGTACCGTTTCCTAGTCACTCTTATTATTCCTAATATCATTTTAAAATGTATGGGATGGAAACAACCGAGAAATATATTGATCTGTCATTTACTGCCAAAACAGGGTGGGCTGATGGAGAGCATGGGTCAGTGGCAAGTTGCACTGTATTATATTGTTGCGCTGTATTATCCCACTGTGAATGTGATGTTTTTAAGGTGCAAAATTTCATTTGTTTTTTTCAAAATAGAAAAATGACTGTATAATGACAGTACACCTCATACATGCTAACCAATATGAGTGAACTGACAACTTCTGAAAGCACAGATTTTTCCTTTGCCATACTGAAATATTGTGAAACTTGGAAAAGTTACCTAAATAATAATAAATTAAATTTGAAGCGCCTTTTACATAACCCCTAAAAAGTGTTTATAATAAAGTGGTTGTTCATTTTAACTGATTTTAACTGATTGTTGAAATATTTGTAGTATTAAAGGGTAAGTCTGTACTTTATTTTGAGTCAATCCCGTACATACACTTGCTGCTGCCAGAAATACTCAATAGAGCACCAAATGTCTATTAATCCGTTGCTGAAAATAGTCCCAAACAAATGCACTGTTTACTCCTGTTTGTGTGACATTCACCAAAAACTGCCCACCTGTTTTAGGTAATTATTGAGCCTCTTTTTTAAATATATCTATATATTTGTGAGCCATTTTTAAAGATTAACATTTTCAGTAGAAACCAATAATCAATATGAGTGCCACAGATAAGGTAGGGAAGTCAGAAAGTATTGAGAGACGGACTAACACATTGTTGGTATTGGTCTTTTCATGGGATTCGTTGACAATAGGAATAATATACAATAATATCAGATTTATCACATCAGTCAGAAATGGCAGACATAGTACAAAGCATATAGGTTGTTAATATAAATGCCGGGATGCAGAGTTGTGTCAAATCTACCTTCAGTCAAACAGGAAAAATGTGTTTTTTTTTATGAGCTTATTGACCATATAATGTGCTGAAGAGAAAGGATTACGACCCCGTGTTAGTGACTTTGATTTATTTAACTCAGTGGGCACTCAGAGCAGAACTACTCTCGATAAATGGGTTTTTTTCTGCTATCAGATTGACAAAACCAAATTTTATGTCCCCAATTTGGTGGCCCTGACATAACCCACATTTTAATTCTTCCAGGAATCACTTTTTTGTTTTGTACCATTTCAGCTGATGTTTTCATTTGGATCTGTCATTTGTGAGTTGAGTTGAACGTCTTGCTCAAGGACACATCAGCAGGACACATGGCTGTTGATGGACACAGTGGCTACAAACCTGCAACCACTTGATTCCAACCGCGTTGCTTCCCCCTCTAATTAAGTATGTTTCATGTGAGAACCCAGATTGATGCCAGAGTCGTTCCAGTTGTGCTGAGCATTTGAAAAACTCATATTCAGAGATGAAAACACCCATTGCAAACTTCACACTTGCCAAGGAGGGAATTTTATATAACTTAGAAGTGTCACCAAAACCACGCAGTAGACAGCCTGCCCAGATAGTGTGGGACGACTCAAACAAATCTGTTTTGCATCGAGGACAAGAAGGTGGCGAGAAGAGAAATGATGGGAGAAAACATCATAGTGGGGACATTCTTATGAAATCAGCCTTCAAACCCATCTAATATGCTATATACGTACATAAGCCTCTTATATCTATTTTGACATTTTGTGCTTCTTTCTTGCTTCTTTATGGTGGACAACCTCTTCCATAAGAAAATCACTATTTCTGCTAATAATTTATCAGTCATATAGGAAGCCTATTAGCAAAATAATAGAGTTCACGATGTTTGCATAGCCTCTGCTGTCTGTCTAAAAACAAAACAATGCCTCTTATAATCTGCTTTCATTTTTTCAACCAGTTGGTTGTCAAACGCTATCCTTAATCATCATACATAACATGCACTGCATTAAAGTGGCATTCTTGTAAACACCATATCTGTAATAGCGTGTGACAAGCCGCCTTTGTTTACACCATAATAACTGGGTGTTTGAATAACTTCTCAATGACTTTAAGTAACCAGCCAGACTCACTCTGCTTCCATTCAGCTGTGCAGCTTGATAACCTAGACTGACGTTTGGCATGGAGTGGACTGTGGATTATACCAAACAGTATTGCTGAATGGACTTCTCAGTCATTTCACCTGCGGTCTGGAGACATGGGAGTGCATTTCCTGCATACACATTGCGGATGTAGTGTACATCCGCTTGTCTCATTATGCAAATGTTGACGTGTGCATTCATAAACATGTGAGACACGCAAAGTTAACATCAGCCCCACCCACACACACACACACACACACACACACACACATACCCACACACATGTATGTACAAGCACCAGCTTTGCTTCCTCTGCAGGCTCTCCTTCTTTTCCATCTGCCATGAAACTCTCCTAAACCTCAAGGCGGGCTGTCTTCGCTGTAGCTTCTGGATGAATCTGTTTAGTATCTTTCAGTTCAGATGAATCGCTACACTAACCATGCTTCAGGGCATCTGGGATGGGCCGGGGGCCTGGCGAAGCAGGGGAAGGGGTGGATGGGAGCTTTGAGATGGCCCAGACAGGCTAGCGGGCAGGCCCGAGCTCCTCTCTTCCACAACAACAAGGACCCACACTGAAGCACGCTCAGACCCTGCAACCCGAGAGGGCACAGGGGTCCTCCAGCCTGCCTGGGTTGGGATAAATGAACCCAGATGCTTCCTGCAAATGCAGAGCGACCATGCTGAAGGAATAAGGGCGGGGGAGTAGGTGGTAGAGACAGAAAAAGAGGAGGCTTACCTCTTTTTTTTCTTCCTCCCCTGGTTGAGGCAGTTATCTGTCAGATTCCTGCGCTTTTTCATAACCGCTGATCACAGAGGCCTCCGTGCAAGGAGCATTGTGGGAAATTATCAGAGGGGCATTTGTCTTTGAAGGAGAATGAGAGCGGCAGCAAATCTTTAAGTCCTTTCCTGTCTACTTCCTGTCAAGCTGCCACCTGGACTGAGAGAGAAGGAGGGAGCGAGAGAATGATGGTCGCATTTGTCTAAATGACTTAATTGAAGTTCAAGTTGATCGCAGGAAGTTTTAGAATGTAACATGAATAGTGTGATTACATGTTTTTGAAGGATTCATTTTATAGATGTGGGATAGTTGTTTATCTTAACAGCACACTAAGCTGTCACTCTGCTGATGGTTGCCTTCTATAGAATAATACCTGTGTCAGGAATAATTTGTTTCTTGCTGAGAGTTAGATGAGAAGATTGATACTGGCCTCATATCTGTAAGGGAAACATGAAGCTACAGCCAGCAGCCGGTTAGCTTAGCTTAGCATAACGACTGGCAACAGGGGGAAACAGCTAGCCTGGCTCTGTCTAAAGTCCACCTGTACCCAGCTAAAACATAGTCCGGCACTTAACCCCCTGTAAAACCACAACGTGTTGTTTTTGTTAGTGTTAGTGTTAGTGAGCTTTAGAGGTGCTGGCAGGCAGATTTTGTTACCTTTGGACAGAGTCAGGCTGGCTGTTTCCAGTCTTTATGCTAAGCTAAGCTAACCGGCTGCTGGCATTAGCTTCATATCTACCGTACAGACACGTAAATAAGCATATTTCCCATTACTTTGTAACAACTATGCTTGTCTGATATCACTCATGTGAATCAAGTGCTGATTCTTCCTTCAACAGCACTGAATCATGCATAAAATATAAGTCTTCCCATACAATATAACAGTAGGGATTTTC